>CM057230.1:7383591-8025734 GCA_029891385.1 Erythroxylum novogranatense | reverse complement strand
GGCTCCTTGCCCATAGGGCCATTTTGGATTGTTATACCAAGGAGGTAGTGTTGGAGTCTCTGGTCGGTAGAAGGTGTATTTGAGTGTTAGTCGGCGGTGCCAGCTAGGATGATTCGGTTGTGAGTGCTTTAAAATTGATCGAGGTGGGTGTGAGGCTTATTTGGCGCATGTGGTAGACTACAGAGTGCGGCGAGAGGTTGCAGGATGTCCCTGTGATCGGGAGTTCTAGATGTGTTTCAGGAGTTCTGGGTTTGCCGCGGATCGGGAGGCGAGTTCGAGATAGACCTCATTCAGTGCCGCTCTATATCGATACCTCCGTATAGGATGGCACGGTGGAATTGAGGGAGCTTAAGGTTCGACCGGGAGTTATTGGATAAGGGTTCATCGGGCGAGTGTTTCACCGTGGGAGCCCGGTGTTGTTTGTGAAGAAGAAGGGCGGAACTATGAGGCTTTGCATCGATTATAGGCGACTTAATGGGTTCTTGTCAAGAATAAGTACCTTGCCTAGGATCGATGACTTATTTGATCGATTGCAGGAGCACAGTGTTTACCAAGTTGGATTTGAGATCCGGTTACTATCGATTGAGGATCGCAGAGGCCGATGCTAAGAGTGCTTTCGAGGCGGTATGGACATTACGAGTTCTTAGTGATGCGTTCGGGTTGACTAATGCCCGCAACCTTCGTAGCCTTGATGAATAGGGTCTTTCAGCCATACAGGATCGGTTGTGATCGTATTCATTGATGATATCTTGGTATATTCGAGGTCTAGAGCAGGGCATGCGAGCATCGAGGATAATCTTGCGGATCATGAGGGACGACTATATGCCAAATTCACTAAATGTAATTTTGGCTCGATTAAATAGTGTTCTAGGCCATATAGTGTCGGTGAGGGTATCCGGGTGGATCCTCACAAGATTGAAGCGATGAGGAGTTGGGAGATTAGAGGCGTGTCGAGTTGAGGAGTTTCCTCGGATTGGCGAGATATTACGGAGGTTTGTCGAGGTTTCTCGGTGATCTCCGCCTCGACAAGACTTACGAGGAAGGGTATAGTTTTGATTAGACGAGATGAGTGCGGAGGAGTTTTGATGAGTTGATACATCGGTTGGCAACGGCGCGGTGCTAGCCCCGCCATCTGGATCGGGAGGATTTGAGGTATTTAGTGATGCTTGCGGCAGGTTTAGGTTGTGTCTTGATGCAGCATGGGAGAGTCATTGCTTATGCATCGAGGCAGTTGAGAGCCCATGAGGTAATTATCATGCATGACTTGGGTTAGCGGCGAGTTGTATTTGCTCGAAGATCTGGAGACATTATCGTATGGGAGACTTTCGGATCTTCACAGATCATAAGAACTGAGGTATTTGTTGAGTCGTGGGAGCTGAATAAAAGCGAAGGAGATGGTTAGAGTCGCTAAGGATTCTGTTGCCTATCGAGTACCACCTGGGAAGGCCAATGTGGTGGGTGATGCATTGAGTAGGAGATCGTATGGTAGTGCAGCTCAGATTCAGGTGTCGAGGTTGACGTAATTAGTTCAGTTGAGAGCACTTAATGTGCAGATGGATTTGAGTCAGGAGGGAGCTTTGATTGCAACTTTGAGGCTGAGGCCTGTATTGCATGATCGGATTAGGAGAGTGCAGGATCGGGATCCAGCATTGGTGAGACTGATGGATAGAGTCAGATCAGGATGGCAGTCAGAGTTTGAGCTTAGAGATGATACTTTGTGGATGGGCCAGAGATTGTGTGTGCGGATGTGGATGATCTGGCGTGAGATTTTGGAGGAGGCTCATTTGGCTGCTTATGCCATGCATCCTGGTGTCACCAAGATGTATCGCACTCTTAAGTTACATTTCGGTGGCGGTATGAAGAGGCATGTAGCGGAGTTTGTTTCTCGGTGTTTGGCGTGCGGCGAGTTAAAGTGAGCACGGGCCCCGATTGGGAGCTGCACTCGTTGCCCATTCGGAGTGGAAATGGGAACGCATCACGATGGACTTTATTATGGGGTTGCCGGGGACGCCGAGACAGCAGTGATGCTATCTGGTCATAGTGGACCGATTGACCAAATCGGCTCACTTTTTACCGATGAGGAGAACCATACCCTCGATCGGTTGGCCCGAAGTATGTAGCGAGATAGTTATTGCATGGGGTCCCGATTTCGATAGTGTCGATAGGGATCCCAGATTTACTTCGAGTTACGAAGGAGCTGCGATCGACTATGGGGACAGATTGAACTTGACTGGCGTTTCATCCTCGAGACGGATGGGCGAGTGAGAGGACTATTGATTGTTGAGGATATGTTGAGAGCCCGTGTGTTGGAGTTAGAGGTGCATGGGATCGATGTTGCCTCGGTAGAGTTTGCTTATAATAATCGATTGCAGAGCAGTATTGGGATGGCACCATATGAGGCACTTTATGGGAGACCGTGTAGATCCCCTCTTTATTGGGATGAAGAGGGTATGAGGATGATAGAGGGTCCCGAGTTGATCCAGGACACAGTTGATAAGGTACAGTTGATTCGGAGTCGCATCAAGGCGGCTCAGGACAGGCAGAAGAGTTATGTGGATCAGCATCGGAGAGAGATGGAGTATGCTGTAGGAGATAGGGTGTTCCTCAGAGTGTCTCCGTGGAGAGGAGTTCTCAAATTTGGCCGTAAGGGCAAATTGAGTCCTCGGTATATCGGTCCGTATGAGATTACCGAGAGGATTGGACCGTTGGCCTATAGGTTGGCCTTGCCGAGAGAGATGTCTTAGTTGCATGACGTCTTTCATGTGAGTATGCTTCGGAGATATCGTTCTGATCCGACTCATGTGATTCTGGCTCAGGAGATAGAGATTGCCAGTGACTTGAGTTATATTGAGGGCGGTGCGGATTATTGGATCATGGTCAAGCGGTTGAGGTCGAGTTATTCCATTGGTGAAAGTCCTTTGGAAGAACCACTCATCAGGAGGCGACTTGGGAGGCGAGGAGCACGTGAGGAGGCGATACCCTCATCTGTTTGATCGGTCGAGTAAGAAAATTTCGGGACGAAATTTTTATTAGGAGGAGAATTGTAACATCCGTTCTGGATGGGATGTGTCTGATTTATTGCATTCGTATTTGTTCATGTGCATGCATTATAGCATACTGTATAATTGGCATTTATACGTACATGCATATATGACATGTTTCCGACTAGATTTGGATAATTTGAATTTGGAAATTGATTTGGGTTAAGTGGGCTGTGAGAAATTTAATTGGTATTAGAGATGAGAAATTGGAGATTGTAAAATGGAATTTGGAGATGATTAGGTATGTGTGATAATTAGGTCAAATAGGCTCGAAAAGTGAATTTGAATGAGAAATGAAAGTTAGAGAGTGGAATTGTGAAATTGGAGTATATGATAATGAGTTTTCTATTTTTTAAGGATTTATAGGAATTTTCTAGAATTTTCAGAGCAATAGGCCCGGACCGGAAAATTTGATAAATGACTGGTTAATTGAATATCCAGTTCCGAAATTGATTATCCAATGGCACGGACAGGTTAGAAATTTGAATTGAGGAATTAGGGTTTAGCCATTGGAATTCGGGAGAAATTAGAATTTGAAATTGGACCGAGGTTGTTTGGATCAGGCTTATGGCAATTGACATTTGGCAAACAAGCCTTAATCCCTTTTAATATATATATATCCTAAACCTTTGAATCTTCTCCCCCACGAAGCTTTATTCTTCTCCTTCTTCGTGATTCCTCTTCTTGATTTCTTCTTGAGAGTTTGGTTGATTTCCTTCCACAAAATTGTTCTTTCCTTTCTCTTTGATCATTCCCTTAAGCTTGGTGTAAGAAGAAGATGATTTTGGGCATTATTTTGGGAGTTGCCGTGGGTGTGGGAGAGAGGAGAGATTGGTGATTCTTGAAGATTTGGAGCTTTTAATCGGGTAAGCTACTTTGATCTTGTCTTGTATAACTTGATTTGTTGATTTATAAAGTTAGATTGATGTTTGAACATGAAAATTTGAGGATTTGAGCATTAGGATTTCGGCGGTGATTAGGGTTAGAATTTAGGATTTTACTTATTTGATGAAATAGAGGTTAGGGATTGTTGTATGATGAGTATGGATTTATTTAGGAGTGATTTGTAAGGAGAAAACTTGGATTTGGAGCGATTATCGATCGAAAATCTGCAAAATTCAGGTTTTCGGGCATGTCCGTCGTTACGCCTTGTGGTGATATGAAGAACACGCCGTGGCTAGTAGGACGCAGCAGCACGCCTTGTGACGTCTGTGGAAGGTGCTCCATGGCGAGGAGAAAAGGGCATCGTCAGTGTAGATCTGTGAGCGTCGCCATGACGAAGAGCTTGGCAGCCATGCGCGCAGACTAATTTGAATACTCGCTTGTGGCGTGTGAAATTGGAGTGTCATGGCGAGGAAGGTGTTCTTAGAAAATGAAATTAGGGTTTTAATCATTTGGGGATTTAGGCAATTGAGGATCTAATTGGTTATGGATTAAATTCAATTTGGAGATTTTGAAATTGGAAATTAGAAATTGAGTTCGGAATTTGAGTTTGAGATCGGGAATTGGTTTAGGTGGAAATGTCATAATTTGCGTAGTATGTACATGATTTGATTCATATGCATAATTAAGCATCGAATTGGTACCGATAATAATGTTATGTATATTTTGATTGTTATAGCGGCTCAGTGGATCGCCGATCATCGGCGTGGCGAGACTTCCGGCGATAGCTTCGGAAGTTACGAGGTGAGTAACCTAGTTGGTTTCTCAATCTTTATGTGTTTAATTGTTATGGAAATATGCCATATGGAGTTAAGGGCGGATTATATGTGTTTGATTTGATTGATTAGGACCACGGGTGTTTGGAATATTGGATCGTGATATAGAAGTGTTAATTGTGCATAAATTGTTTATAATTGATTGCAATTGGCAAGATTAGATATATGAGGATTGAGTGTAATGCATGTATTGTAAAGTGGACATGTGCATACATGCATATGATATGATCGAGATAAAAGGCGGTTGTGACGGTCGTACTTTGTATATGAGCTTTAAGCTCAGCGTCTGAGCTTCGTGCTGACGATTTGTAGAGCTTTATGCTTTCAGCGTATTAGGGCTTTTGAGCCCATGTTTACTGAGCCTATGGCTCAGCGTATATGAGCTCGGTATGCGGTCACAACAATGAAAGAAAATGAAAAGTCACATGTACTTTGCATATATGAATGATTATGCGTGAATTGTGTGAAAGGCAAATCGCCTTATAAATGTGAAATTGATTGCATGTGATTTCTTGAATGTGATAGTATACGATATTATGTGATTGTTTGGATATGCATAAGTTGAGTGAACCATCGATGATGGTTACTCATTGAGTTTATAAACTCACCCAAATTGCGAATATTTTTCAAGGCAGAGATAGTTTGACTTCTAGCTCGGTCGATTGAGACTTATCTGCTTTGTGTGTGCTTGGCGTGAGAGGAGCATGGCCACAGTCTGCATCATTGGGGATGTTTTGGGGTATTTTGTGGATGGTGGTGTAGGAGCTCTAGTAGTTCTTTTGGACTTGTTCGGATGTATATGTATGGTGATGATGTATGACGGTTTATGAATGAATGAAAAGGAATCTTTTGATTCTAAAATTTAGTGAATTTGATATTCGCTTTATTTATATTGATGCCATGAGGTTATAGAAATGATAGTTTAGTAGTGCACTCTAAGAGTAGGTTGTGCACCGATCGACTACAGGCGACCGGTGTATACTTTACGGTGAGGCGCTAATTTTGATGATAGTGCAGTGCTATTCAGATATGGGAATGGACATGGAGCTACCAAGACCCATTTGTTGACATGGAGCTTGGATATCATTGCCGTCACCCCGAGCTCTGAGATCCACCGTGAGCACCGGTGTTTCTCTTCTGCCTTTTCGATATATATTTGTGCACGTTCTTTGATTTGATTTGATATGTTGTGTTGCATGAATGTGTTGATTAAGTGTGGGGGAGACCCAACGATGGGTTTAATTTGTAGTTAGGTAGGATTTCCTTTCCGTTTGAATAAAGTGTTTCCCTTTGTTAGCTCGTGTTCTTCCTAATAAAGCATGATTAGATTGGCGAGAATGGTTGATATGTGGGATGATTAATTGAATGATTGTGCAAAGCGAGTAGGATCCTTAGACATTGTGATGCATTGCAGGTAGTTATTGCGTGAGCATCTCCTTCGGCTTGCGGCTAATCTAGGTTTTACTACTTGTTACATTGCGGTGGGGGGCTTCGTCATGGCGAATAAGGACATCTCCGCCCTACGGACCGTTGGACATCTCTTTTGTCAGGGCCATTCATCTTTTTCTCTCGCGTCCTTTCGTCTCCGCGTCTTCTTCTTCTTCTTCTTTTCTTTCTCCTTCCCTCCTCATTTATTTGCCACCTTGTTTGCCTTGTCGCTCCCCTCGTGCCTGCTACTTTTGTCATTGTGGACAATGCCATGTTTAAGTGTGGGGAGCCGTTCCTTTATATTTTGCATTGTACACCTATTAAAACTTGTACATAATTTTGTGGGCCGTTGCTTTTCTTGATAAATTTGGACTCAATCAAACATTTTACTTTTCGTTCTTTTGTGCCCTTGCATGCAAAGCCCTTATAAGTTTCAATGATACTTGAGTTTTGTGAAAATGCTCTCCATTCTTGAGCGATAATTGGTTTTGGCAAAATTTTAACTTTTGAAGTTTTCAAAACAAAGTAAATGGGAGCATGCTAACAAGGTAGCATTTAAGTTTTAAGTTTTGAGATTGATCATTGAGACAAAACCTTGTTGGAAGGATATTAGAGCCATATATTTTTCTTCTATATTTTTGTGTGTGCATCTGCTTAGTTCATGCTTCTCTAGAACTTGTGTCAGTTTTTACTCAAAGCTTGATGGACTAGATTTTTGTGGATATGATAGAGGCGTTCTTTCTTTCAGCCCTTTCCCCAAACACCAACCCCTAAACACCGTTCCCTTGCTAGCCCCTTTGAGCCTTCTTGCTATGAGCATTTGCATGCATTATTTTTAGATGGCGTCAATAGTCAGTTTGTTCTATTTTTAGTGATTGAAAAAAAAAAGTTAGTCTTGTTTATTCCAAAAAAGGGATAATAATGTGTATTGAATCCCAAAATGGGATTAGTATCTCAAAATGAGACAAAAAAAATCAATCAAAATTTAGTTTAGTAGAGGTCTAGTTTCAGTATAGATTATCGACATCGATCCCTCATTTTATGCCATGCTCATATTTTTCTTTTTCTCACATCATCCATTCATTTAGCCTTCCGCTCATTACAACCCTTAAAGACCTCTTGATCTTCAAATTGATAGTCCTTGTAGTGGAGAAATAAAATTGATACAAGCTTTATGGTAGGAGATGTATTAAGTAGATTGAGAGAAAATATCCCTACTATCAAGTGAGTTGGCGTAAACACTATATATCGAGTGATTCTCCGTTGTTCAATCTCTTGTGCTTAAATTCTTTCAATGTTTGTTTTATTAGCACTCTTTCAATTTCTGCGTTAGAATTACGATAAAGTGGATTGAGTCAATTTTGGTTGTTGTTTGAGCATGGGGCAGAATTTTCTTTTACTCTTGTACCTTTTGACTCTTATAAGCTTTGTTCAGAGTACAAAGGTTTAAGTGTGGGGAATTTGATTGGACCAAATTTATACTATAAATTAGGCCGTTTTCTCTAGTAATTATGCATCTGTTGACTCACGATCTATGATTTTTATGCTTATTTTGGTCCCGCACATTGAGTTTTGATAAATTGTACATTGTCGGTATTTTGTTGTCATTTGTCATTAATTTCGCATAATTTTATTGGGACAATTGATACTGCAAATGGGTTGTATTTTGTAGGACCAAAGGTCAACATTCAAGAAGTCAACATCTTGCAAGATTCGTTGGGCGAACGAACCTCCATTCGCATGGCGAATAAATTAAATCTGCAATTACTTATTGCGACGGTGACCATCGGATTCGCCGCTTGACGAACTCTGACCATTCGCCAGCCGCGAATGTGGGTAACCGCCTATATTTGGCAAAGTATCCTTTATTACGACCGACGACGCACGTATCCTATAAAAACTTGCCATTTAGGGCAAAAGGGATGACGCATAGAGTTTTCTTTTCCTCCCTTTTCTTCGTTCTTCTCGGTTTCTTTCATTACATTTTCGCTTCTAATAGGTTTTCATTACGTATTCTGAGTTGACCCACGAACAACGTTATTGTCTTCATCTTCAACGGTTAAATCGTTTGATCATGAGTATCGGTGATTCTCGGCAGTGATGGAGTTGGCGGAGTCATGAGCGGCTAAATCGATATTCTCCCAAAATGTAGCGAAGGTCGGAGTTCCATGAGCTTGAGGGTAATCAACCATAGTTTTAGATTTTGTCATGTTTTGTAAAACCTCCGAGTTGGAGATTGCGATATATGATGGATTGAATCCGGCTATAGTTTAATTGGATGTAAAACTTTGATTTATGGTGTGGATTAGTTTGTGTTGGATATTGTTCGAAATACATGAAGTTTCATGTATGTTAAGCAGATTTGCATGAGTTAATTTAATCTACCTAGTTGTGTTTGATTGAATTGATTGTGTTTTATCTGGTTAACTTATTGCATAAATCATTTCATGCCATACACTAAGGGTTTTAACAAGCTTTAATTTATCGAGTTGATCAATTAAATCTTGGACTTAACGAGTTATTAAGGTTGTGTTTTGAAACTTAGTGGATTTTAAACCCGATATTTATTTTGAGTGATGATGACCGAGCCACATTTTCGGAGAGTTTTAATTAATAGTTTTCAGTCTCATTTAATTTAAATTGCCTTATCTTTTCAAAATCCCAAAATATTTACCTTTGCTTTAGTTTAGTTTAATTTTAGATTAATCAATCAAAACCCCTTTTATTACTTTCATTGCATGCATAATTCAAACATTAGGCTAGTCTAGGATCGATTGGTGCATTGGTTCCTTGAGAGTCGACCGAGGTTGCATCTGTATTGCAATCCTTGGTATAAATTTTATTTGACGGTTTCAAGGATCAATTCTTAAATTGAACGATAAGCCGCCGATCAGTAATTCCTCGGGAAAGACATCAGAGAATTTCGACTCTTGGAATATCTTCGACTTCCTCTATCCGCATACGGTGTCACCACAGAGGCCAAAAATGCCTCACATCTCTTCCTCATCATCTTCTCTGCTATCAAAGCTAAAACAATTCTGGGCGGACTTGCTTTTCTGTCCCCAATAAACACCACTCTTCTTCCGTTATCCAATTTGAATTCCACCGTCTTCTGCTTACAATCCAGTCGGGCATTGTACCTCTCCAACGTATCCATACCCAAAATCGCATATAATCCTCCCATCTTCAGTGGCATTAAATCCACCACAAGAAGTTCTCCACCAATACACATCTCACAATCCTTATATACTTGACTGACAATAATATACTGACCGATTGGAGTACTCACCATCAGCGGAGTATCCAAAGGACTCAAATTTCTATCACACATAGGTCTACTCGAAGAAACAAACGAATGAGTAGAACCCGGATCAATCAAAACAAGTACATCATCAGAAAAAAACTTAACCGTACCAGTCACAACATCTGGAGCGGTCTCTGCATCCTCCCGAGTCATTGCAAACACCCTAGCTGGTGCCTGCCCCCTGGGTCTCCTTGGAAGACTCACCCTCTTGGCTGCATCTGAACTACCCACTTCTGTAGAAGTCCTCTGTCCCACAGTCTCTGTTCTCCTAGAAGCTTGCATCTGGCTTCTCTCTTGTCGTGGAGGCTGAGGACACTCTCTAGCAATGTGCCCCTTCTCCCCACAGTTAAAGCAAGCTCCTTTCAATCTGTAGCACTCTCCTCTATGGGGTCTCCCGCAGTGCTCACACTTTGGAATGAATGGCCTATCCCCATCTCCCCTTCTACTGCTGCCCACCGTTGAGGCTTGGTGAGAAACAGTAGAAGTCCTCACCGGTCGAGATTGGCTCGCACCACTGCTCCTCTCCTCAGATTGAACAGGGAAGCTCCTGGCACTCCTGTTAGGCATAGGAGTACTAGTACTACCTCCCCTCTTGAACTTCTCTCTTCCTTTTCTCTTCTTGTTCACTGCACTCTTGATATTCTCTATGTTCTCAACCCTCAAAGATGCCTCAACCAACTGTTGAAAGTCACAAAGATTCTACACTATCACTTTCTTTCTGATGACCAAATACACACCGGACTCAAACCGACGACATCTAGCAACCTCACTCAGCAGCAGATCTGAAGCATACCTCGCCAACTGAGTGAACCGACGCTCATACTCACTAACCGTCATCTCCCTTTGAGTAAGACTGAGGAACTCCCTCTGCTTATGTTGAATGTACACCTCAGACAGATATTTCTTCCTGAAAGCAGCAAGGAGGTCCTGCCATGCCAACCCTACTGGTCTCATCTGACTCCCTAGCACAGTCTCCCACCAATGAAGAGCATCTCCCTGAAGCAAACTAGTAGCATAAATAACCCTCTCATCATCGTCACACTCCATCTAATCTAACACCCTCTTGGTCTTTCTTAACCAGGTCTCGGCTTCCTCTGGATCAGTGGTCCCATAGAAGTCCATTGCTCTATACTTTCTCAACTTGTCGAACCGTCTCCCTTCTTAGTGGGGGCGATCACGAAGGCAGGTGGCATCGACCCATGCTTTGAACAAACGCCTGGGTGAATGCCTAGAATAACCTCGGATCCAGTGGAGGCACTTGCTCCTGCATAACCAGCGACTCCTGA
The DNA here is from genome assembly GCA_029891385.1 of Erythroxylum novogranatense. Lineage (NCBI taxonomy): Eukaryota > Viridiplantae > Streptophyta > Magnoliopsida > Malpighiales > Erythroxylaceae > Erythroxylum > Erythroxylum novogranatense. The sequence goes on along the minus strand of CM057230.1, from coordinate 8,014,957 downwards.
GTCTGCGAAAGAAGGAGCTCACTACCTAGCCCTACAGAAGGCTCAGCATTCCCTGGGGATACCGACTCATCAGTCCTCTCCTCTCTAGTCGGAGAGTTAGGTGCAACAGATCCTTGCATAACTCCTCGTGTCCTTCTACGAGATGGCATCTTACTCCTTCAAAGGTAAACACTAAGGATTAGCTATATGTCAATCTTGATTCCTACATGTATGCATGATATGCATGTCACTTAATGCAATCAATCAATGCAACACATAATCATATACCAAACAATTCATCCTATTATGCATTCTAAGCCGAGGACACTAAACCTAGGCGCTCTGATACCAAACATGTTAGGCCTAGGTCCTGAATCCCTATTCTCGAGGTGACCCCTTGGACTACGCCAGCGACGAGCTCCCAAACATAACGGACCCGATCCCAACATCCTTACATAATTCGATTCACACAAACATTACACACATTCTACACATGCGTTCCATCTATGAAGTAAACACCCCATAAATGTTAGCCCCAAAATTTTTATGTAATTAAGCATGATTAGAGTAATTAAGTGAATTATGTTAACATTAATTAACTTGACATTGAGTAATATGAGTTGGCATTAAAGAGGTTAGGTAATGAGTTAATGGAATTAAATGAATTAGTTGGGTTTTAATGAGGTAGGAAGGAAAAGAAAGATAAAATGGGTTTAAAGATAATTGGGCCTAAGTAAGTTGTAGGATAAAGAGGAAGTAAGGAGGATGTAGGAAAAAATGAAAGAAGAAGGAATTAAATGAAGGCTTGGGCCTTTTGGGCTTAAGTGGATTAGAGAAGAAGTATAAAAGGAGGAGTTTAAGTGAGTTAGTGTAGGAAGAAGTGAGATTTCTGAAATTTAAAGGAGAAGAGGAGAAGTTTACGTGAAGAGGAAAGAAAGGAGAAGAAGAAAGGAGCTTGCTAGGGTTTTGGCATTTCCATGAAAGTGAGTGAGTTTTTGAAGAAAGAGCAAGAAGAAAAGTGAAGAGGAGAGTCTAAGCTTTATTTTGATACAAGAAACCCTTGGGTTGAGTAAAGATTCAAGGTAAGTTATGAAATGTAGTTTGAGTTTGGCTTGATTTTATGGTTTAGAAAGCTTAGAAAGAAGATGGGTTTAGTGATTCTAGGGTTGATTTCATGATTAAGGTTCATTAGGTTTTCAATTTTAGAAACCCTAAATGATGTGAGGTTCTTTCCTTGCCATGAATGAAGGAGGACAAGAAAGAAGAGGAGAACAAGAAGAGGAACTTCCTTAGGCAAGCTTAAGCAAGGATATAAGGTGGGTTTCACTTTTATCTTTATGTTAGTAATGCTTAAATATTATCTTAACTAAGGAAAATTAATGTTTTCCAACTATCTTAGAATGAGCATTGATTGACTTTTGATTGTGTATAAATTGATGGATGATTGCCATTAGGTGAGAAATTGATTAGTGCATGACATTGCTTGAAATTGCCATAAATTGGATGAGCATGAATGAGATCATGAAATGTGAGCTAAGCATGAAATGTGCTTTAAGCATGATCAACTTTATGGATGCTTGAATATCCATTTTCAGAAAATTAGTCAGCGGACAAGACAAGTCCAGCTTTTATGCATGAAATTAAGTGTTATGTGGGTTAGTTAAGTCCACCAACAGAGTCACGTGCACGTCGACCAGTATAGCCTTCGCTCGGCTGCCCGATTGTGGCATAGGATGTTCCTTTTAGGACTCCTCAGCATATGACTACACTTGTGTAGCTCATCAGTAACCCGTGGACTTTTCGAACCATCAGCTATGTGTTTACATGTTAGCGTATATTTTGCAAGAATGAGAATGATATGAAGCATGAACATTATGTTTTGAGATTGATAAATTTCATGAATTGCATGATTGCATGATTTCTATGCAAGTTGCTAAAAGTATGATTAATGAAGCAATGTAGCTTATTAGCCTAAATATAAATGTGTCACCCACGGAGTGAAAGCTCACCCCCACCTTCCCGTCCCATCTCCAGGTAAAGATCGGGATCATAAAGAATGAGTTCAAGGCATACTCCAAGAATTATGTTTTTGATGTATTTCAAGCAAATTGTTGTAAACAATGCTTTAGATGCATTTTAAGAAAAGTGTAGTATTCTGAAGTGTATTTGAACTATGTTGTAAAAAGGGCTTGAAATGCCCACTAAAGCATTATAAGCTACTCACTTTGAACGTAAATGAAATGCAAAAATGCTAAGTTCAAATGTATTTTGAGAAATCCATGCATGTTTAAGCCAATTGCATCATTATTATAGTTTGGATATGATAGATGATTAAGAGTGTGGCTGTTGTTTCGAATGGTGTTTGAAGATACCTTAGGGTTTAATCATGTTATATGAGGTTGTATGATGAGTCTTACGCAGGTGGAAGTATTAGGATTGAAAAATTGGATAGATGTACTTTCAAGGGAAGAGCTGTCAAATTTTTCCAAAATTTGACAGAACTTCGCCTCAGATTTTGACCTTCGTAGGACTTGAATTAGATAAATGAGCCTTCATGAATATTGTAATAAAAGGTTAGAGCTTTCCAAGGGTATATCGTTTGCTAAATTTGGAGTTCGGAGTTAAAAGATATGAGCCTTACAAAGAAATCAGAAGGTAGAAAAGCAGAAGATAGAAATCAGAAGATAGAAAAGCAGAAGATAGAAAAGCAGAAGATAGAAATCAGAAGATAGAAAAGCAGAAGATAGAAAACAGAAGATAGAAAATCAGAAAATAGAAAAGCAGAAGATAGAAAGCAGAAGATAGAAAAGCAGAAGATAGAAATCAAAAGGAAGGAAAGCAGAAGATAGAAATCAGAAGGAAGGAAATCAGAAGATATAAATCAGAGGAAGGAAATCAAGAAGATAAGGAAGGAAGGAAAGCGTAAGATAGAAATCGAGAAGATAGAAAAGGAAGGAAGGAAAGCGAAGATAGAAATCGAAGGAAGGAAATCGGAAGATAGAAAAGCGAAGGAAGGAAACCGGATGATAGAAATCGACGATAGAAAACCGGATGATAGAAATCGGGGCGATAGAAAACCGGATGATAGAAATCAGGCGATAGAAAACCAGATGATAAAAATCAGGCGATAGAAAACCAGATGATAGAAATCGGGCGATAGAAAACCGGATGATAGAAATTAGACGATAGAAAACCGGATGATAAAAATCGGGCGATAGAAAACCGGATGATAGAAATCGGATGATGGGAAAATAGATGACTGCAGAATGTAGGAGATAGAATCAGCCTTTGTAGTCTTCATGAGAGTTGTAGATCTAGATGTCTACTTTGTATGGTGAAAGAACGAAAGCATTTGGAGCTATAGATTAAAATTTATAACAAATCGCGCCAAAAGAGTTTCAATCCGATTTCGAAGTGAGCATGGTCCAATGTTTGGGCATAATTTCTAATCGCCCTCAAATGAGGTGAGGCTTGAACCATTGGATTTAAAAGACATATATCTTTCACTCCATAAAATTCGGTATCAATTGGAGTTAAATTAAGAAAGTTTGTTCTAAAACAAGTGAAAGGTCAGTTAAGAGGGCATGTTTCGGGTATGAACTCTCTTAGATTTTTGGAGTGTATCTTAAGTTATATGACTCCGATTAAGGTGATTCTTGCCTCTATGTGAACGTGAGGCCTTAAGCTACATTGATATGAACAAGTCTAAATGTGATTTTGATGATTAGGTAGTGTACGCTCATCACCCTTATGGAACCACAGCATCAAACGCTGCAAAGTAGGGAGCGCAAGCTTTAGGGCTCTGAAATTTTGGGCTCTGAAAACGGGTCCAATAGGTGTGGAATGTAAACAAGAGCATGGGCGTTAATGTTAAGGTATAAATAGTTGGAGTTGGGATCCGGTCTCGGGATCGGGCTCTAACATCTGTGGTATCAGAGCAGCTCTAGGTTTATGATTTTCTAGGAACCCTAGTGGGTAGCCTCAAGAGTAGAGTCAGCATACATCATGTTACATGAGCTTTAAACTTGTTTTAAATACAGTACATGCATCATTGATTTTGAATTGTTTTACATGATTTGAACTTGTCTTACAAGCATGAGCTAAAGATTTGAAATGTTTTCACTAAAAGGAGTAATATGCCGCCTCGAAGAAGAACTCGAGGAGCTCAAACTCGATCAGGCTCTCAGAAGGGAGGTACGGATGAATCCCACATTCCCGTGATCGAGGACCATCCTGTTTCAGATTCAGAGGCACCGAGTGTGCAGCATGAAGTGCCTCTCAGCCCCCTCCTATGCCTCAAGTAGATCCCCAGCTCTTTCAGGCCTTCGCCCAGGCTTTCCTCCATGTCATGGGCCAAGGACCACAAGCTCAGATGCCGGCTCCAGCAGATCGGAGTGGGCGGTATGACAAGCTCGGAAGTATGGGGTTTGTCGATTTCAGTGGGACTACTAATCCGAGGAGGCGAAGCATGGTTGAAGAGGACCGAGAGGGTCTGAGTCGATGAAGTGCTCGGATGGGGAGAGGGTAGAGTATCTGACTAGTTTATTGCGGGGACGCTTGTTGCCTTTGGGCAAGGCGGTGCCATGATCGTAATACCTCAGAGGTGACATGGAAGGAGTTTCTAGAAGTTTTCAGGAGGAAGTACTTCTCGAGGGTTTACATCAAGAGAAGGCCGGGGAGTTTCGAGCCTCTCACAGAGGGAGCAGAGCGTGAGTGAATATGGTGAAGTTCACTCAACTATCTCGATATGACAAATATTGTGGCGATGAAGAGGATAAGTGCATGAAGTTTGAGAGCGGATCGCACCTAGGGATCGGGAGAAGGTCTTGATCCATAATTTCCATGACTATCGGCGGTTGGTAGATCTGGCGCTCCGTGAAGTGGAGAATATTAAGGTGAAGTGAGTAGGAAAAGGAAGAACAGAGAGCAATCTTCCAGAAGAGAGTGAGTGCTCCAAAGACTGGGAGGAGCACCAGGACCCATCATACTCAGAGTGGCATGGGCGGAGTGGTCCGCCAAGAGTCGTGATCGGGACAATTTCGAGCAGGTCTCTAGTGTGGGAGGCTCTGGGGAAGTCATGGAAGGGCAAGTATCCTCGGTGTGATCAATGCGGAAGTTTCATCCGGGAGGTGTCTCAAGGACTTTGGTGGTTGTTTCTAGTGTGAGAGAAGGGCATATGATGAGAGATTGTCCCAGAGGTCGAGACAGAGGGTTCCCAAGCTCAAGCTCGAGGCATGCAGAGGCAGTGGGAACCGGCCGATTCTGTAAGTAAGCGGCTGGAGCGATCAAGAGGGCTAATCCTCGCAGGAGACCAAGGGCACAGGTCAGCGCCACTAGAGTATTTGCCATGACCAGAGAGGAAGCTGCAATGCTCTGAAGTTGTGACTGGTATGGCTCGATTATTTGACTCTCTGTTTATGTGTTAATTGATACTGGCTCCACACACTCATTTGTTTCCTCAAGTATGAATATGCATGCTGTATGTCCTGAGATTATGGACAATTTTTTGGTTGTTAGTACTCCTTTAGGGAGTAAGGTGGTGATCAGTTTGATTTACAAGGATTGTGAGCTCAGCATCGGTGGTGCTAGACTGGTAGTAGACCTACTACCTCTAGACTTTCAAGGATTGGATGTGATATTGGGGATGGATGTTATGGAGAGATTTAAGGCGAAGCTAGATTGTAGTTTGAAAGAAGTAGAGTTTGATCTGGGCAATGATCAGAAAGTGGTTTTCAAGGGGGACAGGAAGCTGCCAGTGCCGAGGATCATTTCGGCTATGTTAGCTGACAATATGATGAGCCAGGGGTGTGAGGCCTTCCTGACGCATGTAGTGGATCTAGAAGTGAATATGGGCAGATTAGAAGATTATCAGGTTGTGAGGGAGTTTCCTGATGTATTCCCAGAAGAATTACCAGGGTTGCCGCCGGTGAGGGAAATTGAGTTCGAAATTGACTTGATTCCCGAAACCGCGCCAATCTCGATACCACCATAGGATGGCTCGGTGAGTTAAGGGAGCTTAAGGGCGATTAGAGGAGTTGTTGGAGAAGCGGTTTATCGTGCCAAGTTCATCACCTTGGGAGCGCGATTCTATTTGTTAAAAGAAGGATGGGACATGGCGATGTGTATAGATTACAGGAAGCTTAACAAGGTGGTGATTAGAACGTATATCCTTTACCTAGGATAGATGATCTGTTTGATCATTGCGAGGGAGCAAGGTCTTTTGAAGATCGACCTCGGATCGAGTTATCATCAACTCCGAATCGTGGAGTGCGATGTTAACAAGGCACTTCAGGACCCGCCACGGCACTATGAGTTCGTGGTCATGCCATTCGGATGACTAATGCTCCAAATGCATTCATGGACCTTATGAATAGGGTTTTCAGAGTTCTTAGATCGGTTTGTCATAGTGTTCATTGATGACATTCGGTCTATTCTAAGGATGAAGGAGAGCATGAACAACATCTCGGGATAGTATTGCGAGATTGAGAGAGCAGGAGCTGTATGCCAAATTTAGCAAGTGTGAATTTTGGCTGCATGAAGTAGTTTTCCTTGGACATGTGATTTCTAGCAAAGGAATTCATGTTGATCCAGAAAAGTGGAAGCGAGAGTGAATTGGCAAGAGCCTAAGGCGGTAAAAGAGGTACGGAGTTTTACGGGCTGGCAAGATATTCTGAAGGTTTGTGGAAGGATTCTCAATAATAGCTGCCCCTATGACTAAGCTGTTAAGGAAGAATCAACAGTTTATCTGGAATGAGGATTGCCAGCAGAGTTTTGAGGAGCTTAAGCAGCGGTTAACTAGTACTGCCATTTTAATCCTTCCCAATGGAGAACAGGGGTGTACAGTATACAGTGATGCTTCGAGGAGAGGCTTAGGTTGTGTGTTAATGCGAATGACAAAGTGATAGCCTATGCTTCACGGCGATTGAAGCCATATGAGTTGAATTATCCGACTCGTGATCCGGAATTGGCAGTGATGATTTTTGCCTTAAAGATATGGAGACACTATCGTATGGGGTTCGAACAAGGGTTTTCACGGATCACAAAAGTCTTAAGTACATCATGAGCCGAAAGAAGCTGAATCTGAGGCGCAGAAGATGGTTAGAGTTGCTCGAGGACTATGACACGATGATAGAGTATCATCGAGCAAAGGTAACGTAGTGGCGGATGCATTAGTAGGAAGTCATTGATAGCTTATGTTGAGGCGGTTTACTTGCCTCTATTGGAGCAAATGGCCAAGCTTAAGATAAGTCTAAAATAGGATCGGTCAGTTGTATTCTTGCTCAATTCAAGGTGAGGCCGATACTTAGAGAAAGTTAAGGAGTTGCGAGAGCGGGATGCGAAGCTGAGTAAGCTTCATGAGGAAATCTGAATGGTAAGCGATCTGAAGTGGTAGTGAGAGATGATGGGCTAATGGTAGTGGAAGCAGGTTATGTATCCCGAATGATAAATTAGTTAAGGATGAGATCATGGATGAGGCACACAATCGTCTTATTCCATGCACCCAGAGACACCATAATGTCTGAGATTTGAAGGAACATTTCGGTGGAAAGGCATGAAGAGGGATGTAGCGAGTATGTGGCGGATGTCTGGTGTGTCGCAAGTCAAGGTGAACACCAGCACCTTCAGCATGTTGTAGCCATTGTCCATTCCTGAATGGAAGTGGCAAAGGATCACAATGGATTTTCTGATGAGTTTACCGAGGACCAGCAAGAAGCATGATGCCATTTGGGTTATTGTTGATCGGTTGACCAAGTCAGCCCATTTTCTGGCAATTAGGCAAACAGATTCCTTGCAAGTCTTAGCAAAGAAATACATTGATGAAGTGGTAAGATTGCATGGAGTTCCGGATTCTATAGTATCCGACAGGGATCCTCGATTTAACTTGAGATTTTGGGGAAGTCTGCAGGAAGCATTAGGAACTAAATTGAATTTCAGCACAGCATTTCATCCTCAGACGGATGGTCAGTCTGAGAGGACAATCCAGACTCTAGAGGGGATGCTTAGAGCATGTGTCATGGACTTCAGAGGAGCATGGGATGATCATTTGCCGTTGGTCGAATTTGCTTACAACAATTCGTACCATTCGAGCATCTGAGATGGCTCCTTATGAAGCCCTTTATGGCGAAGATGCAGGACTCGATATCTTTGGGATGAGGAAGGTGAGAGGAAGCTAGTGGGACCAGAGTTGGTCGGATGACGATTGAGAAAGTGGAGGTAATCAAACAGCGACTTAAAGGCTGCCCAGATGTAATGAAAAGCTATGCCGATGCTAATGTAAAAGAAATGGATTATGCATGGGTGATAAGGTGTTCCTCAAGACGTCTCTATGGAAGGAGTTATGAGATTCGCAAGAAAGGAAGTTAAGTCCTCGATATGTGGGTCCGTATGAAATTCTAGAGAGGATCGGGCGGTTAGCTTCTGATTAGCATTGCCTCCAGAGTTGTCTCAGTCCACGACGTTTTCATGTTTCTATATTGAGAAGGTACAGATCGATCCTTCTCACATAATTCAGACCTCGAGAGGTTTAGCCGAGTGATGATCGAGCTATGAGGAGATGCGATGGCGATTCTAGATAACAAGGAGAAAGTTCTCGTAAACAAGGCGATTGACTAGTTAAAGTCCTTTGGAGAAATCATGCAGTTGAAGAGGCGTGGGAACCCTGGATGCAATGAAGGACAAGTATCCACACCTCTTGATGAGTCGGGGTAAGAATTTCGAGGACAAAATTTCTTAGGGGGAGAAATGTTAGCCCCAAAATTTTATGTAATTAAGCATGATTAGAGTAATTAAGTAAATTATGTTAACATTAATTAACTTGACATTGAGTAATATGAGTTGGCATTAAAGATGTTAGGTAATGAGTTAATGGAATTAAATGAATTAGTTGGGTTTTAATGAGGTAGGAAAGAAAAGAAAGATAAAATGGGCTTAAAGATAATTGGGCTAAGTAAGTTGTAGGATAAAGAGGAAGTAAGGAGGATGTAGGAAAAATGAAAGAAGAAGGAATTAAATGAAGGCTTGGGCCTTTTGGGCTTAAGTGGATTAGAGAAGAAGTATAAAAGGAGGAGTTTAAGTGAGTTAGTGTAGGAAGAAGTGAGATTTACTGAAATTTAAAGGAGAAGAGGGAGAAGTTTACGTAGAAGAGGAAAGAAAGGAGAAGAAGAAAGGAGCTTGCTAGGGTTTGGCATTTCCATGAAAGTGAGTGAGTTTTGAAGAAAGAGCAAGAAGAAAAGTGAAGAGGAGAGTCTAAGCTTTATTTTGATACAAGAAACCCTTGGGTTGAGTAAAGATTCAAGGTAAGTTATGAAATGTAGTTTGAGTTTGGCTTGATTTTATGGTTTAGAAAGCTTAGAAAGAAGATGGGTTTAGTGATTCTAGGGTTGATTTCATGATTAAGGTTCATTAGGTTTTCAATTTTAGAAACCCTAAATGATGTGAGGTTCTTTCCTTGCCATGAATGAAGGAGGACAAGAAAGAAGAGGAGAACAAGAAGAGGAACTTCCTTAGGCAAGCTTAAGCAAGGATATAAGGTGGGTTTCACTTTTATCTTTATGTTAGTAATGTAGGAAAATCCCGGGAGGTACATCATATGTACAGGCAGCGGAAAACAAAAATTTTGTTCCGGGACTTTCCGATCCCGAGATCCGTGTATCCGTATGAAGACATCAACCTAAATAGCCAAAAGAGACTATCTCTAAAGGTGATCCACAGAGATCGAAAACCTAACCGAATCAAACCCTTTTGACCCGGAATAGCTAGAACAGATTAAAAGCTGCTAGACCCTACCTACTGTCTGGAGAGCTTGAGGAGACGTTGAACCATATGCTTGGAGAAGAGAAAACAATGATGGCTTTGATAAAGAAGGAAAATGAAACACTTTCATTTTAAGCTTACATCTTAAGCTCTTCTTCCTCCTTTCTAAACCATCTGAAGCATGCTTCATTTCTCTTATGCCATCCACGAAAATCTTGCCCATTTATATGTGTTTTAACTTTTAAAACACCAATAGCAAGCTTCAAATTGATGGCACACAATTTAAGGCATTAAAGAATGAAAGCTTTGATTTTCAAAGCAAATATCTTCTCCTTTCTCCATTCAACGTGTACAACATTAATTTATTAATTAATTAATTAATTAATTAGTTAATTAATCAATTAATAAATAATTGCTAAGGTCCATCCAAGCTGAATTGGCCCTAAGGCCATCTAAGGCCCCGAAGGTCAAGCGACTCCCTAAACCTTTCTTAGCAATATTGATGTCGCGATCTCATCGGGACATATCTCAATCCCATTGGGATCCATTTAATCATAATGCTCTCCATAATTGGAACTCGTCCAATTACTATTTCTGATTCTCCGAGTCACTCTTATCGTGTGACCCTTTAGGCTCCGGTTATGTTGGCCACTTAGATTAACAATTAATCTGAGCAAGTCATGAGCGGTATCTAGCAACACATCATGACCCCAATCGACCAGGAAAGTAATCGGTTTGATGTATTCATCACGAACCGGATCACTTAACCCTTCCATGACAATTACAGTGCAATTAGTCCTTTCACCATCCTATACCCCACTTGGTTATGAGTATGGTCAAAGTGTCAACTCTCACTAGATCGAGTCTAGCCCAGTGATAACAGATCTCGCCCTGGGACTCATTACTCTATATGTCCATGAAGACACTCTTCATGACATATTCACTCTGCCGAGATTTACGAGTAATGATCCCGACAAGAGGCCATGGGTATCTCCTCCGCTAATCGAAGTGGTGAATCCTTTATTGGCTACTCAATTACCTTCAATACCTCAAGCCGCACCCAAGCACCACCCTATGAGTTACCTCCGAAGGCAACAAGGAATGGAGTCAAAGCACAGGATCAAGATTCTAAGATATCCTCGAGTACCTCAAGTCTAAGGATACTTGCACCATTGCTATGATGAGATTATCACCGACACTTAGATAAGATATCCATGTGATGATCTCATGGCAGTCATCCAATGAACTTACTACCGCTAGTAAGCATCCACATGTCAATTCTAAATATCTCATATTTACAGTTTCGAGATCCACCGCTTGATCCAATCAAGGAATATGACATGTGCTAGTCTATCCGGATTAATGATGTCCATCAATTAATCCTATGACTAGGAGAATTTAGATCTTGACATAATTGCACATGATAGGAATCTCGGTAGTATGATCACATCATAATTTCCTTCATGCTATGTCATATATCATGGACTTCATTAATTTGATTAAAGATCCAATCAATTCATAAACAATGTTCATGAACATCAAATTAATGAATTATGCCTTTTCTTTATTTATTCATTCACCAGATCGACTTTGAATAAAATGCGCTAAAGGGGATTGCCTTTAGGGCACAATTAAATAGTACCATCCATACATAAGTCGACTTATTGGTACTGGATGCGTGTAAGTCGATTTATCCATTGTAACAAGTCGACTTGTACACGACTTACACTTACAAATCTCCCACTTGACCTAAAGCCAATCGCCTTAGTATCTAATACCATAAGCGAGTCCATGAGAATCACAATTCTCCTGTGACAATGGCTTTGTCAACGGATCAGCAACACTTTGCTCTGTGGGAATTCTCTCTATCAGGATATCATATCAACTAATGATCTCCCGAATCGGCGAAGTACGAGTTCGGATCGTCGATAAGAGCTTGGTTCCTTTGCCTGCGCACTAGCCCCATTGTATCACAATACAATCCTATGGGCTCATCACAGCTAGGGACTAGATCAAGTTCAGTAATGAACTTCTTAATCCAAACCGCTTCCGCTGCGCATCTCATGTGGCAAGGTACTCTGCCTCGGTTGATGAATCAGCAGTCCTCTCTTGTTTGGAACTCTTTCTAACTGACCGCCACGCTATTCAGTGTGAATGTATATAACCTGATCATGATTTAGAATCATCCTTATCAGATTAAATAGTGGCATCTGAATGCCCGCTCACTTGGAGATATCCATCTCCAAACATCAAGAAAACATCCTTAGTGCTTCACAAGTACTTGGGGATATTCTTGTGAAGAACGATGACCCTCACCAGATCCGATTGGTATCTGCTTTCGTAACACTTAGAGCATCGATACATCGGACCTCGTCACATAGCATCGCTTCATGCTAAACCTCTTTAGCATCTCATCTATGATGATGCTTGTGAAAGACCAAGCAACCTTTGATCTATCTGCATAAATCTATATCCCAAGGATATAAGTTGCTTTACCAAGGTCTTTCAAGGCAAATTGTTTGGACAACCAAATTTTAACTGATTGCAGCATAGAGACATCGTTTCCTAGTCACAGTATGTCATCTACATACAACACAAGGAATACGATTGCAATCCCACTAACCTTCTTATACACACAATGTTCATCCGAATTTTGAAAGAAACCAAACTCTTTGATTGACTCATCAAAACGGATGTTCCAACTCCAAGATGCTTGCTTCAATCCAAACATGGATTTCTGAAGCTTGCATACCTTTTCGCCATCGATGGGAGTGAAGCCCTCAGGTTGTGTCATACACATCCTCGGGTAGATTTCCTCTCAGGAAAGCAGTCCTCACATCTATTTGCCATATCTCATAATCATAATGAGTGACAATGGCTAGGAGTATCCTAATGGATTTAAGCATTGCTACGGGGCTGAAGGTCTCGTCATAGTCAACTCTTTGTCTGTGACGAAATCCTTTAACCAGAAGCATTGCTTTATAGGTAATCACATTACCATCCATGTCGGTTTTCTTCTGAAAACTCATTTACACCCTGTGGGTTTTATCCCTGCAGGTGTAACAACCAAAGTCCATACTTGGTTTTCATACATGGAATCCATTTCAGATTTCATGGCACAAAGCCATGTTCGGACTCGAACTTTTCGTAACCTATTCATAGGTAGTAGGCGCATCATCTCATATGAGCAATCGTCATTCATTCCTCACGAAATACATATTTCGTGAGGGAGAGGCGTATCCTACGTGACCTACGAAATTCGTGTGTAGTAGAAGATTGAACTGTTACCTCATCTATATGAGTGACAGTTTCAGGTTCAGGCAGTTGATCTATGTTTGTTTGAGCATCTTGAACTTCTCCAAGTTCAACTTTGCTCCCACTGTCTTCTTGTAAAAGAACTCTTTCTTTAAGAAAACAGCATGCTTGGAAACAAACAACTTTTGTTTCTAAGCAAGATAGAATTGATATTTCACGAACAAACACATGTCAGCTTTTACATCAAATGTATCTGACTGTGTCCGCTTCACGTAAGCAGGACAACCCCATACTTTCAGATGAGAAAGATAGGATTTTCTGTTAGTCCATATCTCCATATGGAGTAACCTCAACTGTCTTTAATGGAATTCTGTTTAGCAAGTAAACAGCTGTCTCAAACGCATACTCCCAAAAACTGTGCAAAACCTATCATCAATCGCACGATGTCTAACAAGGTTCGATTTCTCCTTTCAGCCACACCATTGTGCTGTGGCATGCAAGGTGGAGTATACTGAGATAAAATCCCATTATCTCTGAGATAATCCAAAACTGTTGGTGTAAGCATTTTCCACCACGATCAGATCGTAATGTATTCATACTTTTACCAAGTTAGTTTTCTACTTCATTTCTGAATTATTTGAACTTTTCAAACGCTTCAGATTTGTATCTCATCAGATACAAATACTTATATCGTGAATACTCACCGATAAAAGTAATGAAGTAAAGACAACCACTTCGCATGGATGGACATTGGACCACATACATCCGAATGTATTAGGTCTAATATTCCATTCACTGCTCACCCTTTCCTTGAAGGGTAACTTAGTCATCTTGCCTAATAAACAAGATTCGCATGTGTCATATGATTCATAATCAAATGACCCTAAACTACCACTCTTATGGAGCTTAGCAATGCATATCTTATTTATATGGCCAAGTTCGACAATGCCATAAGTAAGTTGATTTTAAATTATCTCAATTATGTCTTTTAGCGTCATTGACATTCATAATTGGATATGACATATCTAATATGTCATTTCTATTGCATAATGTACCGATGCACGATAGAGCATTCCATTCAACTAATAGAACAACCATTGCTCCTAAAAGTCCAATGGAAATAAACTCTAATTAAACATAAAACATACAATATGTTCTTTGTTTAAAACGGTACAAAATGACAATCATCCAATTTGAATACAAGCCCACTAGGGAGTAACAAGACATATGTGCCTACGGGTAATGTAGCAACCCTCACGCATTACCTACACAAAGGTCTAGTTCTCCTTTTATGAGCTTTCATCGTCCCGAGGCCTTGCATATCATTTCATATGTATGAGCCACATCCGTATCAAATACCGATATGTTTGGATCAGAATAGTATTAACCTCAATGAAAAACATATTTGAAGAAGTAGAGGCATCGATGCCTTCTTCGCTTCAAGGACTCAGATAGATTTTACAGTTTAAGCCTTGGTGGCCGCCTTACCACAATGAAAGCAAAATCCTTTGGGGCGTAATCTTTGGTTTTGGCCTTTTCTTCTTTAAACTAGAAGAAGAAGCATCCACCATTAAGACTTGCTAGCTATCTTTCTTGATCATTCTTGATAGCTCTTTCATTGTCTTGAGCGATTGATCACTTCGAATTGTTGTGGATATTTGGTTTATCCGATAGTTTATCACAAACTATGAATAACCATCGAGACAATCCAACCGAATTAAGTCTCTACTTAACTCATAATCCATTACAAATCCTAAGACGGCCAATCATTAATATAGCTATTCATCTTCGTGGCATACCGCACAATGATTGTCCCTGGAGCCATCTTTAATGGTGAAGAGAAGCCTTTGAGGTCTCGAACCTTTCGCATCGAAGCTTGCTCAACAAACGACTCCCTAAGATGAAATACTATAGAGTGAGCATCGATGGACTTGTCTTTGTCTGCTGCACTCTGGTGACATCAAGGCAAGCATAATGCAAGTATCCATATCAAAATCCTTTAGATGCTTACGATATGCTTTACGATCCTTATCGGAAGCATCGACAAAGAGTGCATCTGGAAGTGGAACATCTAGGACGATCGAGTGCCTCTCGATCCGAGAACAATTTCGATTCCTCACCGATCAAGAAAATTCGGTCTAAAATAGCGAGCTTAAAATTCACCTGCTGAAAGACTTCTTCAATCAACCTAAACGCGATAAAGAGAAGGAATGATAGGATAGAATTGCTCTGCATGATCATAAGGACTTGCATGATATGCATATGGCTCCCACTAGTTTCCTAGAATTCATAACCCTCTTTACAAATCCAAAGAAACAAAGTGACATAATGTCCTAGTGGGTCGATATCCGACATTGCTAAGAGTGACCTTGGATTTGTCCAACAAGCCCAAGTTAGGTCAATCGGTAGGTATCGGTCATACCAATTGCATCATCGACAACCGACATTGAGAATGACCTTAGATTTGTCCAACAAGCCACCTTATGTCTCGGAGGTATCGATATACCAATTACATCTTAGACACAACTATCGATCGCTTTATCAACTTGTTGATGTGTGCACTTCATCGGGTATCAACTCTTTGATGCGATACATCCGATGTATGCTACCCAATTTCGCCTCTGTCACGCTGACCTTGAGTTTGCTCAACAAATCAACGCCCAAAGTGAAAACCAACCCATTAATCAGAAAATCATATTTTCATGGTTCAACATATCCAGATAGAGTGAGCTTGAGTTTGCTCAACAACCCGATTCTATAAGAACTACGGTTCTTACCATATTAATGGAAGGCGTTAGTTTTCATATACCGAGGAGGATTTAGAAACTCTAAACCCAAGTGAAGGATCATAGTCACTAGGACTACATGGAATGATTTAGGTTTCATCAATCACATTGAATCATCCTTTTAATCATCCATCATCCAACCTTAGCATGCCACAAGTCGACTTTCATCAAATGCAAGTCGACTTATTGCATCTGCCCACAAACAAGTCGACTTGTATGACACAAGTCGACTTATCTCACCTGCCCATGAACAAGTCGACTTACAAGGAACTTCAAGTCGACTTATACTGAAATCTTGAACAAGTCGACTTATTCAAAATCCTTAAACAAGTCGACTTATTTTCCGCACAAGTCGACTTAGCCAAAAATCCTTGAACAAGTCGACTTATTTTCCGCACAAGTCGACTTATCCAGGAACTTTGCTAAAATCTCTATTCGGCTAATTCCTCAATCCATGCAATTCCAATTCACAACACCTACATACCTAGGGTAATATCTGTAAATAGATGTATCAATGAACACTTCATTGATTCATGAATGCCTTATATGGTCAAACCATATGAAAAGCTTGAAATGAGTCAAAACTCATTAATTTCCAAATAATTTAGGAACACCCAAATTATCATCCTAAGCAACTCTAGCTAGCACATACATTATCAAATTTACTTCAGCACATGCCATAAAAAATATGACGGTCAAAACAAACAAGATAATGCAAGGTACTAACGAGACACAAATGTGACCAATTCGGCATTCAAAAATTCTTGGAAAAGCAACTTCAAGCAATTCACTTTGGCAATCATACTACATCAAGATAACACATTTTTAATCACATTAAAAATGCTTCAAGGCATTGGAACTGAAAAAGCACACTCAATCAAGCCAAGCAAAACAGTCCCAACAATTTTCACCAAAACTGTCCAGTTCTGTACATTGCTTGAAATGATCAATGAAACAATTTCAATAAATCATGAGAACATTATATAGGTTACTACATGTTCAGAACATGCTACAGGAATTTTTTCAGGATTTTAGGCCATCATAAACTCAGTCAACCTAAATAACAAAACCGATTCAAAATCTGTGTTCAACAGCACAGCAATTCCCAACAGTATAGAATAAATTCGTGAATAAATATCCAATCACCTTGAAATCCAATTTCCATGCTCACAGACATTCAACAACATCTTAGAGACATTTAGGTGTAGGAAAATCCAGAAAACCATTTTTCTAGAATTTATTCTCGATTTTATACTACTGTCTGTTCCAGAATCGTTTCACAAAACAGCATCTGTAACCTTAGGGAATTAATTAGCAAAACTATATCAAATCAAATCAATAAATTCTGAAAATTCATAGACATATTCTCTAACATGTTATGAACATTTCTGGGCAGAAAAATTTCGAAAAATGCATCTCTATACAGAAACGAAATTTGGACAGAAAGCATGCATCAACATCAACAGCACTTAGGGTTTCTGATCTAGCTTAGGTTACAGCTTCATACGGGACACAGGACGCTCGATACCACTGTAGGAAAATCCCGGAGGTACATCATATGTACAGGCAGCGGAAAACAAAATTTTGTTCCGGGACTTTCCGATCCCAGGATCCAGGTATCCGTATGAAGACATCAACCTAAATAGCCAAAAGAGACTATCTCTAAAGGTGATCCACGCAGAGATCGAGAAAACCTAACCGAATCAAACCCTTTTGACCCGGAATAGCTAGAACAGATTAAAAGCTGCTAGACCCTACCTCTGTCCTGGAGAGCTTGAGGAGACGTTGAACCATATGCTTGGAGAAGAGAAAACAATGATGGCTTTGATAAAGAAGGAAAATGAAACACTTTCATTTTAAGCTTACATCTTAAGCTCTTCTTCCTCCTTTCTAAACCATACGAAGCATGCTTCATTTCTCTTATGCCATCCACGAAAATCTTGCCCATTTATATGTGTTTTAACTTTTAAAACACCAATAGCAAGCTTCCAAATTGATGGCACACAATTTAAGGCATTAAAGAATGAAAGCTTTGATTTTCAAAGCAAATATCTTCTCCTTTCTCCATTCAACGTGTACAACATTAATTTATTAATTAATTAATTAATTAATTAGTTAATTAATCAATTAATAAATAATTGCTAAGGTCCATCCAACTGAATTGATCCCTACGGCCTACGGGCCCGATCTTTCAAACGACTCTAAACCTTTCTTAGCAATATTGATGTCGCGATCTCATCGGGACATATCTCAATCCCATTGGGATCCATTTAATCATAATGCTCTCCATAATTGGAACTCTGTCCAATTACTATTTTACAGATTCTCTGAGTCACTCTTATGCGTGTGACCCTTTAGGCTCCGGTTATGTTGGCCACTTAGATTAACAATTAATGAGCAAGTCATGAGCGGTATCTAGCAACACATCATGACCCCTAATTGACCGGAAAGTAATCGGTTTGATGTATTCATCACGAACCGGATCACTAACCCTTCCATGTACAATTACCGTGCAATTCGTCCTTTCACCATCCTATACCCCACTTGGTTATGAGTATGGTCAAAGTGTCAACTCTCACTAGACCGAGTCTAGCCCAAGTGATAACAGATCTCGTCCTAGGACTCATTACTCTATATGTCCATGAAGACACTCTTCATGACATATTCACTCCGCCGAGATTTCGAGTAATGATCCCGACAAGAGGCCATGGGTATCTCCTCCGCTAATCCGTAGTGGTGAATCCTTTATTGGCTACTCAATTACCTTCAATACCTCAAGTCGCACCCAAGCACCACCCTATGAGTTACCTCGGAAGGCAACAAGGAATGGAGTCAAAGCACGGGATCAAGATTCAAGATATCCTCGAGTACCTCAAGTCTAAGGATACTTGCACCATTGCTATGATGAGATTATCAACGACACTTAGATAAGATATCCATGTGATGATCTCATGGCGTGTCATCCAATGAACTTACTACCGCTAGTAAGCATCCACATGTCAATTCTAAATATCTCATATTTACGCTTCGAGATCCACCGCTTGATCCAATCAAGGAATATGACATGTGCTAGTCTATCCGGATTAATGATGTCAATTCAATTAATCCTATGACTAGGAGAATTTAGATATCTTGACATAATTGCACATGATAGGAATCTCATAGTATGATCACATCATAATTTCCTTCATGCTATGTCATATATCATGGACTTCATTAATTTGATTAAAGATCCAATCAATTCATAAACAATGTTCATGAACATCAAATTAATGAATTATGCCTTTTCTTTATTTATTCATTCGACAGATACGACTTTGAATAAAATGCGCTAAAGGGATTGCCTTTAGGGCACAATTAAATAGTACCATCCATACATAAGTCGACTTATTGGTACTGGATGCGTGTAAGTCGATTTATCCATTGTAACAAGTCGACTTGTACACGACTTACACTTACAAGTAATGCTTAAATATTATCTTAACTAAGGAAAATTAATGTTTTTCCAACTATCTTAGAATGAGCATTGATTGACTTTTGATTGTGTATAAATTGATGGATGATTGCCATTAGGTGAGAAATTGATTAGTGCATGACATTGCTTGAAATTGCCATAAATTGGATGAGCATGAATGAGATCATGAAATGTGAGCTAAGCATGAAATGTGCTTTAAGCATGATCACTTTATGGATGCTTGAATATCCATTTTCAGAAAATTAGTCGTGGACAAGACAAGTCCAAGCTTTTATGCATGAAATTAAGTGTTATGTGGGTTAGTTAAGTCCACCAGCAGAGTCACACGCACGTCGACCAGATATAGCCTTCGCCGGCCGCCCGATTGTGGCATAGGATGTTCCTTTTAGACTCCTCAAAGATATGACTACACTTGTGTAGCTCATCAAGAACCGTGGACTTTTCAACCATCACTATGTGTTTACATGTTAGCGATATTTTGCAAGAATGAGAATGATATGAAGCATGAACATTATGTTTTGAGATTGATAAATTTCATGAATTGCATGATTGCATGATTTCTATGCAAGTTGCTAAAAGTATGATTAATGAAGCAATGTAGCTTATTAGCCTAAATATAAATGTGTCACCCATTTGAGTTTAAAGCTCACCCCACCTTCCCGCCCCATCTCCGGTAAAGATCGGGATCATGAAGAATGAGCTCAAGGCATACCCAAGAATTATGTTTTTGATGTATTTCAAGCAAATTGTTGTAAACAATGCTTTAGATGCATTTTAAGAAAAGTGTAGTATTCGGAAGTGTATTTGAACTATGTTGTAAAAGGGCTTGAAATGCCCACTAAAGCATTGTAAGCTACTCACTTTGAATGTAAATGAAATGCAAAATGCTAAGTTCAAATGTATTTTGAGAAATCCATGATGTTTAAGCCAATTGCATCATTATTATAGTTTGGATATGATAGATGATTAAGAGTGTGGCTGTTGCTTCAATGGTGTTTGAAGATACCTTAGGGTTTAATCATGTTATATGAGGTTGTATGATGAGTCTTACGCAGTGGAAGTATTAGGATTGAAAATTGATAGATGTACTTTCAGGAAGAGTCATCAAATTTTCCCAAAATTTGACAGAACTTAGCCTCAGATTTTGACCTTCGTAGGACTTGAATTAGATAAATGAGCCTTCATGAATATTGTAATAAAAGGTTAGAGCTTTCAAGGGTATATCGTTTGCTAAATTTGGAGTTAGGAGTTAAAAGATATGAGCCTTACAAAGAAATCAAGGTAGAAAAGGTAAGATAGAAATCGGAAGATAGAAAAGGTAAGATAGAAATCAAGATAGAAAAGGTAAGATAGAAAAGGTAAGATAGAAATCAGAAGATAGAAAAGCAGAAGATAGAAAACAGAAGATAGAAAATCAGAAAATAGAAAAGCAGAAGATAGAACGCAGAAGATAGAAAAGCAGAAGATAGAAATCAGAAGGAAGGAAAGCAGAAGATAGAAATCAGAAGGAAGGAAATCAGAAGATATAAATCAGAGGGAAGGAAATCAGAAGATAGAAAAGCAGAAGGAAGGAAAGCAGAAGATAGAAATCAGAAGATAGAAAAGCAGAAGGAAGGAAAGCAGAAGATAGAAATCAGAAGGAAGGAAATCAGAAGATAGAAAAGCAGAAGGAAGGAAACCAGATGATAGAAATCAGACGATAGAAAACCAGATGATAGAAATCAGACGATAGAAAACTAGATGATAGAAATCAGAAGATAGAAAACCAGATGATAGAAATCAGACGATAGAAAACCAGATGATAGAAATCAGATGATAGAAAACCAGATGATAGAAATCAGACGATAGAAAACCAGATGATAGAAATCAGACGATAGAAAACCAGATGATAGAAATCAGATGATGGGAAAAATAGGACGCTGCAGAATGTAGGAGATAGAATCAGCCTTTGTAGTCTTCATGAGAGTTGTAGATCTAGATGTCTACTTTTGTATGGTGAAAGAACGAAAGCATTTGGAGCTATAGATTAAAATTTATAGCAAATCGCGCCAAAAGAGTTTCAATCCGATTTCAGAAGTGAGCATGGTCCAATGTTTCGGGCATAATTCTCTCATACGACCTTCAAATGAGGTGAGGCTTGAACTATTGGATTTAAAAGACATATATATTTCACTCCATAAAATTCGGTATCAATTGGAGTTAAATTGAGAAAGTTTGTTCTAAAATAAGTGAAAGGTCAGTTAAGAGGGGATGTTTCGGGTATGAACTCTCTTAGATTTTTGGAGTGTATCTTGAGTTATATGACTCCGATTAAGGTGATTCTTGCCTCTGTGTGAATGTGAGGCCTTAAGCTACATTGATATGAACAAGTCTAAATGTGATTTTGATGATTAGGTAGTGTACGCCATCACCCTTATGGAACCACAAGATCAAACGCAGCGCAAAGTAGGAGCGCAAGCTTTAGGGCTCAAATTTTGGGCTCTGGAAACGGGTCCAATAGGTGTGGAATGTAAGCAAGAGCATGAGCGTTAATGTTAAGGTATAAATAGTTGGAGTTGGGATCCGGTCTCGGGATCGGGCTCTAACAATAAACCAAGGGGCTTGATGCCATAACAACCCGAAGGAAATTAAACAAGTATTCTCAATCATACATAATCCAAAATGAGGGCTAAATCCAAAATACATGAAAATGCTCCATGGTGATATTCTCGGAGGGCCAACTAAAGTACTAACTTAATACAAAGCTCCTAACTATCTTGGAGTTTCCGATGCCTTGTAAGATCAACGATCGTCTCATTCTGCACCTGAGGAGGGAGAAGATAATGGGGTGAGCTACGAAGCTCAGTGGCATATACATTTATAGGCATTGGCAACGAGCCACACACTCAAGCATATATATCTGTATTCAAGCATAACATATCAACACTTATCAATTTACAATCATCACTATAACGTGTCATGTGATTTTACAATATAACAACTCATGATGCATCATGCTCAACAAGCCAATAATGACTGCACACAAATGGCTCGAGTGTTCCGTAAAACGATCCGGATAAACCGAAGTTTATACCGTAAATAAAACGAGTCCGATTTCTCAAGGATCTCGTAGCCTCAAGCGGGCAACCGGGAGAAGGCTATACGTAGACGTGCACGTGACTAACGATCTGTTAATCTCTCACCCAAACAAAGCACATAACAATTCGTTTCATGCTCAAAGCATTTTATCAAAGCTTTCATACTTTTCATTCTTACACAATGCCATAATGCCTTTCGAGGCAGTACATAATCATGATCACAATGCATTTGAAATATTTCTCATAATTTAACGCAAGCAGTGTCACACATATGCAAACAAGCAAGGCAATGAGTCGTACACACAACAACCATAAATATATTACCCACCTAATATCGCTCGAGAATCCAACTCACTGTTGTCCTTCCTCTTGCGGTTGGATCAGGTCGGCTTGGTTTCCTATAACAAACCAAGTTTCCATTCAAACAATATTCAAAGGAAATATTCAAAAAGCTTGAAAATCAAAAACACTAGCATTAAAGTCTACATTCGACTTCCATCTAAATTCCCGAACCCTTAGAGGCTAATTCCCAACTTTGCTTCTTCATACAACTTGTAGCCCTTTATTTCTAGATCACAACGAATCCAAAATCACCTCATTTGGACATCAATAGCAAAAGATATGCCCAAAATACCAAAATTCATCTTTCTTTAGAAGCAGGGGCTCATGCCGGCAAAGCCCCCTCGTCATGGGCGAACGGTCAGGTGCTTTCATTTCGGCGCACGCAAGTTTGCGTCGCGGCGTCCACCATTTTCTCGCACGTTGCGGCGAATCCTTTCTCACACGGCGCGACGAATATAATTTCGCACGTCGCGATGAACTCGCACGTCGCGGCGTGTTCATACGCACGTCTCGACGTGCGGGCCTGAAGAAACGACTCCGAACTCAATTTTTTCCAGCTTTTCATAACTTCAATCCTTTCCTTTTTCAAATGCAACACACCTAAACCTTGATTCAAGTCCTATACTACATTTCTAACCCATTCCAAGCTTAAAATCAGTCACAAACTCATCAAGATCACCAACCCAAGGAAATTTCACCTATTTTTCCGCAAACCTCTAAGCCATCGATTCTAACACAAGCAAAACAATTCTAGGGTTTAATCTAACCACAAAACAATGGAATGAAGCTAAACTTACCAGAAAATGTCCCGAATCTGTCGAAAATCCCTTAAGAACGAAAACCCTATTTCCCTTTTGTTCTTCCTCACCCACGATAACTCTTCCTTCTTCTTTTCTCTTCTTCTATTTCCTTCTTTCTTTCTAATTCTCTCTTTTAAGCCTAAAGGATTGGACAATGACTAAAATACCCTCCTATGCAAAGCCTTAACCTATCCAACTTAAAAAATCTTCCCAAAATACCCTCAAACATAATTACCCTATAATTCTCATTCAAACCACATTAAACTCACCAAAACCTCAATAATCCACTAACACTCCCAATTTCATCAAACTAAGGCATAAACACCTAATTAACACAATTCATGCTTAATAACATCATAAAGAAAAATTTAGGGTCCAACATTTCTCCCCCTCTTAAAAGAAATTTCGTCCTCGAAATTATTACCTGAATCATCGAAGAGGTACGGATACTTCTCTTTCATGGCTTTCAATGGCTCCCATGTAGCCTCCTCTACTAAATGATTCCTCCACAGAACTTTGACTAGCTGAACCGTCTTGTTCCTGAGAACCTTGTCTTTTGAATCCAGAATCTGAACTGGAAGCTTCTCATAGCCTAAATCATCCCTCAGCTGAACCTCACTAGTCTGAATGATATGAGAAGGATCCGATCTATACCTCCTCAACATGGACACATGGAAATATCATGAATCTGAGACAATTCCGGAGGTAACGCCAATCTGTAGGCGAGTGGTCCAATCCTCTCAAGGATCTCATAAGGACCCACATACCTCAGACTCAACTAACCCTTCTTGCCAAACCTCATTGCCCCTTTCCAAGGAGATGTCTTAAGGAACATTTTCTCACCGACTTCAAACTCCATCTCCTTTCGGTGTGCATCAACGTAGTTCTTCATCTTATCTTGTGTTGCCTTAAGACGCTGCTTAACCAGATTGACTTTATCAACTGTTTTCTGAATCAATTCCGGTTCTACCAGTTTCCTCTCTCCTTCTTCATCCCAACAGATCGGAGTCCTACATCTCCTCCCATACAACGCCTCATATGGAGCCATCTGAATGCTCAAATGGTACGAATTGTTATAAGCAAATTCGACCAATGGCAAATGCTCATCCCAAGCTCCTCGAAAGTCCATCATATATGCCCTGAGCATTCCCTTAAGTGTCCGAATGGTCCTCTCAGATTGACCATCCGTCTGAGGGTGAAAAGCCGTACTAAAATTCAGCTTAGTCCTTAAAGCTTCCTGCAAACTGCCCTAGAACCTCGAAGTAAACTGAAGGTCCCTGTCTGAAACTATGGAATCTGGAATCCCATGCAATCTCAATATCTCATCAATGTACTTCTTTGCTAATACATGCAAAGAATCATTCTGCTTAATCGCCAGAAAGTGAGCTGACTTCGTCAACCGATCCACAATAATCCAAATGGCATTGTGCTTCCTACTGGTTTTAGGCAATCCCATCAGGAAATCCATAGTCACCCTCTGCCACTTCCATTCCGGGATGGACAATGGCCTCAACTTGCTTGAAGGTGCCTGGTGTTCAGCTTTGACTTGCTGACACACTAGACACTTACTTACAAACTCTGCTACATCCCTCTTCATGTCTTTTCACAAAAAATGCTCTCTCAAATCAATGTACATCCTGGTACTATCGGGATGCAGGGCATAAGGTGCATTATATGCCTCATCTAAAATCTCATCCTTAACCTCCTGCACATCTGGGATACACAACCTGTCCCCCACTGTCATAAGCCCATCATCTCTCACTACTACGTCAGAAGTCTTACCATTCCGAATTTCAACCCCGAAGTCCGCTTCAAATCAGATCTTGAACTGCGAACTCTAACTTTCTCCCTGAGTATCAGTATCACTCGGAAGTTAGCTAGAAGACAATCTGACTCTTCCTGCTTCAAGCTTATCTTAAGCTTGGCCATCTCTTCCAATAAAGGAAGATAAACTATCCGAACATGAGTAATCGAAGACTTGCTACTCAAAGCATCTGTTACTACATTGGCCTTGCCTGGATGATACTCAATCAGCAAGTCATAATCCTTAAGCAATTCGATCCACCTACTCTGTCTCAAATTCAGTTCCTTTTGACTCAACAAATACTTGAGACTCTTATGATCGGTAAAGATCCTCTCTAAACTCCATACAGATAATGCCTCCAAATTTTCAAGGCAAAGATCACAGCTGCCAACTCCAAATCATGCGTCGGATAGTTCAACTCATAAGGCTTCAACTGCCTCGAAGCATAAGCAATCACCCGGTCTCCCTGCATCAAAACACAACCAAGACCCTTCCTCGAAGCATCACTATACATGGTATAACCCTCATCACCCGATGGCAAAATCAGAATCGGAGCAGTCGTCAATCTATGCTTGAGCTCCTAAAAGCTCTTCTAACACTCATCAATCCAGATAAACTTCTGATTCTTCCTCAACAACTTCATCATCGGAGCAGCTATCATGGAGAATCCCTCCACAAATCTCCTGTAGTAACCTGCCAAACCCAGAAAACTCCTCACCTCTGCTACATTTTTCGGGGCTTCCCAATTCACCACAGCTTCTATTTTCTTTGGATCCACATGCACTCCTTTCTCTGAGATTACATGTCCAAGAAATTAAACTTCTCTCAGCCAAAATACACATTTATCGAATTTGGCATACAACTCGTTTCTCCTCAAAGTCCCCAAAGCAATCCTCAAGTGCTCTTCATGCTGCTCATCACTCTTGGAATAAACCAATATATCATCAATAAAGACAATGATAAATTGGTCCAAGAATGGCTTAAAGACCCTATTCATCAAATCCATGAAGGTTACAGGTGCATTTGTCAATCCGAAAGGCATAACCAAAAACTCAAAATGCCCATACGACATCCTAAAAGTAGACTTTGGCACATCCGACTCCTTTATCCTCAACTGATGATAACCCGATCTTAAGTCTATCTTGAAGAAGACTTTCGCCCCTTGCAAT
Organism: Erythroxylum novogranatense; assembly: GCA_029891385.1. Taxonomy (NCBI): domain Eukaryota; kingdom Viridiplantae; phylum Streptophyta; class Magnoliopsida; order Malpighiales; family Erythroxylaceae; genus Erythroxylum; species Erythroxylum novogranatense. The sequence continues at coordinate 7,988,517 of CM057230.1, read as the reverse complement.
TGATCAAACAGATCATCAATGCGAGGAAGCGGATATCGGTTCTTCACAGTGACCTGATTAAGCTTCCGGTAATCCACACACATCCTCAACGATCCATCTTTCTTCTTCACAAAAAGAACCGGAGCTCCCTAAGTTGAAGAGCTCAGTCTTATGTACCCTTTCTCCATCAAATCCTATAATTTCTCTTTAAGCTCCTTCAATTCCGCCGGAGTCATCCGGTAAGGCAGAATTGAAATCGGTGCAGTACCTGAAATGAGCTCAATGGGAAATTCAATTTCCCTAGCTGGCGGTTGTCTTGGTAATTCCTCGGGAAAGACATCCGAGAATTCCCTGACTACTAAAATATACTCCAGCTTCCCTCTATCTACCCTGGTGTCTACCATATAGGCCAAAAATGTCTCACATCCCTTCCTCATCATCTTCTCTGCTATCAAAGCTAAAACAATTCTGGGTGGACTTGCTTTTCTGTCCCCAATAAACACCACTCTTCTGCCGTTATCCAATTTGAATTCCACCGTCTTCTGCTTAAAATCTAGCCGGGAATTGTACCTCTCCAACGTATCCATACCCAATATCACATCTAATCCTCCCATCTTCAGTGGCATTAAATCCACCACAAGAAGTTCTCCACCAATACATATCTCACAATCCCTATATACTTGACTGACAATAATATACTGACCGATTGGAGTACTCACCATCAGCGGAGTATCCAAAGGACTCGAATTTCTATCACACATAGGTCTACTCGAAGAAATAAACGAATGAGTAGAACCCGGATCAATCAAAGCAAGTACATCATCAGAAAAAAACTTAACCGTACCAGTCATAACATCCGAGCGCTCAGATCCTCCCGAAGTTATTGCAAACACCCTAGATGGTGCTCGCCTCGGTCTCCTGGAAGACTCACCCTCTTGTCTGATCTCGAATCGCCCACTTCAGAGAAATCCTCATTCCTCCATCTCTGTTCTCCTAGAAGCTTGCATCTGGCTTCTCTCTTGCCGTGGAGGCTGAGGACACTCTCTAGCAATGTGCCCGTTCTCCCCACAGTTAAAGCAAGCCCCTGTCAATCTGTAGCACTCTCCTCTATAGGGTCTCCCACAGTGCTCACACTTCGGAATGAATGGCCTATCCCCATCTCCCCTTCTACTGTCGCCCACCGTTGAGGCTTGGTGAGAAACAGTAGAAATCCTCACCGGTCGAGATCGGCTCGCACCATTGCTCCTCTCCTCAGACTGAACAGGGAAGCTCCTGGTACTCCTGTCAGGCATAGGAGTACTAGTACTACCTCCCCTCCTGAACTGTTCTCTTCCTTTTCTCTTCTTGTTCACTGCACTCTTGATATTCTCTATGTTTTCAACCCTCAAAGCTGCCTCAACCAACTGTTGAAAGTCACAAAAATGCTGCACTATCACTTTCTCTCTGATGGCTAAATGCACACGGGACTCAAACCGACAACATCTAGCAGCCTCACTCAGCATCAGATCTGAAACATACCTCGCCAACTGAGTGAACCGATGCTCATACTCACTAACCGTCATCTCCCTCTGAGTAAGACTGAGGAACTCCCTCTGATTCTGCTAAATGTACACCTCAGACAGATATTTCTTCCTGAAAGTAGAAAGGAAGTCCTTCCATGCCAACCCTACTGATCTCATCTGACTCCCTGGCATAGTCTCCCACCAATGAAGAGCATCTCCCTGAAACAAACTGGCAGCATAAATAACCCTCTTATCATCCTCGCACTCCATCTGATCTAGCACCCTCTTATTCTTTCTCAACCAGGTCTCGGCTTCCTCTAGATCAGTGGTCCCATAGAAGTCCACTGCTCTATACTTTTTCAACTTGTCGAACCGTCTCCCCTTCTTAGCTGGGGCTGATGCAGAAGGTTGTGGCATCTGACCCATAGCCTGAACAAACGCCTAGGTGAATGCCTGGAACAACCTCGGATCCAGTGGAGGCACTTGCTCCTGCATAACCGGCGACTCCTGAGTCTGCGAAAGAAGGAGCTCACTACCTAGCCCTACAGATGTAACATCCCGTCACCGATGGGATAGGATATTACCGCATATGACTGAGCATCTTGTTGACCTCTAATTTTGGAGGCCATGAATCTTTTACACATGGCAAAGGAAAATTTACATATATGATCTTGGAATTTAATATGTTGTGCTGTTGAGATTTGGAGATGAGTGGACTGATTAGAGAGTTAAATGTTTTGGGAGGAAAATGACAAGACGCTTATGTAACATCCCGTCACCGATGGGATGTGTACAGTTCATTACATTCGTATTTGTACATGTGCATGCATTATAGTATATTGTATAATTGGCCTTTGTACGTACATGCATGTATGACATATTTTCGATTTGATTTAGAAATTTAATTGGGTTAATTGATCTGTGAGAAATTTAATTGGTATAAGAAATGAGAAATTGGAGATTGTAAAATGAAATCTGGAAATGATTAGGGCAAGTATGATAATTAGGTCAAATTAGGTTCGAGAATTTGATTTGAGTTAGAAATGAGATTTGGGAAGTTGAATTGTGAAATCGAGTATATGCTAATGAGTTTTCTATTTTGTGGATTTATAAGAATTTTTCTGGAATTTTAGAGTAATAGGCTTGATGGAAAATTTGATAAATGATTGGTTGATTGAATATTCGGTTCAAATTGATTATCCTATGGCGCAGACGGGTTAGAAATTTGATTTGAGGAATTATGGTTTAGCCATTAGAATTGGAAGAAATTAGAATTTGAAATTGATTTGAGGTGGTTTGGATCCGGACTGGTGGTAAGCATTCTAGCCAAACAAGCCCTTGTCTTTTTATATATATATATATATATGCCCTACCTTTGAATTTCTTCTCCCACGACATTTGCTTCTTCTTCTTCGTTCTCTTCTTCCTCTTTTGACCAATTTCTCTTGGAGATTTGAGGTTCTTCATCAAGTAAGTTACTTCTAACTTGTTTTATATAGTTTGATTGGTTGATTTATAGAGTTTATTAGAGGATTAAACATGAAAATCTAAGGATTTGGGTTTAAGATTTCCGAAAGTTGGTTTTCGGTGGTTTTAGGGTTGAATTTTAGGGAATTTGATTGTTTGATGAAATAGAAACTAAAGACTTGTTGTATGATATGTATGGATTTATTTAGGAGTGGTTTGTGAGAAGAAAATCTGGATTTGGAATGAAATCGCCGAAAATCGGGTTTTACGGTGTGTCTGCAATTGCTTTCATTGCGACGCGGCGCGACGTAAGAAGAACACGCCCATGACGAACAGAATTGCTTGCACGCGCGACGTGGACCGTGGACGAAGTCATGAGGAGGATAAGGCATACGTCGCATGACTAAGCGTGCAAGACGTCCACGACGTGGGATGCCCGATTCGTCGCGGCATCGCCCGATAATGAAATTAGGGTTTTAATATTTGGGGTTTAGGCAATTGAGGATCTATTGGCTATGGATTAAATTCAATTTGGAGATTTTGAATTTGGAAATTAGAAATTTAGTTCGGAAATTAAGGATTGAGATTGGGAAATTCGGAATTAGGTCGAAAATGTCATAATTTGCATAGTATGTACATGATTTGATTCATATGCATAATTAAGCATCGGAATTGGTACCAGTAATAATGTTATGTATATTTTGATTGATATAGCGGCTCAGCGGATCGCCGATCGTCGACATAAGCGAGACTTCCGCGATGCTTCGGAAGTTACGAGGTGAGTAACCTAGTTGGTTTCTCAATCTCTAATGTGCTATGTGCCTTGTATGTGAATTATTTGTGATTACGATTAAATGATTTGCATGAGATATATCGGTATAAATTGTGAAAGCATCTAGGCATGATTAGAAATCGAAGAATCGAGTTGCCAGGTCGGAGCACATTACGATCCGAGTGGAGCTACAAGCTCATCAATTGTGATAAGTGAAAAGGATTAGTGAATACCCGAGGGCTCTCCTATCCCTAGTCTTGGCGTAATGTAGTGTATACCCAGAGGGCTCTCCTACCCAAAACGCGATTACGTGTGATGTGCCCGAAATGGATAACTCGACGCCTAGTCACAACACTAATAATGAATCGGAAATCATTGTGCATCTGATGCGTGTTCATGCTATGAATGTGCTATGGACTAACCGCCAATGTGTGATTTTGATGTTGTGAATTTCGAGTTATGATATGTGTTGCTTTGTACGCAATTGTGCGTAATGCATGAATTGGGTAAACCATCGATGATGGTTACTCATTGAGTTTCGCAAACTCACCCAAATTGCGACTATTTTCGTGGGACGGTAGTGTGACTCTAGCTCCGGATTTTGAGACTTTTCTGCTTTGTATGTGTGGCGAGAGGAGCATGGCCCATGTGTCGGTCATTTGGGGATCCTTTGGGATATTTTGGGATGACCTAGATAGAGCTTCTTGCTTATTTTAGACATATGGAGTTGTAAATTATGACCGGATATTGTATTTAGGATTTATGAATGCAATGAGAAGTACTCTTTGTTTTGAAATTTAGTGATTGTGATCTTACCGCTTTGATTATATTGATGCCATGAGGTTTTAATAGAATCGATTGTTTGGTAGTGCACCTCATCGTGAGGTGTGTATCGCATGCGACCTACGGGCGATTCGGTGTATGCTCTCTGATGAGGCGCTACATTGGTGGTATCAGAGCATGGTTTGGCATCTTTTGGGCATAGTATGTTTTAGGCTTGAATTTTGTGCGGAAAGCAAGAAATTGATCAAAATTGTGATTTTATTGTAGGTCATCCGTCTTTGGTGATCAGGTCGATCACTTAGCTGACCAAGGATCAGTAGGAGCTAGTAGAGAGTCCTCTGTGCCTATGTATGAGGAGCAGCCTCCAGTAGTTCCCATGAGACGGAATGGAGGTATGATCGCTGCGTGGCGTGGGCTATCGATTTCACTGACATCTGAGACCTGTTGAGGCTGAGGGTTGGTTAGAGAGGACCGAGCGGGTCCTGGACCAGATGGATTGTGATGCTGAGGAGAAGTTCGATTACGCTGTCTCTTTGCTTCGTGGTCCAACAGTCGATGGTGGAAGAGCATTAGGGAGTTCCACCGGACCTTGTGTTTTGACTTCATGGATTTCTGAGAGCTTTCCGAGATAATTATCGCCTAGGGTTTATATGGAGATGAAGATGCGGGAGTTTCGGATTTGAGGCGAGGGTCATGGCGTTGGCCGACTATGAGGTCGGTTTAATGAGTTGTCGGCATATCGTCTGCTTTGATTTCTTCCGAGGCGGATCGATGGGAGATTCGAGGGAGGGCTGAATCTGGATATTCGTGCTGTGTTAGCCGGTCGGATATGAGCACCTTTATGGAGTCGAGGTCACCGCAATCGGGATCGGCGACTTTTGAGACAGAGCAGTAGTTGAGGTTGGTCGGGATCTGAGTAAGAGATCCAAAGTGATAGCTGTGGTAGCTCGGGAGGAGCTTTAGCGAACATCGAAGGTGCTCGATTTTGGGAGGTCCCAGCGATCTGTCTTGGTTGAGAGGCGATTTGGGCGATCGGAGAAGCGATGGCGATGGTCGAGGCTCGGCCACCTTCCTCCTCTGTGTGAGTTTTGTGAGAGGAGGCATAGTGGGGAGTGTTGGAGGTTCACTGGAGCTTGTTTGAGATGTGGCTCGATGGAGCATCGATTCGACATTGTCCAGAGATTGTGGGAGCTCACCGCCTTGAGTGGGAGAGCTGGTAGTAGACGGTTGTCTGCAGAGCCGAGGTAGTGGACTGGATTGGTGGGCAGGCGAGCTCGGAGTGGAGCTGGAGATTCTTTTATGGTCGGAGAGTCGGGTAGTCGGCATAGCCTCGTGCCGTGGTCTACGCCATGACTAGGCGGGAGGCCCAGGACTCTCGAGATGTGGTCGCAGTTTTACGCTTCGCTCGATTTTGAGGTGTATGCATTGATAGATCCAGGGTCCACGCATTCATTTATTGCACCGTTTGTGGCATGTAGATTGCATGTGCATAGAGAGATGCTTCAGTATGGGTTGCAGGTGAGTACACCTTTGGGTAGTACCACTGCTTTAGGCGAGATCTGTAGGGGATGCCCGATTCTAGTAGATTCGGTGATATTGAGTGCAGATTTGATTGTGTTGCCTTTTCGAGAGATTGAGGTGATTTTGGGGATGGACTGGCTCACTGCCCATAGGGCGATTATAGATTGCTATACTAAGGAGGTTGTATTAGAGTCTCTTGGTTAGCCGAGGGCTGTTTTTCGAGGTGTTAGTCAGGCAGTGCCAGCCAGGATGATTTCGTTTGTGAGTGCTTTGAGATTAATGCGAGGTGGCTGTGAGGCTTATTTGGCGCATGTGGTAGACTCTAGAGTGCAGCAGAGGTTGCAGGATGTCCCTGTGATCTGGGAGTTCCCAGATGTGTTTCCCGAGGAGTTACCGGGTTTGCCGCCAGATCGGGAGACAAAGTTTGAGATTGACCTCGTTCTGTACCGCCCTATATCGATACCTCCGTATAGGATGGCACCGTGGGCGAGGGAGCTTAAGGCTCACCAGGAGTTATTGGATAAGGGTTCATCAGTGAGTGTGTCGCCGTGGGGAGCTCCGGTATTGTTTGTGAAGAAGAAGGGCGGGACTATGAGGCTTTGCATCGATTATAGGCGACTTAATCGGGTTCTTTTAAGAATAAGTGCCTAACGCCTAGGATCGATGATCTCTTTGATCGATTGCGTGGAGCTCGGTGTTTACCAAATTGGATTTGAGGTGCAGTTACTATCGATTGAGGATCGCAGAGGCCGATGTGCCAAGAGTGCTTTCAGGGCGGTATGGACATTACGAGTTTTAGTGATGCCGTTTGGGTTGACTAATGCCCCGACGACCTTCATGGCCTTGATGAATAGGGTCTTTCAGCCATACCTAGATCGGTTTGTGATCGTATTCATTGATGATATCTTGGTATATTCGAGGTCTAGACAGAGCGCAGAGCATCCGAGAGTTGTCTTTGCAGTTATGAGAGCGAGCATCAGATGTCAAATTCACTAAGTGTGAATTTTGGTTGGATGAGGTGGTGTTTCTAGGCCACATTGTGTGCAGTGAGGGTATCGGGTGGATCCTCACAAAATTGAGGCGTGAGGAGTTGGGAGATTAGAGGAACGGTCTGCGAGTTGAGGAGTTTCCTCAGTTGGCGTGATATTACGGAGGTTTGTCGAGGTTTTCGTGATCTCCGCCTTTGTGACAAGACTTCTGAGGAAGAGTGTGGCCTTCAGATGGACAGATGAGTGTCAAAGGAGTTTCGATGAGTTGATACATCGGTTGACTACGGCGCCGGTGTTAGCCTTGCCATCTGGATCAGGAGGTTTTGAGGTTTATAATGATGCTTCGCAGCTAGGTTTAGGCTGTGTGCTGATGCAGCATGGGAGAGTCATAGCGTATGCATCGAGACAGTTGAGAGCCCATGAGGGTAATTATCCCGTGCATGACTTGGAGTTAGCGGCTGTGGTGCTTGCTCTGAAGATTTGGAGACATTATTTGTATGGGGAGACGTTCCAGATCTTCACCGACCATAAGAGCTTGAGGTACTTGTTGGTCGCGGAGCTGAATCGAAGCGAGGAGATGGTTAGAGCTGCTTAAGGATTACGATTGACTATCGAGTACCACCCAGGAAGGCCAATGTGGTGGCCGATGCATTGAGTAGGAGATCGCATGGTAGTATGGCCTTTATTCAGTTTCGAGGTTGCCATGCTTAGTTCGATTGAGAGCACTTAATGTGCGAGATAGATTTGAGTCGGGATGGAGTTCGATTGCGACTACGAGGTGAGGCCGATGTGCATGAGCGGATTAGGAGAGTGCGGGATCGGGATCCAAAGATTGGTTAGATTGATTGATGAGTCGATCGGGATGGCGACCGAGTTTGGTGAGGGATGACACTTTGTGGATGGGCCAGAGGTTGTGTGTTCCTGATGTAGATGATCTGAGGCGTGAGATTTTGGAGGAGGCTCATTTGGCCGCTTATGCCATGCATCCAGGAGTCACCAAGATGTATCGTACTCTTAAGTTGCATTTTTGGTGGTCGAGCATGAAGAGGCATGTGGCGGAGTATGTTTCTCGGTGTTTGACCTGCCAGCAGGTTAAGGCTGAGCACCAGGCCCCAATAGGGAGACTGCATTCGTTGCCCATTCCAGAGTTGAAATGGGAACGTATTACGATGGATTTTATCATGGGGTTGCCCAGGACGCCGAGACAGAGTGATGCTATCTGGGTCATAGTGGACCGATTGACTAAATCGGCTCACTTCTTGCCAATGAGGGAGAGCAATACCCTCGATCGGGTTGGCCTGTAAGTATGTGGCGTAGATAGTTCACCGCATGGGGTCCCAGTTTCGATAGTGTCAGATAGGGATCCCAGGTTTACTTCTAGATTCTGGAGGAGTCTGCAGTCAGCTATGGGTACGAGATTGAACTTCAGTACAGCGTTTCATCCTCAGACAGATGGGCAGAGTGAGAGGACTATTCAGACTGTTGAGGATATGTTGAGAGCCTGTGTGTTGGAGTTCCGAGGTGCATGGGATCAGTATTTGCCTCTGGTAGAGTTTGCATACAATAATCAGTACCAGAGTAGCATTGGTATGGCACCTTACGAGGCATTATATGGACGTCCGTGTAGATCCCCTCTTTACTGGGATGAAGAGGGTATGAGGATGTTAGAGGGTCCCGAGCTGATCCAGACACAGTTGGTAAGGTCCGGTGATTCAAGTCGCATTAAAGCGGCTCGAGGCGAGCGAGAAGAGTTATGTGGATCAGCATCGGCGAGAGATGGAGTATGCTGTGGGAGATAGAGTGTTCCTTAGAGTGTCTCCGTGGAGAGGAGTTCTCAGATTTGGCCATAAGGGCAAGTTGAGTCCTCGGTATATCGGTCCGTATGAGATTACCGAGAGGATAGGACCGTTGGCCCTCTGAGTTGGCGTTCGAAAGTGAGATGTCTCAGTTGCATGATGTGTTCCATGTGAGCATGCTCGGAGATATCGATCAGACCCGACTCATGTGATTCCGGCTCAGGAGATAGAGATTGCCAGTGACTTGAGTTATATTGAGGAGCCGGTGCGGATTATTGAATCGCGGGTCAAGCAGTTGAGGTCCCGGGTTATTCCATTGGTGAAAGTCCTTTGGAAGAACCATTCATCCGAGGAGGCGACTTGGGAAACTGAGGAGCACGTGAGGAGGCAGTACCCTCATCTGTTTGATCAGTCAGGTAAGAAAATTTCGGGACGAAATTTTTATTAGGAGGGGAGAATTGTAACATCCCGTCACCGATGGGATGTGTACAGTTCATTACATTCGTATTTGTACATGTGCATGCATTATAGTATATTGTATAATTGGCCTTTATGCGCATACATGCATGTATGACATATTTCGATTTGATTTGGAAATTTAATTGGGTTAATTGATCGTGAGAAATTTAATTGGTATAAGAAATGAGAAATTGAGATTGTAAAATGAAATCTGGAAATGATTAGGGCAAGTATGATAATTAGGTCAAATTAGGTTCGAGAATTTGATTTGAGTTAGAAATGAGATTTGGGAAGTTGAATTGTGAAATTGGAGTATATGCTAATGAGTTTTCTATTTTGTGGATTTATAAGAATTTTTCTCGAATTTTGAACAATAGGTCGGATGGAAAATTTGATAAATGAGTAGTTGATTGAATATCCGGTTCAAATTGATTATCCTATGGCACGGACAAGTTAGAAATTTGATTTGAGGAATTATGGTTTAGCCATTAGAATTAGGAAGAAATTAGAATTTGAAATTGATGTGAGGTGGTTTGGATCCGGATTTGGTGGTAAGCATTCTAGCCAAACAAGCCCTTGTCTTTTATATATATATATATATATGCCCTACCTTTGAATTTCTTCTCCCACGACATTTGTTTCTTCTTCTTCGTTCTCTTCTTCCTTTTCGACCAATTTCTCTTGGAGATTTGAGGTTCTTCATCAAGTAAGTTACTTCTAACTTGTTTTATATAGTTTGATTGGTTGGTTTATAGAGTTTATTAGAGGATTAAACATTAAAATCTAAGGATTTGGGTTTAAGATTTCAAAGTTGGTTTTCGTGGTTTTAGGTTGAATTTTAGGAATTTGATTGTTTGATGAAATAGAAACTAAAGACTTGTTGTATGATATGTAAGGATTTATTTAGAGTGGTTTGTGAGAAGAAAATCTGGATTTGAATCGAAATCATCGAAAATCGGGGTTTTCGGCGGTTCGCAATTGCTTTCATTGCGACGCGCGTGACGTCTGAAGAACACGCCATGACGAACAGAATTGCTTCAGACGCCATGACGTGGGCGAAGGTGACCGCGACGAGGAGGACAGGCATACGTCGCAACTAACGAGCAGCGCGTCACGTCATGACGTGGGATGCCCGATTCGCCATGCATCGCCCGATAATGAAATTAGGGTTTTAATATTTGGGGTTTAGGCAATTGAGGATCTATTGGCTATGGATTAAATTCAATTTGGAGATTTTGAATTTGGAAATTAGAAATTTAGTTCGGGAATTAAGGATTGAGATCGGGAAATTCAGAATTAGGTCGAAAATGTCATAATTTGCATAGTATGTACATGATTTGATTCATATGCATAATTAAGCATCGAATTGGTACCATAATAATGTTATGTATATTTTGATTGATATAAGCGGCTCAAGCGGATCGCCGATCGTCTGACATAGGCGAGACTTCCCGGCAGTAGCTCGGAAGTTCTGAGGTGAGTAACCTAGTTGGTTTCTCAATCTATAATGTGCTATGTGCCTTGTATGTGAATTATTTGTGATTCTGATTAAATGATTTGCATGAGATATATCGGTATAAATTGTGAAAGCATCTTTAGGCATGATTAGAAATCAAGAATCGGCAGCCATTTGTGATGGAGCACATTACGATCTCGAGTGGAGCTACAAGCTCATCAATTGTGATAAGTGAAAAGGATTAGTGAATACCCGAGGGCTCTCCTATCCCTAGTCTTGGCGTGTAATGTAGTGTATACCCAGAGGGCTCTCCTACCCCCGAAAACGCGATTCTGTGTGATGTGCCCAGAAATGGGATAACTCTGACGCCTAGTCACAACACTAATAATGAACTGGAAATCATTGTGCATACAGTCTGTGTTCATGCTATGAATGTGCTATGGACTAACTGCCAATGTGTGATTTTGATGTTGTGAATTTCTGAGTTATGATATGTGTTGTTTTGTACGCAATTGTGCGTAATGCATGAATTGGGTAAACCATCGATGATGGTTACTCATTGAGTTTCGCAAACTCACCCAAATTGCGACTATTTTTCAGGACAGCGGTAGTGTGACTCTAGCTCCGGATTTTGAGACTTTTCCTGCTGTGTGTGCCGGCGAGAGGAGCATGGCCCACAGGTCGGTCAGCTGGGGATCCTTTGGGATATTTTGGGGATGACCTAGATAGGAGCTTACTGTTTATTTTAGACATATGGAGTTGTAAATTATGACCAGATATTGTATTTAGGATTTATGAATGCAATGAGAAGTACTCTTTGTTTTTGAAATTTAGTGATTGTGATCTTACTGCTTTGATTATATTGATGCCATGAGGTTTTAATAGAATCGATTGTTTGGTAGTGCACCCTCATCGTGAGGTGTGTATCGGTACGACCTACGGGCGTATCGGTGTATGCTCTACGGTAAGGGGGCGCTACAGCTTATTTGTTCTGTATATATATATATGTTCTACGTTCTGAAAATCGAAGAAAGGAAAAGAAATTGTTTCTCCTCCTAGGGCTCGATCTTCTTCTCCTTCGATTGAGCTTCGTTTCCTTCTTCCTGCTTGATCCTCGTTTGTTTGCTTTTTTCTGTGCTAAGACCAACTCAAATCCTTGAGAGGATGAAGGATTATGGAGGTTTTGGGTGAAAACCGTGAGTGTTAAGAGTTGGAGAAATTTTCGGGAGATTTGAGATTCAAGCTTGATTTGGTAAGTGAATTGGTTTTAATTTTGTTATTTGTGTGTTAAATGCATTCACGAGTTTAAATATAAAAGATTGTGGTAGTTGGTTGTGAGTTAAGGTTGATTGGAGAGAGAAAATGGTAGAAAAACCGATCGGAGAAGACGAACCAGGGCTGCACGTCGCGACGAATAAAATATTGGACGTCGCGACGAGCATACGCCGTGGCGAGCTTAGGCGCTGTGACGAGCGCACGTCGCGACGAGCGATACATGGCATGTCGCGACGAGCGATAGTTTGGACGTCGCGACGAGCAAAGTTGTACGTCGCGACGAGCGACCTTCTTGACGTCGCGACGAAGGCTTGAAGTCGCGACGAGGGAGATATTTCTGAATTGATTCCAATTGGCTTTTGAGTCATAACTTTTGATGTAGACCTCCAATTGGGGTGATGTTTGATCCGTTATGACCTAGAGAAAGATGTCTACAATTGAGGAAAAGAATGAGAGTTGAATTTAGATTTTTGAGATCGCAATTAGTGAAAGACAGTTAAGAATGTGATTGATTGTTATTAAAAATTGGAGTATAATGTGAGACTTTGAAAATGAATTCAATGCTACTGGGAACTTTAGAAACTGAGCATAAAGAATGAATTCGGTCTAGAGAATTGTGATATTGACTTTGAGGTAATACCATAGCGCAAATGAATTGATAATTGACTGAATATTAGAATTGGAATTGGGGAGTTCTGTAATATGTTATTGGAACGAAATGAGCCGATATTGGTCAATTGAGTGAAAGTGAGATACTGAGTAAAAGAAAATAGAAAGTGGGAAGTGATACCGGGAAAATCATGAATAGGCATAGTACATCTGTTATTCAAGGCATGTGCATCATTAATTATTTTGATTGTGCATTTTGTAATGAATGAAATTGTTTGATTGTTATAGAGGCTCCGATGGATCGATAATCCACGGACAGTGCTGGAGCTTCCAGGCAACAACTAGGAAGTTCAGGTGAGTAACCTACTTGGTTTCTCAACCTTTATGTGTTACATTTTATGTAATTATGCCATGAGGAGTTAGGGATGGATTGTATGTGTTTGCTTTGATTGATTTCGGACCATAGGTGTCCGAAATATTTGGAATGTGCTATAGAAGTGTAAATTGTACATAAATTGGCAATAAAGGGTTTTCAAATGCAAATTGGATAGTGATCTTAGGTTGTGGCACGATTAGTGGAATTTGAAACATGTGCATTCATGCCATTATGCATGATCAGATAATTGACAGTTGTGACCGGTGCAGCCACCGTATCCAGAGCTTTACGCTCAACGCACAGGGCCTCGTGCCCAACGATTTTTAGAGCTTTATGCTCAACGTATCAGGGCTTCAAGCCCAATGTTTTCAGAGCCAATGGCTCAACGTAAACGAGCTCAGGCGCACAGTCACAATAACGAAATAAAATGAAAGAGTCATATGTAAATTTCTTATATGAATGTTCAAATGTGAATTGTATGAAAGGCATACCGCCTGATAAATGTGAAAGATGAAATTGCATGTGATATTTCTGTAAATGTTATTATGTGATTATGTGTATGCATGAGTTGGGTGGACCATCGATGATGGTTTCTCACTGAGTTCGCAAACTCACCCAACATTGCAATTTTTTTTCAGGAATTGGCGATTACCCCGTTAGTGAAACGGGAGTATGACTACTGCAAGAGAGTCAGAATTTGAAGTCGGGATTAGTTCACGTCTGCATTTGAGTTATTCTGATTTATGTGTAAATTTGTATTTCTGCATAATTGTACTGTTAGTATAGAGGGCCCCAACTGATTCATATTGTAATGTGATTTGATTATTGAAATAGTGTTTTGAATGAGAATATTTTGTATCGTGGCCCAAATTGTTTACCGATATCTGTGCACTCTATTGTTTTCAAAAAGAAATTAATTGGTTTTCTGAGTTTTAAATTGATGTGACCGTTCTAGCATACTACCCTCGTAAGGCACGGGCTCGGATATCACCGTCGATGTCGGGTTCGGCTCTTGCAGGAGTGGGGTGCTACAACAGAAGCCTCAGCATTCCCTGGGGCTACCGACTCATCAGTCCTCTCCTCTTTAGTCGGAGAGTCAGGTGCAACAGATCCTTGCATAACTCCTCGTGTCCTTCTACGAGGTGGCATCTTACTCCTTCAAAGGTAAACACTAAGGATTAGCTATATGTCAATCTTGATTACTACATGTATGCATGATATGCATGTCACTTAATGCAATCAATCAATGCAACACACAATCATATACCAAACAATTCATCCTATTATGCATTCTAAGCCGAGGACACTAGACCTAGGCGCTCTGATACCAAACATGTTGGGTCTGGGTCCTAGATCCCTATTCCCGAGGTGACCCCATGGGATGCGCCAGTGACGAGCTCCCAAACATAACGGACCCGATCTCAACATCCGTACATAATTCGATTCACACAAACATTACACACATTCTACACATGCATTTCATCTATAAAGTAAACACCCCATAAACCGAGGGGCTTGATGCCATAACAACCCGAAGGAAATTAAACAAGTATTCTCAATCATACATAATCCAAAATAAGGGTTAAATCCAAAATACATGAAAATGCTCCATGATGATATGCTCGGATGGCCAACTAAAGTATTAACTTAATACAAAGCTCCTAACTATCTTGGAGTTTTTGATGCCTTGCAAGATCAATGATCGTCTCGTTCTGCACCTGAGGAGGGGGAAGATAATGGGGTGAGATACGAAGCTCAGTGGCATATACATTTATAATCATTGGCAACGAGCGACACACTCAAACATATATATGTATATTCAAGCATAACATGTCAACACTTATCAATTTACAATCATCACTATAACGTGTCATGTGATTTTAAAATATAACAACTTATCATGCATCATGCTCAACAAGTCAACAATGAATGCACACAAATGGCTCGAGAGTTCTGTAAAATGATCTGGAAAAACTGAAGTTTATACCGTAAACAAAACGAGTCTGATTTCTCAAGGATCTCGTGGCCTCAAATGGGCAGCTGAGAGAAGGCTATACGTTGTGACTAACGATCCGTTAATCTCTCACCCAAACAAAGCACATAACAATTCGTTTCATGCTCAAAGCATTTTATCAAAGCTTTCATACTTTTCATTCTTACACAATGCCATAATGCCTTTCGAGGCAGTACATAATCATGATCACAATGCATTTGCAATATTTCTCATAATTTAACACAAGCAATGTCACACATATGCAAACAAGCAAGGCAATGAGTCGTACACACAACAACCATAAATATATTACCCACCTAATATCGCTCGAGAATCCAACTCGCTGTTGTCCTTCCTCTTGCGGTTGGATCAGGTCGGCTTAGTTTCCTATAACAAACCAAGTTTCCATTCAAACAATATTCAAAGGAAATATTCAAAAAGCTTGAAAATCAAAAGCACTAGCATTAAAGTCTACATTCGACTTCCATCTAAATTCCCGAACCCTTAGAGGCTAATTTCCAACTTCCATTCTTCATACAACTTGTAGCCCTTTATTTCTAGATCACAATGACTCCAAAATCATCTCATTTGGATATCTATAGCAAAAGATATGCCCAAAATACCAAAATTCATCTTCACTAGAAACAGGGGGCTCGCTTGGCGGTAAAGCCCGCTGTCATGCAACGAACGGCAGGTGCTTCGCCATGGCAGACACCATTTTCTCGCACGCCGCGGTGTGCTCCTTCTCGCACGTCGCGACGTGTTCATACGCACGTCGTGACGTGCGGGCCTGAAAAATGACTCCGAGCTCGATTTTTTCCAAAATTTCCCAACTTCAATCCTTTCCTTTTTCATATGAAATGCACCTAAACCTTGATTCAAGTCCTATACTACATTTCTAACCCATTCCAAGCTTAAAATCAGTCACAAACTCATCAAGATCACCAACCCAAGGAAATTTCACCTATTTTTTCGAAAACGTATAAACCATCGATTCTAACTCAAGAAAAACAATTCTAGAGTTTAATCTAACCACAACACAATGGAATGAAGCTAAACTTACCAGAAAATGTCCCGAATCTGTCGAAAATCCCTTAAGAACGAAAACCCTATTTCTCTTCTCTTCTTCCTCACCCACGATAACTCTTCCTTCTTCTTTTCTCTTCTTCTATTTCCTTTTTTCTTTCTAATTCTCTCTTTTAAGCCTAAGGGATTGGACAATGACTAAAATACCCTCCTATGCAAAGCCTTAACCTATCCAACTTAAGAAATCTCCCCAAAATACCCTCAAACATATTTACCCTATAATTCTCATTCAAACCACATTAAACTCAACAAAACCTTAATAATCCACTAACACTCCCAATTTCATCAAACTAAGGCATAAACACCTAATTAACACAATTCATGCTTAATAACATCATAAAGAAAAATTCGAGGTCCAACAATTTTTATGAAAAATTAAATTGGTGATTCAGGTGTTTGATTGATTTGGGCTCGTCATTGTAGTTTGAGATGTTATGAGAATGATGACTAAGGAGAGTTCATTAAAATAACCCTATAGAGAAATACGCTCACGTGTTCTGATATTCATAATGATTGATGTTGGACCCCGATTTTTAAGTAAAATTTAGAAATAATAATTGAAAAGAAATGAGTGTTTTTGTGTATATGGTATGGTATAGGCGTATATATACTTAAAGGAAATTGATAAGAAAAGAATTGATTAATTTTGATAACTTTAGGTTTTGAATAGATTTGGATGGGTTATGAAAGTTCAAGTGGATGAGTTGATTGAAATAGAGTTGAAAATCAAGAAATGAAGAGAAAAAGTGTGAGAATTTAAAGAAATAAGAAAGTTTGACTTTTTGGGGATGAATAGTGATAGAAAGTTTGACTTGAGAGTTGATTTTTTGATTTGGGCAAAATTTGAGAAAATGATCTTCATAAAACTTGTAGCTTATGTTGAAAGCTTTCTGTTGCCATAAAGTTTGATAGTTTTCGATATCAAGAGTGAAAGTTATGATCAGTCAAAGTTAATGTTATTTGACTTTGTCTTTGAAAATGCTCTTAAGTGTGGAATTATGTATGCTGTGCTTTGAGGCAAATTGTCGAATTGATGTGGTCTGAATTAAGTGAAGCGGTCTTCAAAAAAATCAGAGAAGATTTTTCAAGCTTTACAATTGTAGCGCCCCCTCACCGTAGGGTACATATCGGGAAACCAGGAGGTCACTCCGATACATATCCCACGACGAAGGTGCACTACCAGAACATTTTTCCACTAATATCCACATAGCATCGCAATAATTAAAATCATAAAATAACTCAATATCAGAAACCAGTATATTTGAATCCAAAATAATAATCATCTGGTACAGTCATCCAATGCCAGAATAGACAAGTCTATCAGTCTCCTAACAAAACCAAAAAGGAAACTGATACAAACATCTATCCTAAGTCATCCTCAAAAGCTAACCCAGTTGACCGACCTGAGTGCCATCACGTCCCTCGCCAGCAGCTCGCACGGCAGAAATGAATATCTTCGGAGCTAGGAGTCTAGTCTATCAGTCCTGAAAAATAGATTGCAATGTTGGGTGAGTTTGCGAACTCAGTGAGAAACCATCATCGATGGTTCACTCAAATCATGCATTACGCAAATTGCGTACAGCACGACACAGTAATATCAATTAACAGTATTATCAATTAACAGTAGCATATTCAATCAATGAATGCAGTGTAGTCTATCAGTCTAACCCATAATTACCAAAATACCCTTGCTCGCAATAACGAGATGTTACAATTCACCCCTCCTAATTAAAATTTCATCCTCGAAATTTCATATACAATAGATCTCAGATAAGGGAATTAATCCTCTCCTTTCTATTCTGATTCTCACTCATTCCCTTATAATTATTCGCAATTCCTCACATTCGCACTGTAAACACATTTATCGATCTTAACACTGCTTATTAATCCAAATCCATATAACACTTTACCGATCTATTTACACAACGGTCACATAGAAACCATTTAATAATGAATTCAGTCTTCTTATTTACCTTTATCTCAATGGACTCTACGAATATCGGTCTCACTTTTTTTTTAATAACACGTCAAATCGATTATCTCTACTAATAACTATTCAATTTCACACTCTAAACCTCTTATTACTCTTCACATACACTATTGTGAAACACAACACTTGATGATTCCTAGAGATTTCTAACCATTTCTTTGGCGGGTAAAACACATACTTTCATAATGCGATCATAAACATCATTTTCTCAAAAGTTGAATCCCAACAGATTTTC
Organism: Erythroxylum novogranatense; assembly: GCA_029891385.1. NCBI lineage: Eukaryota > Viridiplantae > Streptophyta > Magnoliopsida > Malpighiales > Erythroxylaceae > Erythroxylum > Erythroxylum novogranatense. The sequence goes on along the minus strand of CM057230.1, from coordinate 7,970,229 downwards.
CAATACGGTTTAAAATTTCTAACTTCCCAACTGTTTTGTCACTACTAACATACACTATAATTCAAAAAATTCTATAACCAATAATGACGATTCCTTTTAATTCTTCAAATTCACTAATACCTCAACCTCAATCACTATCAGCTTGATTAGTCACTACCATATCTGAAATGTTTCTATCCACTAGTATCAGAACAATATCCAACACAATAAATTCCTATCATCAATTATAATACATTCTAAGAGATTATACTTATCTCTATGCATATAGAACTACTTTACACATTTTCCCCTCAGACTTTTTGTCATTTCCGGATAAGTCCAGCACTCAGTAAATTTTCAATAACTCCAAATTCCGAATACACATAATCTCATAATTGTATCAGTTTCATCACAACACATTCTGACACATATTCCTTTACACTATTTTCCCTTTACAGTTCAGTAAGCCTATTACACAGTCGGGTTCCTTACGTTGACGTATTGCACATTTCCTCAGTAATAGAGTCTATCTCTCACACTTGAGTTTCTACTAGAATCAGGTCTCCCAATAACGACTTTTTATTCACTTCAATTTATTTCCAGTTTATCAAATCCGGTATCCACTACGACCTTAGGGCACTGTGTGCGAAATCAATTAGTCCATCCACAAAATCACATCTATCTTCCTATACAGTCATACTACCCAGAGGTGTACTCACCTCTGACCCTAACTGTAACCTTTCACTATCCGCATGCAGTCTATATGCTAAACGCGATGCAATGCAGTGTAACGAAATGCATATTCTTCAAACGAAAATTAAAAGCATACCCGCGATAGCATCCGGGGAATCCTGGGTCTCCTGCCGAATCATAGCATAGACCCTGGCCTGAGACTGCTGTCTGCTGCTCATGTCCTCCGACCTCAATGTTGATCCCTCTGCTTGACCTCGGCCTCGGCCTCGGTCTCTCCATCCGGATCCACTTCCACGGCTCTGATGCACCGGGGTATTGCTACCAGATCTTCCAGTCATGGCAGACTGGGCTCCCACAGTCTCGGGGCAGTTCCTCACTAAGTGGTCCATCGAACCACACCTCAGACATGCTCCAGATAGCCATCGACACTCTCCACTGTGTCTCTTACCACAATGCTCGCATGGTGGAAAAGTCTGCCCTGAACCTCTAACACCGCCTCTGTCACTACCAGTCTGTGCAAAGCTATCTCTCTGTCCATGTCCTGCCTGTCTAGTCCCTCCTGCGGACCTAAAGGGCCTACTCTGACGCTTGTTGTATTCTCTGCCAGCATTTCCTTGGCTATCACTCGATCTCTTATGCCTAGTCCCCGACTCGCCTCAACACGTCTTTGTCTCAAGAATGCTTTATCCTCACTACCGCAGCCCGTAGCTCAATGAAATTGCCCATGTCAGACCTGGCCAAGAGGGTACGGATCTCCAGATTGAGTCCGCCCTCGAAACGCCGACACTTGTCAGCCTCAGAGGCCACCAGTGAAGAAGCATAAACCAACAGTTCGTTGAACCGCACCTCATAGTCGGCCGTGGTCAACCGCCCCTGTCTCAGCTCTAGGAACTCCTGTAGCTTCATGTCCAGATAAATCTTGGGCATGAAATTATCCTTAAACGCCTCGTAAAGTCGGGCCATGTCAGCATGCAGGGCTCGTGGTACCGCCTTTAATAGTCTTCCACCATCGATATGCGTAACCTCAGTAATGTAGAAACCGCGTAGTCGAACGCCATTCGTCACGATCCATCCGATCGAGGACTCTCTCGGTCCTCTCCACCATCCTCGGCCTCCGCAGGGTCGGTGCTACCATAAAAGTCAACCGCCCCCTGCTTTCGCAATAAATCATATCTCCGTTCCCGTCTTGCAGGAACTCGAGGAGGCAACTCCTCTCAATGAGGCGCAGGAGACTCCCTACTAACTCCTACCGATTCGTGTCATTTGGTAACTCAACTCGATCTCCCAAAGACGGATGACCTAAAATGCATAAGAAATTCGATCGGCCCACTATCCTTTCAGTAATTTCAGCTTAATTTCACTAATCCCCAAAAGATGCCAAACCATGCTTTGATACCACTAAATGTAGCGCCCCCTCATCGTAGGGTACATATCGGGAAATCAGGAGGTCACTCCGATACATATCCCACGACGAAGGTGCACTACCAGAACATTTTTCCACTAATATCCACATGGCATCGCAATAATTAAAATCATAAAATAACTAAATATTATAAACCAGTATATTTGAATCCAAAATAATAATCATCCTGCATACCATCCAATGCCGTAATAGACAAGTCTATCGACTCTAACAAAACCAAAAGGAAACCGATACAAACATCTATCCTAAGTCATCCTCAAAAGCTAACCCAAATTGACCGAATTGAAAAGCCATCACGTCCCTCGCCAAGAAATTCGCACGCAGAAATGAATATCTTGAGCTAGGAGTCTAGTCTATCACCCTAAAAATAGATTGCAATGTTGGGTGAGTTTGCGAACTCAAAGGAGAAACCATCATCGATGGTTCACTCAAATCATGCATTACGCAAATCATGCACAAAGACGACACAAGAATATCAATTAAAGATATATATACAGCTTTTCTGAGTCTATAACAGTTCTGATGAGTTTATATCGCCACAACAAAGACATGTCGATCACCACAATAATACAAGTAGAGAGAATTTACAAGAATACATCACAATTTACAGTAATCATGGCATCACACAGTTTTGGCAGTTCAGTCAGTCATGTATATAATGCATATGAGACTCTTTCCGGTTATTCAATGTTGTGCCCAAGTGCTCAGTCAGTAAACAGTGGGGGACGCGCATAAGGGATTTCTCCCCTCGGGCTAAGACCGGACAATAAAGTGTTCGAACTCGAGGCTCTTTTCAGTGATAATAGCAACTTGGGACACGTCCATTATGTGATCATGCATTTATGCGTGCGGTGCGGTGTTCAAGAATTCAAGATTCAAATGATTCAAGAATTTACAAGATATGGCTATAAAGCCCAAGATATCGCCCAAAGGTCATACAAAGGATCTAGTTCATCTGATAAAGCATGCAATTCAATCCAATCAATTTCGGAAATCAGGAAATAGTCCAACCCAATTCAAGTAGTAGCATGCAATTCGATCCTAATCACGCCAAGAATCATACTGCTCATCTTTACAAGTAATTCATACAGAGCATATAACAATCAGAATTTGAGAAACCAACTAGGTTACTTCATTGTAACTTCCGAAGCCACGCTCGAAGTCCCAACAATGTCCGTGGAACGACGATCCAACGGTGCCTCTATAATGAAGAAAGCGGTCCATTACTAGATGCTCAATTAAACAGTTCAGTAATACGTATGTATCAGTGAAATGATGCACAATGCATGTTCACAATTTTTCGGTGTTAAATCCCCATTTCGGTACTTTAAGCCCAATTCTATCTCTTTGTTCAATGGGTCGACCATTATTTGATCCATTCCTAAAATCCAGTCAATTTTCCTCAAGTCGAATCTCTATAGCAATTTCCTATTTATCGGGTCAAAACCTCAATTACAATTCCCAATCAAAACTCCAATAGTCTCAATTTGACATTTTAGGTCATACTATGCCCCATGATTGACCTTAATCTCTATAATTCAATACCATATAAATCAATTAGAACTCCTATAATTATCCTCGGTTGTAGACCTCTTTCCTAGTTCATAACAAACTGACTCGCTCAATCAAGGTCTACACCAAAAGTTGTGCCCAATAAACCAATTTTAATTCAATGAAACAGTCCCCTTCTGCTGCGGATCGGCTCTCGCCATGCCCAAAAGCAGTTCGCTCATTGCGTGGCGTGAGCATGCTCGCCATGGTGAATAACGCGTTCGAAGGCCATGAGGCGTAGGTAGCACGCCACGGCGTCATGGTTAAATGACGCCGCATGGCGTTCACGCACGCTGCTTGCCTGCGAATCTAATATAAATTGTCATTGTCAAATGCTAGCAAGAAGTCATGACGCTTGGCGAAACCGCCGTCTTCTCCGATCAATCTTCTCTCTAAAACCTCCATTAAAACACTCCAACCACTCAAATCTACTCTAATAAAAGCCATAAATGCAGTAAGAATCATTAATAACAACATTAATACTCTTAAAACTTACCAAAATCACAGATCGATCCACAACTCTCAAAAACTACCGTAAACCCTAGAAATCCTTCAAATCCTCCGATCTACCAATATCAAACCTTCCAACCTTTAACAACCACCATAAATCAGTCAAGCTAGCATAATGAGAAGAAAACCCATAAGAAAGAATCAAGAAATCCTTACCTATGGAGAAATCGAAGGACGCCGTCGAGGGGAAGAAGAAACAAAATGCTTTTGATTTTCCCCCAATTTTCAGACCTAGTATTTATAGACTTAGGTCTCCAAATCGGTCCAAATTTCAGTCTCTAAATTTCAATGGCTCAACATAATTATTTTCGATCAGTAACAATTCTAATTTTTCCATTGCCCTTAGACCATTCTTCCAGTACTATACAGTCAATTAATCTGTCACTCTAAAATTTCCGGTCCGGGCATTATCTCTCGAATTTCCCGGAAATTTCCTATAAGCCACTATAAATTACCAGTCACTCATAAACTATTCTAAATCAGTCACTTGAACCCAATAACTCTGAATTCCTCAATTAAACACGATTCAGTCAGTCCAGTCGGTTCACAATCCAATCAGTTCTTAGTCACAATTGAAATGTCGGAAAATCATGAATGCATGTACTATAAATAAATGCATATGTAAGAAATCAATTCCTCTATAATTAGAGGCCAGTAGCATATTCAATCAGTGAATGCAGTGTAGTCTACCAGTCTAACCCATAATTACCAAAATACCCTTGCTCGCAGTAACGGGATGTTACAACAATGATGTATAACATGCAATTAGAGGATGTGAGAATTGAAAGATATGAGGATTTGAGGATGTGAGGATTTGGGGGCCCCGGATCCCCAAATCCCGAGGCGGCCCCTCGGATCGCGCCCGTGTCGAGCTCCTAAACCGCAGACCCGATCCCAACATTTATACATAACCATAATGGCGAGTCACATAATGTATATACATACACAAAACGATCATTCGCTACACACATACATTGCCATAACATTAGCAGCCATTTAATTTAAGACCTCAGAATCATGGGGATTTCACACGTTTTCAAATTTAAAGACATTCATCAAGTATTCTCCATTGTAGCAAAATACAAAATGAAATTCACATCCAAAATACATGAAATATGTTCTATGAGAGTATGCTCGAGGGCCCAAACAAAATACGAACTTATAACAAAGCTCCTAATTAACTCGAAGTTTCCGATGCCTCAAGATCAACAATCGGCCTGCTCGCACTTTTGAGGAGGGAAAGTAATGGGTCGAGCTACACATTCAAGAGCTAATATAATTATAGCCATTGGCAAATAGCACAAATCCCAAAGATATGAATGTATATACATTATATTTATCTGAGACTTTAATTCAAGTATTCATATACTACTCAAACAGTTTAAGCAATCAATACAATTAATTCAATCCATAATTATGTCACAAAGTATGCTTCACAATAAACAGCTCACATAGAAATGCACATCATAATGGCTCGAGGGTTCCATGGAAACAAAAGGAAGAAACCAAGTTTACATCCTAATGAAATGAGTCCATTCGATCTCATATGCCACAAGTGGACAGTAGGAGAAGGCTCTTGTCTACGTGCACGTGATTTAACGAAATGGTTCCACTCTACCAAACAAAAGCATATATTCATGCTCAAAATCATTTTATCAATGATATTCATTTCATTTATTCAAAGTGCCATGGTCAAGTCGAGGCATAATATGTTCAAAATCAAAATGTCATGCTATCAATTTCTACGATTCTTTCAAAATACATGTAATCAAAATCATTCAATTCATCACATTTAATCATGCATACCATATAACATATATTCATACATAAGCAAGAAATTGCCTAATTACACAATAACTATAAGTATATTACCCACCTAAGATCGCCGAGAACCGATTCATCGATGTCCTTCTTCTTGCGATGAAATCGGGTCACTTGGTTTCCTAAAACAACCAAGTTCCATTTAATCAATATTCATAGTAAATATTCAAAGCTTGAATCCAAAATAAAGCATTAAAATCTATATCCGATCTTCTCCTAAAATTTGAACCTTCAAGGCTAATTAGAACTTCCCAACTTCATGTAGCGTGTAGCCTTTATTTCTAGTTCATAACGAATATGAAATCACCTCAATCGGACATCTATACTCAAAGATATCCTAAAAAATGAACAATTCCCATTTTCGGAAAAAAAAAAAAGGGCTCGCCGCGACAAAGAGACGCTCGTCGCGACGAGCGCCGCGACGAAGGCTCACTGCGGCGAACAAATATCACACGTCGCGACGACTCCTACGTTCCACGCGTCGCGACGAATAATCGTAAAATTATTTACACGTCGCGACGTGGCTCCCTTCCTCACACGTCGCGCGCTTATTCATACAAGACGTCGCGACATCCGCCCGGAGTTCGACCAAGCCCGGATCTCTGCAGAACCCAAATACGATTCTTCCCCTTTACCAAATCCAACACATCTAAACAGTAGATCAGGTCTTATAAGGTATTTCTAACCCATTCTCAACTCCAAATCAACCACAAACGCATCAACCCACATGATCTCACCGTTTTTACCCTAAAACCCTAAAACCGTCGATTCTCGTCGATTCAACATTTTCTAAGTTTAGATCTAACCAGAACAAGAAAAAATGAAACTAACTTACCCGAAATGAGATTCGAATCTGCCGAAAAATGTCAAATGTCTAAATCTCCTTTCTCTTCTCTTCCTCTCCTCGATGGCATCCTCTCTTCTCTTCTCCTTCTTTTCTCTTTTCTTTCTTTCTTTTCTATTTTCTCTTAACCTAATCCTAAGGCATGGGACAATGACCAATATACCCTCCTTAGTTAAGCCCAAATCCATTCCACATAAGAAATCTTCCTAAAATGTCCTTACATCATTTAACCCTCTAAGTCCTTATTTAAACCATATTTAATCATATCTTAAACTCAATTATCCAATATTATGCCCAATTTAATCACATGAAGCCATAAACACATAATTAACGTAAATTCATGCTTAATGACATCATAAAAAAATTGGGCCTAACATTTCTCCCTCTAAAAAAAATTTAGATCCTCGAAATTTACGAATCATCGAATAGATGCGGATACTTCTCCCGATGGCTTCCAATGGCTCCCAAGTAGCCTCCTCTCATTGAATGATTCCTCCACAGACTTTCGACTACCGAACTGCCTTGTTCTCGAGGACTTTTCTTTGGTATCCAAGATCTGCACCGAAGCTCCTCATAGCTCAAATCATCCCTCAGCTGAACCTCACTAGCCTGAACAATGTGAGAAGGATCCGATCTATACCTTCTCAACATGGACACATGGAACACATCATGAATCTGCGACAACCCGGAGGTAACGCTAATCAGAAGCGAGTGGTCCAATCCTCTCAAGGATCTCATAAGGACCCACATACCTCGGACTCAACTTCCCTTTCTTGCCGAATCTTAGTACTCCTTTCCAAGGAGATGTCTTAAGGAATACTTTCTCACCGACCTCATATTCCATCTCCTTTCAGTGAGCATCAACATAACTCTTCATCATATCCTGTGCTGCCTTAAGCTGCTGCTTAACCAGGTTGACTTTATCAACCGTCATCTGAATCAAATCTGGTCCCAACAATTGTCTATCTCCTTCTTCATCCCAGTAGATCGGAGTCCTACACCTCCGCCCATACAAAGCCTCATACGGAGCCATCTGAATGCTCGAATGGTATGAATTATTATAAGCAAATTCGACCAATGGCAAATGCTCATCCCACGCTCCTCGAAGTCCACCACACAAGCTCAAGCATCCTCAAGAGTCCGAATGGTCCTCTCAGATTGACCATCCGTCTGCGAGGGTGAAAAGCCGTACTAAAATGCAACTTCATCCCCAACGCTTCCTGCAAACTACCCCAAAACCTCGAAGTAAACCGAGCATCTCTATCCAAACAATAGAATCCGAATCCCATGCAATCTCACTATCTCATCGATATACTTCTTTGCTAGCACATGCAAAGGATCACCGCTTAATTGCCAAAAGTGAGCGGACTTGGTTAATCGATCCACAATCACCCAAATGGCGTCATGCCTCCCGCCGGTCTTAGGCAAACCCATCGAAATTCCATCGTCACCCTTTGCCACTTCCATTCGGAATAGGCAATGGCCTCAACTCGCCGAAGGTGCCACGGTGTTCACCTTGACTTGTCGACATACTAGACACTTACTCACAAATTCTGCTATGTCTCTTCATGCCTCTCCACCAAAATGCTCTCTCAAATCTCGATACATCCGGTGCTACCCGGATGCATGGCATAAGGCGATTGTGTGTCTCATCCATAATCTCATTTTAACCACCGCACATCCTAATACACAACTGCTGCCCTTGTCATCATCCATCATCCTCACCTCTATATCGTAAATCTTGCCATTCAATTTCATCTACGAGCTTACTCAAATCCACATCCCGAGCTCAGAATCCCTAACCTTTTCCCTAAGAATCGGCCTCACTCGGAAATTAGCGAGAAGGCACTGACTCCTCCGCTTCAAGCTTATCCTAAGCTTGGCCATCTCTTCCAATAAAGGAAGATAAGCGATCGCACATGAGCAATCGAAGACTTCCTGCTCAAAGCATCCGCCACAACATTGGCCTTGCCCGGATGATACTCAATCAACAGATCATAGTCCTTGAGTAACTCGATCCACCTTCTCTGCCTCAAATTCAATTCCTTCTGACTCAACAAATACTTCAGACTCTTATGATCAGTGAAGATCCGAGTCTGAACTCCATACAAATAATGCCTCCAAATCTTCAAGGCAAAGATCACCGCTGCTAACTCCAAATCATGCGTCGGATAGTTTAGCTCATAAGGCTTCAACTGCCTCGAAGCATATGCTATCACTCTGCCACCCTGCATCAAAACATAACCAAGGCCCTTCCTCAAGCATCATCAGACACAAAGATAGCCCTCATCTCCGTATAATACCAAGATCGGAGCACTCGTCAATCTGCGCTTAAGCTCCTCGAAGCTCCTCTGACACTGCTCACTCCAAACAAACTTCTGATTCTTCCTCAATAACTTCGTCATCGGAGCGGATATCATAGAAAATCCCTCCACAAATCTTCTATAATAACCTGCTAAACCCAGAAAACTCCTCACCTCTGCTACACTCTTCGGTGCTTCCTAACTCACCACAGCTTCTATCTTCTTTGGGTCCACATGAACTCCTTGCTCTGAGATCACGTGTCCAAGAAATGACACCTCCCTCAGCCAAAATTTGCATTTCTCGAATTTGGCATACAACTCATTGGTCCTCAAAGTCTGCAAAGAAATCCTCAAATGCTCCTCATGCTGCTCATCACTCTTGGAATACACCAAGATATCATCAATAAAGACAATGATAAATTGGTCCAATAATGGCTTGAAAACCCGATTCATCAAATCCATAAAAGCTGCCAGAGCATTTGTCAATCCGAAAGGCATCACCAAAAACTCAAAGTGCCCATACCGAGTCCTGAAAGCAGACTTCGGCACATCCGACTCCTTAATCCTCAACTGATGGTAACCCGACCTCAAATCAATCTTCGAAAAGACTCTCGCTCCTTGCAATTGGTCAAACAGGTCATCAATGCGAGGAAGCAGATACTTGTTCTTTACCGTGACCTGATTCAACTTCCGATAATCCACACACATCCTTAAGGATCCATCTTTCTTCTTTACAAACAGGACCGAAGCTCCCCAAGGCGAAGAGCTTGGTCGAATATATCCCTTCTCCAACAACTCCTCCAACTGCTCCTTCAGCACTTTCAATTTTGCCAGAGCCATCCGATAAGGCGGAATCGAAATCGGAGCTGTACCAGATAAAAGCTCGATCGGAAACTCAATCTCCCGAGTTGGCGGTAGTCCAGGCAATTCCTTGAGAAAGACATCCGAGAATTCCCTGACTACTGGAATATCCTCCAACTTTCCACTATCAGCTCTGGAGTCTACCACATAGGCCAAGAATGCCTCACATCCCTTACTCATCATCTTCTCTGTTGTCAATGCTGAAACAATTCTGGGCGGACTCGCTTTCCTGTCCCCAGAAAATACCACTCTTCTGCCATCACCCAAATCAAATTCTACTGTCTTCTGCTTACAATCCAAACGAGCATCGTACCTCTCCAAGGTATCCATACCCAATATCACATCCAATCCGCGCATCTTCAGTGGCATCAGATCTACTACTAGAAGTGCTCCACCAATACTAAGCTCACATCCTCTAAACACCTGACTAATCACAATATACTGACCGATCCGAGTACTCACCATCAGCGGAGTATCCAACGGACTCATAGTCCTATCACACATAGGTCTACTCATCGAAACAAACGAGTGAGTAGAGCCTGGGTCAATCAACACAAGCACATCATCATCAAGTAATCGAGCCATACCAGTAACAACATCTGGAGTGGCCTCTACATCCTCTTTAGTCATAGCAAACACCCTGGCCGGTGCCTGCCCTCTGGGTCTCCCCGGAAGATTCGCCCTCTTGGCAAAGATCGTAACTACCTACCTCATTGCAGTCCTCGACCCATGCCTCTGCCCTCCTAGAGCTGATTTGAGATCCCTCTCTCCTGGACGGCTGAGGACACTCTCTAGCCCTGTGCCCTTTCTGTCCACAGTTGAAGCATGCACCAGTCAATCGGTAACACTCTCCACCATGGAAACTGCCACAGTGCTCACACTTAGGGGCGGATGACCTATCCCCATCTCCCCTCCTATTGCCTCCTGTCGTAGAAGCCTAATGGGAAAAAGTAGGAGTCCTCATCTGGCGAGATCTGCTCGCACCACTGCTCCTCTCCTCTGACTGAGTAGGGAAACTCCTAGCACTCCGCTCAGACATAGGAGTACTAGTGCTACCTCCCCCTGAATCGCTCCCGCCTTTCTCTTCTTGCTGACGGCACTCTTGATGTTCTCTATATTCTCTACTCTCAAAGCTGCTTCCACTAACTGCTGGAAGTCACAAAAGTTCTGCACAATAACCTTCTCTCTAATGGCCAAGTTGTAGGAAAATCCCAGGATGTACATCACATGTACAAGGTGCGGAAAACAAAAATTTTTATCACCGGGACCTTCCCGAAGGCCAGGATCTATGTGTCTGTATGAAGACTCAAACCTAAATAGCCAATAGAGACTATCTCTAAAGGTATCCACGCAGAGATCAGAAAACCTAACCGAGACAAACCCCTTTGACCCGGGAATAGCTAGAACAAATTAAATGCTGCTAGACCTTACCTTTGTCCTCTAGAGAGCTTGAATTAACGCTGAACACTTGCTTAGAGGAAGAGAGAAATCGATGGTTGCTAAAGAGAGAAGAGATTATGAAACATTTTTCATAACCTAACCTAACCTTTTAAGTTCTTTCTTCTCCTCTTTCAAAAACCGTCGTTCACCTTCTTAAGCAAGCCATCTTATAGTTATTTAATCACTTAAAATGACTTACCATAAGATGTCAACATGTGGAAGCTTAATGGCCATTAACTAATTAATGGATTAAATAATCAAGGTTGAAAAGTCAAACTTTTATCCTCTTCACCCTTACCAACGTCCACATGCCTAATATATATAATAATTAATTGATTAATTACTTAATTAATTAATTAGAATATAATTGCTAAGGTCCAATCCAATCTGGGGTTGGTCCCTACCTACTATCGAGCCCCTTTACTAAAAACGCTCCGGAGACCTTTTTTAGCAATATCGATGTCGCTATCTCATCGGGACATATCTCGATCTCATCGGATCCATTTAATCCTAATGCTCTCCATAATTGGAACTCGTCCAATTACTATTTTCTGATTCTCTCAATCACTCTTATCGTGTGACCCTTTAGGTTCCGGTTATGTTGGCCACTTAGATTAACAATTAACTGAGCAAGTCATGAGCGACGCCTAGTAACACATCATAACCCCAATTAACCGAAAGTAATCGGTTTGATGAATTCATCACGAACCGGATCACTTAACCCTTCCATAGACAATTACTGTGCAATTCGTCCTTTCACCATCCTATACCCTACTTGGTTATGAGTATGGACAAAGTGTCAACTCTCACTAGACCGAGTCTAGCCTAAGTGAAATTAGTTCTCGCCCCAGACTCATTACTCTATATGTCAATGAGGACACTCTTCATGACATATTTGTCGCCAACCTTACAAGTAATGATCCCACAAGAGGCCGTGGGTATCTCTTCCGCTAATCCGTAGTGGTGAATCCTTTATTGGCTACTCAATTACCTTGAATACCTCAAGCCGCACTCCAAGCACCACCCTATGAGCGACCTCCGGAAGGCAACAAGGAATGGAGTCAAAGCACGTAATCAAGATTCAAGATATCCTCGAGTACCTCAAGTCTAAGGATACTTGCACCATTGCTATGATGAGATTATCACTGACACTAGAAGAATATATCCATGTGAGGATCTCATGGCAGGTCATCCAATTTACTTACTACCGCTAGTAAGCATCCACATGTCAACTCTAAATATCTCATATTTACGCTTCGAGATCCACCGCTGATCCAATCAAGGAATATGACATGTGCTAGTCTATCCGGATTAATGATGTCCAGTCTCATTAATCCTATGACTAGGGAGAATTTAGATACTGACATAATTGCACATGATAGGAATCTCAGTAGTATGATCACATCATAATTTTCTTCATGCTATGTCATATATCATGGACTTCATTAATTCGATTAAAGATCCAATCAATTCATAAACACTGTTCATGAATATCAAATTAATGAAATATGCCTTTCTTTATTTATTCATAAAGTCTATACACGACTTTGAATAAAACGCGCTAAAGGGATTGCCTTTAGGAACTACTCTAACAATCTAATGATGATCGACATCCATAAGTCGACTTACCTTTGGTGAACAAGGCGACTTATCAAGATCGATCAACATAAGTCGACTTACACATGGTACAAGTCCACTTACACTTACAAATCTCCCACTTGACCTAAAGTCAATCGCCTTGGTATCTAATACCATAAGCGCGCCCATGAGAATCACAATTCTTCCGTGACTATGGCTTTGTCAACAGATTAGCAACACTTTGCTCTGTGGGAATTCTCTCTATTAGACATCACCGATCGATGATCTACCGAATCGATGGAATCGGGAGTACGTGTTCGGATCGTTGATGAGACCTTGGTTCCTTTGCTCACAAGACTAGCCCCATTGTATCACAATACAACCCTATGGGCCCATCACACTAGGAACCGCATCAAGTTCGTAAATGAACTTTTGATCCAAATTGCTTCCTTTCTTTGCATCGATGCGGCAATGTACTCGCCTCGGTTGTTGAATCAGCAGTCCTCTCTCGATTGAACTCTTTCCAATCGACCGCCAGAGCCATTCGGTGTGAATGTATATAACCCGATCGTGATTCGTAATCATCCTTATCGATTAAACCGACATTTTTATGCTCGCCACTTGAGATTTTCATCTCCATATGTCAAGAAAACATCCTTAGTGCTTCGCAAGTACTTGAGGATATTCTTGATACCACCAAAGGACCCTCACCAAGATCCGATTGGTATCGCGTCGTAACACTTAGAGCATATGATACATCGGGTCTCGTATATAGCATTGTTCCATGCTAAACCTCTTTAGCATCTTATCTAAGTACGTTGATTGTGAAAGACCAAGCAATCTCTTTGATCTATCTCTATAAATCTTTATCCCAAGGATATAAGTTGCGTCACAAAGGTCTTTCATGGCAAAATGTTTGGACAACCAAATCTTAACGATTGTAGCATAGAGACATCGCTTTCCTAGTATTAATATGTCATCTACTTATAACACAAGGAATACGATTGCGGTCCATGAACCTTCTTATACACACAATGTACATCCGAATTTTGTGAGAAACCAAGCTCTTTGAGTACCTCATCAAAACGGATATTCCAACTCCTGAATGCTTGCTTCAATCCATACATTGATTTCTGAAGCTTGCATACCATTTCGCCATCATAGGAGGTGAAGTCCTCTGGTTGTGTCATATACACATCCTCGGGAAGATTTCCATTCAGGAAAGCTGTCTTCACATCCATTTGCCATATCTCATAATCATAATGAGTGACAATGGCTAGGAGTATCCTAATGGATTTAAGCATTGCTATGGGTCAAGGTCTCGTCATAGTCAACTCCTTGTCTCCCGATTTAAATCCTTTGCCACAAGCCTTGCTTTATAAGTAATCACATTACCATCCATGTCGGTTTTCTTCTTGAAAACCCATGTGCACCCTTTGGGCTTTATTCCTTCGGGTGCAACAACCAAAGTCCATACTTGGTTTTCATACATGGAATCCATTCAGATTTCATGGCACAAAGCCATTTTTCAGACTCTGAACTTTTCAGAACCTCTTCATAGGTAGTAGGCTCATCATCTCGTATGAGCAATACGTCATTCTGTTCCCCACGAGAAATCCATATCTCTCAGGAACAGAGCGTATCCTACGTGACCTACGAAATTCTTGTGTAATAGAAGGTTGAACTGTTACCTCATCTGTATGAGTTCTGATTCGAGTTCGAGCGATTGATCTGTGTTTGTTCGAGCATCTTGAACTTCTTCAAGTTCAACTTTGCTCCCACTGTCCTCTTGTAAAAGAAACTCTTTCTCTAAGAAAACAGCATGCTTTAAAACAAACAACTTTTGTTCCTCAACAAGGTAGAATTGATATCCCACGATATCCTACGAACAAACACTTGTCGACTTTGCATCAAGTTAATCTGATTGTGTCCGCTTCACATAAGGTGACAACCCCAAACTTTCACCGAGAAAGATAGGCTTTCAGTTAGTCCACATCTCATATGGAGTAACATCAATCTGTTTTAATGGAACTCGTTTAACAAGTAAACAATTTGTCTCGGCGCATACCCCAAAAGCTGTGGAAAACCTATCATTAATCGCACTATGTCTAACAAGGTTCGATATCTCCTTTCACCACACCATTGTCTTTCACAAGTGCAAGGTGGAGTGTCTTGAGATAAAATCCCATTATCTCGAGATAATCCAAAAGCTGCTGGTCTAAGCAATTTCCACCACGATCGATCGTAATGTATTCATACTTTTACCAAGTTAGTTTTCTACTTCATTTCAATTATTTGAACTTTTCAAACGCTTGATTTGTATCTCATCGACACAGTACCCATATCGTGAATAATCACCGATAAAAGTAATGAAGTAAAGACAACCACTTCGCATGGATGGACATCGACCACATACATCCAAATGTATCAGGTCTAATATTCCATTCACTCGTTTTCCCTTTCCCTTAAAGGATAACTTGGTCATCTTGCCTAATAAACAAGATTCGCATGTGTCATATGATTCATAATGAAATGACCCTAAACTTCCACTCTTATGGAGCTTAGCGATGCGTGTCTCATTTATATGGCCAAGCCGACAATGCCATAAGTAAGTTGATTTTAAATTATCTCGATTATGTCTTTTCGTCATTGACATTCAAAATCGGATATGACATATCTAATATGTCAATTCCATTGCATAATGTACCAAGAGCATAGAGCATTCCATTCAACTAATAGAACAACCATTGCTACTAAAAGTCCAATGGAAACCAAATTTCTATTGAAATAAGAAAGCAGATAATATGTTCTTTGTTAAAACAGTACAAAATGACAATCATCCAATTTGAATACAAGCCCACTAGGAGTGACAAGACATAAGTGTCACGGCTAATGTAGAAACTCTTTGCTGCATTACCTACACGAAGGTCTAGTTCTCCTTTTATGAGTCATCTACTATCCCTCAAGCCCCTGCATATCATTTCATATGTATGAGCCACAACCGTATCAAATACCCATATGTTTTGATCGTAAAGCAGTATTAACCTCAATGACAAACATATTTGAAGGAGTAGGGCATCGATGCCTTCTTCGCTTCAGAACTCCAGATAGACTTTCTGGTTTAGCCATCTGGTGGCGGTCTTGCCACAATGGAAGCAAAATCCTTTTGGGGCGGTTTCTTTGGTTTTTCCTCGATGGCACTTCCATTTGGTTTCTTGGCCTTTTCTTCTTTGGACGTAAGAAGAAGCATCCACCACTAGCACTTGCTTGTTATCCTTCTTGATAGCTCCTTTCAATTGCCTTGAAAGCAGATTGATCACCAGAATTGTTGTGGATATTTGGTTCATCCGATAGTTTAACACTAACCGTGAATAAGCGTCACGACAATCCAACCAGAATTAAGTCTATACTTAACTCATAATCCATTACAAATCCTAAGATAGCCAATCTCTCAATATAGCCATTCATCTTCGTGGCATATCGATGACGAGATGTCCCCGAGCCATCTTTAATGGTGAAGAGAAGCCTTGAGGTCTCGAACCTTTCAGACCGATCTTACTCATCAAATAGCTCCCTAAGATGAAATACTATAGTGTGAGCATCCATAGACTCGTGCTGCTTCTGCAACTCTGGTGACATTGAGGCAAGCATAATGCAAGTATCCATATCACTGTCCTTTAGATGCTTACGATATGCTTTCTGATCCTTATCAGAAGCATCGACAGCAGGTGCATCTGGAAGTGGAACATCTAGGACGTATCCCAGTTCCTCAGATCTGAGAACAATTCTCAGATTCCTCATCCAATCAAGAAAATTCGGTCCAGAATAGGGAGCGAAAATTCACACTGAAAGACTTCTTCAATCAACCTAAGCGTGATAGAGAGAAAGAATGCTAGAATAGAAATGCCTGCATGATCATAAGGACTTGCATGACATGCATATGGCTCCCACTAGTTTCCTAGAATCCATAACCCTCTTTACGAATCCAAAAAAACAATATGACATAATGTCCTAGTGGGTCGATATCCGACATTGCTAAGAGTGACCTTGGGTTTACCCAACAAGCCATAACTTAGGTCAATCGGTAGGTATCGGTCATACCAATTGCATCATCGATAACCGACATTAAGAATGACCTAGAGGTTAGCTCAACAAGCCACCTTATGTCTCGGGAGGTATCAGACATACCATTTACATCTTAGACACAACTATCGTCCAGTGCTATCAACTTGTTGATGTGTGCACTTACATGGGGTTATCAACTCTTTGATGCGCATACATCTGATGTACACTACCCAATTTCGCCTCTGTCCACGTTGACCTTGAGGTTAGCTCAACAAATCAACGCTTCTAGGAAAACCACCCATTAATCCGAAAAATCTCATTTTCATGGTTCAACATATTCAGATAGAGTGAGCTTGAGGTTAGCTCAACAACCCAACCCTAGAAGAACTCGGTTCTTACCATATTAATGGAAGGCGTTAGTTTTCATATTAGATGAGGATTTCAACTCTAGACTCCAAGTTGAAGGATTATAGTCGCCAGACTATATGGAATGATTTAGGTTTCATCAATCAAATTGAATCAATCCTTATAATCATCCATCATCCAACTGAAGATGTCATAAGTCGCCTTACATCGTAATGCAAGTCGCTTTATCTTGCTGCTTCACACACAAGTCGACTTATACGATATAAGTCGCCTTACGGCAATATTTAGAACAAGTCGACGTATGTACAATACAAGTCGACTTATCCAGCAAGAATTGCTATACTTTCTAATCGGCTAATTCCTCAATCCATGTAATCCCAATTCACAATACCAACATACCTTAGGTAATATCTTGTTAATTTGATGTACTAATGAACACTTCATTGTTTCATGTTTGCCATATCTGAATAAACCATACATGAAAAGCTTAAACCGAAGTCATTACTCAAAGATATCCAAACAATTTAGGAACACCAAATTATCACCCTAAGCATCTCAAGCTAGTCTATACGTTATCAAAATTACTTCGGCACAAGCCACAAAAATTATGACGGCCAAAACAAGCAAGATAATGAAATACACTAATGAGACGCTAATGTGACCTATTCGGCATCCGAAAAATCTTGGAAAACCAATTTCAAGAAATTCAGTTTGGCAAGCATACAACATCAAGATAACACATTTTCAATCACATTAAAAATGGTCCAAGGCATTAGAACTGAAAAATACACATTCAATTATGCCAAGCAAAACAGTCCTAGCAAGTTTCACAAAACTGCCAAGTTCTGTACATTACTCGAAATAATCATTGAAACAATTTCAATAAATTCTGGGAAAATTATACATGTTACTACATGTTCAGAAAATGCTTCATGAAGTTTTTCAGGATTTATATCCATCAAAAACTCAGTCAACCTAAGAAACAAAGCCGATTCAAAATCTGTGTTCATCAACACAGCTATTCCCAACAGCATAGAATAAATTCGTGAATAAATAGCAAATCACCTTGAAAACACTTTTCCATCCACATAGACATTCACAAACATCTTAGGGACATGTTGGTGAAGGCAAATCCGAAAAAAAAAATTTCTAGAATTTATTATCGAATTTATACACATACCTGTTCACAGAATGTGTCACAAAACAGCATCTAGAACCTTAGGGAATAAAATAGCAAAACTATATCAAATCAAATCGATAAATTCTCATCTTTCACAGACATATTCTATAACATGTTATGAATAATTATGGGCAGAAAAACTTTGAAAAATATATCCTTATACAGAATCGAAATTGGGACAGCACACATGCATCAACGTCAAATTCACATAGGGCTTCCGATCTAGCTAGGGTTTTAGCTTCATACACGACACAAGTGGCTCTGATACCACTGTAGGAAAATCCCGGGATGTACATCACATGTACAAGGTGCGGAAAAAAAAAATTTTGTCGCCGGGACCTTCCCGAAGGCCAGGATCTATGTGTCTGTATGAAGACTCAAACCTAAATAGCCAATAGAGACTATCTCTAAAGGTATCCACGCAGAGATCAGAAAACCTAACCGAGACAAACCCCTTTGACCCGGGAATAGCTAGAACAAATTAAAGGCTGCTAGACCTTACCTTTGTCCTCTAGAGAGCTTGAATTGACGCTGAACACATGCTTGGAGGAAGAGAGAAATCGATGGTTGCTAAAGAGAGAAGAGATTATGAAACATTTTTCATAACCTAACCTAACCTTTTAAGTTCTTTCTTCTGCTCTTTCAAAAACCGTCGTTCACCTTCTTAAGCAAGCCATCTTATAGTTATTTAATCACTTAAAATGACTTACCATAAGATGTCAACATGTGGAAGCTTAATGGCCATTAACTAATTAATGGATTAAATAATCAAGGTTGAAAAGTCAAACTTTTATCCTCTTCACCCTTACCAACGTCCACATGCCTAATATATATAATAATTAATTAATTAATTACTTAATTAATTAATTAGAATATAATTGCTAAGGTCCAGTCCAACTGGGGTCGGTCCTACCAGCCTACCGGGCTCCGGTACCGAAAACGCTCCGGAGACCTTTCTTAGCAATATCGATGTCGCGATCTCATCGGGATCCATTTAATCCTAATGCTCTCCATAATTGAAACTCTGTCCAATTACTATTTTACAGATTCTCTGAATCACTCTTATGCGTGTGACCCTTTAGGTTCCCGGTTATGTTGGCCACTTAGATTAACAATTAATCTGAGCAAGTCATGAGCGACGTCTAGCAACACATCATGACCCCCAATTAACCGAAAAGTAATCGGTTTGATGAATTCATCACGAACCCTTCCATAGACAATTACCGTGCAATTCGTCCTTTCACCATCCTATACCCTACTTGGTTATGATTATGGACAAAGTGTCAACTCTCACTAGACTGAGTCTAGCCCAAGTGAAATTAGTTCTCGTCCTAGGACTCATTACTCTATATGTCAATGAGGACACTCTTCATGACATATTTGCTGGCCAGCCTTACAAGTAATGATCCCGACAAGAGGCCATGGGTATCTCTTCTGCTAATCCAGAAGTGGTGAATCCTTTATTGGCTACTCAATTACCTTCGAATACCTCAAGCTGTACCCAAGCACCACCCTATGAGCGACCTCTGGAAGGCAACAAGGAATGGAGTCAAAGCACAGAATCAGTATTCAAGATATCCTTGAGTACCTCAAGTCTAAGGATACTTGCACCATTGCTATGATGAGATTATCACTGACACTAGAAGAAGATATCCATGTGAGGATCTCATGGCAGGTCATCCAATGTACTTACTACCGCTAGTAAGCATCCACATGTCAACTCTAAATATCTCATATTTACAGTTTCTGAGATCCACTGCTTGATCCAATCAAGGAATATGACATGTGCTAGTGCGTGGGATTAATGATGTCCAGCCTCATTAATCCTATGACTAGGAGAATTTAGATATCTTGATATAATTGCACATGATAGGAATCTCGGTAGTATGATCACATCATAATTTCCTTCATGCTATGTCATATATCATGGACTTCATTAATTCGATTAAAGATCCAATCAATTCATAAACACTGTTCATGAATATCAAATTAATGAAATATGCCTTTCTTTATTTATTCATAAAGTCTATACACGACTTTGAATAAAACGCGCTAAAGGGGATTGCCTTTAGGGCACTACTCTAACAATCTAACGGTACTGGACATCCATAAGTCGACTTACACTGGTGAACAAGGTGACTTATCAGTACCGATCAAACATAAGTCGACTTACACATGGTACAAGTCGACTTACACTTACACAAGTGCAGTCCCGACTCAAAACGACGACATCTGACAGCCTCACTCAACATCAAATCGGAAGCGTACCGGGACAACTGCGTGAACCGGCGCTCATACTCACTCACTGACATATCCCTCTGAGTGAGACTCAGGAACTCCCTCTGCTTCTGCTGCACATAGACTTCTGACAGATACTTCTTCTTGAAAGCAGCTACAAAATCCTGCCATTCCAACCCTATCGCCTCATCTCGATCGTTTTAATAGTCTCCCACCAATGCAGAGCATCTCCCTGCAACAAACTGGCAGCATACACAACTCTCTCGTCCTCCTTGCAGTCCATCTGATCTAACACCCGCTCTGTCCTCCGCAACCATGTCTCGGCTTCCTCAGGATCAGCTGTCCCAAAGAAGTCAACTGCTCCATACTTTCTCAGCTTGTCGAACTGTTTTCCCCTCTTGGTTGGGGTCGAGGCAGAAGGCTGTGGCATCTGGCCCATAGCCTGAACAAACGCCTGAGTGAAGGCCTGAAACATCCTCGGATCAAACTAAGGCACTTGCTCTTGCTGAATCGGCGATTCCTGAGACTGCGACATCATAGGCTCACTGCCTAACCCTACAGAAGCCTCAGCATTTCCTGGGGCTACTGACTCATCAGTCCTCTCCTCTCTAGTAGGAGAGTCAGGTGCAACGGATCCTTGCAAAACTCCTCGTGTCCTTCTACGAGGTGGCATCGTACTCCTTCAAAGGGAAACACTACAGATTAGCTATACGTCAATCTACATGTATGCATGATATGGATGTCACTTAAGGCACTCAATCAATGCGACAAGTAAGCACATACCACACAATTCATCCTACGATGCATTCTAAGCCGAGGACACCTAAACCTAGGCGCTCTGATACCAAACATGTTAGGCCCGGGCCCCGGATCCCCAAATCCCGAGGCGGCCCCTCGGATCGCGCCCGTGTCGAGCTCCTAAACCGTAGACCCGATCCCAACATTTATATATAACCATAATGGCGAGTCACATAACAGACATACATACACAAAACGATCATTCGCTACACACATACATTGCCATAACATTAGCGACTACTGAATTTAAGACCCGTAATCATGGGGATTTCATACGTTTGCAAATTTAAAGACATTAATCAAGTATTCTCCATTGTAGCAAAATACAAAATGAAATTCAAATCCAAAATACATGAAATATGTTCCATGAGAGTATGCTCGGAGGGCCCAAACAAAATACGAACTTATAACAAAGCTCCTAATTGACTCGAAGTTTCCGATGCCTCGCAAGATCAACAGTCGGCGTGTTCTTGTAACATCCCATCCCCTCCTGGAAGGGTAAAATAGTAAAATTGGCATAGGATGAGATTGGTAAGGAATAATTAGTACTGGTCGTGCATAATATGATTGATACACAGTATCAATTGTGTATATGGAATTACGGTTTATGCATTCATGATAATTCCCAGTAATTGGGCCTAAAGCAATTTTATTGTGATTAACGTGGTTAATGGGTTTGGAAAAATTATTCTGAGTGCGCTATTAAGCGTTATAGATTTTAAGGGTTTTTTAGGAAATTTTCTGAAATTTTCTGAAGAAACTTTCCGGACCGGCAAAATCGCCGGTAACTGGCCTAAACATGTTTTGGGGTAGAAAAGGTGATTTTCGTGATTGAAAAATTATTTGGAGTGCACTGTTTCATGTTTTACAATTTTAGGGAATTTCATTAATTCTCAGAAAAATAATTCGGAGAAATTCCCGGAAATTTCTGGACCGGGGAAAATCGCCAAGTGGCGAACCGGTTGATTTTTCTACTGTTATTTGGAACTATTATTTGGTGGGACCCATAAAGGGACCCTTGAAAGTTGTAGGAACCGAAATTGGGTGGAGAATTATTGTGAATTGGATCAATTTTTATTAAAGACCTTCTTTGACTTTTCTTTGGAAAATTGGATCCAATCAAATTTTGCCATCTTTTCCTTTACATTTATGGCTTTATTGGTTTGCTCACTCCCTTTCCCCCGGTGGTTGCCTTGTGAGAGAATGAAAAAGGTGAAAAGTTTGGCTTATGTTGAAGCTCCACCGAAAATTCACTTGTCTTTGGAACATCTCCATCGAATTTTGCATCTTCTCCATCAACTTTCCTCCAAATTCAAGAGCTCCTCTTTATGCAACCAAGCTCCTTCCTTTCTAAGAGGACCTTACACTTGCATGTGTAAGAATAGAGTGGAGAAGGTGTTGAGAGAGTGGTAACTAAAGAATTGAAGAGAGTTTGGTTTGAAGATGGAAAAAGCTTGAATTGGTAAGTGTTTACTTATGCTTTGATTATGTAGTTTATGAATCATGGTAGTTAGGAGCATCTAAAGGGGATTGTGGTATTGTTATTAAGCTTATTGATGCTTTACCTTAATGAAAATTTTAGTATAAATTAATGGGTATAAATGTAAGGCATGTTAGGATAATGAATGGTAATGGTTAAGTTTGGTTTTAGCTTGATTTTGAATTCATATTGATGATTAATTGTGCATGGAAAGGGAAGAGGTTAGTGCTGCCAATTTTTGGTAAGAATGCCTAGTGAATGTAGATATGATATAGGGACTGATTTTGTGTCCAATTGAGATGCTTATGGATGTAGGAAGGTTATAGGAATGAAAGGAAGTGAATAGAGAAGTAAAGCTGGAAAATTGATATTTGACCTATTGCACTGTTTTGACCATAACTCATAGTGTAGTTATGAAAATGAGGCAATGTTTGTGGCCACTGAAACTTTGATTTGTTGACTTCAATTTAGTGTGAAATAGGTGTTGTTAAATTTCAATGATAGAAGGGTGAATTTTTGAATGGAAAGTTACTGTTCCATTACTTGTGAACAGTAACCGAAACCACAACTTATGAACTTTGCTGATTTTTCTGAATTTATTGAGATGGAATTAGGGAGAATGGTCTTCATGGAAGTTGTAGCATATTGAATTATCTTTCCATTGCTACTGATCTTGCTATTTTTAGAATTGTATATTGGGAGATACGAATTGATTACTAATGACTGGTTTTGAGCATTTTGGATGAAACCTAGCTTAAGTGTGATTTTGTGAGTTTACTGATTGGAGGCAATTTTAACATTTTATGTGGACTGAATTAGTGTAAGTGATCTTCTGAAAAGTTGTAGAGGAAGAAATTACCTTGAAAATTAGATATGGTGTGTAATTTTTAGAAGTCAGAATTGGGAGTTATGATTTTGTAAAAATGAACCCTACATTAGGTTATGAATGGCTGATCATAACAGTAGCTTCCATAACAGTTTTGAAATTGTTAGAGATCGAATTGGATGATGAATGCTTCATGAAAATTGAATTTTGAGATGTTATCTTCACAGGGATATAAATTTCTGATTTTACTGACTTGTGTACAGGGAGATATGCTTGTTGTAAGGTTACTGCCCAAATTGAAGGATTGCAGGGACAGTAACATTAAATGAATTAATTGACTTGTTTAGCAATATAATTTGATGTTGGATTGTTCATGAAAGTTGTTGAGGACAATGTGAACTTATTGACCATATTTTTGTGGTAATTTATTTCTGAAGAATCAGTGAGTTATGAAATTGTCAATGTACTGCCCTGTGTTAACAGGAATTGAGTAGGCAGAAGGTTTGATGGGATATTTGACACCCTTAGGGTTGGAATTGATTTTTATGGTCTTCTTGAGTAGTGTAGAGGGTTTCGTGATCTTTCCAATGAGATATAGTTGGTAATTTTCTGAATTGTGTGCAATGAGTTATTGGTATTGAAAGTTGGCTTGAAATCAAGAAACTAAAGAAGGGAATAAGGGTTAGATATTAATTGTTTCATTTGACTTTTGGTTTCTTTTGTCAATTTCTTTTCCGTCCAACGTCCGATTGACCTGATTCTTGAGGCATCAGTTCATAGAGTATTGAATTTCATTTTATAAGAAATTGGGAATTTTAGACGGAAATTGGCGTGGCCCGGGTAACAGCGGTGAATCTTGTTTTATTTAATTGGGGACCTATAGAGGTCCGAATTGCGCACCGTCGGCCTAATAGGTTTCTAAATTTTGATGAATTTTATAATGGAAAAAAAGGGATTAGGGCCGGAATTCATGAACATGCATATCTTCTCAACATGAGCACAAATTTTATATTTAGTGACTCGTACTTTTCTCGATTCATATAGAGGCCCAATTGGGCGTCGATTGACCGACGCCACGAGACTTCCGACATTAGCTCGAAGTAATAGGTGAGTAACCTAGTTGGTTTCTCAAATTTCTGGTTGCTTATATGTTCTCGTGAATTACATGCAATGATGAACTGTATGATTTTTCGCATGTATAAGAGTAGACTATTGTATGTTTCTTGATTTTCTTGTACTACATGACAACGTCATCGATATATTGGGCTTTATAGCCATAATATGAATATCGCTATCTTTGGGCTTTATAGCCATATCATTGATTCTTGATACTTTGGGCTTTATAGCCAAACACCGTACATTTATTGAATATCGCATCGCATGCATAATTGCATGATCGGATAATGGACGTGCCCCAGTTGCTATTTTCTTGATAAGAGCTTGAGCTCTCATATGTCTTGATCGGACCTCGAGCAGGGGAGAAATCACGACGCGTCCCCATCGAACACCGTCGAGCACTTGGGCTGTCTTGAATAAGCTGGAAAGAGTCACATATGCATTGCATTCGCATAAATGAGTATTACGTGACATGTCTTGCTTTTGTAATGGCATGAATTATCGTGAATGGTTTTCATTCTTGGACATTGTTATTGATCGCCTTCTTGGTAATTGACTATTCGATCGTGTTGACGCCATGGGCGTAATGCATGATTTGAGTGAACCATCGATGATGGTTTCTCACTGAGTTCGCAAAACTCACCCAAAATTTGCATCTATTTTTCAGGTCCTGAAGAATACCCCGGTTGACACGGGAGTATGTCTACTGTAGACGAGTAAAGGTTAGAGATCGGGATCAGTTCGTGTCTGCATTAGTGTCTTAGTAAATTGTATTCCGCAATCACTGTATAACAAGACTTTATATTTTTACTGAGCCATTGTGGTATTAATGTTTTACTGCATTGACTGATTGTAATTATTACTGGATGACTGTAATAACTGAAACTGGTTTTTATTGAACACGGATTTTTAATTACTTACTGTGTTTGCCGTGTGAACGTGGAGTTAATGGCTACAAAAAGAAAAGAAAAAAAAGTATACTGAATTTTAAATCGACTGATGTAGTACGTCACTCTCGTGGGACGCGGACTCGGATATCACCAACGATATCGGGTTCGGGTCTTACGGGAGTGGGGTGTTACAGTTCTGCACCTGAGTAGGGAAAGTAATGGGTTGAGCTACACAACTCAGTGGCTAATATAATTATAGCCATTGGCAAATAGCACAAATCAAAGATATGAATGTATATACATTATATTTATCTGAGACTTTAATTCAAGTATTCATATACTACTCAAGCAGTTTAAGCAATCAATACAATTAATTCAATCCATAATTATGTCACAAAGTATGCTTCACAATAAGCAGTTCACATAGGAAATGCACATCATAATGGCTCGAGGGTTCCATGGAAACAAAAGGAAGAAACCAAGTTTACATCACGAGCGAAATGAGTCCATTCGGATCTCATATGCCACAAGCGGCGATCGGGAGAAGGCTCTTGTCACGTGCACGTGATTTAACGAAATGGTTCTACTCTCGCCCAAACAAAAGCATATATTCATGCTCAAAATCATTTTATCAATGATATTCATTTCTCATTTATTCAAAGTGCCATGGTCAAGTCGAGGCATAATATGTTCAAAATCAAAATGTCATGCTATCAATTTCACGATTCTTTCAAAATACATGTAATCAAAATCATTCAATTCATCACATTTAATCATGCGTACTATATAACATATATTCATACATAAGCAAGAAATTGCCTAATTACACAATAACTATAAGTATATTACCCACCTAAGATCGCCGAGAATCCGATTCATCGATGTCCTTCTTCTTGCGATGAAATCGGTTGACTTGGTTTCCTAAAACAACCAAGTTCCATTTAATCAATATTCATAGTAAATATTCAAAGCTTGGAATCCAAAATAAAGCATTAAAATCTATATCCGATCTTCTCCTAAAATTCCGAACCCTTCAAGGCTAATTCAGAACTTCCCAACTTTATAGAACGTGTAGCCTTTTATTTCTAGTTCATAACAAATCTGAAATCACCTCAATCGGACATCTATACTCAAAGATATCCTAAAAATGAACAATTCCCATTTTCGGAAAAAAAAAAAGGGCTCACCGCGACGAAGAGACGCTTGTCGCGACGAACGACCCTACTCGTCGCGGCGCTAGCTCGGCGAAGGCTCACTGCGGCGAACAAATATCACACGTCGCGACGACTCCTGCGTTCCACGCGTCGCGACGAATAATCGTAAAATTATTCACACGTCGC
This sequence comes from Erythroxylum novogranatense, assembly GCA_029891385.1. Lineage (NCBI taxonomy): Eukaryota > Viridiplantae > Streptophyta > Magnoliopsida > Malpighiales > Erythroxylaceae > Erythroxylum > Erythroxylum novogranatense. The sequence continues at coordinate 7,942,927 of CM057230.1, read as the reverse complement.
GACGTGGCTCCCTTCCTCACACGTCGCAGTACTATTCATACGCACGTCGCGACGTCTGGCCTGGAGTTCGACTCCAAAACCCAAATCTCTGCGGAACCCAAATACGATTCTTCCCCTTTACCAAATCCAACACATCTAAATAGTAGATCAGGTCTTATAAGGTATTTCTAACCCATTCTCAACTCCAAATCAACCACAAACGCATCAACCCACAGGATCTCACCATTTTTACCCTAAAAGCCTAAAACCGTCGATTCTCGTCGATTCAGCATTTTCTAAGTTTAGATCTAACCAGAACAAGAAGAAACGAAACTAACTTACCCGAAATGAGCTTCGAATCTGCCGGAAAACGTCAAATGTCTAAATCTCCTTTCTCTTCTCTTCCTCTCCTCGACGGCATCCTCTCTTCTATTCTCCTTCTTTTCTCTTTTCTTTCTTTCTTTTCTATTTTCTCTTAACCTAATCCTAAGGCATGGGACAATGACCAATATACCCTCCTTAGTTAAGGCCAAATCAATTCCACATAAGAAATCTTCCTAAAATGTCCTTACATCATTTAACCCTCTAAGTCCTTATTTAAACCATATTTAATCATATCTTAAACTCAATTATCCAATATTATGCCCAATTTAATCACATGAAGCCATAAACACATAATTAACGAAATTCATGCTTAATGACATCATAAAAAAATTCGGGGCCTAACACTCGTCGCGACGAGTAAATAGGTACTCGCCGCGACGAGCATGGCGGCACGTCGCGACGAGCCCTTCAATCCTCGCCGCGACGAGCATATGGGACGTCGCGGCGAGTGACCCTTTGTGCGCCGCGACGAGAAACGTTTGGCCACGGCGAGCTCCAATTTTCTGAATGGATGTGTTTTAGTTTTGGGGCATAGTTTTTGGTGTAGACCTCCAATTGAGGTGATTCTTAATTCGTTATGAACTAGAGAGAGAGGTCTACAATTGAGGTAGAGAAAGAAAGTTTGAATTCCAATTAGAAAGATTTTAATTATTGAAAGAAAGTCGAATATGGTTTCCTATTGCAACCTAAGGATTGAATTATGATAATTGGAGTTTAAATTTGGAGACTTAGGAAATCAATTATATGTTTTTGGAGTCTTCAACGGATGATATTGACCTGGAATATAGTGAATTTTGGTTTTGAAACCTTCTTTGAGATTAAGGGTAATGTATAAATATGATAGAGCCTATAGTATGAAAAATTGGTTATGAGGCATAAAATAGTGAAACTGGGGATTAGCACCGAAAAGTCATGAATATGCATCGTACATCTTTTATTAAAGACATGTGCATCATTGAATTGTTCTGATTTCACAGTTAATAATGGGTAATATTTAACTGTTATAGAGGCACCGTTGGATCGACATTCCACAGATATTGCTGGGACTTCCAGGCAGTAGTTCGGAAGTTACAGGTGAGTAACCTAGTTAGTTCCTCAATCTTTGTGTGTTTAAATTATGTGCTTATGCCATGCAGAAGAAATGGAGCATTTATGTGATTGATTTGGATTGATTTCAGACCATAGGTGTCCGAAGTAAAGGTAACTTGTTATTGAAGTGTTACATGTATAAATTGTATTACTTGGTGCAAATGTGAATTGGGACATGTGTTAATATTATGTTATGAAATGATTGATACTGAATTGAAACATATGCATTCCATGCATAAAAGTATGATCAGATGATGACAGTTGTGATCGGAGCAGCCAACGTATTTTAGAGCTTAAATCTCAATGCAACAGGGCCTCGAGCCCAACGTATTTTAGAGCCACAGGCTCACCGTATCAGGGCATTCAAGCCCAACGTATTTCAGAGCCACAGGCTCACCGTGTAAAGTGCCCGTCACTGGGACAGTTCAGGCGCACGGTCACAACATCGTAATAAAATGGGAAGTGTCACATATGCATTGCATCACCATATGATTGAAAATGGACTGTGTGAAAGGCGGAACGCCTTACATTTGTAAAATGATAGTGCATGTGATATTTTTGTATATGATACTAGGTGTTACTCTGTGAGTTGACTATATATGCATGAGTTGGGTGGACCATCGATGATGGTTTCTCGCTGAGTTTGCAAAGTCACCCAACATTGCAATTATTTTTCAGGACCATATTAGTAGGCTCCTAGCTCCAGAGTTAGAGATTTTCTCTACCTTGTAGATCGTTCCGGCAAGAGAAGTTATGGCATAGAGGTGGGTCAGTTGGGACTTTTGGAGATGACCTAGATAGGAGTTGTTTTAATTTCTTTTGAGTATTGTATGGACAGAATTGTGTAATTATGGATTTGAAAAATGAAATGAAAAGTGTTTTAGTTTCCAAGATCGGTTATATTTATTTTGATGCCATGTGGATTATAGTTGGTATTGCTCGGTAGTGCACCCTGATCATAGGTTACGAGTCGGAACAACCTGCAGGCATCCCGGTGCGTACCATATGGTGAGGGGGCACTACATTTAGGTGGTATCAGAGCATGGTTTGGCATCTGTTGGGCATAGTATATTTTTAGGCTTGAATTTCAGTAAGAAATGCAGAGATTGATTGGATTCTTTGTGTTGTTCTAGGTCATCCGTCCTTGGTGATCAGGTTGATCAACCAGCTGACCATGGATCAATCGGAGCTAGTAGGGAGTCTTCAGTGCCTCGATTTAAGGAGCAGCCTCCTAGGGTTCCCACGAGACGAGAGAGGAGGTATGATGATCGCGCATGGCATGTGGGTGAGACTTTTATGGCGGCCTGAGACCTGAGGAGGTGAGGATGGTGGAAAGTGGTCTTCCACCGGATGAATTTGTGATCTTTGAGGAGAGATTTGATTACGCAGTGTCTCTCCTGCAGGGCCCGACATATCAGTGGTGGAAGACTGTCCCGGGCAGCACCACCAGGCCTTGTTTATTGTCATGGGAGGATTTTCTGAGGGCATTTAGAGAAAACTATATGTCCAAGGTGTATCTTGAGATGAAGATGCAAGAGTTTTTAAAGCTGAGGCAGGGTGTGATGTCAGTGGCAGAGTATGAGGTTAAGTTTAACGAGCTCATGGGGTATGATATTGTTCTGATCGCTACAGAGGCTGATAGGTGCCGGAGATTTGAGGGAGGGCTGAATCTGGAGATCCGTACCTAGTTAGCCCGATCTGATATGGGCATCTTTGTCGAGTTGAGAGCTGTTGCAGTGCATGTTGAGCAACTTCTAAGGCAGAGTCAGTAGGAGACTGGTCAGGGATCCAGGGGTAAGAGATCGAGTGACAGTCAGGGCAGCTCTGGTAGGAGTTTTAGTAGGCGCCAGAGCGGGACCTTCAGGTCTTCAGGAGGATCTCGACAGTCTGGATTTGGTCAGAGGGGGAGATTTGTGTAGACTGGCAGTGGTAGTGGTAGAGGTTCAGGGCAGGCACTTCCTGTTTGTATGCATTGTAACAAGAGGCATAGTGGGGAGTGTTGGCGGCTGACTGGAGCCTGCCTTGCATGCGGCTCCATGGATCATCTGATTCGGAATTGCCTCGCTACATTGGGAGTTCAGTCAGATGTGAGTGGGAGATCTAGTAGCAATTCGACAGTGCAGCAGAGTCGCGGTGGTGGATCCGAATTGTGAGGCCGAGGCCAAGCTGAGGGGTCCATAGTGAGGACATAGGGACTGAGCAGCAGACCGCAGTCCCAGGCTAGAGTCTATGCCATGACTCGGAAGGAGGCTCAGGATTCGCCAGACGTTGTTGCGGGTATGCTTCTGATTTTTGGCTTTGAGGCATATGCATTGATGGATTCTGGATCCACTCATTCATTTATTGCACCACATTTGGCATATAGACTGCATGGGGATAGGGAGATGTTGCAGTATGGGCTAGAGATGAGTACACCTCTAGGTAGTACGACTGTGTTAGGAGAGGTCTGCAAGGGGTGTCCGATCCAGATTGATCGAGCAGTTTTGAGTGCAGACTTGATTGTATTGTCTCTGAGGGAGATTGAGGTGATTTTGGGATGGGTGACTATCACAAGCATAGGGCCGTCATGGACTGCTATACCAAGGAGGTCGTTTTGGAGTCTCCTGGTCAGCCCAGAGCTGTATTTCGAGGTGTTAGTCAGGCAGTACCAGCCAGGATGATTTCTTTTATGAGTGCCTTGAGGTTGATGCAGGGAGGTTGTGAGGCCTATCTGGCTCACATGGTTGATACCAGAGTTGAGCAGAGGTTGCAGGATATTCCCGTGATCAAGGAATTTCCAGATGTGTTTCTTGATGAGTTACCGAGTTTGCCGTCGGATCGGGAGACGGAGTTCTCGATAGACCTCATTCCAGGTACCGCTCCTATATCCATACCTCCATATAGGATAGAACCGGTGGAACTGAGGGAGCTTAAGGCTCAGCTGCAGGAACTTCTGGATAAGGGGTTTATCAGGCCTAGTGTTTCACCGTGGGGAGCTCCAGTTCTGTTTGTGAAGAAGAAGGATGGGACTTTGAGGTTGTGCATCGATTATAGGGAGTTGAATCGGGTGACAGTAAAGAATAAGTATCCGCTGCCTAGGATCGATGATTTGTTTTATCAGTTGCAGGGGGCTCAGGTGTTCACTAAGTCTGATCTGAGATCGAGTTATTATCAGCTGAGGATAGCAGAGGTCGATGTGCCTAAGAGTGCCTTCAGGAGCAGGTATGGGCATTTCGAGTTCTTAGTGATACCGTTTAGGTTGACTAACGCCCCGGCAGCTTTCATGGCCTTGATGAATAAGGTTTTTCAGCCCTACCTTGATCGGTTCATTATTGTGTTTATTGATGACATTTTGGTGTATTCGAGGAATAAACAAGAGCATGCGGAGCATCTGAGGATTGTGTTGCAACTTATGAGAGATAAGCAGTTGTTCGCCAAATTTAGTAAATGTGAATTTTGACTTGATGAGGTGGTATTTCTGGGGCATATAGTAACAAGTGATGGTATTCATGTGGATCCTCATAAGCTTGAGGCTATGATGAATTGGGAGGCTTCTAGGAATGTGTCAGAGATGCGGAGTTTCCTAGGCTTAGCAGGTTATTACCGGAGGTTTGTCGAGGGATTTTCGGTGTTCTCAGTCCCTCTGAAAAAATTTTTGAGGAAGAATGTGGCCTTCAGATGGATTGAGGAGTGTCAGAAGAGTTTTGAGGAGCTGAAACATCGGTTGACTATGGCACCGGTGTTAGCTTTGCCATCAGGGGCCAGAGGTTTTGAGGTTTTTAGTGATGCTTCCCAACAGGGATTGGGGTGTGTTCTGATGCAGCGCGGTAGAGTGATAACCTATGCCTCGAGACAGTTGAGGTCTCATGAGGTGAATTATCTAGTGCATGATTTGGAGTTAACTGCAGTGGTTTTTGCTTTGAAAATCTGGAGACACTACTTGTACGGTGAGATGTTCCAAATTTTCACTTATCATAAGAGTTTGAGGTATTTATTGAGTCAGCGAGAGTTGAATCTGAGACAGAGGAGATAGATAGAGTTGCTTAAGGACTATGACTGCACGATTGAGTATCATCCAGGGAAGGCTAATGTGGTGGCAGATGCATTGAGTAGAAGATCTCACATCAGTGCAGCTCAGATTCAGATTGGGAGATTGCCTAGCTTGATTCAGTTGAGGGCTCTGAATGTGCAGATGGATTTGGATCAGGATGGGGCTTTGATAGCTACTCTGAGGCTTAGGCCGATGTTGCATGACAGGATCAGGAGAGTTCAGGACCAGGATCCTATATTGGTGAGACTGATTGATAGAGCGAGATCTGATCGGGATTCGGAGTTTGAGTTGAGAGATGGGACATTATGGATGGGTCAGAGGCTCTGTGTTCCAGATGTGGATGGTCTGAGGCGTGAGATTCTGGAGGAGGCACATGTGGCCGACTATGCTATGCATCCTGATACTACCAAGATGTATAATTCTCTTAAGTTGCATTTCTGGTGGCCTAGCAGGAAGAGGCAGGTGGCAGAGTTTGTTTCTCGATGTCTGACGTGCCAGCAGGTTAAGGCTGAGCACCAGGCACCAGTGGAGAAATTGCATTCATTGCCCATTCTGGACTGGAAGTGGGAATGAATTGCAATGGATTTTATTATGGGTTGCCTAAGACGCCGAGGCAGCATGATGCGATCTGGGTCATAGTGGACCGGTTGGCCAAATCGGCTCACTTCTTGCTAGTGAGAGAGAATAATTCCCTCGATCAGTTGGCCCAGAAGTATGTGACTGAGATTGTGAGACTGCATGGGGTTCCGGTGTCTATAGTCTCAGACAGGGATCCCATATTTACTTCAAGGTTTTGGAAGAGTTTGCAGTCGGCTATGGGTACTCGGTTGAACTTCAGTACAACATTTCATCCTCAGACAGATGGGTAGAGTGAGAGGACGATTAAGACTATTGAAGATATGTTACGAGCTTGTGTATTGGAGTTCCGAGGAGCTTGGGATCAGTATTTGGCTCTGATTGAGTTCGCTTATAATAATCAGTATCAGAGTAGTATTGGGATGGCTCCTTATGAGGCTTTGTATGGGCGTCCGTGTCAATCGCTTCTTTATTGGGATGAAGAGTGTTTGAGGATGCTCGAGGGTCCCGAGTTGATTCAGGACACTGTGGATAAGGTAAAACTGATTCGGAGTCGCATTAAGGCGGCTCAGGATAGACAGAAGAGTTATGTGAATCAAAGATCGGCAGAGATGGAGTCTGATGTGGGAGCGAGTTTTCCTTCGAGTGTCACCTTGGAGAGGAGTTCTGAGATTTGGTAGGAAGGGTAAGTTGAGCCCTCGGTATATTGGTCCTTATGAGATTGTTGAGAGGATAGGACCATTGGCTTATAGATTGGCGTTGCCGAGTGAGATGTCTCAGTTGCACGACGTGTTTCATATGAGTATGCTCCGATGGTATCGATCAGACCCGACCCATGTGATTCCGAGCCAGGAGATTGAGGTGGCTAGTAATCTGAGTTATGTTGAGGAGCTGGTTCAGATTGTGGGGTCACGGGTTAAGTAGTTGAGGAACAGGGTTATTCCATTGGTGAAAGTCCTTTGGAAGAACCATTCTTCTGAGGAAGCGACTTGGGAGACTGAGGAGCTTATGAGGAGACAGTATCCTCATCTATTCGATCTGTCAGGTATGAAATTTCGGGATGAAATTTTTATTAGGAGGGGAGAATTGTAACATCCCATCACTGATGGGAGGGTTATATTGGTAAATTGGGACTGGTTAGGAGTTGGCATTGCATATTATTGATATGAGCATTCATTTGGCCTCTAATTTTAGAGGAATAAGTCATTTTGCACATGCATTTATATGTACATGCAATCATGGCATTTTTCGGCATTTAATTGTGATTATGATATGATTTGTGAATTCGAGATAATTAGGTTGATTATGATTTATTGAGAATTATGGAATAATTGGATTTAAATTGATTGAATTATAATGTGTTAAGAGTAATTTGCAGTTAATAGAGACTCATAGGAAATTTTGGGAGTAAATATCTGGATCGGAAAAGTTCCGAGTGACAGACTGGTTGACTAAATAATACTGAAATAAATATACAATGGCAATGGAAAAATTAGATTTAGATGTTAGGAATAAAAATGATGAGCCATTGGAATTTAGAGACAGCTTAGACTAGAAAGAATTTTGGATAGCGAAAGAGTTTAGAGCAACCCTTTAAAAGCCTTAGGTTTGAATTTGATAGAAAAAAAGCTCACCTTCTCCCTCCTAGGGCACGAATCCTCTTCTCCTTCTTTGGTGATCTTCGTTCCTTCCTCCTTCACGATCGTTGCTTGTTGCTTTCTTCCCCTTATGCAAAGCTTAGCTTGATCCTTGAGGAAGATGAAGAATGGTGAGAGTTTAAAGGTTCTCCGTGGGTGTAAGGTGTTGGCGGAGATTTCGGGAGATTCAAAGATTTAGGGCTTGATTGGTAAGTAAATGATTCTAATGTTGTTATTTATTAAGTTTGATGCATTTATAGTGTTTATCGTGTAATATTGGGTAGTTGAGAGTGAGTTAATACTGGTTTTAGAGAGAGAAATGGCGAAAAATCGATTGGAGAAGATGGAGGAGCCCCGCACGTCACGACGTCTGAGATGGGCCCTCATCGCAGCGACTAAATAGGTACTCGCCGCGACGAGCATGACGGCACGTCACGACAAGCCCTTCGATCCTCGCCGCGACGAGCGTATGGGACGCCGTGGCGAGCGACCCTTTGTGCGCCGCGGCAAGAAACCTTTGGTCATGGCGAGCTCCAATTTTCTGAATGGATGTGTTCTAGTTTTGGGGCATAGCTTTTGGTGTAGACCTCCAATTGAGGTGATTCTTGATTCGTTATGAACTAGAGAGAGAGGTCTACAATTGAGGTAAAGAAAGAAAGTTTGAATTCCAATTAGAAAGATTTTAATTATTGAAAGAAAGTCGAATATGGTTTCCTATTGCAACCTAAGGATTGAATTATGATAATTGGAGTTTAAATTTGGAGACTTAGGAAATCACTTATATGTTTTTGGAGTCTTCAACGGATGATATTGACCTGGTATATAGTGAATTTTGGTTTTGAAACCTTCTTTGAGATTAAGGGTAATGTATAAATATGATAGAGCCTATAGTATGAGAAATTTGTTATGAGGCATAAGATAGTGAAACTGGGGATTAGCGCCGGAAAGTCATGAATATGCATCGTACATCTTTTATTAAAGACATGTGCATAATTGAATTGTTCTGATTTCACAGTTAATAATGGGTAATATTTTACTGTTATAGAGGCACCATTGGATCGACATTCCACGGATATTGCTGGGACTTCCAGGCAGTAGCTCGGAAGTTACAGGTGAGTAACCTAGTTGGTTCCTCAATCTTTGTGTGTTTAAATTATGTGCTTATGCCATGTAACATCCCACCCTCAATTGGAAGGATAGAAAAGTAAATTGGCATAGGATGTGCTAGATTGGGATTTTATAGGACTGCTCATGCATAATAGGATTGTTACATAGTCACAATTGTGCACAGGAATATACTTTACATGCATACATGACATTCCCGGTTTTCGTGCCTAAGATAATTTTATTAGGATTAGCGTGATTTTTGGGTTTGAAAAATTATTCTGAGTGTGCCATAAATTGTTTTCTATTTTAAGAGATTTTCAGGAATTTTTCTGGATTTTTCCGGAGAAAATGCCCGGACCGGAAAATTTTCCAACTGGCTGACTGAGTGAGTTTCCGATACCGAAAAGACTATCTAATGGCATTGGGAATTTAGGTACATGATTCTAGGAATTATGAATTGTGAGCCATCAGAATTTGGAGAGAAATTGGAGTGAAATTTGGAACCTGAATTAAAATCAGGACACGTGGCAAGTGACACTTGTCACTTGCCTAGGGATATCTTAAGTTATTAATTTAATAATTATTTTAGTGGGCTGGTTGCCCACGACTCTCTCCTTCATTCATTTAAATATAAAACACTTTGGAAGCCCTCATTTTTCACTCACCCGTAGCTTCCTCCATGGCCTTTCTCCTTTGAATTTTTCTTATTCTCATTCCACGCAAGAAGTTGTCCTTGGTTCCTTGCTTACTTCTCTTCACACACAAACCAAGTTGAAGCCTTGAGTGGATGATGATCTTTGTGATGCAAGTAAAGGCCATAGGTGAGTTATCAAGGTAGGAAGTGTGGAGAGGTTTAAAGACTTGGAGAATTGATAGCTTGTAATTTGTTTAAGGTGAGAATTGATGTTTGTTTTTATTCTTTTGGTAGTTAGAAGCATTCATGGGAAGCACTTGCGCATTTATTTGATCATGAAAGTGGTAGGTTTGAATGGGTTTAATGCATGCTTGAGTGAGGGTGAGTAAAAGAATGTGGTTTACATTGATTTGGCTTGGTTTTGGCTTGCTTTTTGGAAGTCTTGATGCATGGAAAAGTAAAGATAGTTAATGATGTTTGTGCTGCCAACTTTTGTGTAATTATGCAAGTACATGTTGTGATGATTTTGTGGTTGAATTAGAGGTGTAAATGGATGCTTAGTGATGTGTTATAGGTGTTAGAAGTGATAGGAGTTAGGTTGAAGTTGAAAGCTGGAAAGTGCATTTTGACCCTATTGCAATGTTTTGATCATAACTAATTGTGTAGGTGAGAAAATGAGGTGAGGTTTGTGCCCAATTAAACTTTGGGATGTTGGTTACATTTTTGTGTGAAATAGGTGTTGTCCAATTTTAGCTTTAAGAGGTTGCAATATGGCTTGGAAAGTTACTGCTATTGACTGGAATGAATAGTACCCGAAACCATAACCTAGAGTTTTGCTAATTTTTCTAAATTAATTGAGAAGGAATTAGAAAAAAGGGACTAAATTAAAGTTGAAGCCTATTAAGTTATCTTTCCAATTCCACTGATTTTTCAATTTTTAGATATGTATAGTAGGAGTTATGGACTGATGACTATTGACTCTTTTCATGCATTGAATGAAACCTAGCTGGATTGGCGGATTTGCTGTACATTCTGATTTGGAGGAATTTTAGTAATTTTTGTGACTTGAATTGGTTCTAGGGATCTACTGAAGAGTTATAAATGACACATTGATATTGAAAATGATATATGACATGTAATTTTTGGTTGTAAGATTTGAGAGAAATGAATTTGCAAAAACTGAACCTGCATTAGGTTGTGAATTGCTGATCATGGCAGAAACTTGCATAACAGTTTTGAAATTGTTAGAGATCGAATTGGATGTTGAGTTCTTCATGAAAATTGAAGTTTGAGATCTTATATTTTCAGGGATATAAGGTAGTGAATTTGGTGACATTTGTGCTAAGAGATATACTGTTGTGAAATGTGCTGTTCAGATTGGGAAAATTCTGAGGGCTGATGCTTTGGTGAATTATTTGACATAGTTAAAAAGTGAATCTGATTTTGGGTTGTTCATGAAAGTTGTAGATAACATTGTTATATTACTGCCTTATTTATTGTGTAATTTTTGACTGAAGAATCAGAAGGTTAATGAATTTGCAATGTACTGCACTGTTTTGATAGGTTTTGAGTAGGCAGTGGTTTTGACTGAACTTTTGACACCCTTATGGGTAAAATTGCTTGTTGGGGTCTTCATGAAACTTGTAGAGGGTTTCATTATCTTTCCAACAAGGTATAGTTTGCATTTTTCTGAAATGTGTAGAAAGAGATATGATAGGTTGAATTTCGGTTGGAAAACAGGAAAAAGAGAAGGAAATAAGGGCTATTAATTGTTGAATTTTGGTTTCTTTCGTGAATAACTTTTCCGTCCGTCGTCCGATTGACCTGATTCTTGAGGCATCGGATTCAGTGAATATTTAATTTCATTTTCTGAGAGATTCGGGATTTTTGGACGGGCAATTGACGTGGGTCCGGGTAAAGGTCTGTTTAATCACTGTTTTGTTTAATTGGGGACCTATAGAGGTCCGAATTGCGCACCGTCAGCGTCAATAGGTTTCTAATTTTTAGATGGATTTTTATGATTTAAAAAAATGGGATTAGGGCCGGGAATTCATGAAAATGCTTATTTCACCTACATGTGCATCAGTACTAGTTCGAATTAAATATTTAGTGACTCGTACCTTCTCTGATTCTTATAGAGGCCCAAGTGGAGCGTCGTTCGACCAATGGGGCGAAAACTTTCCGGCATTAGCTCGAAAGTAATAGGTGAGTAACCTAGGTGATTACCTCAATCTACGTGTTTACTGTGACTCATTTGCCCTACGGGGATTACTTGGATTACATGATATTGACTGTAAATTACTGCTCATTGGAAATTCTAGACTGTTATGTAACTGTTCAATTGAACATGTGCACTCATGCACAGATGCATAAATTGATAAAGAATAAATGTGAACCGAGTCGTTATTGATATCGTCATCGCGAGCCAGAGCTCGAGGAGATAATTCTCCTGAGCGCATCTCATCGACTCATGAACAACGCTAAAGCACTTTCGGTCACAATCTGTAATAAACTGGAAAAGAGTCACATGTGCATTGCATACTAGACTGAATAATTGACATGGTACCGTTGTATGTATATTGTGTCTGATCGTAATTGTGTTACATTTCCGCGATCGTGTTGTATGCCGATTCGTGATTGTATTAGCATTGTAATTGTATGATTATTGGATGCATACTGTATCATGCTTATGTGATGCATGAATTGGGAGAACCATCGATGATGGTTTCTCATTGAGTTCGCAAACTCATCCAAAATTGCAAACTATTTTTCAAGCTTACGTGTAGACAGATAGCTCCCTCAGGACTGTAGAGCCGTGTACTGTGGATTGGCGAGAGAGGCAATGGCTCAAAGGTCGATCAACTGGGCTTTCTTTTGGAGACTTATAGTTAGATCTGTTCTTTATACATTACTGTATGGTACGTAGTGTACGGTGTTTTGGAACATGTGCAGACTGAAAGTACTGACAGTTTGTAAATTTCTGAATTTTGAGTGAATGAAATGAAATCCAGTTTGGTTTTAAAAAGTTATCAATTTCTTCGTACTGCTTTATGATTGTGATGCCATGAGGAGTTTAGTGGTAGTTGTCAGTAGTGGTCTCTTATCGTAGGATATGTATTGGAATGACCTACGGACGTTCCGGTGGGTACTCTATGATAAGGGGGTGCTACATTAGGTGGTATCAGAGCATGATTTGACATCTTTTGGGAATAGTAACAATGTAGGTATAAATTTGACGGAACTGTTGAAACTGATCAGAATTTTTGTTTTGTTCTAGGTCTTCTACATTAGGTGATCAGGTTGAGCAGCCAGCTGACCAAGGATCAGTGGGAGCAAGTAGAGAGTCTTCTATGCCTCGTACTGAGGAATTGCCTCCTCGAGTTCCCGTGAGACAGGAGAGGAGGTATGACTTCTGCTTGGCGAAAGGTGTCGATTTTATGTGATCTGAGACCCGAGGCCGAGGGTGGTGGAGAGGACGGAGAGAGTCTTGATCGGATGGATCTGCGAACGATGAGAGGTTCGATTATGCGGTGTCTCTGCTGCAGGGCCCAGCATACAAGTGGTGGAAGACTGTGCCAGGCAGTACCACCAGGCCCTGTGTACTGTTATGGGGAGATTTTTTGAGGGCCTTCCGGGAGAACTACATGCCCAAGGACTATCTTGACATGAAGATGCAGGAGTTTCTAGAGCTGAAGCAAGGTAGGAGGTCGGTGACAGAGTATAAGATGAGGTTCAATGAGCTGATGGACTATGCCACTGTCATGATCCCGACTGAGGCTGATAAATTCCGGAGGTTCGAGAACGGCCTCAATACCGAGATTCGTACCCTGTTAACTCGGTCTAACATGAGTACCTTTATTGAGTTGAGAGCTGCTGCTGTGAGAGTGGAGCAGCTATTGAGGCAGCGACAGGCTGAGATTGGGTCCCGGGGTAAACGACCAAGTGACAATCAGGGTAGCTCCAGCAGGAGCTTTAGTAAGCGCCAGAGCAGGACTTTCAGGTCTCCGGGAAGTTTGAGACAGTTTGTTCATGGGCAGAGGGGGAGATTCGGACAGACTGGCAATAGTAGTGGCAGAGGTTCAGGGCAGATCCCTCCAGTGTGCCCGCATTGTGAGAGGAGATACAGTGGGGAGTGTTGGTGGCTTACTGGAGCCTGCTTGAGATGCGGCTCGACGGAACACCAGGTTCGAGATTGCCCAGCTACATTGGGAGTTCAGTCTGTTGGTAGTGGGATTTAGTGGGAGTTCCTTCTTGTGTGAGTAGGGTTGGTGGATCCGGATCCGGACGAGAGGCGTGGTCGAGGCCGTGGTAGAGTGAGGATCCTTTGTGAGGACCGAGGTCGGGCACCACCACGCCCTAGGCAGTCTATGCCATGACGAGACAGAGGCCAGTGTAACACCCACTCCAAAGAAGACCGAACCCGATATTGTTGGTGATATCCGAGTTCGCGCCCCACGAGAGTGACGTATTACATCATCGATTTAAAATTCAGTATACATTTTTTTCTTTGGAGCCATTAACTCCACGTTCACACGGCAAAACACGTAAGTAATTAAAATTCGTGTTCAATAAAACCAGTTTCGCTATTATTACGGTCATCCGAAGAATAAGTACAATCATCAATGCAGTAAAACATTAATACCACAATGGCTCAGTAAAAATATAAAGCCTTGTTATACAGTGATTGCGGAATACATTTTACTAAGACACTAATGCAGACACGAACTGATCCCGACCTCTAACCTTTACTCGTCGACAGTAGACATACTCCCGTGTTAACCGGGGTATTCTTCAGGACCTGAAAAATAGATGCAAATTTTGGGTGAGTTTTGCGAACTCAGTGAGAAACCATCATCGATGGTTCACTCAAATCATGCATTACGCCCATGGCATACAGTACAGTACAGTAATCATCAATTTCTAATAAGCAGTCAATAACCATATCCAGTAACAGTAAACCATTCACAGTAACACATACCATCACGAAGCAAGATTTGCCACAAGCGGTCATTTATGCGAATGCAATGCATATGTGACTCTTTCCGATTATTCATATTGTGCCCAAGTGCTCGATCGATTGTTCGGTGGGGATCGTGATTTCTCCCCTCGGGCTCGTGGCGGTCGATGCTGATATGAGAGCTCAAGCTCTTATCGATAATAATAGACTTAGGGCACGTCCATTATCGATCATGCAATTATGCATGCGATGCGATATCACGATAAATGTACGGTGTTTGGCTATAAAGCCCGATGTATCGATGAATCAATGATATGGCTATAAAGCCCGGTATAGCGATGTTGAAGACGGTGGCTATAAAGCCCGATCTATCAATATCGGTATCATTGATGCGGTAAAATCATACAATACAATCCCATACATGCCGGTAGTCATGCGGTGATCATTTAATTCACTTTTGCACGTAATTCACGTTAAGCATGTAAACAACCGAAATTTGAGAAATCAACTAGGTTACTCACCTATTACTCCGAGCTAATGCCGGAAAGCCTACGTGACGTCGGTCAATCGGCGCTCAATTGGACCTCTATATGAATCGGAAAAATACGAGTCACTAAATATGAAATTTGTGCTCATGTTGATGAGATATGCATGTTCATGGCAATCCGGTCCTAATTCAATATTTTCCCATACTAAAAATTCTATCAAAATTAGAAATCCATAGCGCCGACGGTGCGCAATTGGACCTCTATAGGTCCCCAATTAAATAAAGCAGTGTTTACAAGTTTAAAATCGATAGGGGCTACGTCAAATTCTCGTCTAAAATTCCCGTTTTCTCGGAAAATGAAATTAAATATTCAACGAATCCGATGCCTCTGGAATCAGGTCAATCGGACGTCCGACGGAAAGAAATTGACAAAAGAACAATTGTACCATTTAATATCAAAAATAATCAAAATAAAATAAATATATATATATATATATCGAAGCACGCCTCATGAGGCGAGACGCCGCCCTCGCGAGGCGATTTCACCTTACTGCGTCGCGAGGGCGAGGCGTCGCCCTCGCGACCAGCCTCTTTAAAATCTCGCCCTCGCGAGGCGCAACGTCGCCCTCGCGAGACGGCGAGTCTGTCTCGCCTCCGCGAGGCGACATGTCGCCCTCGCGAGGGGCCCTTCTGCCTTGCCCTCCTTCTTTCCAAATTAAAATCCCAATTTCCAATTACTCTAACTTTTAGCACACAAATCAGAAAAATACCCACTATACCTCATTGGAAAGCTTATGAAAAGCTCTACAATTCTCTAGAAGACCATAAAAATCAATTCCAACCCTAAGGGTATCAAATAACCCATCAAACCTTCTGCCTTCACAATTTTCCTCAACACAGGGCAGTACATTTGCCATTTCATAACTCACTGATTCCTTAGTAATAAATTACCACAAAAATATGGTCAATAAGTTCACAATGTCCTCTACAACTTTCATGAACAACCCAAAATCAAATTCTATTTCTAAACCAGTCCATTAATTCATTCAATGTCACTGTCCCTGAAATCCTTCAATATGGGCAGTAACCTTACAACAAGCATAACTCCCTATATACAAGTCAGTAAATTCAGAACTTTATATCCCTGAAAAGATAACATCTCAAACTTCAATTTCCATGAGCACTCAACCTCCAATTCAATCTCTAACAATTTCAAAACTGTTATGGAAGTTTCTGTTATGATCAGCCACTCATAACCTAATGTAGGGTTCACTTTTGAAAAATCATAACTCCCAATTCTGACTTCTAAAAATTACAAACCATATGTCATTTTCAAGGTAATCTTTTCCTATACAACTTTTCAGAAGCTTACTCACACCAATTCAGTCCACATAAAATGTTAAAATTACCTCAAATCAGTAAACTCACAAAATCACACTTAAGCTAGGTTTCATCCAAAATGCTCAAAACCAGTCATTAGTAATCAATTCATATCTGCCAATATATAATTCCAAAAATAGCAAGATCAGTAGCAATGGAAAGATAATCAAATATGCTACAACTTCTACGAAGACCATTCTCCCTAATTCCATCTCAATTAATTCATAAAAATCAACAAAACTCAGATGTCATGGTTGCGGTTACTGTTCACAGGCAATGGAACAGTAACTTTCCATTCAAAATTTCACCCTTCTATCATTGGAATTCAACAACACCCATTTCACACTAAATTGAAGCCAACATCCCAAAGTTTCAGTGGCCACAAACCTTGCCTCATTTGCATAACCACACAATGAGTTATGGTCAAATCAGTGCAATAGGTCAAATATCAAGTTTCCAGCTTTACTTCTCTATTCACTTCTTTTCATTCCAACACCCTTCCTACATCCATAAGCATCTCAATTGGACACAAAATTAGTCCCTAAATCATTCCTACATTCACTAGACATACCTACCAAGAATTGGCAGCACTAACCTCTTTCCTTTCCATGCAAAATTAATCATCAATATGAATTCAAAATCAAGCTAAAACCAATCAAAACCTTGTTCATTCATTAACCCTCTTCCATGTCTTACACAAACATACCCAATAATTCAACCCACATGTTTCATGAACTTCATGCATCATGAATCATAGAGAATGAACAATATTTACCAATCAATGCATCTAACAACCAATTTATTTATTAAATGCATAATTGAAAGCTTAAAACCAAACCAAAAACTTACCAAGTCAAGCTTTTCCTCTTAATTGCTTCAACTAACACCAACTTCTCCTACTACTTTATTTCTCAATCTTATGAATGGTTCTCCTCATGTAGGAAGAAGAAGGTGTAGGTTCATAAGCATGTAAGGGAATCTCTCAAGATTAGAGGAAATAACACTTTAGCTTAGAAAGATGAAAAGTTTGATGGAGAGACAAAGTGAAAGAGGTTTTCGATTGGAGGAGTATTTTGCATTTAAAACTCTTCTCTTCATCTCTTCCTTAAGGCATATCCGAGAGTGAAGGATAAGGAAGCATAATGAAACATTAAAAGAAGGACAATGGGTGGCAAAAGATGATTTGTCCAAGTAAAAGGAAAAGTCAACAATATCTACTATGATATATATTGAATCTAGCCACCCAATTTTCGGTTCCATAAAACAATAAGCCTCCCTTTCCACTTAAGTCACGAAATCTAAAAGATGAAGGCATTAAATGACATAAACACTTGGCAATTTGTGGAGGAATGAAGAAAGTCAAAGAACCAATCCAATTGTTGACAAAAATCAACAAAGACCAAGCAAAATTTCATTCTAACCGGTCCTACCAATATTTAAGGATCCATTTATGGGTCCTCCCAAATATACAAGGGTTTAATTACCAAATAACAGTAGAAAATCAACGGTTCACCATTTGGCGATTTTTTTTCCGGTCAAGAATTTCTCCAATTATTTTTCCGAGAATTAATGAAATTCCTAAAATTGTAAAACATGTAACAAATGTACTCCAAATAATTTTTCAATCACGAAAATCACCTTTTCTACCCCAAAACACGTTTAGGCGCCATGGCGATTTTGCGGTCGAATTTTCTCGGAAAATTCCAGAAAAATTCTGAAAATCCTTAAAATCTAAAACGCCATACAAGACTCGAATAATTTTCAAATCCCATAACCACGTTTATCACAATAAAATACCGTTAGGCCCAATTCAAGGGAATGTCATGAATGCATTTACCGTAATTCCATGTACACAATTGATAATGTATCGATCCTATTATGCATGAACAATACTAAATATTCCTATTAGTCTCATCCTATGCCAATTTTACTATTTTACCCTTCCAGAGGCGGTGGGATGTTACAATTCTCCCTCCTTATAAGAATTTAGTCCTCGAAATTCTCGATATGATTCCCTATGATGATAATCATATGATTCTTCATATCCCATATACTTTTCCACTTAATGATTCACTTTTCGGTGATCACGGTAATCACTCTCGGTCAGTAACTTCGATTACTAATTTGGCTAACTCATTATCACTTAGTACAGTAAACGGATTTGACAAGACTATCCGTTGACGATCTCATTTTTCTTAGCTATTTCACTTGCCATTTCTAGAACTGTCACTACCTTTGGTTTCGATATTTAACTCAATTCAGTATTAACCTATTCACTTATCACATTTTATTCCTCTAATACCTTTTTCCCACAGTGCCATATAGTCCAATTCGTATTCCATTGAGGACATCTCCATGTCATTGGTACCTCCCTTAATCACGTCAGGGACGATTTACATTCCTTTGGTACCAACACAGTGACATTTAATTCCACTTCACTATAATCAGTAACAATGTACCTTATGCAGTCATTTTTTTTTATATGCCATTCACTTTATATTTAAATTCGATTCTCGTAAGACAATTTCACTGTTCTATAGTGTTCACACACTTTATCCGGATATACAGTTTACTCTGTCTCATTTGTCCGATCCGATTCTACTTTAGCTAACCATGCAGTTTTCTCAGTCACTTTCCTTTTTCTCACACATTTTAGTCTCAAATCCATTATGGTCTTTAACTCCCAGTAGGCACTGTGCAGTGTAGCAGTATATATTTTTCCAGTGACTCAAAACTCTATATCACGACCATAATCAAACCTTTTTCCTATTGGACATTCAACCTATACACACTTGCGCCAAGAATCACTTCATTCTATACCTACAATTACTCAATTTCACTTTTCAAATAAGCTGACCACTTACTTCTTCTTCAACTTTTGTTCACTATAGTTTTCCAATTCCATTTGTATATTCGAACTCATCATAAGAACTTCCCCCTTTACTTTCTGCACTCTTAACCTTTCTTACAATCACTGACAATCCCAATATCTGTAATTGATCATTCATTACTTGAATTTGGTAGATGTAATTGTTCGTTCATTTCAAGACTATCGTATTTATACTTGTCTCTTTCTCAAATTAACACAAATGTATCCTTATAGGAATCTCAGGTCCAAGGCTTTCAATAATGAGAATGGCACTACTACCATTTATCACAGTCAGTTCAATTTATTTCATACTTGTTCAACATATTGTCGCAGTTCAATACCCACTACCCACTCTTCCAATGTATGTATATCATCAGTATCAGATTCCTCAATTAGTCCTATCGTTCTCTTCACTTTTCACTGTTCAACACTTCTAAACACATTCTGTCTCCAATCACAGTTATTACCATTGTTTACCTCGCATAATTCCCTATTAGGGTCTTATTGACTTTACCATACATCTTTTACCCTTTTCATTGAGTCCACACTTAGTGTATCTGCAATTTCTTTATGAAGGTGTCACTACTTCACCTCATTGTCAGTTTCCCTTTTTGACCCTCTTGTCTCTATTCAGTTACTCTTTTTCATTTTCTCTTCTCATTTGTTTTCATATCATTCCTATCAACATATGTTAATACCTTGTCATCCATATTTAAACCTCCAAAAATTTTCCATTTTTTTATTTTAGTCTCTCACAATTCTCAGTTCGGGACTCTTTTAGTCTTCGTTTCAAATCTAGATTCCTCAGCGGTTTACATCATAAGCGGAGATCGATTCACTTCACATTGCAATAGAATCACCTCTAATTAAAATCTCACTCATGTTGAATTCTTTACATTTACTGTACATACGGTCTGAGATAACCCCAAAGAAGAAGAGCTATGACCCAATTTCACTTTTAATTTAGTTCACGAAAGTCTCATCCACCAATTATTATTCCTAACTGCTTTTCAATCATTCTTCCAGACGTATAATCTCAATCGAACACTTTTATGCCATCATTTAACGGATCGATCGTAACATTCCTTTTGAAGGTTCCTTGTGATGATACTTAAACACTTTCTTTACCACTTATTCAAGAATCTATACCGTAATCACTTTTCGGTTCCTCTCATACAGTACTCGGTCCACCTTTGTCTTACTTTAACCTCTTAAGAACTTCACACTTATAATCACTCTAAACATTTACCGCTCATTTCCTCTATGATTTCCATATATCTGTCACATACATTTCATTAGTCACAATCAACATTACTGTCCAATAGATATCCCCAACAGTAAATCGACATAAATGCAATAACTCTTTTCATACATCACTATTGTGGTTTCATTCATTTCAAGATCTTTATTTCATTCTCCCCATATCATTAAACTGTATGACTCATTCCCCTATCCATTACGTGCAACTTGACCTTATAAGGTCATATCAATTTGGCTTATCAGCTTATGATCATTATTCCTATTTTTCATTCCGTTTTCTGCTACTTATCTTCTATTTTCCTCAAACAGTCTATAATCAGGTGTTCACAGTCCCCAATACCGACAAAGTCGTTGATACTACTCCATTTTATCTCTATCTATATACCTGTCCATTTACCATTTTTTTGTGTCCATAAACACCTAATTCAGTATTTCCCGCTACACCATCAGTAGAAATCATCTGTCTGTCTTTTTCCTTTACGATTTTTATCATACGAATTTCCAACCTCGAAGCACAATAATCACATAACCATTTCAGTCTCAAGCTTATGCGGTCTAATTCATAACCATTTCGAATTCATTTGATCTATCAAGACACTTTACCTCACTCTACTAGGTAATGGGCATCTTACTTTTTCGATTCTTTGGTTCTCAATAAACCGTTCTAAAGACTCTATCGAGCTTCTTTCCATTTCACTATTATCTTGGTTATAATATCTACTGATCTTTAACTCGAATACAGTGAATCAAAATATGCCCGATTGAACCATCTACATTTTACTCACTTCCAATATTTCCCCTTTCATGACATATACGGTCAGAACTGTAATTACCTAACCATCCGGCATTTAATTTCACTTAGATCTACTATAACCAATAAGCTTCCCATATCTCTAATGGACCTCTCAAGTTCTCAACATTTGCATTTTACGTCACCATAACATTGTCAATTTAATTGGAAATTCTTAATCAGTCTAGGCCCACACAGTCATTCTGTTATCACATAAGAGGGTTTCCAACCCAGTACAATTTCAATCTTCTTATCCATTTTCCTTTATCCTTTCCTAATTGATTATCCCTTTTGGATTTACACTCTAATCTGCTTCACTCTTCTCTCACTTAGTCACTTGACACTTATGCACCACTTAGGATTTATCCTCGTGCGACTCGACTAGGGATCGATTACCACGATCTCGCAACGACGCGATCGAAATGCATGAAACCTATGTTCCAAAGCGTGCCTGGATACATTACGCACTCATTGGGCTCGATACCACCTAAATGTAACACCCACTCCAAAGAAGACCCAACCCGATATTGTTGGTGATATCCGAAGTTCGCGCCCCACGAGAGTGACGTACTACATCGATCGATTTAAAATTCAGTATACATTTTTTTCTTTGGAGCCATTAACTCCACGTTCACACGGCAAACACAGTAAGTAATTAAAATTCGTGTTCAATAAAAACCAGTTTCAGTTATTACAGTCATCCAGTAATAAGTACAATCAGTCAATGCAGTAAAACATTAATACCACAATGGCTCAGTAAAAATATAAAGCCTTGTTATACAGTGATTGCGGAATACATTTTACTAAGACACTAATGCGATACCTAACCGATCCCGACCTCTAACCTTTACTCGTCGACAAGAGACATACTCCGTGTTAGCAGGGTATTCTTGAGACCTGAAAAATAGATGCAAATTTTGGGTGAGTTTTGCGAACTCGGTGAAAACCATCATCGATGGTTCACTCAAATCATGCATTACGCCCATGGCATACTGATGCAATCGGTAATCATCAATTTCTAATAAGCGATCAATAACCATATCCGAGAACGATAAACCATTCACAAGAATACATACCATCACGAAAGCAAGACTTGCCACAAAGCGGTCATTTATGCGAATGCAATGCATATGTGACTCTTTCCGATTATTCAAGATTGTGCCCAAGTGCTCGATCGGTGTTCGATGGGGACGCGTCGTGATTTCTCCCCTCGGGCTCGTGGCGTCGAAGCAAAGATGAGAGCTCAAGCTCTTATCGATAATAATAGCAACTTGGGCACGTCCATTATCGATCATGCAATTATGCATGCGAGACGATAGATGATAAATGTACGGTGTTTGGCTATAAAGCCCGGTGTATCGATGAATCAATGATATGGCTATAAAGCCCAAAGATAGCAAGCGTTGTTGATGCGGTGGCTATAAAGCCCGATCTATCAATATCGGTATCATTCAAGACGGTAAAATCATACAATACAATCCCATACATGCCGGTAGTCATGCGTTGATCATTTAATTCACTTTTGCACGTAATTCACGTTAAGCATGTAAACAACGTAAATTTGAGAAACCAACTAGGTTACTCACCTATTACTTCCGAGCTAATGCGGAAAGCCTTTGTGACGTCGGTCAATCGACGCCCAATTGGACCTCTATATGAATCGAGAAAAGTACGAGTCACTAAATATGAAATTTGTGCTCATGTTGATGAGATATGCATGTTCATGGCAATCTGGTCATAATTCAATATTTTCCCATACTAAAATTCTATCAAAATTAGAAATCCATAAGGCCGACGGTGCGCAATTGGACCTCTATAGGTCCCCAATTAAATAAAGCAGTGTTTACAAGTTTCGTCGATAGGGCTACGTCAAATTCTCGTCTAAAATTCCGTTTTCTCGGAAAATGAAATTAAATATTCAACGAATCCGATGCCTCTGGAATCAGGTCAATCGGACGTCGACGGAAAGAAATTGACAAAAGAACAATTGTACCATTTAATATCAAAAATAATCAAAATAAAATAAATATATATATATATATATACGAAACACCTCATGGGCGAGACGCCGTCATGAGGCGATTTCACCTACTGCGTCGCGAGGCGAGGCGCCGCCTCGCGACCAGCCTCTTTAAAATCTCGCCCTCGCGAGGCTATAGCGTCGCCCTCGCGAGACGGCGATCTGTCTCGCCTCCATGAGGCGACATGTCGCCTCGCGAGGGCCCTTCCCTTGCCCTCCTTCTTTCCAAATTAAAATCCCAATTTCCAATTACTCTAACTTTTAGCACACAAATCAGAAAAATACCCACTATACCTCATTGGAAAGCTTATGAAAAGCTCTACAATTCTCTAGAAGACCATAAAAATCAATTCCAACCCTAAGGGTATCAAATAACCCATCAAACCTTCTGCCTTCACAATTTTCCTCAACACAGGGCAGTACATTTGCCATTTCATAACTCACTGATTCCTTAGTAATAAATTACCACAAAAATATGGTCAATAAGTTCACAATGTCCTCTACAACTTTCATGAACAACCCAAAATCAAATTCTATTTCTAAACCAGTCCATTAATTCATTCAATGTCACTGTCCCTGAAATCCTTCAATATGGGCAGTAACCTTACAACAAGCATAACTCCCTATATACAAGTCAGTAAATTCAGAACTTTATATCCCTGAAAGATAACATCTCAAACTTCAATTTCCATGAAGCACTCAACCTCCAATTCAATCTCTAACAATTTCAAAACTGTTATGGAAGTTTCTGTTATGATCAGCCACTCATAACCTAATGTAGGGTTCACTTTTGAAAAATCATAACTCCCAATTCTGACTTCTAAAAATTACAAACCATATGTCATTTTCAAGGTAATCTTTTCCTATACAACTTTTCAGAAGCTTACTCACACCAATTCAGTCCACATAAAATGTTAAAATTACCTCAAATCAGTAAACTCACAAAATCACACTTAAGCTAGGTTTCATCCAAAATGCTCAAAACCAGTCATTAGTAATCAATTCATATCTGCCAATATATAATTCCAAAAATAGCAAGATCAGTAGCAATGGAAAGATAATCAAATATGCTACAACTTCTACGAAGACCATTCTCCCTAATTCCATCTCAATTAATTCATAAAAATCAACAAAACTCAGATGTCATGGTTGCGGTTACTGTTCACAGGCAATGGAACAGTAACTTTCCATTCAAAATTTCACCCTTCTATCATTGGAATTCAACAACACCCATTTCACACTAAATTGAAGCCAACATCCCAAAGTTTCAGTGGCCACAAACCTTGCCTCATTTGCATAACCACACAATGAGTTATGGTCAAATCAGTGCAATAGGTCAAATATCAAGTTTCCAGCTTTACTTCTATTCACTTCTTTTCATTCCAACACCTTCCTACATCCATAAGCATCTCAATTGGACACAAAATTAGTCCCTAAATCATTCCTACATTCACTAGACATACCTACCAAGAATTGGCAGCACTAACCTCTTTCCTTTCCATGCAAAATTAATCATCAATATGAATTCAAAATCAAGCTAAAACCAATCAAAACCTTGTTCATTCATTAACCCTCTTCCATGTCTTACACAAACATACCCAATAATTCAACCCACATGTTTCATGAACTTCATGCATCATGAATCATAGAGAATGAACAATATTTACCAATCAATGCATCTAACAACCAATTTATTTATTAAATGCATAATTGAAAGCTTAAAACCAAACCAAAACTTACCAAGTCAAGCTTTTCCTCTTAATTGCTTCAACTAACACCAACTTCTCCTACTACTTTATTTCTCAATCTTATGAATGGTTCTCCTCATGTAGGAAGAAGAAGGTGTAGGTTCATAAGCATGTAAGGGAATCTCTCAAGATTAGAGGAAATAACACTTTAGCTTAGAAAGATGAAAAGTTTGATGGAGAGACAAAGTGAAAGAGGTTTTCGGTGGAGGAGGAGTATTTTGCATTTAAAACTCTTCTCTTCATCTCTTCCTTAAGGCATATCCGAGAGTGAAGGATAAGGAAGCATAATGAAACATTAAAAGAAGGACAATGGGTGGCAAAAGATGATTTGTCCAAGTAAAAGGAAAAGTCAACAATATCTACTATGATATATATTGAATCTAGCCACCCAATTTTCGGTTCCATAAAACAATAAGCCTCCCTTTCCACTTAAGTCACCGAAATCTAAAAGATGAAGGCATTAAATGACATAAACACTTGGCAATTTGTGGAGGAATGAAGAAAGTCAAAGAACCAATCCAATTGTTGACAAAAATCAACAAAGACCAAGCAAAATTTCATTCTAACTTCGGTCCTACCAATATTTAAGGATCCATTTATGGGTCCTCCCAAATATACAAGGGTTTAATTACCAAATAACAGTAGAAAATCAACCGGTTCACCATTTGACGATTTTTTTTTTCCGGTCCGAGAATTTCTCCGAATTATTTTTCTGAGAATTAATGAAATTCCCTAAAATTGTAAAACATGTAACAGTGCACTCCAAATAATTTTTCAATCACGAAAATCACCTTTTCTACCCCAAAACACGTTTAGGCGATGCCATGGCGATTTTGCCGGTCCGGGAATTTTCTCCGGAAAATTCCAGAAAAATTCCTGAAAATCCCTTAAAATCTAAAACGCTTCATAGCGCACTCAGAATAATTTTTCAAATCCCATAACCACGTTTATCACAATAAAATACCGTTAGGCCCAATTACCGGGAATGTCATGAATGCATTTACCGTAATTCCATGTACACAATTGATATTGTGTATCGATCCTATTATGCATGAACAGTACTAAATATTCCCTATTAGTCTCATCCTATGCCAATTTTACTATTTTACCCTTCCAGGAGGCGGTGGGATGTTACACCCAGGATTCCCCTGATGTTGTAGCTGGTATACTTCTCATTTCTAATATTGAGGCATTTGCTTTGCTGGATCCTGGATCCACACATTCTTTTATTGCACCTCATATGGCATGTAGATTGCATGGGGATAGGGAGATGTTCTTGTATGGGCTAGAGGTGAGTACACCTCAGTAGTACTCTTGCATTGGGAGAGGTTCAGAGGGATGCTTGATCCAGATTGATCAAGCAAAGTGTTGAGGGCGCACCTTATAGTGTTGCCTCCGAGAGAGATTGATGTGATTACGGGATGGATCGCCATCGCCCATAGGGCTATCATGGACTGCTACACCAAGGAGGTCAGATTAGAGTCTCTGGTCACCTGAAGCGATGTTCGAGAGGAGTTAGCGGTGCGGCTCGGATGATTTCTTTTCGAGTGCCCCGAGGTTGATGCAGGAGGTCGTGAGGTATATCGGCTCGTATGGTTGACACCAGAGTTGAGCAGAGGCTTCAGGATATTCCGTGGTTAGGAAATTTCGAGATGTGTTTCTGATGAGTTCTTTGGGTTTGCACGGATCGGGAGACGAGTTCACTATTGACCTCGTTCAGTCGCTCCTATATCTATACCTCCATATAGGATGGCACCGTGGAATCGAGGGAGTCAAGGCTCGATTCAGGAGTTGTTGGAGAAGGGTTTTATCAGCCTAGTGTTTCACCACGGGAGCTCCAGATTATTTGTGAAGAAAAGGATGGAACTTTGAGGCGTGCATTGATTCTGAGCGGTGAATCGGGTGTGATGAAGAATAAGTATCCACTGCCTTGGATCGATGACTTATTTGATCAGCTACAGGGAGCTCAGGTATTCACTAAACTGGATCTGAGGTCAGGGTACTATCAGCTGAAGATAGCAGAGGCTGATGTACCTAAGAGTGCATTTAGGAGCAGGTATGGGCATTTCGAGTTTTTGGTGATACCGTTTGGGTTAACTAATGCCCCGGCAGCCTTCATGGCCTTGATGAATAAGGTATTTCAGCCCTACCTGGATAAATTCGTTATTGTATTCATTGATGATATTTTGGTGTACTCGAGGACTAGACAGGATCATGTTGAACACTTGAGGATTATCTTACAGACTATGAGAGAGAGATAGCTATATGCCAAATTCAGTAAGTGTGAATTTTAGTGGATCGTAATCTTTTGGGGCACATGTGACCGGAGAGGGTATCTGAGTTGATCCTAGTAAGATTCAGGCAGTATTGCAGTGGGAGGCTCCTAGGAATGTGTCAGAGATTCGGAGTTTCCTAGGATTAGCGGGTTACTACCGGAGGTTTGTCGAGGGGTTTTCATTGATCTCGGCCCTCGACAAAGCTTTTGAGGAAAATGTACCGTTAGATGGGTGAGGAGTGTCGGAAGAGCTTTAAGGAGCTCAAACATCGGTTGACTATCTTGCCGGTGTTAGCTATTCCATCCGGGACGGGAGGATTTGAGGTTTCTGATGATGCATCACATCGTGGATTGGGGTGTGTTCTGATGCGGCATGGGAGAGTGATTGCATATGCTTGAGGCAGTTGAGAGCTCATGAGGTAAACTATCCAAAGGCATGATTTGGAGTTAAGTAGTGGTTTTGCCTCAAGATTTGGAGACATTATCTGTATGGTGAGACATTCCAGATCTTTACTGATCATAAGAGTCTGAGGTATTTACTAAGCCAGAGAGAATTGAATTTGAGACAGAGGAGATGGCTTGAGTTATTGAAGGACTATGATTGTACTATTGAATATCACCCTGGGAAAGCCAATGTAGTGGCAGATGCTCTGAGTTGGAGGTCGCATACGAGTATAGCTCAGATGCAGGCATTGAGGTTGCCTAATTTGATTCAGTTGAGAGCCTTGAATGTACAGTTGAATCTGGAGCAGGATGGAGTGTTATTAGCTACTTTGAAGTTGAGACCGATGCTACTGGACAAGATCAGGAGAGTTCAGGACAAGGATCCTGTTATAGTGAGACTGATTGAGAAAGTAAAAGCTGATTCGAGTTCTGAGTTTGAGTTGGGAGATGAGACCTTATGGTTGGGACAGAGGCTCTGTGTACCTGATGTGGATAATTTGAGACGAGAGATATTGGAGGAGGCTCATATGGCCGCATATGCTATGCATCCTGGTACTACCAAGATGTATAACACTCTTAAGCAACATTTCTGGTGGTCTGGCATGAAAAAGCAGGTAGCGGAGTATGTTTCGAGATGTATGACGTGCCAGCAGGTTAAGGTTGAGCACCAAGCTCCAATAGGAAAGCTTCATTCGTTGCCTATTCCGGAGTGGAAATTGGAACGAATTACCATGGATTTCATTATGGGATTGCCTAGGACGTCGAGGCAGCATGATGCTATCTGGGTCATAGTGGACCGGTTGACTAAATCGCCCATTTCGCCGATGAGGAGAACAATACTATGGATCAGTTGGCCCGAAGTATGTGGTCGACATAGTGAGATCGCACGGGTCCCAAAGGTCGATAGTGTCGATTGTGATCCCTGATTTGCCGAGATTTTGGCGAGTTTGCGATTTGCTATGGGTACTACGTTGAATTTCAAGACAACATTTCATCCTCGCATGATGGGCGAGTGAGAGGACGATTAAGATTGTGGAAGATATGCTTTGGCTTGTGTATTGAGTTTAGAGGAGCATGGGATCAATATATAGCTCGATTGAGTTTGCATATAACAACCATTATCACAAGAGTATCGGGATGGAACCTTATGAGGCATTGTATGGGCTAATCGTGTAGATCACCGTTGTATTGGGATGAAGAGGGTGTCGGGATGATTGAGGGTCCAGAGTTGATTCAGACACTATGGATAAGGTGAAACCGATTCTGAGTCAATTAAAGCGCCCAAGATGCATGTAAGAGCTATGTGGATCAAGATAGGAGGGACATTGAGTACAATGTGGGCGACAGAGTGTTCTTACGGGTGTCACCGTGTCGTGGTGTACTGAGATTTGGGAAAAAGGGTAAGTTAAGCCCTAAGTACATTGGTCCATATGAGATCACTGAGAGGATAGGACCTTTGGCCTACAGGCTAGCTTTACCGAGTGAGATGTCTCAGTTGCATGACGTCTTCCATGTGAGTATGCTCCGTAGATATTGGTCAGATCCGACACATGTGATACCGGCTCAGGAGATTGAGGTCTCTAGTAATCTGAGTTATGTAGAGGAGCCGATACAAATTGTCGGGTCACAGGTGAAGCAATTGAGAAATAAGAGTATTCCACTGGTGAAAGTTTTCTGGAGGAACCATTCGACTGAGGAGGCTACCTTGGAGATCGAGGAGCATATGAGGAGACAGTATCCTCACTTGTTCGCTCAATCAGGTAAAAATTTCGAGAACGAAATTTTTATTAGGAGGGGAGAATTGTAACATCCCGCCATCAATTGGAAGGGTAGAATAGTAAATTGGCATAGGATGTGCTAGATTGGGATTTCATAGGACTGCTCATGCATAATAGGATTGCTACATAGTCACAATTGTGCATAGGAATTTACTGTACATGCATACATGACATTTTCGATTTTCGTGCCTAAGACAATTTTATTGGGATTAGCGTGATTTTTTGGTTTGGAAAATTATTCTGAATGCGCCATAAATTGTTTTCTATTTTAAGGGATTTTCAGGAATTTTTCTGGATTTTTTCAGAGAAAATGCCCAGACCGGAAAATTTTCTAACTGGCTTACTGAGTGGGTTTCCGGTACTGACAAGACTATCTAATGACATTGGGAATTTAGGTACAGGATTCTAGGAATTATGAATTGTGAGCCATCAGAATTTGGAGAGAAATTGGAGTGAAATTTGGAACCGGAATTAAAATCAGGACACGTGGCAAGTGACACTTGTTACTTGCATAGGGATATCTTAAGTTATTAATTTAATAATTATTTTAGTGGGCTGGTTGCCCACGACTCTCTCCTTCATTCATTTAAATATAAAACACTTTGGAAGCCCTCATTTTTCACTCACCCGTAGCTTCCTCCATGGCCTTTCTCCTTTGAATTTTCTTATTCTCATTCCACAAGAAGTTGTCCTTGGTTCCTTGCTTGCTTCTCTTCACACACAAACCAAGTTGAAGCCTTGAGTGGATGATGATCTTTGTGATGCAAGTAAAGGCCATAGGTGAGTTATCAAGGTAGGAAGTGTGGAGAGGTTTAAAGACTTGGAGAATTGATAGCTTGTAATTTGTTTAAGGTGAGAATTGATGTTTTTTTTTATTCTTTTGGTAGTTAGAAGCATTCATGGGAAGCACTTGTGCATTTATTTGATCATGAAAGTGGTAGGTTTGAATGGGTTTAATGCATGCTTGAGTGAGGGTGAGTAAAAGAATGTGGTTTACATTGATTTGGCTTGGTTTTGGCTTGCATTTTGGAAGTCTTGATGCATGGAAAAGTAAAGATAGTTAATGATGTTTGTGCTGCCAACTTTTGTTTAATTATGCAAGTACATGTTGTGATGATTTTGTGGTTGAATTAGAGGTGTAAATGGATGCTTAGTGATGTGTTATAGGTGTTAGAAGTGATAGGAGTTAGGTTGAAGTTGAAAGCTGGAAAGTGCATTTTGACCTTATTGCAATGTTTTGATCATAACTAATTGTGTAGGTGAGCAAATGAGGTGAGGTTTGTGCCCAATTAAACTTTGGGATGTTGGTTACATTTTTGGGTGAAATAGGTGTTGTCCAATTGTAGCTTTAAGAGGTTGCAATATGGCTTGGAAAGTTACTGCTATTGACTGAAATGAATAGTACCCGAAACCATAACCTAGAGTTTTGCTAATTTTTCTAAATTAATTAAGAAGGAATTAGAACAAAGGGACTAAATGAAAGTTGAATCCTATTAAGTTATCTTTCCAATTCCACTGATTTTGCAATTTTTCGATATGTATAGTAGGAGTTATGGACTGATGACTATTGACTGTTTTCATGCATTGAATGAAACCTAGTTGGATTGGCGGATTTGCTGTACATTCTGATTTGGAGGAATTTTAGTAATTTTTGTGACTTGAATTGGTTCTAGGGATCTACTGAAGAGTTATAAATGACACATTGATCTTGAAAATGATATATGACATGTAATTTTTGGTTGTCAGATTTGAGAGAAATGAATTTGTAAAAACTGAACCTGCATTAGGTTGTGAATTGCTGATCATGGCAGAAACTTGCATAACAGTTTTGAAATTGTTAGAGATCGAATTGGATGTTGAGTTCTTCATGAAAATTGAAGTTTGAGATCTTATATTTTCAGGGATATAAGGTAGTGAATTTGGTGACATTTGTGCTAAGAGATATACTGTTGTGAAATGTGCTGTTCAGATTGGGAAAATTCTGAGGGCTGATGCTTTGGTGAATTGTTTGACATAGTTGAAAAGTGAATCTGATTTTGGGTTGTTCATGAAAGTTGTAGATAACATTGTGATATTACTGCCTTATTTATTGTGTAATTTTTGACTGAAGAATCAGAAGGGTAATGAATTTGCAATGTACTGCACTGTTTTGATAGGTTTTGAGTAGGCAGTGGGTTTGACTGAACTTTTGACACCCTTATGGGTAAAATTGCTTGTTGGGGTCTTCATGAAACTTGTAGAGGGTTTCATTATCTTTCCAACAAGGTATAGTTTGCATTTTTCTGAAATGTGTAGAAAGAGATATGATAGGTTGAATTTCGGTTGGAAAATAGGAAAAAGAGAAGGAAATAAGGGCTATTAATTGTTGAATTTTGGTTTCTTTCGTGAATAACTTTTCCGTCCGTCGTTCGATTGACCTAATTCTTAAGGCATCGGATTCAGTGAATATTTAATTTCATTTTCTGAGAGATTCGGGATTTTTGGACGGACAATTGACGTGGGTCCGGGTAAAGGTCTGTTTAATCACTGTTTTGTTTAATTGGGGACCTATAGAGGTCCGAATTGCGCACCGTAAGTGCCAATAGGTTTCTAATGTTGGACCAATGGTGGTTGACAAATTAAATCCCTTTATGTTTTGATAATAATAAAATATCTAGAAATAGTTAAGAAATTATTTCAGGTATTATTCAATGAAAGGATTGTGCAAATCAAGATGAGTAAGTGTCTAATCAATGGAGAATCAAGATGGGAGTTGTCCTCTAAGTGAAAAATGACATAAAACATGAGGATTATAAAGGATTTGGTCGGATGTTACCATTGAAGGAAATACAAGTCGACTTACAGATGAAGCAATGTCAGTACAAGTCGACTTATCAAACACAAGTCGACTTATTGAGTACGACAAGTCGACTTACACGGTATAAGTCGATTTATTGGAGAGCGGAGATGAAACTTTTACGTAAATGGTTGAAACAAGTCGACTTATACATTCGACAAGTCGACTTATGGATGCACGAAATCAGCTCCAACGGTCCAATTTGATAAAAATAGAATGGAGATTATCAAGGAACGGCTATATCCAATTAAACAACGGCTAGTAGAGCTCCAACAGCTATATTTCTTCAAGTATAAATAGAGGATGATAGAAGAAGAGTATATACAAGTTCTACAAGTTCAAATACTCTTATACTGCTTCAAATTGCTCACTATTGCTCTTATTTTGTTACAAATTGTATTGAGCATTTGTTCTTCAATCTTTGTATTGTTTTACTTACAATTTGAGTGACTAGGTCACGTGAGGTAGGATTTGTGCCGGAAGACAAATCGAGTGTAAAGGTTGCTTGAGCCGGAATTCAAGTGGGATTGTAAAAAGTTCACACTCAACTACAAAGTGTGCAATAAAGTGGTTGACAAAATCCTAAGTGGGAGTTTAGGTAGAGGACGAGGAGTGCGAGCAGAACCTCTATAAAAACAATGTTTGATCTTCTTCCTACACTTTTTAATTAAGTTTATCAAAATTGTTTTGTGTGTTTTAACTTCGATTTTCTTGTAGAAATTTTCAAAGAATTTTAAAATCTATTCAACCCCTTCTAGATCACTTACAATTGGTATCGAAGCAGAAGTATCCGGGATGGCACACAACAATCTAGCGGAAGAAGGTAATACTAATAATCGCCTCCTTTATTTAATGGTACTAATTATTCTTCTTGAAAAATCCTATGAAGTACCACATCATTAGCGAGGAGTTGAATTGGAAGATCATTATCTTCGAACTTCAAGCCCCTCTGAAAGAAAATGGTGAGTTGAAAACGGAGCTGGAGTATGATGATAACGATTGGAGGCAAGCGTACATCAACGCCAAAGCTATGAAGCTGATATATTGTGCATTAACGGTTGAGGAAAGAAATCGGGTAAATTCTTGCACCACTGCCAAGGAAATGTGGAGAGACTTGAGTTACTCATGAAGGGACAAATCAAGTTCGGGAGACTAAAATCAACATGCTGCTTCATGACTATGAAATGTTTGTCATGAAGGAAGGTGAGTCTATTTCAACTATGCTTGATCGTTTTGCAGAAATCATAAATGGATTAGGCAACCTTGGAAAGCATATGACGGACAGTGAGAAGGTAAAGAAAATCCTTCGCTCACTACCGAAGGAATGGGATTCACAAGTCACTGCCATTATGGAATCCAAAGATCTCAATCATCTAGAATTCAACGTCTTGGTGGGATCACTTATCAACTATGAGATTATTCTCAAATCCAGAGGAGGTAGAGGTAAGCCTAAAAAATCTATTGCTTTTAAAGCTAACACTTCTTTCGTTGATGAAAGTGATGAGGAAATAGATGAAGACGAGGAAGACGAAGAAATAGCGATGTATGCTAGAAATTTAAGGAAGTTCAAGGGACTTCTCAAAAATCGAAGAAAAGAATTAAATGGCGGAAAACAGGGAGAAAGAAAGAGGTTTGGCGCGGAAAGAAAATCAAAAGGCTATGACGAAAAGAAAGGCAACGAAGAATGTTGGAGATGTGGAAAACGGGGATATCTCGCAAGAGAATGCAAAAGCTCATCCTCCACATCAAACATTCAGAAAAATGACAAATACGACAAAGGTAAAAGGAAAACTAGCTTGGTGGCAACTTGGAGTGATGAAGAGGATGCATATCAAAGTGATGATGAAAACAACCTGGCACTTATGGAAAAAAGTTCATCAAGTGATGATGAAAATGAGGTAATTTTCAATGACCAAGATCTAAAAGATTCTTTTGATGCTTTGCAAGCTGATTTTGAAGAAGCCATTGAGATTAACAAAAAATTAAGAAAGAAAATACGAGAATTGGTTGCTGAAAATAGTGCCTTACATGAAACGATTGATGATTTAGATAGTCTAAAGGAAGATCATTCTGCATGTCTTATAGAAAAGGAAAAACTTGTTTGTGAGCTTGATAGACTCAGAAAAGAATTTTCGTATGTAGTTGGAAAATTTGCGAATGGAAACAAACAGTTTGAAAAATTGTTATCACTACAAAGATATTCTATTTCTAAACATGGATTAGGATATGACCCTTTTGATAGAGATTGCTCTTTAATTTCCAAATTCACTAAGGATGGAAAAATTGCTCAATGTGCTAGATGCTTGAAAGATGGTCACATAGAAATTGCCTGAAAGAGTACTAGAAGATGTGTTAAGATTAAGAAAATTTGGGTTATTAAAGGCACAATACCACCTAATGTGGTTTATATGGCTAACCAAAATGGACCCAAAATGGCTTGGGTACTTATAAGAAGAAGGAACGTTGATATTGTAGGTACAAGCAAGGGATGAAAGGCCGTCAAGCACTTGGTACATCGATAGCGGATGTTCAAGACACATGAGTGAAGACAAGAACCTTTTTGCGGAAATCAAACCAAAGAATCAAGGTTATGTCATTTTTGGAGACAACAACAAAGATTGGTTCAAAATGAGAAAAATTTGTCAATCGTTGCAATTAGAACCGATCATGGAGGAGAATTTGAATGTGAACCTTTAGAAAGTCTTTATGACAAATACGGGATGGAGCACAATTTCTCGACACCAAGGACTCCACAACAAAATGGTGTGGTAGAAAGGAAGAATCGTTCTCTTAAAGAAATGAGTAGAACCATGTTAAATGAGTACAATCTTCCTAAATCATTTTGGGCGGAAGCAGTCAACACAGCATGCTACGTCATCAACAGGGTGCACTTACGAAGAGACAAAAATAAGACACCTTACAAGCTATGGAAAGGTAAGAAACCTAATATCTCTTATTTTCATCCTTTTGGCTGTAATGTTTTTATTAATAATAATGGAAAGAGCAATTTAGGAAAATTCGATTCTAAATCTGATATTGGTGTGTTTATTGGTTATTCTCAAACTAGTAAGGCTTTTAGAGTTTATAATAATAGGACTAAATGTGTTGAAGAAAGTATACATGTTAAATTTGATGATATGATTTCACCCCCGAGAAAGGCTTGTTTTAATGATGATGCAGGAAGTTCAGGAAATAAAATTGAAGAAATTGAATCCAAGATTGAGGAATTGAAGCTAGAAGAAGAAAATCATATACCCGACATTAAATCATGGGCAAAAGCAAAGAACCATCCTATGGAACAAGTCATTGGTGATTTAAATGTTGGTGTAAGAACTAGGAGAAATATCTATGAGAATATGGGCAATTCAGCCTTCATTTCATTGGTAGAACCCAAAAATATAGAAGAAGCTCTTAAAGATGAAAACTGGCTTTTAGCTATACAAGAGGAGCTTAATCAGTTCAAACGAAATGATGTATGGGATTTGGTAGCTCCACCAAAGGACAAGACCATCATTGGAGTCAAGTGGATAAATCGGATTAAATATGATGAGAATGGTGAAGCGATTAAAAATAAATCAAGGTTAGTAGCTCAAGGATTTTATCAAGAAGAATGAAGTAAATCACACGTTAATATATTGAGTAATAATATGATCAAGATACACAAGAAGGGGGGGTTGAATTGTGATAAACTTTTCGTTAATCCCTTCAATAACAATTGCTTGTTCTTTCAGAAAACTTATCTTAAATCAATTCTTGACTAGTTTGAAAACCTTTGATAATAATGAGAACTACGATTTTAGTAAAGTAAGAGTTAGAGAGAGAAACACAGCAATTTATCCTGGTTCACCCCAAACCGTGGGCTACGTCCAGTCCTCAGATATCCTTATGAGATTTCACTATCTCCGAACTGTTTACAAGTATTCTTTGGACTGAGCCTCTTCAGGTCTCTTAACAACAAGTATTCTTTTACTCTTAGCCTCTTCAGGCTACCTGTAACACTTTTCAAAATGAAAAACTAATAAAGAGCTTTTTACAAAAGAGTTGTTCTTAACAATGTACACTTGAAAAATAGTTCACAATTTTTCTCAGATAGTCAGATGTTTGAATACTCAGAGTTTCATTCACTTTTCTCAAAAGTCTTTTTTACTTCAATCTCGACTCTTATTTATAATCGGTCTTCAACTGTTTCTTGAATATCTCGCTTGAATCTTTAAAGAAAGCGGTTATTCAGCTTTAACTCAGAATCGTCTTAAAGCGATGTTTCTTTCTTCGTTCGATTCTTGTATCGACTGCTTTTCTCTTTGTAAAGCTTCCGTCTGATTTTTGTATCGTCTGCTTTTCTCTTCGTAAAGCTTCCGTCTGATTTTTGTATCGCCTTTTCTCTTCGTAGAAGCTTCCGCCTCGATTTTTGTTCCGTCGATATTCTTCCGTCTGCTTTTCCTTCGCTTTTCTTCCTTCGCATTATTCTTCCGTCATTATTCTTCCGCTCGCTTTTCCTTCTTCTTTTTCTTCGCTCGCTTTTTCTTCCTTTTTTTCTTCCTTCGCTTTTTCTTCCATCTGTTATTCTTCCTTCGCTTTTCTTCCGCCTCGCTTTTCCTTCCTTCGCTTTTTCTTCCAAATCTGTTTTCCTTCCTTTTCTTCCTTACATTATTCTTCCTACCTTTTCTTTTTATGCATCCATCTACTTTTCATTTGTATATTTCTCTTTGTTTACTATCAAAATTATTTAATCGTGAAGTCGGTTTGACTTAACATTCTCCCCTTTTGATGATAACAAATACTTGTGAATTAGAGAAATATGAAAAGTATCAATTATCTGTATATTGAGATAAAAATAATTTCGCTTTATCCTTCCAAATTGATTTCTTCCTTCTCCTTCTCCCTATTTGTTATTGATCAAAAAATTATTTCCCAATCTGCTTCACCAACTTTTTCAAAGATCTTCTTAATCTTCTTCATATCCTTATCAAGTTTCGAACATGCTTCTTTAAAGTCGATGATTCATCTGCAATCGAGGATTCTGTCTCAACAACTTGCTTTTCAACTATAGCCAATGTTGTTGTATAAGCTTCCTTGTTAAAGACATTTGTTTCAATGATTTGTAGGAGAGGTGGAGGAACAAATCTGACTTGTTCATGAATATCAAGATCATAGGAATCATGTATACGTTGATAAGTGCTTCCAACCATGGCATAGCTTCTTCAATCGAGGTGATCTCCACAGAGGCCGATTTTGCGAATGTTCGTAAAATAGTATAACAACATTTCGAGTTGCCAATCGTAATGTAACAATCTTGACCCTTTTCGATAGTCCTCCTGTGGATCCTCTGCTGTAGCCTTAGTTAGGCTTGGTCCTGGATCTTGATATACGCAGATAGAATTTCCACTCCTTTTCTCTTCACATGCTTCATCAATCAATTTTACTGCCTCTTCAATTTGATCAGAAGTCATGTCATCCACAACTGGCTCTGGTTGAACTTTTAGCTTCGACTTCTCATACTTGAGTTCAACAAAATTTGGTGGTTGAAGATCGGTACCACCTTGATTATGTCTTTGCTCAAGATAGGATAAGAAGTGAGACGCTCCAAATGGCTCGTGGATATGGTTCTTCCAACTCTCTTGATTGATCATAGAAATTTTGTAACCCCTATCCAACAGATGTAAAATGCCATTATCATATTCAACTGATTTGAAGAAGGCTTTCACATATCTCTTTGGTTTGTCTCGAATGATGACAGACTTGGTCTTCTTCTCCTCTATTACAACCAATCTGTGTTCCCAACTTTCTCTTTGAAGCAGCTTAAATACTTGGATGGAACATTAGTCATCACACTCACAACTTTTAAGTAGCCTTCTTACCCATAACATGAGTAGCAACTTGTTTGTGGACAAGTGTAGATCTGAAAAGTAGTAGGAACTACTTCTTCAAAATTTGGATTATTAAGAACTTTGTGAGAATCCTTAATATTACCCGTAATAGCTTCCATAATCGCTTCAAGAGGCTTCCATATTAACTTCAAAGAAGATCAACAAAGACTAACAAAGACTTGCAGCAGACTTTTTTCAGTAGTGTCAACAATGATCTCTTCTTGCCTTGCCTTCTTAGACTTTGTCTCTGTTGTTGGACTTTCTTCTTTCTCGCACTCATTTTCTTTATCCTTGGTGACCTCTTGGATTGTGCTTTCTTCTTTTCGAGTTCTTCTTCTTTCCTTTTCCTCCATTTCCTTGAGACGAGTTTCAATCTTTCTCAAGGATTGATGATAGTGATTTTGTAGCTTTTGATCTCGCTCGCTCATAATGCTTTGATTGGCTTGAATCTCTGGATGGGTCGGCTTCTTTCTTTCGACAGCTTTTGTTCTGGTGACCTTCTTGCTTGCTTAGGAATGTCACTCACCGAGGTTCCCTTTACGCTTCAAGTCTCGATTCAAAAATCGAACACTTTTGACTTTGATTCCCGAGAGTGTGATCTTCTCTCCTTCATAGAGGATTTCTTGAGATAGCTCCCCTCGGTTGTTGCTTTCCTTGGTGCTTCGCTCCTTTTACGTCGAAATCTCGGACCCATTTTAGCAGCAGTTGTTGAATCTATATAGCTTTTGACACCTATCTTACATTCGATTCCCCTTCCAACTCGATGCCGATTCTTTGAACACTCTTGTCAACAAAGATCCCATAAGGATGTGTTTGTATCCTTTATAGATTTTACCATGTACTGAAAAATTAAATATGGTAAATCTATTGGGTGATGATTTAGAAGATGAAAGATGCATTGTTCATCTAGGGTAGTGACCGATGTCTTGAACCTATTCTCGGTAAGATACTGATACATAGAATCGTGAACAATACCCTTGCTTTGGTACCACCAAGAGGCTCTCCTTTCAATAAGGTTATTGTGTCCATAGAGTTGACGACTAACTTCATCTTCGCTCATCTTGAGCTTTGTCATCCATTTCACCATATTAGTGGGTTGAACTCCATCCATTGGACATTTAGTAACTTTCTCCAGTAACTCCTTTGTTACAATAATAGAGTGTGTGTCTACATATGACACGATTGTATCATCTACTGATTTAGTATTCTTCCGAACTCATAAATTTCTTGGAGATAGACTTCATCTCGTATTTAAAAGAAGTTTCTCCATCCCGCCGCCATTATCTCCTATCTATATCCATCTCGTTCTTTTCTTAGTTCTTCAAGTTTACCAATCTTCCCATCCCGATCTGGATCAACTCGCAAAATAGGCTTGACATACATCTTGTTGATTCATTGAATAGAACTTGCTTGAAGATTTTTGAGAGAGATTTCAGAGAATTAGCAATTTCGAATTTGGTAGGAATCCCAAAAGTCGCTTTTAGGGATTTTATTGCAAATTCTAGAACGATTGTACTTCTCGATGATCCGACCTTTTCCTCTAAAACTTTTCCTTGTGAAAGAAGTTTTAAGTCTCGAAACCGTCAACGCCGCTTAACTCCACCGTTTCATTGTCTTTTCTTTTGAAAATCGATGATCAATCTGTTAACTCTGCCATCTATCTGTCTTGGCTTTATAAAAAAAATAGATGAATGGTCCGTTGACTCCTCCGTCTGTCTGTTTCTTCTTTACGAAAAACCAGATGAATGGTCTGTTAACATCACCATATTAAGGTTGCGTCTGATTTCTTTAAAGCGATCTTCACTTAGTGGTTTTGTGAAGATATCCGCCCACTGATATTTTGTTTGCACGAATTGTAGACTGACAACTTTTTTCTGAACGTAATCTCTCAAGAAATGATGTCTGACTTCTATGTGCTTCACCCTTGAATGTTGAATTGGATTCTTTGACAAGCTGATGGCGCTGGTGTTGTCACAGTATATTGGAATCTCTTCCTCTTGTATTGAGTAGTCCTCCAATTGGTACTTGATCCACAACAATTGTGAACAACAACTTCGGCGGATATATATTGACTTCGCGCTTGATAATGCAATCGAGCTTTGTCTCTTGCTTGACCATGACACCGTGTTTGGTCCAAGGAAGTGACAACCACCACTGTGCTCTTCCTTTCGATCCTATCACTGGCATAGTCCGATCGCAATATCCATTCAACCTGAAATCTTTACCTTTCTCATACATTAAGCAAAGATCGGTAGTACTGCGAGATATCTCAAAATTCGCTTTACAAAGAATGTAATGAGATTCTCTAGGATCGCCCGAAACCTTGCACACAAGCATACTTGAATAGAATGTCGTCTCTACTGTTGTAAGATAAAGCAAAGAACCAATCATCCCTCTAAATAGGGTTTGATCCACCTTCTTACCACTTTCGTCTTTTGACAACAAGTTTGAAGGATGCATCGGTGTAGACATACTTTTAACCTTCGCACATATCAAACTTAGACAACAATTCTTTGACATATTTTTGTTGATGGATAAAATCTTATCCTTAGTTTGCTTTACTTGCAATCCAAGAAAGAATTTTAACTCACCCATCATGCTCATCTCAAATTCATTTTTCATCATATTTTCAAAGCTCATGCATAACCTTTTTGAGGTCGCACAATAATAAAATCATTATTCAAGTTCTTCCTAAAAAGAGTTTTGTCTACTTTACCTCTAGTAAATCCATTTCCTATAAGAAATGAGCTCAGACGATCATACCATGCTCTAGGGGCCTGTTTCAGTCCATATAAGGCTTTATGAAGTCTGTAGACATGATCTGAATACTTTATATCCTCAAATCCAGGAGGTTGCTTGACATAGACTTCTTCATCTATAAAACCGCTCGAAATGCACTTTTACATCCATCTAAAAAGCTTTATGTCATGGCAAACAAAGATATGCAAGCGAGATCCTTATTGCTTCAAGTCTTGCTCATTGGAGCATATGTCTCATTGTAGTCTATTCCTTCCTGCTGATTATAGCCTTGTGCTACTAATCTTGCCTTATTATGACTTACTTTTCTTGATTCGTCTAGCTTATTCTTGAATATCCATCTAGTACCAATAATGAATTTCTTTTCGTGTTTAGGAACTAAGGACCGGACTTTATTCCTCTTGAATTGATTCAACTCCTCTTGCATAGCTAATATCCATGCTTTATCTTTTAAAGCTTCATCAATCTTTTAGGTTCTACTTGAGATATAAATGTCATGTTGGCTTCTCTTACGAACTTGGACCTTGTTCTTACACCTTCCGAGGTTTCTCCAATAATTGACTCTTTAGGATGAAAGCTTTTGTATCTCCAATCTTTCTTTAACTCAAAATTTTAGAAATGTCATCTTTTCATCATGAGGTGTTTCGATGAAGATACTTCCTCAGACCGCGCCAAAGGCATCAGAATAAAGATCATCTTCGATTCCTCTTCCTTATTGGGTT
Source organism: Erythroxylum novogranatense (assembly GCA_029891385.1). NCBI lineage: Eukaryota > Viridiplantae > Streptophyta > Magnoliopsida > Malpighiales > Erythroxylaceae > Erythroxylum > Erythroxylum novogranatense. Next base: position 7,901,301 of record CM057230.1, on the reverse strand, counting down.
GAGAGCTATCATCGAACTTAACATGAATAGTTTCTTCAACAGTCTTTGAGGTGAGGTTGAAGATTCTAAATGCCTTTGAAGTGAGAGAATAGCCTAGAAAAATTCCTGAAAATGTCTTTGCATCAAATTTGTCCGAGCTTCCTTTGTGTTCGGACTAGTGCACTTCAAATTTAAAGGATGGAAATAAAAATGTTTGGTCTCCTTCCATTCCACAACTCATAGGGAGTTTTCTTGAGATTGGTCGCAAAGAACACTCTATTCTCGAATGTAGCATGTTTGATTGATGACTTCGCTTGAAGTATTTAGGAAGATTCATCTCACAAACATTGTTCTTGCCATCTCTTGAATCGCCCTATTCTTCCTCTCAACAACTCCATTCTCTGCTGGAGTCCTTAGGGGTAGAAGTTATAGAAAATTCCATTTTCTTCGCAGAATACTCTAAACTTCTCATTTTCGAATTCTCCACCATGATCACTCCTTATGTTGGCTATAGACATTCCTTTTTCATTTTGTAACCTCATGGAAAGGTTTCTAAAGCACTTGAAAGACTCATCTTTATGTGATAGAAAAAGTATCCAACAAAACCTTGTAAAATCATCAACAATCACAAGTCCATACTTCTTTCCACCAAGACTTATTGTTCTTGTTGGACCAAATAAGTCCATATGTAACAACTCAAGTGGTCTAGATGACGTTATTTAAATGTTTTCAAGAGAAAGAGGTTTTAACTTGTTTCCCTTTCGACAACTTTCACAAAAGAAATCTTTGTCAAAACGAATTTATGGCAAACCTTTACCAAATCATGTTTCAAAAGTTTTGAAATATGTTTAAAACCGACATGGCCTAGTTTTTATGCCGATCGTCTTTCATCTTCGAGAGATAAAAACATGAAATATTTTGAGACTGAAAATCGTCTAAATCAATTTTGTAAAGATTGTTTCGTCTTTTGGCTGAAAAGAAGATGGAACCATCTTTGTTTCTGACTTCACAAAATTTTTGATTGAAAGTAACTTCAAAACCAGAATCACATAATTGACTAATACTTATCAAGTTATGCTTTAAACCATCAACTAGTAGTACGTTGTTAATGCATGCATGGGAATTCTTACCAATCTTACCAAACCCGATTATCTTTCCCTGTTGGTTGTCTCCAAAAGTTCCTCCTTTCTTGTACTGAAGATCTAGGAACATAGACTTGTTTCCCGTCATGTGACGCGAGCATCCACTGTCCAAATACCAATGGTGCTTCTGGTTCTTCCAAAGAAGGATTTCGTAGAGATATTATCTTATTTTAGGTACCCAGATTCTCTTGGGTCCTTTAGGTTAGTATGATGTAATGAATGATAATAAGGTGTAGAATGTAAACGTTGATGACCTTTCGAAAACTTGATTGATATCTTTTCTTATCTTTTGAGCAATTGATTTTACGTAATTCGGGCTTATTTTAGTAAACCCTAATCCAGTTTATCCCCTGATGTCTCGTATTTTCCTATCATTTCATTCATCTTTTTGTACTATCTCAGAATTTAGCTAGATCAATTGAGAGATTATTAATTCTCAGTTTCAATTGATTAATCTCTTCGGATCTATCTACAACTTTGTTGTTATTCAATTCCTCAACTTGCTTTCTCAAACTTATATTCTCACTCTCTATCTCATGAGTATGTTTGAGGTTTTCTACATATTTCTTCTTCAACAGCTTGTACTGTTTCAGAATAGCATGAGAATCCTCTAATAATTCTGAGTATGCATCTTGTATATCATTATAGCTAGAAGTTACCTCCTCATCACTTTCTTCTTCAGCTACCAGACATATGTTAGCATGTTCTGACGCTTCTGAACTTGTATATGATTCTGATGAGTCCAGGTCTTCCCACGTTGCCATCATGCTTTTCTTGTTATCCATACTCCTTTTGGGTTGTCTTTTCAACATTGGACACTCGGACTTGTAATGTCCCGGCTTCTTGCATTCATAACATGTAACGGATGCTTTATCGACTTTTTCATCATCTTTGCCGCTGTTCCTTCTAAACGTTGAATTTCCTTTGGACTTCTTTTTCCACATTCTTCTTATCTTTCTTGAAATGAAAGATAGCTCATCGTCTTCATCACTTGATTCAGATTCTGACTTACTGGAATCATCATCCTTTGCTTCTTCAATCTTTAAAGCCTTTGATGTGTTCCTCTTTGTTTTCTTCTTCTGGATTTTGTGATTCTTTTGACTTGCTTTGAGTGCTATGGACTTCTCTTTCTTGGGCTTATCTTCCGCATCAAGCTCTACTTCGTGTACCTTCAACGATCCAAGCAATTCATCAAGCTTCAGTACGCTTAAGTCTTTGGCTTCTTGTACAGCAGTTACTTTGGGTCTCCATCTTTTGGGCAGACTCCTCAAAATCTTTCGAACATGGTCTTGACTGTTGTACTTTCTTCCAAGAGCTTTTAGTCCATTAACAATTGTTTGGAATCTTCCAAACATTTGATCAATGGTCTCTTCTTCTTTCATCTTGAATAACTCGTACTGATGCACCAAAATACTTATCTTGGACTCCTTGACTTGATTTGTTCCTTCAAGTGCAATTGATAATGTATCCCACATTTCTTTGGCAGTATCACATCCATGAACTTTGTTATACTCGCTTCTGCTCAATGCACAACTCAAGAAAATTTTCGCTTTGGAGTTTAGTTGAAATCTTGCTTTCTGCTCAGCCGTCCATCTTTCTCGTGGAATTGGATTTTTATCATCATCTTCAGGTGTGTATGGTCCATTCTCGATGATGTCCCAAAGGTCAATGTGAGTAGACTCGATAAACAATCTCATCCGATCCTTCCAATAGTGGTAGTCTTCACCATTGAATGCTGGAGGTCGGTGACCGAGGCTCCTTCGCAATATCGTATGATTCCACCATTTTCTTTAGTTCACACTTTATTAGAGTGATTCTTGAACACCTCGCTCGATACCAATTCAAGTAAATCACACGTTAATATATTGAGTAATAATATGATCAAGATACACAAGAAGGGGGGGTTGAATTGTGATAAACTTTTCGTTAATCCCTTCAATAACAATTGCTTGTTCTTTCAGAAAACTTATCTTAAATCAATTCTTGACTAGTTTGAAAACCTTTGATAATAATGAGAACTACGATTTAAGTAAAGTAAGAGTTAGAGAGAAACTGACAATTTATCCTGGTTCACCCTAAACCGTGGGCTACGCCCATCCTCGATATCCTTCGAGATTTCACTATCTCCAACTGCTTACAAGTATTCTTTGGACCGAGCCTCTTCAGTCTCTTAACAACAAGTATTCTTTACTCTTAGCCTCTTCAGCTACCTGTAACACTTTTCAAAATGAAAACTAATAAAGAGCTTTTACAAAAGAGTTGCTCTTAATAATGTACACTTGAAAATAGTTCACAATTTTTCTCGATAGTCGATGTTTGAATACTCGAGTTTCATTCACTTTTCTCAAAAGTCGTTTTACTTCAATCTCGACTCTTATTTATAATCGTGTCTTCAATCTGTTTCTTGAATATCCGCTTCTTGAATCTTTAAAGAAGCGGTTATTCAGCTTTAACTCAGAATCGTCTTAAAGCGATGTTTTTTTCTTCATCGATTCTTGTATAATCGCTTTTCTCTTCGTAAAGCTTCCGTCTGATTTTTGTATCGTCTGCTTTTCTCTTCGTAAAGCTTCCGTCTGATATTCTTCCGTCTGTTTTTCCTTCTGCTTTTTCTTCCTTCTGTTTTTCTTCCGTCTGTTATTCTTCCTTCTGCTTTTTCTTTTTATGCATCCATCTACTTTTCATTTGTATATTTCTCTTTGTTTATTATCAAAATTATTTAATACGTGAAGTCTGGTTTGACTTAACAAAGAAGGCCTTGATTACAATGAGACATACGCTCCTGTGGCTCGTTTGGAGGCAATTAAGCTACTATGTGCATTTGCGTCTCATAAAAGGATCAAATTAAATCAAATGGACGTCAAGAGCACATTTCTCAATGGGTATATTCAAGAGGAAGTCTATGTCAAACAACCGCCGGGATTTGAAGATCATGAGCATCCGGATTACGTCTACAAACTCAAGAAGGCACTTTATGGACTGAAGCAAGCACCTAGAGCATGGTATGAAAGGTTAAGTACTTTTCTAACTCAACATGGATATGTTCGTGGTAAGATAGATAATACTTTGTTTATTAAACATGTTGATAATGATATGCTTATTTGTCAAATTTATGTTGATGACATTGTGTTTGGTGCCACTAATGAATTTTTGTGTAAAGAATTTAGCAATTTAATGCAAGGTGAGTTTGAAATGAGCATGATAGGAGAACTCAAGTTCTTTCTTGGATTGCAAATCAAGCAACACAAAAATGGAGTATTCATCCATCACTCGAAGTACACAAAGGAACTTCTTAAGAAGTTTAAAATGGAAGGATGCAAAGTGGCAACAACACCAATGGCAACAAATGTGGTCTTGGAAAAAAATGAACATGAAGAAGATGTTGATCAAAAACTCTATAGAGTTATGATCGGCTCTCTCTTGTATTTAACTGCTTCTAGACCTGATATAATGTTTTCCACATGTCTTTGTACTAGATTTCAATCTTGTCCTAAGATTTCTCACTTGAGTGCTTGTAAAAGAATTTTTAGATATTTGAGTAGAACTATTAATCATGGTTTGTGGTATCCTAGTTGTGATTCATTTGATTTGTATGCTTATAGTGATGCTGATCATGGTGGCTGTAGAATTGATAGAAAAAGTAATAGTGGATTATGTCATTTCTTAGGATCATCTTTGATATCTTGGGCTAGTAAAAAGCAAGTTAGTGTAGCCATTTCTACTGCTGAATCCGAATATGTAGCAGCTGGGAGTGCTTGTGCCCAAGTTCTTTGGATTAAACATCAATTGCTTGATTATGGTGTTGTAGTTAAAAACATTCCTATCTATTGTGATAATACCAGTGCTATTTGTTTGAGTAAAAATCCTATATTGCATAGTAGAACAAAGCACATTGAAATTAGACATCATTTTATTCATGATCATTGTTTGAAAGGTGACATTGTTTTGAAACATGTTTCGTCTAGTGATCAATTGGCTGACATTTTTACTAAACCTCTTAAGGAAGATGTGTTTGTAAATATTAAATTAAGGTTAGGCATGTGTGATTTAAATTCCTTTGGTTGAATTTGATTTTTACTACATTAAATGGTCAAAATTTGAGGCAAAAGTGCAATCACATCCGAAGATACATTCATCGTGTTGATTACTTGGGCTGAATAAGTGACTTATTTGGAGTTTTGGTCACACCTTTTATGACTTGACCATTAGCAAATCGACTTATGAGAAAATTAGTATTCTGGGATGCAGATATTTAAGGATAAGTCGACTTAGACAGATCGACAAGTCGACTTATGAAGGTCGACAAGTCGACTTATTCAGGGAACAAGTCGACTTATGGTTGGACGGAGGCTTTAAAACAAGTTAATGTTGGGACCCGATCCGGGAACCGAATCCCAACCGGAAAAGCAGAAAGAACGAAGGAAACGAGGCCAATAGAAACGGAAAATTCGCATCGAAATTTCGAATCGGAAACAAATAGCGGAAGCCAATAGCAAAAATGAACTCGAATCACAAAGCAAGCGGAAGCAAAGCAAATGCGAATCGAATACAGAATCAAAACGGAAGCAAATCGAAAAGCATAACAAATGTCCGACATCTGTGCAAAAATCATCTTAAAGAAGCGTCGCGTTGGAAACCCAAACTATCCAAATCCGGTATAATTAAATTTTTTTTCTTTTTCTCATATTCATTTATTACATCTTTAGGCAATCTCATTCAAATCAAACAAACAATTTCCACTCTTGGAAATTCATTCTCATGCAAATCTCAAAACTTGCTCATATTCTTATATATCCGTACAAGTCCCAAAATACATTTTTATCCCAATTTTTTTAAACAAAATTTTGGCAGATAACTACGCTTTTATCCTAACAAACCTGCAAAGTGTTCAAAACAACACTTCTAAAAGGCCAATCAATCAAACAATCATCAAAATCAACCGGACCCTCCGTCCGGGATCTCAGCAGAAACAATCGCAATCCTAATTCTAAAACATTCTCATAATTGTAATTCAATCTACTATTCTCATAGTTCAATCTCATTCCCAAACTTATACACAATTCCATATACAATTTCATACTCTCATTCATAATCTTCATACATTCTGAAATACATCATAATCACTTAACGACAATTCAAGCCATTTACAAAATATTTCAAATCTCAATTTATAATACAATGCAAACGATGCAAAAACAAACTAAACGTCTTCACATTCTTTCATCCGATCTCCTGCTCGAAACCTGAAGATGGGGATGAAAGGGGGGTGAGCTCGAAAGCTCGTGGATAACACATTTATAAATCGACAAATAAGCAAAAAACATTTTTCATAAGCTTTTTGCCAAAAGGGCTTATTTTTCAAATTTTGTAACTTTCAAAACGGTTTCCTCAAACCTTTCAATTTTTCAAACTTTTCATAACAAAATTCACTTTTTCATTTCTCAATTTTAAGCATGAATGCAGAACACATAAACAAATCAAAAACACGTAACATATCAAAATGGTCTGGTTCGGTCCAAATAGAACGTACTGCACATTCCCGCATAGCGGTCCTGTGCAGACGTGAACAGAACGTACTACACTTTCCCGCATAGCGGTCCAGTGTAGCCGTGAAGGGAGTCCGAAATCGAAGCTCCGTGCCACTAGCGGGCAGCCGGGCAAAGGCTATAACGAATAGAGACAGTGCACTGACTCACCAAGGGACCTGACCAAACCCACATAACACATAACTCAAAACTGAAACTTTCAGATTGCCCGAAGGCACTTTTCAAACATCTTGCTTTTCACATTTTTCATCTCATAACATCAAATTATGTCATAAATGACACAAGCACATATTTACATGAATTCACATAATCAATCTAATGCAATGCACATCACCAAATTAATCACATAATAATCACATTCATGATCAAACATGCACTAATTTCTTTAAATCATTTAAATCATAAATCGAATAATTTGAAACTCATGAATTTCATAAATCTTGTATTTTCTCAAAATTATTTTCATAAAATCATTTATCAAAACTTTGCTTCTTAATTTTTTTCAAATTCGCATTCTTAGCTTTCAATTCAATAAATAAATATACTACCCACCTCATATCCATGCTAGCATCTTGTCCAATGCTTCAATTTGACCTTTTCTCCTTTTTTCTTTCCAATTGAAAATTCCCTAAATCAATTTCATCCAAAATTTAATCTCATAAATAACTTAATCCTTCAATTTGATGCATAAGTCATCAATTCATACTAATTCCAAGATATGTACATCATTAATTTCTAAAATCCTTCAAAATCCCCAAATTCCAAAATGCACCTAAACCAATCCACTCAAATTCAATATCATAATTAACTTAATTTCTTAAAATTAATGTCACAATTCATCAATTTACACTAATTCCAAAATATCTAAATCCTCAATTTCAAAAATCCTCAAATCTTAAAATTGGCCTAAACCAATTTATCCAAATTCAATACCATAAAATACAATTTCTTCAAAATTAACTTCATATTCCACAAACCCATATCATTATCTATAATTCTACACCAAAATTTCACAAAATTCTTAATCACAAAATTAAGCCTAAACCTTACTCAAATTTCCATCCAAAATTAAACACAACCTAAAGCATATATATCAAAATCAATTTCATAAATCACAAACCCAAGTCCTTTTCCATGTTTCTAAACCAAAAATTCATCAAAATCTCAAAGCTCAAAATTTCCTCTTACCTCATTTCTCCTCCAATTTTCGGATTTCTTGGCTCATGAAGATGCTCTCTTCATTCTCCATCATTTTCCTTCTTCGAAAAATCCCAAAAGCCTTAAGAATCAAGTAGAAAAATTGGAACTTAGATTTCTCTCTCATCTTCCCACCATAACCGAAACTTCTCCTCTCTTCTTTTTCTTATTTTTTCTTCCTTTCTTCTGATTTTCCAGCCACTTTTGTGGCTTTATAATGCTTCAAACGACATCTCACCATGTGTTTAAAGCCATGTCATTTAAAATGTGATAAAAAGACCAAAATGCCCCTAACATGTTACTTTATGTCATGATTAATTTCGGATCTGATTCACACTATCAATTTGAAGGAATTTGTTCAAACTTCCTTTTAGAGAAATGTTCCTCTCAATCATACAAATCCAACGCCACCGACCTCCCTCAATTCGGATCACTACACCAAAAGTTATACGCAAAACAGTTCGGGTATATCCATATTCTAACACATTTTCCATGTACGATTATTTCCTTCCAGAAATTTACATTCTTAATCCCAGATTTGAAACTCAATGTCTTCATAACCATTGTAGTCTTATGTCTCTAGTTTAATTCAAAACAAGAATCGCCTCATTTCAATTCCCAGATCAAAAGTTATACTCAAAATACTCTCAGATGTTCCTAATCCAAAAATTACACCCTAATCCGAACTTCCATTCATAATTCGAAGGTCTTAGGGGCAAAATTGACATTTCATTTCTTCCTATGATTTGTAGCCCCTTATCTTATCTTTATTTCGGATCAAGCATCACTTCAATCGGATCTCTACAGATCCCGAATTTCTCAAAATACTGAACTATGTTTGGAAAATTTCCTGACTCACTTTGATTAAATTAATCACCATTAATTTAATCTCAAAAAATCACAAATTTCTATGAGGATGTAGATAATTGTCTTAGGAATCCAACACCATAAGAATCAACTCAATCGGATGTCGGACAGAAAAGTTATAAGCAAAAGAGTGAAATATGTTCATAAAATTGCCTTTCTTAAACAAGTAGGAAAGTCGCGATCGTGCGCGTGCACGCCCGTGATATCCGCATGGACCATCGAAGTCACGATCGTGCCCGTGCACGATCGCCACAATGCGGTGAACCCGCAGAGTTGCGATCGTGCGTATGCACGACCCCGACTTTTGGGTGGACCTGCACCCCTTTCTCTTTTTTTTTCCTGAAACTTTCAAAAATCATAATTTTTTATCCTGAACTCCAAATTTAACAAATTTAGTCTCTATGGAAAGCTTGAAGGAAGCTCTATAACTTCCATGCAGAACTCCACAACCAATTCCATCTCTAAAATGATTAATTTTCTAATCAAAGATTTAACCCAAATAATAAATACTTAAACAAAGTCCTCAACTTTGAAAATTTCTATCTTTCAACTCCAAACTCCAATCATGTCATATTTTATATCGATGCGAAGATCAGAAAGTCACCTACAACTTTTATGAAGAACACAAAAATCAATTTGACTCCTAAGGGAGTCCATTTTCTGGTCAAAGATTCTGTCATCTAATATTCTCATGCTAAAACCATAACATAAACTTGTAAAAACCATAACTTATTATTCCTTGATCAAAAAATTGGATACAGTATGTCAAAATAAAGATCAAATCAAATCCTTCAACTTTCATGAAGAACATCAAAGCTCAATTAACCTCTAACTAGGTTAATTTCTCAGTCAAAGATTCAGTCATAATTAAAGTCAAAAGTCAACCCTATCACACATAAACTTTGACTGATCATAACTTCCACTCCCAATATCGAAAAATTAACATAATCTACAAGTTTCCAGAAGACCATTTTCTCAAATTATGCCTAAATCAAAAGTCAACTTTTAAAGGCCAAAAAGTCAACTATTTCACAATTTTTCATATTTTCACACTTTCTCTTTTTAATTTTTATTATTTAACTTCATTTCAATCAACTCATCTACTTATAAATATTTCTTATTTTTACTTCAAAATCGGGGTTCAACAGTTCTTCCCTTTCTTCTCCGCATACCTCTTCTCTCCAAAACCCAGAAATTTCTCTCCCAAAACTCGACTTATCTTCCACAAATTCCTAAAATCTTACTTACCCACAGATTTTCGACCTTCATCAACTCTAAATCACCCCATTTTATCTCCAAATCACCTCTCCTTTTTAAAACCCCTCTTTCGAAACCCTAACTTGCGTTTTTCCCTTTCTCTCTCTACAAATCAATGGCTCCTCGAAAATCCTCTCAGAAAGGAAAAGAAATGGCTCAATCTCAAGGTCCCCACGTTCCTCAAAGACCACGGGTTCGGGGGTCCTCATCAAGGGGAGAAGCGACAAGGGAGGATGACGCGATTGAACCCAGATTTGCTTCGAGGGATGCTCAAACATTGTATTATAAGGTACTTAAAGATGAATTATTGATTCCCTCCATGAGATTTGATTGGATTGAGTTAGATAGTAGTGAGTTCTCGGATGTGTTTTCTGAAATTGTTAACCTTGGGTTAAGAGATTTTTTGGGTTTTCATGATGATATCTATGAAGAAACAGTAAAGGAATTTTATGCGAATCTGGTTGTTATTGGAAGGAATGTTGAGGATGGAGTTACCTTGTGCTCTAAAATTAACGGGAAAGCAATATATCTTTGTGAATCAGATTTGTGTTCCTTGTTTAATTTGCTTAGAGGAGGAGTTAGGCCTAGAGCTTCTCTTACTGATTTTGAGATTTTGAGAAATGATGAGGGTGACACTGATGAAGAAGTCGAAGAGAATTTCGGCTATACTGAGGAAAAAGGGGCTGATTTGTTAGTTCGGTTATGTTCCGATCATTCCCCTCCATTTGAGGCGATGGATTTACCGTTGAATTATCGGCTACTACATTATGTGATAAACAGGGTTGTGTACCCAAAGAAAGCCAGTAATAATCAAATTACTTCTTTAGATAAGGAGATTCTGTGGCATATGGAGGAAGAACAGAAAATAAACTATCCGAGCTTAATTATTCAGATGATGAGGAAAAAGGCGAGCTTATTACGTGGACAATGAAGAGGAAACTAGTCCGCATAAAGGAATGTCGATGCAGACCGATTACCCATATCTCTCAAAGTTAAAAATGCAATATGGATTCCTATGTTAGTTTTCCCTATCCTCGAGTTGGAGGTTCACACTTACAATTTAAGGAGCATGAAGCTTGTTAGAACAAGTTGAGAAAGGTTGGGTTTACTCTATCATGTTGAGAAGCTTGGGTTGACTTTGGTAGGTGGCAGTACCTTCAAGGAAACGATCTAGGACGAGAGAACGTCCAAGTAGCTCACGACCAAGTAATGTCGGAAGAAGTGAGGTTTCTCAAGTCGATATTCAGAAATTCGAGATCGTTGGATGAGATAAATGAACGACATGATGATCAACAAGATGTGCTTATAAGATTGGAAAGGAAAGTTGATGAACAACGCAGCATGCTTACCCACTTAGAAAAGAGCATCAAGAAGATTTTTGACAAGCTAGGGTGTAGGCACGACGATTCTTCGTCATGATGTGTATTGCATTATGCCTTGACCAACATTTCGACTTCTGTTTTGTTTTATGTTGTGTTTGTGTTTGTTTGACATTTTCTTATAATGACTATTACTATCATTTGTGTTTGATGTTATGTTTGGTTTTAAATTTCATTACTCTTCATTTTCTCTAATTTTATTGAAATTGATATTTGATTTAGGGGGAGTGAAAAGTGAAAATGAAAATTTCATTGATTTGCATTTTAATTTTTGCTTTATAAATTAAGGGGGAGACAACCTAACCATCAAGACAAGGGAAACCTTCATCAAATTTTATGTCCTTCAAATTTCTTGTCAATTTCTACATATTTTATCATTATCAAAAAGGGGGAGATTGTTGGACCAATGGTGGTTGACAAATTAAATCCCTTTATGTTTTGATAATAATAAAATATCTAGAAATAGTTAAGAAATTATTTCAGGTATTATTCAATGAAAGGATTGTGCAAATCAAGATGAGCAAGTGTCTAATCAATGGAGAATCAAGATGGGAGTTTTCCTCTAAGTGAAAAATGACATAAAACATGAGGATTATAAAGGATTTGGTCGGATGTTACCATTGAAGGAAATACAAGTTGACTTACAAAGCACAAGTCGACTTACAGATGAAGCAATGTCAGTACAAGTCGACTTATCAAACACAAGTCGACTTATCGAGTACGACAAGTCGACTTACATGGTACAAGTCGACTTATTAGAGAGCAGAGATGAAACTTTTACGTAAATGGTTGAAACAAGTCGACTTATACATTCGACAAGTCGACTTATGGATGCACGAAATCAACTCCAACGGTCCAATTTGATAAAAATGGAATGGAGATTATCAAGGAACGGCTATATCCAATTAAGCAACGGCTAGTAGAGCACAAATAGCTATATTTCTTCAAGTATAAATAGAGGATGATGGAAGAAGAGTATATACAAGTTCTACAAGTTCAAATACTCTTATATTGCTTCAAATTCCTCACTATTGCTCTTATTTTGTTACAAATTGTATTGAGCATTTTTTCTTCAATCTTTGTATTGTTTTACTTACAATTTGAGTGACTAGGTCATGTGAGGTAGGATTTGTGTCGGAAGACAAATCGAGTGTAAAGGTTGCTTGAGCCGGAATTCAAGTGGGATTGTAAAAAGTTCACACTCAACTACAAAGTGTGCAATAAAGTGGTTGACAAAATCCTAAGTGGGAGCTTAGGTAGAGGACATAGGTCTTAGCACCGAACCTCTATAAAAACAATGTTTGATCTTCTTCCCTACACTTTTTAATTAAGTTTATCAAAATTGTTTTTGTGTGTTTTAACTTCTGATTTTCTTGTAGAAATTTTCAAAGAATTTTAAAGATCTATTCAACCCCCTTCTAGATCACTTACATCTAATTTTTAGACAGACTTTTATGATGGAAAAAAATAAGATTAGGGCCGGGAATTCATGAACATGCATATTTCACCTACATGTGCATCAATACTAGTTCGAATTAAATATTTAGTGACTCGTACCTTCTCTGATTCTTATAGAGGCCCAAGTGGAACGTCGTTCGACCGACGGGGTGAAAACTTCCCGGCATTAGCTCGGAAGTAATAGGTGAGTAACCTAGGTGGTTACCTCAATCTACGTGTTTACTGTGACTTATTTGCCCTACGGGGATTACTTGGATTACATGATATTGACTGTAAATTACTACTCATTGGAAATTCTAGGCTGTTATGTAACTGTTCAATTGAACATGTGCACTCATGCACAGATGCATAAATTGATAAAGAATAAATGTGAACCGAGTCGCTACTGATACTGATACTGCGAGCCTAGAGCTCGAAGGGAGATAATTCTCCCTAGACGCATCTACTGACTACTGAACACTGCTAAAGCACTCGGTCACAATACTGTAATAAACTGGAAAAGAGTCACATGTGCATTGCATACTGGACTGAATAATTGACATGGTACCTGACTGTATGTATACTGTAATACAATTGTAACTGTGTTCTGTTTACCGTGACTGTGTTGTATGCCGATTACTGTGATTGTATTAGCATTGTAATTGTACGATTACTGGATGCATACTGTATCATGCTTATGTGATGCATGAATTGGGAGAACCATTGATGATGGTTTCTCATTGAGTTCGCAAACTCATCCAAAATTGTAAACTATTTTTTAGGCTTACGTGTAGACAGATAGCTCCCTCAGGACTGTAGAGCCGTGTACTGTGGATTGGCGAGAGAGGCAATGGCTCAAAGGTCGGTCAGCTGGCCTTTCTTTTGGAGACTTATAGTTAGATCTGTTCTTTGTACATTACTGTATGGTACATAGTGTACGGTGTTTTGGAACATGTGCAGACTGAAAGTACTGACAGTTTGTAAATTTCTGAATTTTGAGTGAATGAAATGAAATCCAGTTTGGTTTTAAAAAGTTATCAATTTCTTCGTACTGCTTTATGATTGTGATGCCATGAGGAGTTTAGTGGTAGTTGTCAGTAGTGGTCTCTTATCGTAGGATATGTACCGGAATGACCTACGGGCATTTCGGTGGGTACTCTATGGTAAGGGGGCGCTACATGCCATGCAGAAGAAATGGAGGGTTTATGTGATTGAGAAGAAATGGATGGTTTATGTGATTGATTTGGATTGATTTCGAACCATAGGTGTCCGAAGTATCGGTAACTTGTTATTGAAGTGTTACGTGTATAAATTGTATTACTTGGTGCAAATGTGAATTGGGACATGTGTTAATATTATGTTATGAAACGATTGATACTGAATTGAAACATATGCATTCCATGCATATAAGTATGATCAGATGATGACAGTTATGACCGGAGCAGTCAACGTATTTCAGAGCTTAAAGCTCAACGCAACAGGGCCTCGAGCCCAACGTATTTCAGAGCCACAGACTCACCGTATCAGGGCATTCAAGCCCAACGTATTTCATAGCCACAGGCTCACCGTATAAAGTGCCCATCACTGGGACAGTTCAGGCGCACGGTCACAACACCATAATAAAATGGGAAGTGTCACATGTGCATTGCATCACCATATGATTGAAAATGGACTGTATGAAAGGCGAAGCGCCTTACATTTATAAAATGATAGTGCATGTGATATTACTGTATATGATACTGGGTGTTACTCTATGAATTGACTGTATATGCATGAGTTGGGTGGACCATCGATGATGGTTTCTCGTTGAGTTCGCAAACTCACCCAACATTGCAATTATTTTTTAAGACCGTGTTAGTAGGCTCCTAGCTCCAGAGTTAGAGATTTTCTCTGCCTTGTAGATCGTTTCGGCAAGAGAAGTTATGGCACAGAGGTGGCTCAGCTGGGACTTTTGGAGATGACCTAGATAGGAGTTGTTTTAATTTCTTTTGAGTATTGTATGGACAGAATTGTGTAATTATGGATTTGAAAAATGAAATGAAAAGTGTTTTAGTTTCCAAGATCGGTTATATTTATTTTGCTGCCATGTGGATTATAGTTGGTATTGCTCGGTAGTGCACCCTAATCGTGAGTTACGTGTCAGAACGACCTATGGGCATCCCGATGCGTACCCTACGGTGAGGGGGCGCTACATTTTCTACCGTGAAACTTTTAAAATAAACGGCA
Source organism: Erythroxylum novogranatense (assembly GCA_029891385.1). NCBI lineage: Eukaryota > Viridiplantae > Streptophyta > Magnoliopsida > Malpighiales > Erythroxylaceae > Erythroxylum > Erythroxylum novogranatense. The sequence goes on along the minus strand of CM057230.1, from coordinate 7,886,274 downwards.
AAAAGGTTTTGCAAAATGTTTTCGCTTATCTTTCAATTTATAAACATATTATCCACGTGTTTTGTGCTCACCCCCTGTCATCCTCATCTCCAGGTATTCGAGCAGGAGATCGGATGAAAGAATGACACAATGTTTGGTTCGATTTTGTATCGTTTGGATTTTTGTGTAAATTGGGTTTTTGGTATTAATTTTGTAGATTGCTTGAATTACCATAATGTATAGCAAGCATTTATTGATGTATGTGAATTATGAAATTGTGTATATAAATAGTTGTGATGTATTGTAAAATTCTGAAAATGGTGGATTGAATATGGATGATTTGTGATATGTGAAGTACTAGATATAGGATTGTGTTTACTGAGATCCCCGACAGAGGGTCCGGTGGATTTTGATGATTGTGTGATTGATTTATAGAAGTGAGTTTTACACTTTGCAGGTTTTGGGTTAGTTAAAATGCAGTCGTTATGCTGCCGAAATTTTTATGACAAAAAAAAGAAAAGAATAAGATCTATGATTTTATTAATAGGATGAGATTGAGAAATTACTGTTAAGAGCTTAATATGAATTGCGATATGTATGAAAGATGAATGACATGAAAAAAATATATCAGATTTGGAATTTCTTAAGGTTTCCAACGTGATAGTCTTTTACGATATTTATGTCAGATGTCGGATCCGTTTTCGTTTTGTTTCAGTATTTGTTTCGCTTCGATTCATATCCGTTTTGCTCTCTTCGATTCGTTCGTTTCGTTGTTGATTTCGATTATGTTATGGTTTCCACTTTATGTTTCTACTTCGAAATTCGAATTATGTTTTTGATACTTTGTTTTCGCTTTCGGATTTTTTTTGCATCGTTTCGATTTGCTTTCGATTGTGATCCGTTCTTTCGAATTCTTTTTTCTTTCGATTGCTTCCGTTTCGTTTCCATTTTCGTCTTTCGTTTAACGGTTGGGATCCGATTTCTGGATCGAGTCCCAACAGTTATGGTATTCTGCTTCGGAATTCGAATTCCGTTTTTGATACTTTGTTTTCGCTTTCAGATTTTTGTTTGCATCGTTTTGATTCGCTTTTGATTGTGATCTGTTCTTTCGAATTTGTTTTTCCTTCGATTGCTTTCGTTTCGTTTCCATTTTTGTCTTCTATTTAATGGTTAGGTGTTAGGCCCCGATTTGCATTAAGCAGTTTATTTTATTTTTGAGGTTTAATTTGAAATTTCCTTTTAGTTGGAATAAATTGAGGTTTATAGTGTTAAGAGGAATGAAAGTTAAATGTGAGATTAGTTTAAAGTAGAGTTAAATTAGTTGTTGGAAATTGAAAGGAATAAAATGGCTTAGGGGCAATTTAGGTAATTCACTTATGGTTTTAAAGTCTAAGGCTAAGATGGAAGGTTACTTTGGTCCTTTTGAGTTCTTTTAAAAACAAAAAGAAGAGAAGTTTTGGGAGCATATAGTGGAATCGTTCATGTGAGGGAAAGAAATAAAAAGTTTGCAAGGAAAGGAAGGTTTTATTTAAACTACGTAGTTTTGGGAGTTAGGGCTTAGGTTTTTATAATTTAAGAAGTAAGCTTACCTAAGGCTTTTAGTAGAAGACACGAAATTATCATAGAGGAAGGAGAAAAGAGGAGAGTTTCGGCCAAGAGAAGAAGAAGAAGAAGAAGAAGAAGAAGAAAGAGGTTAGGGTCTTGTGATTGTCTTGATTAGAGAAAAGTTGTAGAGTGCTTAAGAAGGAGAAGAGAAAGAAAGGAATAAGTGTTCATCAAAGTCAAGAGAGAGAGGAATTTTCGTGGGTCTCTCCTTAAGGTAAGAAAAATGTGAAATTCTTTGGATTTATGAGTGGGTTTTGATGCTTATAGTTTGGATAAGGTTTGGGTAAAGTTAGGTAGGTTCAATTCCATGTTTTCCTCTCCTAGGATTGTCTAATTTTGGGATATCACATGTTAATTGGGTTATGCTTTCTTGATGAAGGTGAAGAGAGGTTATTAGAGCAAGAAGAAAGGTCAAGTGTCTAAATTCAAGGCTAAAGGATTAAGGTGGGTAATTTCTTAATAATTGAGTTAATGAACTTGTTAAAGTTCTATAATAAATGATATTGAATGCTTTCAAATGAATTATCAATGTTGCTTGTATTTCTTGAAATGGTTTGAATTTGTATAGATGTAAAAATATGTGTATAATTGTTTGACAAGTGAAAAAGAGATTTGAATATATGATTTGAGAAATTGTGTGAAAGGTAGGTTGCAATGGCCATTGGTGGCTACCTTGCTTAAGGATGAAATTAACTTTTGCATCCTTCATTAAAGTTGTAGAGCATCTTGTTATCTTTCCATTAAGGTATAATATGTAATTTTTAGGATTTGGATTAAGAAGTTATGACAATTGGAAGATAACAACTAAGGTCCATTTTGATGTTCCTATAGCTTGTGAGTTTATGATAACTTTGGTGACAAATGATTGAAATCCATGGTTTGATGAACCAATTAAGTTGGAAATTGTGAAGTTGGTGAGTTGAACTTGGAGTTTGAAGTGTTATGAAGTGTTTAGGCTTTGGAATGAGTAAATTTGGGAAGTGTATAAATGGTTATGAAGTTAGGTTGAAGGTGAGAGGATTAGGAGAAGCATTGAAGTTTTGGGAACCCATGTCCGTTAAACGGACATGGATGTCCGTTAAACGGACAGCCTTGGGTGCAAAATCACCCCTTAGCCTGCCCATGTCTGTTAAACGGACTTGCATGTCCGTTTAACGGACATTCTCGGATCATTTGGGCCACTTTCACCCGAACGTGTCCGTTTAACGGACAGCTATGGGAAAGATGCTGAATTTCGAAATTGTTAGAGGCCGAATAGAGTTTTGTGGTCTTCATGAAAATTGTAGATCTAGATGTCTACTTTTAAATGGTCCAAAAATGAACGAAATATGATTTATAAATCGAAAGTTATGGTGATTGCTCCATAAGAGTTTCAAATTGATTTAGGGTTTGAACATGATCTATTATTTTGGGCATAAATCCCTCATACGACCTCCAATTGAGGTGAGACTTAAACCATTAGATTCCTAAGACATATATCTTTCTCTCCAAAAATATTGGTACCATTTAGAGTTAAATTGAAAAATTTTGCATTAAAATAAGTTAGGGGTCGTTTTGGAGATCATATTTGGAGTATGAGCTCTTTTAGACTTTTTGAGCATAACTTGAGTTATAAAACTCCGTTTGAGGTGATTCTTGTTCCAAAACGAACTTGAGGCATAGAGATACAACTTATATGAATAATTCAACTTATGATTTTGGTGTTTAAACAGTGTGCGCTCGCCACGAATGTGGAGTTACAAATAAGGACCCTGCAAGGTTATAAGCACAAGGTTCATATTTTTGCAAATTTAATGCCGAATCAAGTTTTCCATCGTGGTGAGGAATCCCTCCCTCGTGGGTTGCACGTCCAAATGTCACGTAGGACGTTGGACCCGTGTCTCACCGGGGTGAGGTTCCAACATTAGGATCCGATTTCTGGATCGAGTCCCAACAGTTATGATATTAGAGCTCAGTAATAGGATCTTACTTGGGTGTATTTGTGTAAATGACTTATATGAGAAATTGATAAGATTTTGTAAGGATAAGATTGAGATTGTGAGAATGTGCTAAGTGATCGTTTGATTTTGATGACAAGAAGTATGATTGACTTTAGGAATGTGAAATTGATGTGAATGACTTGTCATGAATTATTTGAAGAATTAAAGCGATTGGTTTGATTTGGGTGACAAGAATTACGATTGATTTTAGTAATGTGTTAATGAAATTGAGATTTGAATTTTCTTGATGAATTGGGATGAAGTGGTTTGGAGCATACATTTGTGAGATGAAATGAGAAATATTTGAAAGATGAGCTTGATGATAGGAATATATGTATTGATATGATATGGGTGGTATGTGACTTAAGAATTGATAAATTATGAAGAGATTGAGAATATGTATGATGAGGACATTAGATAAGAAAAGTGATTGATTAAGATCTTCTGGAAAGAAATTAGCTAAGAGATTGTGTTACTTGATGATGTGTTAGTGGGAATTTCGAGGACGAAATTCTTTTAAGAGGGGGAGAAATGTTATACCCCGATTTTTAAGTAGAATTTAGAAATAATAATTGAAAAGAAATGAGTGTTTTTGCGTATATGGTATGGTATAGACGTATTTATACTTAAAAGAAATTGATAAGAAAAGAATTGATTAGTTTTGATAACTTTGGGTTTTGAATAGATTTCGATGGGTTATGAAAGTTCAAGTAGATGAGTTGATTGAAATAGAGTTGAAGATCAAGAAATAAAGAGAAAAAGTGTGAGAATTTAAAGAAATAAGAAAGTTTGACTTTTTGGGGATGAATAGCGATAGAAAGTTTGACTTGAGAGTTGACTTTTTGATTTAGGTAAAATTTGAGAAAATGATCTTCATGAAACTTGTAGCTTATGTTGTTGAAAGCTTTTTGTTGCCATAAAGTTTGATAGTTTTCAATTTCAGGAGTGAAAGTTATGATCAGTCAAAGTTAAGGTTATTTGACTTTGTCTTTGAAAATGCTCTTAAGTGTGGAATTATGTATGCTGTGCTTTGAGGCAAATCGCCGGATTGATGTGGTCTGAATTTAGTAAAGCGGTCTTCAGGAAAATCATAGAAGATTTTCCAAGCTTTACAATCATGTATAATATGCAATTAGAGGATGTGAGAATTGAAAGATATGAATTTTGGAAGTTTAGATGTGTTATAGGTTGACCTATGTTATGACAGAAGTTTTGACTTCAAAATTGACCTATTTAGAAGTTGATTTAGCCTTTAAGTTCTTCATGAAAGTTGAATATTTTGATTTGATCTTTATTTTGATATAAAGTATAGAATTTTTCGATCATGGAATAAGAAGTTAAGATTTTTACAAGTTTCTGTTATTGGTTTAGTATGATTATTAGAGGACAGAACTTTTGATAGGAAAATTGACTTCCTTGGAGGTCAAATTGATTTTTATTTCCTTCATGAAAGTTGTAGGTGACTTTCTGATCTTTACATTGTAATAAAATATGAAACATTTGGACTTTGGAGTTAAAAGATAGAAAATTTCAAAGTTGAGTCTTTGTTTAGGGATTTATTAATTGAGCATAATCTTTGATTAGAAATTGGATTACATTAGAGGTTGAATTAGTTGTGGAGTTCTACATGGGAGTTGTAGAGCTTCCTTCAAGCTTTTTATAGGGACCAAATTTGTTAAATTTGAAGTTGGGAATCAAGAGATAAGAATTTTGGAAAATTCGGGTAATATATATATACTAAAAAAAACTGTAGCAGAAGCTATCTCGCGAGGGTGATAGCTCACCCTCGCGAGATTAAACGTTTAGTATTTTAAATTTTAAAATTTTTTATTCATTTTAATTATTATTTATAATCTTTTGAACATATGACCCATCTTCAATCATTTGCTCATATCTTTTTCGTCCGACATACGATTGACTCGATTTTTGAAGCGTTAGATTCATAAGACAATTATCTACATCCTCAAGTGATATTTGTATTTTTATGAGATTAAATTAAGGATGATTAACTTAATCAAAGTGAGTTGGCAAATTTTTTGAACATAGTTCAGTATCTTGAGAAATTCTTAATCCGTGGTGATCCAATTGAAGTGATTCTTAATGAAAAATAAAAATAAGACATGGGGCTACAAGTCATATGAAGAAAGTGAATTTCAATTTAGCCCCTAAGACTTTCAATTTCTGATTTAAAGTTCGGATTCGTGTGCAGTCTTGGATTAGAGAAATCTGAACGTATTTTAGCCATAACTTTTGCTCTAGTAATCCAAACGAGGTGATTCTTGATTTGGATTAAACTAGAGAAATAGGGCTACAATTGTTATGAAGACATAAAGTTTCAATTTTGTGTTTAAGAATGTCAATTTTTGAATGGAAATAACGTGCTGGAAAATGATTTAACATAAGACATGTCCGAACTGTTTACAGAATAACTTTTGGTGTAGTCCACCAAATTAAATGATTTTAGTGGCGTTATGAAATTAAGATAATAAGGAACAATTCTCTAGAAGGAAGTTTTGGCAAATGCTTTCAATTGAATAGTGAGAAAAATGTCCTAAAGTAAGCATTAATGAGGATAAAGTTTAAGGGCAATTTTGGAAGTCTACTTAAGAACTTAAGTTACAAGGCATTCATGGAGGGGCAATTAAGTCTTTATACCCTCATTTAATGACATGGCAACTTGGAGGTCGTTTAAGAGGAGAGAAGCACAACCCTTTTATGAAAAGAAGAAGAAAATGAAGGAACAAATAAGAAAGAAAAGGAAGAGTGTTGTCGTGGAGAAGAAAAGAAGAGAGAAGAAAGGGAGAAGCTTAGGGATTTCAAATTTTTAGGGCTTCTAGCATGATTTTTGCGTGGATTCATGAGGAAAAAGGTGGGAAAGCTTGAAAGCTTCCTTTGGAACCCAAGAAAATTCGAAAATGGTAGAGGTTGAAGGTAAGAGAAAATTTGAAGCTTTGAGTTTTTCATGAATTTTTGGTTTAGATATCTTCTTAATGATATTGGTTTGTGGATTTTGAAGTCAATTTTGGTGAATGCTTAGTTTAATTGGTTTAATTTTGGAAAATTGTGAGTTAGGGTTTATGCCCAATTTTTGTGATTTGGGGATTTTGGAAATTTTTGGTTTGGATTCATGGAAAATAGAATGGGTTTGTGTTTTATAAATTCAATTTTGAGGATTATGTTATTTATGAGGTTGAATTTGGGTGAATTGGTTTAGGTAATTTTAAATTGGAAGAAGAAAAGAAGCAATAGACAAATTAATGAATGGGACAAGCTTCTAGCATCGATTCGAGGTGGGTAGTATGTTTATTTATTGAATTTTAAGCTAAGCATGTGTATTTGAAAATTCAAGAAGCAAATTTTTGATAAATTAATGTTTATATAAATGTTTGAAAATTATGATTTCGAAGGATTAAATCCCTTATTTTAGAAATGATTTTTAGAAAATGCAAGATTTACGAAATTCATGGTTTTCGAATTATTTGAATAATTTGAAAAATGTGCTTTGTGAATTTGAATAAGTTTGATTTATGATTTAAAAAAATTATTGCATACATTGTTATGAATTTGATTCATATGTGATTAAATTGATGATGTGAATTGCATTAGAATTGTTATATGATTCTATGTTGGATATGTGATTGTGATGATATGATATGAAAAATTTGAAAATCAAGATTTTCAAAAAGTGCCTTCGGGCAATCCGAAATTTTTCAGTTTTGAATTATGTGTTATTTGGGTTTAGTCAGGTCTCATAAGAGGGACGAGTGCGCACTTGTCTGTTTTAAAGCCTTCTTCCGGCTACCTGCTAGTGGCACTGGAGTTTCAATCTCAGACTTCCATAAGTCACAGCTACACCGGACCGCGATGTGTGAAGGTGTAGTATGTTCCGTTCACGGCTGCACAGGACCGCTATGCGGGAATGTGCAGTACGTTCTGTTTTGGACCGAACCAAACCATTTGATTTGTTATGTGTTCTTGTTTTGTTTCTAAGTGTGATGCATTGCATGTTTTGAAAAATGTTTAAGAAATATGGATTTTGTTCATGAAATGTGAAAAAATGTGAAAATTTTGAGAAATAAACTATTGTGGATTTTTCAGCTGAGAATTTATTGAAATTGTTTGGCAATGATTTGAAAAGTTAGAGAAATAAGAAATTTGCCAAATTTTTTCCGTTAAACTTTTAAAATAAATGGCAAAAAGATTTTGTAAAATGTTTTCGCTTATTTTTCAATTTATAAACATATTATCCACGAGCTTTGTGTTCACCCCCCCCCCTTTCATTCCCATCTCCAGGTATTCGAGCAGGAGATCGGATGAAAAAATGTCACGATGTTTGGTTCGATTTTGTATCGTTTGGATTTTTGTGTAAATTGGGTTTTTGGTATTAATTTTGTATATGGCTTTAATTTCCATAATGTATAGCAAGCATTTATTGATGTATGTGAATTATGAAATTGTGTATATAAATGGTTGTGATGTATTGTAAAATTCTGAAAATGGTGGATTGAATATGGATGATTTGTGATATGTGAAGTACTAAATATAGGATTGTGTTTACTGAGATCCCGGACGGAGGGTCCGGTGGATTTTGATGATTGTGTGATTGATTTATAGAAGTGAGTTTTACACTTTGCAGGTTTTGGGTTAGTTAAAATGCAGCCGTTATGCTGCTTGATTTTTGTTAAGTAATAAGTTGAATAAAGAAAAAAAAAAGATTAAGATGTTTGAAAGATGGATTATAAGAAGTTTGTTATGAATGGAGAAATTGATTAAGGATAATTTCCAAGAAAAGGGAAATAGTATGTATTTGCATGAATTTGAACAAAGATGGTTATAAGAAAAGAAAATAATTTATACCGGATTTCGAATCTGTTTAGTCTAGGTTTCCAACGCGATAAGTATATGTTTTCGGATGTCAGAAATTCGTATTCGATTTGCTTTCGTTTTTTTTGATCTGTTTTGAAATTTGATTCGTTTTCACTTTCGCATGTGTTCCGCATTTTTTGTTCTTCGATCTTTCGATTTGTTTCGTATTCGATGCAGTTTCGATTTCTTTCGTGTTGTGCTACGCTTTGAATTGCTTTCGGTTCTGCCTTTCGACACATTTTTGCCTTCGTTCCGATTCGATATGTATTTGATTTTGCTTGTTAAGTTTTTGTTTCTACTTTCGATTCATTCGTTTCCGATTTTTGATTCAATTCGTATCCGATTTGATTTCACCTTATGTTCTGTTCTTTCGATTTCGCTTTTGTTCGTTTTTCGTGTCAATTGCCCATTTTTCGGTTGGGATTCGTCTTCGAGATCGGGTCCCAATAATTGATGGGCTCTACAAACGGGATCCAACATCTTGTGGTATCAGAGTTTAGTCTTTTGAGTTCTTAGGCTTAGAATACATAATGGTACGAATTGTTTTGTTATGTGACTACTTGTTTGCATTGTGAAATGATTGATTGCATTAAGTGACATGCATATCATGCATACATGTAGGAAATAAGATTCAAAATTAAAGTAAGCTAAAAGATGATGTCTCATTGTAGGAGTAAAATACCACCTCGTAAAAGAATACGAGGAGTTTTGTAAGGATCTGTTGCACCTAATTCCTCACCAGTAGAGAAGGGTATTGATGAGCATAGAATATCAGTAATTACAACCGCATAAGTCACATGTATGAAATTTTGTTAAGAGTTTGTACTATTAGAAACAATAAGAAGAATGGTGTTTTATCAGAGTATAAGATAAGGAAATTTGTGGATATTTAGAAATAAAAAATATTACATGGTCCGATATGTTAGACATAGATTCAGTATTTATGGTTATGTTGGCAAATTTGGTAGCAGAATTTTGTTGAAGATATGTACTTGAATTCATATGGATGCGAAAATATTTTCATGAATTGATTGAAAAAGAAATAAAGACAGGGTAGAAATGACAAAATTTAAGGCTTACAAGCAAAGTGGAATTGAAAAGTTTAACTCGGAATTTATGATCTGGTATAAGATTATGCTAGTGAATTGAGATCTGAATTTCGAGATGGTTATGCATCTATAATTCTAAACTGATTAAGAATGTACATATGGAAAATGAAACAAATGATAGTGATATATGTAGAAGTTCTCAAGGTGATGTTGACTAGTTATTTGAGTACATATTTGATAACGTGATTACACTGGTGAATAATATGATTGAGTATATGCGAGATTTATATTTAGATATGGTATAGGAGATAATCTATGATCCCTATAGTTAAAATTATGAGATGAATTAGGGTAACGCGATGGAAGTATGGTATAGGTGATTATGCTGATAAGGTAACTACTATAGAGGAGTAATTTTTGAATAGTCATAGAATATTAAGAGGTTGTTCAAAATCAATTGCGATTGATGTATCATTAGCTTGAGATATAAATTGATGACCTGTCGAAATTAATTATATATATAAGATGTAATGATCTTGATGGTTCATACCAAAATATAAGAGTAAACGAATATGCCTCTTATTTCATTGAGTTTCATTATAAAGGATATTTTGATCATGTAAAGTGTGATAAAAATCCAAAATATTGAAATATCATGAGTAGTTGTGTAACACCCCACTCTTGTATGACCCGAACTCGACATCGATGGTGATATCTGAGTCCGTGCCCTGCGAGGGTGGTGTGCTACATCACTCAGTCAAAACTCAGTATATTTTTTTTCTTGAACATAAACTTACACTCTGCCGGAAATAATTAACATACACACTCACCGGTAAGTACAATGACCGGTCCCTTATAAATACAAATTAATTCAGTGCGGTGACTTTACAAATTGACCGGATCATTTGTACAAAAATTCAGAAAATAGAATTTTATACAGAATTTATCAGACACTAATGTAGATGCGAACTGATCCCTAACCTCTTCCCTCACTCTCAAGCGATTGTTATACGCCCGTTGCCTAACGGGGTATTCTTCTGAGTCCTAAAAAATAATTGCAAATTTTGGGTAAGTTTTGCGAACTCAGTGAGTGACCATCATCGATGGTTCACCCAGTCACACAATACAAAATTCACACATTTCGTTTTATTTCATAATTCACATTCACAGTATTGCACATTCATGCGTATACAATATTGCACATCCAAATTATTCATATTCGATACACTCAATCATTCCTATTATGCCGATGCAATGCACATGAGACTCATTTTTCATTTATTATTTTGCTGTGACTGAGTGCCTAAACTGTCCAATGTAGGGCTTGTTAATAACTGTCCCTTATCCGTTTGGAGGATACAGGGCTCATTAAACGTTGAGCTTGAGGCTCTGAATCACTTATGAACTCGAAGCTCATTTTCACTCGTTGAGCTTAAAGCTGTGATCGATGGCGACTTTGGTCACAGCAACCATTATCTGTCATACACTTATACATTGAAATGCATCGATCATATGGTGCACATTTAGAATACATGTATTTCCCATAAGTACAAGGCAGTTTGCCTTTTACTCAAGCCAACATATTTAATCAAATGCAGATGAAATGTTCATGTGACACTTTTCCAATTATTATTGTGTTGTGACCGAGCGCCTGAACTGTCCCATATAGGACCTATTAAGCGTTGTCGATGCAATGCACATGAGACTCACTTTTCATTTATTATTTTGCTGTGACTGAGTGCTTAAACTGTCCCATGTAGGGCTTGTTAATAACTGTCCCTAATCCTTTTGGAGGATACAGGGCTCATTAAACGTTGAGATTGAGGTTCTGAATCACTTATGAACTTGAAGCTCATTTTCACTCATTGAGCTTAAAGCTCTAATCGGTGGCGACTCTGGTCACAGCAGCCATTATCTATTATACACTTATACATTAAAATGCATCAATCATATGGTGCACATTTAGAACACATGTATTTCCCATAAGTACAAGGCAGTTTGCCTTTTACTCAAGCCAACATATTTAATCAAATGCAAATGAAATGTTCATGTGACAGTTTTCCAATTATTACGGTGTTATGACCGAGCGCCTGAACTATCCCATATAGGACCTATTAAGCGTTGGGCTAAAAGCTCTGAAATCAATAATGATCTCGAGGCTCAATTTCACTCGTTGAGTTTAAAGCTCTAATCGGTGGCTGCTCAGTTCACAATCGTCTTTGTCTGAATATGCATTCATGAATGAAGTGCATATGTCACAATCACTCACATTATTATGCACGTATTCATGCATATGTCACAATTAATCACATTTACAACACGTAGGTCCCAAATTCACATACAAGTAGCACTTCAATAACACAACTCCACAGTATACAGTCATCGGGCCTTCTATTCGGAATCCACAATCAATTCACAATTCATCACCATTAATATGAAACATTTAGCAGGCAATCAATGCAAATTCAAATAGAAAACATAATGAAAGGAGACCACCATCTCGTTCTACTCACAGTACATTCCAGATTAGCAATTGCTTCGACATTCTGGAAACGCTTGACTGCGGGCTTGTAACTTGCATAACCCATTTATGCAATACGTTGCACACACATTAATAATTTTGCACAATTATAATCATTGACGCATATATATGTACGATGCATGTTCATGACTATCCCATTATAAATCTATAAATTTTATCTCAAAATCCATTCCAAGATCACAACTCAAGTATGCCTAGGGTTTAGTCGCACTAAAAGTCTTAAACTCGCAATTTATGCTTATTGAAATTTTCCTAAAACCGTACTTTCGGGTCTATTACTCCCGATCAATAAACCAGTCCACAAAAGTAACCTAGGCAGCCTCTCATTGATAGAAAAATTCCTCTATGCATTAGGAACCCATAGGCACTAAAATCACTCAATTTGGACCTCTATAAGTCCAATTATTGATAAAACATAGACCAGAAAAACGATTACCCGGTCTCCTCACTTTGACCTAACCAATCCACGTCAATTTTATCTCTAAAATTTCTCAATGTCACATAGAAATGAAATTAAATATTTCACGACTCCGATGCCTCGAGAATTAGGTCAATCGGATGTCAGACGGAAAAGTTATAAACAAAAGAGTGAAAAGAGGTCAGTTCAGAAAAAATACATGTCCTAGTCGACTAGTTGAGGTCAGAATCGACTAGGTCGACTCGATGACCATTTGGAAGCTTTATTCTTTCTTCTGCCGACATCCCAACTTTCACAAGTCATAACTCCTTACTTCGAACTCCAAATTGGACAAACTTGGTATCAATTTCAAGATAAAAAGAGAGATCTACAAGTTTTATGAAGGATATAAAAACCAATTTTATCTCTAAGGGTGTCAAAAATGCAACCAAAGTTACTGCCTGCACAATGTTTCCCAAAACAGTATACCATTTTGCAAAAATCATAACTTTCCATTACTTTTGTCAAGAATTCCAAAATTTATGTCAAAAGAAAGATTAAAACATTTTCTACAACTTTGAAACAATTTCAACCTTTAATCAAATCAAATTCTCAATCAAAGTTTCTGCTTATATAAGTCATTCTTAACAGTAACACAACCTTCCACATGGCATAACTTCCTATCCCATTATCGAAAAATTCCATATCTTATAGCAATAAAAAGATCAAACAATATACTACAATTCTCATGAAAGACTTCGAAACAAATTCCACTTCTAACTAGGTCAAATTCACCCATTAATGTGGCTTCCCTATTAAGGGGTGTTAAAACAGCACATGACCTAAACCATATCAAAACTTTAAAAAGCATAACTTACCATCCTTATATCCACAATTAACATATTATATCTCATTAGTGTAACACCCCACTCTCACAAGATATGTACCCGACATCTATGGTGATATCCGAGTACGTACCCCGCAAGGGAGGCATGCTAGAATGATCATTCAGTCAAAATTCATTACAAAACTTTTGTTTCTTTAAAACAAAATACATGCAAGCGGAATTTACTCATCAAATTGGGCCCATGTCATTTGAAAACACTTCTATTTCCAAGCTACAATCTTTACAAACATTAGTATTCAACCTTAAAATTGGGCCCGTTTCAGATACAAAACACTTGAAACCATAAAGTCATTTCATTACCAAATCGTTTATATACACTTTGTACAATTCTTGCAGAACATAATTCAAAAATAAAAATCAATGAAGACATGTGCAGGTGCAAACTGATCCCGACCCCTAGGCCATAACAGACCTCAGTGGCTATACTCCATTTAGCCTAGCTGAAATAATTCCTCAGAACCTGAAAAGCCACATTGCAATTTTTGATGAGTTTTGCAACTCAATGAGTGAACCATCATTGATGATTTCACCGGATTACAAACAACATCACATATATCACAGATATTCATTAAGAACATAACTATTTTTCAGACACTCACATAACAAGGCATAACATATGGTCACTCATTACAACTTTGCAAATCATTCAAGAATTACAATCTTATATGAATGCTATATGCATGAGACTCACATTCGTTCTTATTGTTGTGATTGAGTGCCTATCACATACTTATACAAATACTGGCCCATAGGGCTCAGTCAGAACAGAATCACGGAGCATAGCTCTATGTGCAAACACATATATCACGGAGCAAAGCTCTACGTGCAAACACATATATCACAGAGCAAAGCTCTACGTGGAAGCGCTTCATATTGGCTACTCAAGTCACAACGCCTTTATCTGAGCATGCATTTATGAAATGACTTGTATCAGCAATACGAATATAATAGCTAATATAATAGGAAGTAAAATATTATGGCAAGAAAAGGTTTGATCCAGCGAGAGAGGAAGAGGCAAAAATTGGAATCTGGTGTCCTAGGCATAGAGGAACCACACCAATCCATCCCGAACTTGGTGGTTAAACTCTACTGCGGTGAAGATACTGTAGGGGAGGTCCTGCGGAAAAATAGCTCGACGCCAAGAAATGGTGGGTTACTATTAGCCTTTTTTTTTGTGACAAATCTTATATGTGTTCCTAAGAAAAGGAATTTGTCCATTTTCGGGGTCTCAAAGGGGCGTGGAAACACATAAGAACTCTTGAATGGAAATGGAAAGGAGATATAAATCCAGTTCCTTCAAAAATGGTAAGATCTTTGGCGCAAGAAGAAGGGGTTGATCCGTATCATCTTGACTTGGTTCTGATTTCTCTATTTTTCTTTTTTTAAAATACTGATTATGCCATATCAGACAATCACATATGATATTCAATCAGAAACTCATGATCATCGGACCTAAGTCTGGCATTCAAATATCATAAAATCACTTATGATGTTCAATAAGAAACTCATAATCATCGGACCTAAGTCTGGCATTCAACATACGTTGAGAATTCACATATCATAGGGGTTTCACATCAATTTGGAACACTTCCAATGCATCAAAACTGAATATGGCATATATGGCTATCACATAGGATGCTCAAACAAAACTCATAATCATCGGACCTAAGTTTGGCATTCAACTTTCGTTGAGGATTCACATAACATTCATAATAACGTTCAGAATTCCATAGCAAACAAAGTGACAATCAAAGCACTTCTAATGCATTCCTGAATATTGATCTCCTCGGACAATTAAAGTCCGGAATTCATAATTAAATCGCAAGCAATATAATAATATTGGAAGCTTAAACAAATCAAATTAAATCAATCCTAGGAAATCATCTAGGTTGACTCACAGTATGCTCCAATAAGCTATTGCCTGGATGGTCCGGCAATGTACGATTGGCATCCAATATGCTCCTCTAAAATAGGCAAAACACATTCACAAATATCACACTTTGCACAATTGCACAAATGTTCTTTCATAAAAATATCAATGTATAGAATGTATGCACAATACATGTTCAATGACAATTCCGGGGTGCAATAATGCGATCCTTATCAAAAATCATTTAGGAAACAAATCCCTCATTAATACCATGTATTCTTACAATTGAATTGGACCAAACAATGTCAAATAATTTCATAGCTTCATTGGCCACTTCAGATTTTTCCTATAGAACATATTCGGGTAAACTTTCCATACTAAATTAGATAAGGTAAATGACCAAATTAGACAAAACTTCCTTCTGTAAAGTTGTTCTCCCATTTCTTAGCTTTCTAAAGACACCAAAATCATTTAATTTGGATCAGTATACCAAGAGATAGCCTCAAAATATTCCATACGGTTCATAAGTTCCAGAAAAATTCATACCTCAACTTCAAACCAAAAATTGAAACTCTTAGAGACAGAATTAAAACTAAATTTCTTCGTAAAAGTTGTATCCTTATGTCTCTAGTTTACAGGGAATCAAGAATCACTCAAATTGGATCAGTATAGAGAAAGTTATGGTCAAAATACGAAAGCATGTTCGAGCAGTCAAAGGATGGGTGCTCGTCGCGACGTGGGGAAAATATGAGGTCGCGACGAACAGCCCAAAAAATCAATTTTCTCGGGATTTTTACAAAGTTCGCCACGACGAGTTCAAGGGGGGGGGTCTCCTACGTCGCGGTGAGGAAGAAAATGGACGTCGCGACGTCTGGTTCTGAAACTCGTCTTTTCTGAATTCTTTTTTCCAGACTTTTCACTATCTCACTCTGCTGTAATTTTCCCGAAACTCAATCTCACAGTAATAACTCAGATCACACTCAAATTAACTAGACAGAACTTATTTCATACTTTTCTGGACACTCTTTTATCTTACAGATCCATCATCTAAGTCATTCATCACTGAAACTTTGCTTACCCTCTCATGCACAACTTCGGTATCAATCACCCGAGCATCATCAGACTTATCTCATTCATTTCTATGAACACTCAATATCCATGCATGTACCGTGGGAAACAGACCATAGTCACTGAATCGCATGAAAAACAACACTTACTTGGTTCAGCTCCGATTCCAGCAATGAAGCTCACGGTGGATAAAGAAAACCAAGGATGACCGATTAAGCACTCTCTAAGTAATGAAATCTTTACTTTGATGAAAGATTCAAAAGCCAACTTCTCAACAGAATCAGTTTGGTATTTCGGTGAGGAAGAAGAACGACGCAAATGAAAACATGCAAACTACGGAGATTTCTTTACCTAAGCATATGCCTACGTGCGTTAATGACAATTTGACACATGGCTCTATACTTGTGAGCCATTTGTCCTTCAAGTAACCTTCCACGTGTCTCCAACATGTTCATGCCATTTGTCACACAATAATTAGTCCATGAGTCACAATAGGATTGGTCCGAAAAATAAATATTTTTCTAAAATTCAACAAAAATTTCAAATAATCTAAATAGACCAAAATCACCAAAACACATTTTATTCACAATTAATAATTCAATTGTACCCGAAAATGTCAAGGAATGCATGTACAATTATATGAATGTGCAAAAATGCGCATGTCACAATTAATAATGCATGATGTGCATTTTTCCTAATTTCTCATAAATTCTCAAAACTAACAATTATATCCCTCACATGGGTAACGGGATGTTACAACTCTCCCCTCCTACAAGAAATTTCGTCCTCAAAATTCTTACCTGATTAATCAAACAGGTAGGGGTAAGTGTTTTAATCATACACTCTACCTTTTCCCTTTTTGGTACTATCACTCGAATAATTTTTTTTACTTGACTAGTCAATGGAATCAAACGATTTTCCCGTTACTTATTCAGATATCACGCAATCTTGTTTGTCTCCTCAATATATTTCAGATCATTCAAAATTTTCACTTCTAGTTCCACATTACATCTGGATCAGATCATATCATCATTTCTTATCATACTCACACATCATACTTAATGCATATAAGTCCTCTTTGTTGGTGTTACAAACTTATGTTAATAGCCTTTTTCTTACAAAACTTTCCTATGGACAATTTCATGTCGGGTTGACTCACCCTTTTTTTCCTATCTTAAGTATGCCTTGGCAAGGTGATACTATCAAAAACAATTCATCTCTTGCTTGATATTTCATATCTCTTTTGCGTTAAAACACTTAACTCATGTGTCTAGCTCACTTTATTTCAATCTTTGGTGTTGATCCACCTAATCATTCATTTTGCTTGAGTCACTTAGTTTCTAGTACACATCAATTTCACTCATCCAGTATAAAGGTGGTCGACTATTTCTGTCGTATAACATCTTATCCGACATTCTAATGCTATCACTGTGATATTGATTGTTATGCTTCAAGTCAATTATAACTAAGCATTGACCTCATATTTCTATGAACTCCAAAATATAAACTTTAAACTTATCTCCAACAGTTAAGATTGTTGGCAACGATTACAAGTAGTCACTTTAAACATTATTTCATCGAATTCCCGCTAGGATGTATAGCATAGGTTGTTATTTGTACTATCTCTGACAATCTTTTACTCAATCATCTTTGTTGTATACACAAACTTCATATAACGATCACACGGTACACTTTTCCTGTTCAAACTCAAAATTCAGATTCATTACCAACTTACAATTTCCTCAATAAGATTCATCAACTCTAAATCCTTCATATAGGCCTTGCCCATCAGTTGATGTGAAACTGATTTTACATTCGTTAGCTAATAGTACCTTGATTTGCCCAAAAGTTAACTCAATATTCTATGTTCTTCATTGCACAAGATTTAGGAATTCACAATTTCTGAATTTGTGCTATTCCTTTATTGAATTTTCTGGTCAAGCAACAAGTATGTACACTAGTTTTACCAAGATAGTACTTATTTGTACAATTATAGTCCTTCAATACTTCTATCCATTGCCGCAGTCTCGTACAAAATTATTTCAAACTCAATAAGTACCTCAAACTTTATTTATCTGAATATAAATTCCGAAATGTTTCACTGCACTAATAGTGTCTCCAAGCTTCCAAAGCAATGGCTATTTCAACAAATTTCAAATCATATATCAAGCATTCAACTCATGAGACTAATTGTCTCTATGCATACAAAAATCAGTTTGGTACGCTGCAACACAGTGCATCTTAATTTCTGATGTGAAACCTCATTGCATAATACAAAATCTCCAAATTCGATGCTATTTGTTGTGATCAAGTGTCTTTTCGATACAGATAAAGGTACTAGCCATTAGGCTCAGTTAGAAACAAAAATCACGGAGCAAAGCTCTACATGCAGAATTCTGAGCTTAAAGCTCTTTTAGACTGGCTACTCTGATCACAACACCTTTATCAGAACATGCATTATATGATATGCATCGAATAAAAAAATATGCTACACATAGCTTCACTTTAATGCACAAACAGAATTTCGTACACATTCAAAACCACAGATTTTCTTAAGTGATCAAAATATTCTTTTCAACTCTTCAAATACATTCAAAATATTATATATGATCACAACCACTAATTGATCCAAACAAAATTAGATCACTTTATTCTTCAATACTATGACACTTTCAGGGGTGTAGTTAACTCTAACAAATATTACCAAAACTCTATGTACCCATCATTAGTTCTCATAATTCCTTACGCACTTAATTTCCCAATGACGTAATATTATCTCATATTTTTGTTAATTTCTCAATTAACTTATTTTCTCGAAAGATCCTTCCACTCCTACTATTTCCTCTGATTTCACATTGACATAATGTTGAACCATTCTTACTAGTTTCTCCTCTTATTTCAATACATTCACAAATTTAACTTCCTGTGTTGGCAACACACTCATCAAATCACTTATGTATTCCCCGAATGTAGTTTCAAATAATATAATGTGGCCAAAGTTCTCCTCATATTAGCAAGGGGTGTCACTCTAAATTCAAAAATCCAATCACATAGTTGGATACTTTACCTCAAACAAAATGCATACACTCTTAGTAGAACATTTTATATCTTATGCATAAGTCTTCATCGGGCATAGAACTCCAATATTCTTCTTTTAATTTATTCCGTTTTCATTCATTCTTAAAAGTAAACCTTTAGGTCAACTTAACTATATTCGGTGAAATTCTTCTGGCAAAGAAGATTTCTTACTACGATCAACTATATTGTTCATCTAATCCTTATCAATCAACTATTCCCATCATTGCTTATCAAACATTCTTAGTACCCCAAAAGGTCATTTCAACTATTCATAAACATCACATCTCATCTAGAGATGTATTTAAAACAATTCACTAATTAACAACTTACACTCAGAATATCTTAATCTCATTTGATTTAGGAAAACACTTATCTCTTCTTCATCTAACCTTGGTCGTGGGAACTATGCCACAGTCTTTCCCTTCTTCTTTTCTTCGATTTCATCACACACAATATCATCTTTAACACTCTCAATCTATCCTCGATCGATAACCATAAGCACTTTCATTCATTACTCTAATTCATCATAGACGTTAAATTATGGGAACTATGACTAAATATTTATTCATATCCCATAGATTGCTTCTTATATCCTCTCCACACATATAATTCTTATGTGCTCGATTCTCACACTTGTCATAGTAATCCCATTCTTAAATATGTTCTCACAAAGTAACAAATTAACTAAACTATGAAAACTTTCACAATTCTCATCATCTTGACCCCATCTTCCAATTACCACTATATCGTCATACATGCGTATTTTCACCATCAATTCGGACTCATTGTCCTAAAATCTCGATCGAAATTCCACCAACATATTCTTATAGTGAATCATAACTCATATCACCTTTATTCAACAATCATTTCAAGTCCAAGTTTGACCTCTCAAAGTCATAGAAAATTTTGTTTTCTTTCAACTTGGCTTGTACGCTTTAAATCTCGTCATTCATCCCTATATCATCACTTTCCTTAATCAATTCAAGACAATATATTCACATTTATAGCACATTCAGGAATATCAGCCCACACTACAATCTCGATATCATATGTCGTCATACATCCACCAATACAAATATATTACATCATTATTCGTCATATCCAACCATATACTATTTTCCTTTTCTAAATATCCACAAACTTTCATTTTGTCATAGTCAGACAGATCATCATTCTTCCAACTAATTCCATCAATTTAAACACTTAACAAATGCTCATGTATGTGACTCATATAAATGCAACTCAAACTAGGGATCAGTTGCTACTGCCTGCTATGACGTGATTGAAATGCACGTAACTTAACACATATGTCGGAAACTGCCAATGTAAGATACTAAAACTGGGCTCTGATACCAAAATGTAACACCCCACTCTCACAAGACACGTACTCGACATCTATGGTGATATCCGAGTACGCGTACGCAAGGGTGGCATGCTAGAACGATCATTCATCAAAATTATTACAAAACTTTTGTTTCTTTAAAACAAAATACATGCAAGAGGAATTTACTCATCAAATTGGGCCCATGTCATTTGAAAACATTTCCATTTCCAAGCTACAATCTTTACAAACATTAGTATTCAACCTTAAAATTGGGCCCATTTCAGATACAAAACACTTGAAACCATAAAGTCATTTCATTACCAAATCGTTTATATACACTTTGCACAATTCTTCATGAACATAATTCAAAAATAAAATCAATGAAGACATATGCAGTGCAAACCGATCCCGACCCTAGTCCATAATGCACCTCGGTGGTCAGACTCCATTTAGCCTAGCTGAAATAATTCCTCAGAACCTGAAAAGCCACATTGCAATTTTTGATGAGATTTACAACTCAATGAGTGAACCATCATTGATAATTTCACCGGATTACAAACAACATCACATATATCACAGTTATTCATTAACAACATAACTATTTTTCAGACACTCACATAACAAGGCATAACATATGGTCACTCATTACAACTTTGCAAATCATTCAAGAATTACAATCTTATATGAATGCTATATGCATGAGACTCACATTTGTTCTTATTGTTGTGACTGAGTGCCTATCACATACTTATACAAATACTGGCCCATAGGGCTCAGTCAGAACAGAATCACGGAGCATAGCTCTATGTGCAAACACATATATCACGGAGCAAAGCTCTACGTGCAAACACATATATCACGGAGCAAAGCTTTACGTAGAAGCGCTTCATATTGGTTACTCAAGTCACAACGCCTTTATCTGAGCATACATTTATGAAATGACTTGTATCAGCGATACGAATATAATAGCTAATATAATAGGAAGTGAAATATTATGGCAAGAAAAGGTTTGATTCAGCGGGAGAGGAAGAGGCAAAAATTGGAATCTGGTTTCCTAGGCGTAGAGGAACCACACCAATCCATCCCGAACTTGGTGGTTAAACTCTACTGCGGTGAAGATACTGTAGGGAGGTCCTGTGGAAAAATAGCTCGACGCTAGGAAATGGTGGGTTACCATTAGCCTTTTTTTTGTAGTGACAAATCTTGTATGTGTTCCTAAGAAAAGGAATTTGTCCATTTTCAGGGTCTCAAAGGGGCGTGGAAACACATAAGAACTCTTGAATGGAAATGGAAAGGAGATATAAATCCAGTTCCTTCAGAAATGGTAAGATCTTTGGCGCAAGAAGAAGGGGTTGATCCGTATCATCTTGACTTGGTTCTGATTTATCTATTTTCTTTTTTTAAAATACTGATTATGCCATATCAGACAACCACATATGATATTCAATCCGAAACTCATGATCATCGGACCTAAGTCTGGCATTCAAATATCAGACAATGACTTATGATGTTCAATAAGAAACTCATAATCATCGGACCTAAGTCTGGCATTCAACATACGTTGAGAATTCACATATCATAGGGGTTTCACATCAATTTGGAACACTTCCAATGCATCAAAACTGAATATGAAATATATGGCAATCACATAGGATGCTCAAACAAAACTCATAATCATCGGACCTAAGTTCGGCATTCAACTTTTTTTGAGGATTCACATAACATTCATAATAACGTTCAGAATTCCATAGCAAACAAAGTGACAATCAAAGCACTTCGAATGCATTCCTAAATATTGATCTCCTCGAACAATTAAAGTCTGGAATTCATAATCAAATCGCAAGCAATATAATAATATTGGAAGCTTAAACAAATCAAATTAAATCAATCCTAGGAAATCATCTAGGTTGACTCACAATACGCTCCAATAAGCTATTGTTTGGATGGTCCGGCAATGCCCGATTGGCGTCCGATATGCTCCTCTAAAATAGGCAAAACACATTCACAAATATCACACTTTGCACAATTGCACAAATGTTCTTTCATAAAAATATCAATGTATAGAATGTATGCACAATGCATGTTCAATGACAATTCTGGGGTGCAATAATGTGATCCTTATCAAAAATCATTTAGGAAACAAATCCCTCATTAATACCATGTATTCTTACAATTGAATTGGACCAAACAATGTCAAATAATTTCATAGCTTCATTGGCCACTTCAGATTTTTCCTATAGAACATATTCGAGTCAACTTTTCATACTAAATTAGATCAGGTAAATGACCAAATTAGACAAAACTTCCTTCTGTAAAGTTGTTCTCCCATTTCTTAGCTTTCTAAAGACACCAAAATCATTTAATTTGGATTAGTATACCAAGAGACATCCTCAAAATATTCCATATGGTTCATAAGTTCTAGAAAAATTCATACCTCAACTTCCAACCAAAAATTGAAACTCTTCGAGACAGAATTAAAACTCCATTTCTTCATAAAAGTTGTATCCCTATGTCTCTAGTTTACAGGGAATCACGAATCACCCAAATTGGATCAGTATAGAGAAAGTTATGGTCAAAATACGAAAGTATGTCGAGCAGTCAAAGGATGGGTGCTCGTCGCGACGTGGGAATCACAATAGGATTGGTCCAAAAAATAAATATGTTTTCTAAAATTCAACAAAAATTTCGAATAATCTAAATAGACCAAAATCACCAAAACACATTTTATTCACAATTAATAATTCAATTGTACCCGAAAATGTCAAGGAATGCATGTACAATTATATGAATGTGCAAAAATGTGCATGTCACAATTAATAATGCATGATGTGCATTTTTCCTAATTTCTCATAAATTCTCAAAATTCACAATTATATCCCTCACATGGGTAACGGGATTTTACAATTAGAAAGCTACAACAATCCTCTATGACTTTCCAAAAGATCATTTAAACTAATTCCAATCATAACAGTCCACAATTAGCTTCAGAACATAGAAATCACAAGACCTATACACTTAGAGCCATTTGCACACAAAACACATTTTGATCTGAATTACCACCTGAACATTAACAAATCATAACTTTCAACCTACAAATCAAAAAAATTCATACTTAGTGGCGTTAAAAAACTAACAAGTAAATCTTCAACTTTCATGCACTATTCACCCTGCACATATATCTAACTTTCAAAGCTAAATTAAAAACCCTTCAAACCACAATTGGACAGAACTTCCTGCATAAGAATTTTAGCCAAACTTCTTAAGTTTAATACAAGCTAAAGACCATCTCAATAGCACAACCATATCAAATGTTATGAGCAAAAATCTGAAACCTACACAAAGTAAAATTTTTCAGATTTCATATCTAACTCTACTCCTTTCATTCTAACACCATTCCTACATCAATAAGCATCCAATTTACTAAATCATTCAGCCAAACTTTCGTCAAGAACTTCACTTGAACATAAAACCACAAAATCCCAAAACACATACTCAATCATTTCCGTTAAAAAATTAATCATCTAACATCATTAAAACCACTTCAAAACAACTTAAGACAACATAACATCTCATCCATTAACTTCTAATTCATCATTTACGAATCATCAATCAATCAAAGAAGCAACATACCCATAAAATCAAACCATAAGCTTCATGAAATTAATGCACATTAAATCACCATAATTGCTTCTAACTACTAATTTAAGAACATATAACTTAATTCTTACCTAAACAAGCTTCAATTCTTCAATCTTCATAGTTTCTCCCAAACTTCCTAAATTTCCCTACCACCAACGATCATCCTTGAGGCTTAGGTTAGTATTTTATTTGTGAACAAGGAAGAGAAAGCACAAAATATAGGAGGGGTTTTTGTGTAGTGAAGATGAGTAGCAAAAAGGAGTGAGAAAAATCAATGAAGAAGAGGAGAAGAAGCCACCTACGAAAGAGAAGAAATTTGCAATTAAAAGTGGTTTTCACTCTTTCCAACTTAGAATGTCGTGAGTGGCTTTTAAGATTTAGGGTGATTAAATAAACCTTAAAGATAAGACTAAGTAGGCAAGTGACAAGTGTCACTTGCCATTTGTCTTCTTCTTAAACTCTCATAAGGGTCTTTCCAATTTCAATTCAATTTCTAGTCCAATTTGTCTCTAAATTCCAATGGCTCAAAGTTCAAAAATTCCTAAAATCATATGTCTAATAGTCCAGTGCCATTGGACAGTCATTTCCAGTACCGGAAACAAATCAGTCTGCCACTTGTCAATTTTTTCGGTCCGAAAATTTCACCCAAAAAATTACAGAAAAATTCCTAAAATTCCACAAAAATGTAAAACGCACAAAAATCCACTCCAATTAAATTTTCAAGCACTAAATCATATATTTTTCACAATAAACACATATGCCGGGAAATGTCATGAATGCATGTACAATCATGTGCATATACAAAAATTACAATTTATGCATATATGGAGGCCATATTATGCATGAACATGCCGAGACTAGTTTACACACTCATAACCTGTCCCAAATTACTATTTTACCCTTCTCATCAGTGATGAGATGTTACAAGTTGAAATTGATCGTATTGAGGTGTTAAGAATGGCTGAAACAGCATTGATGATGATAGTAGTTGATTGATAAAGAGTGCATGAACAAGATGATAGTAGCAAGAAATCTTCTTTCGAAGAAGAATTTCAATTAATTAAGTTAAGCAGATCAGATAGTTTATATTAAGAATAATCAATAAAAAAAACAAATCGGAGATGAATATGTAATGAATCAGAAGTGAATACTGGAGTCATATACCTAGTGGAGACTTAGGCATAAGAGGTAGAGTATGCTACTAAGAATATATGTATTTTGCTTGAGGTAAAGTATCCAACTATGTGAGTGAATTTTTGGAAATTGAGTTAACACTATTGCTAATGTGAGGAGAACATAAATCCATATTATATTCTACACGAATATACATAGGAGATATAAATTAAATTTTAATGAATGTGTTACCAACACAGGAAGTTAAGTTTGCAAAATTAAAATGTGTGGAGAAACTAGTATGAATGAGCAAACATTAGAATAAGTCAATGTGAAATATAAGGAAATCTAAAGAATGGAGAAAATCATTTAAGAAAGGTAAGTCAATTGGAAAATTGAAAATAACGTGAGACAACGTTACCTTATCGAGGAGTTAGTTATTTAAGAAATTAAGACAACTAATCATAGGTATATGGAGCTTTGGAAATATTTTTTTGAGTTAACAAATGCCTCGACAGTATTATGGTATTGAAGATTAAAGTGATCCAAGCAAAAGTTTGATGATATATTAAATATATTCGAAAAGTTGAGAAGAATAGTTTGAATACTTGAGGAGAAAATGTGTAAATTGTATGAGTAATGAATGTAAAGAGAATTTTGAGGAATTATAACACCAATATTGATTATATCATCTAGATTTGGATATTTTATAGTATACAATGATGTTGTATAAGAGATTAGGATAAAATCCAATGCAGCATAATAAAGTGATTTCATATGCATGGAGACAATTGAAACCTCATGGGTTGATTATTTGATATATGAATTAAAAGTTCCTGCAATATTGATTGCTTGAAAGTTGGAGACATTATATGTATAGGAACATCTTGGATATATATAAATATACAGATCATTAAAGTTTGAGGTAGTTAT
Organism: Erythroxylum novogranatense; assembly: GCA_029891385.1. NCBI lineage: Eukaryota > Viridiplantae > Streptophyta > Magnoliopsida > Malpighiales > Erythroxylaceae > Erythroxylum > Erythroxylum novogranatense. The sequence continues at coordinate 7,859,925 of CM057230.1, read as the reverse complement.
TGAGTTGAGAGAATTAAATACGAGAGTGAGACAATGGATAGAAGTACTAAAAGATTATGACAATACAAATGAGTATTTCCCAGTAAAATTGGTGTTGTATTTAATACATTAAGCCAAAATCTCGATAGCAGTGAAGCATGAATTCAGATACTGAGGTTATCAGATATAGTGCAAAAAGGAGCATAGAATGTGGAGTTAAATTTTAGGCAAATCAAAGTATTATTTTTTATGGAATTGAATATCAGTTTCACATGGAAGGCTGAACATCAGGCATCTTCAGGCCAGTTGAGGCCATTATCCATTCCTGAGTGGAAATGGCAGAGAGTCACTATGGATTTTCTGATGGGGTTGCCCAGGACCAGTAGGAGGCATGATACCATATGGGTGATTGTGGATAGATTGACGAAATCAGCCAATTTTCTAGGAATCAGATAGACAGATGCTCTGCATGTGCTAGCGAAGAAGTATATTGACGAGGTTGTGAGATTGCATGGGATCCCAGATTCGATAGTGTCTGATAGGGATCCTCGTTTTACTTCGAGATTTTGGGGCAGTTTGCAGGAGGCTATGGGCACTAAGTTAAGTTTCAGCACTGCTTTCCATCCTCAGACTGATGGTCAATCTGAGAGGACCATTCGGACTCTTGAGGGAATGCTCAGGGCTTGTGTGATGGATTTTAAAGGAGCATAGGATGAGCACTTACCCTTGATCGAATTTGCATATAATAATTCGTATCATTTGAGCATTCAGATGGCTCCTTATGAGGCTCTTTATGGGAGGAGATGTAGGACTCCAGTGTGTTGGGATGCAGAGGGAGACCGGAAACTTTTGGGTCCAGAGTTGATACAGATGACCATTGATAAGGTCAACTTGATAAAACAAAGGCTGAAGGCAGCTCAGGACAGGATGAAGAGTTATGAAGATGCTCACAGGAAAGAGATGGAGTATGAGGTCAGAGAGAAGGTGTTTCTTAAGACTTCCCCTTGGAAAGGGATTCTGAGATTTGGTAAGAAGGATAAGCTGAGTCCTAGGTATGTGGGGCCTTATGAGATTCTGGAGAGGATTGGTCCGTTGGTTTACATGTTAGCATTGCCTCCTGAATTATCCCAGATTCATGACGTTTTTCATGTCTCTATGCTGAGGAGATATCGATCAGATCCCTCCCACGTCATTCAAGCTGATGAAGTTCAGTTGAGTGATGATTTGAGTTATGAAGAGCTTCCAGTGCAGATCTTGGATACCAAAGAAAAGGTTCTCAGGAACAAGACTATGCAGTTGGTAAAAGTCGTATGGAGGAACCATTCGGTAGAAGAGGCCACGTGGGAGCCTTTAGAAGCTATGAAGGAGAAGTATCCCCATCTCTTTAGTAACTCAGGTAAGAATTTTGAGGACGAAATTCTTTTAAGGGGGGTAGAAATATTGGGCCCCGATTCGCATTAAGCATGTTTTCTTTATTTAGAGGATTAGTTTGCTAATTCCCTTTTAGTTAGAATAATTTGGAATTTTAGTGCTTAGTTAATAATTATAAATTGAAGGGTTTTGGTTAAAATGAGAATTTTGATGAAATGTTAGAAGGAAAAAGAATAAGTTGTTATAAGGGCATTTTAGGAAGATTATAAATATTTTTAAAGCTTAAGGTTTATAAAGATGGATATTATAGTCTTTTTAGTGTCAATTAAATCAAGAAGGAAGGAAAATACCCAAACTTGGTGTGAGTGAAGAGGAAGCTTACGGATTTTATAAAGAAAAGAAGAGAGGATAAATGGAAAGTGTAAAGGTTATTAAAACTACGTAGTTTTAGGCTTAGGTATAAGTTAGAACTAAATTTCCCTAAGTCATTTACAAGGAAGCTTACGAAATTCACTAAAGAAAAGAGAGGGAGAGGAGACTTTCGACTATGTGAAGAGGAGAAGAAGAAGAAGAAGAAGAAGAGAAGGAGCTTAGGTTTTTATGCTTTAGAAAGGAAGATTGAAGAGTTTCTTTAAGAAGAAAAGGGAAGAGAAAGAGTTTTAGTTACGTTTTGGAGCAAAAACAATTTTTGTGGGTTTCAATCTCTAAGGTAATAAAATGTGAAATTTATGGATTTTTAGATAGGTTTTGATGCAAGAAGCTTAGAAACCTTATAGGTAAGGTTAGATGGGGTTGAATTCATGTCTTTCTTTCCGTAGGAATTCCAATTTGGATATCCTATGTTTTTATGGGATAATTTTGCTTAATGAAGGTGAAGTGCGGTATTTGGAGGAAGAAGAAGGCCATTTGATCAATCCCAAAGTTAAAAGAATTAAGGTGGGTGATTTCTTAATACTTGAGATAATAGGCTTATTAGAATTTTTATAACAAATACAAATTAATGCTTTCCAATGACTTAGAATTGTTGTATAAAGTATTATTTGTGATGTTTTTCACTTGTATGTGATGTTCAGTAATGGTGAATTTATGTTGAAATTATGTGTAGCATGTTTTGTAAATAAAAAAGACGAGAATTTGGGATTTCGAAAAAGATTGCCATTTTGGCAAATTATGTGAAAATGAAGTTTTGTAAAGGCCAATTGAGGCCACTGAATTTTCGAATTGTGTGAATTATTTGCTTTCTTTGGGTTTGTGGTGGTCTCATTTGAGTCAGGTGCACTTGTCTATCCATAGGCTTCTCCTACCGTCCGCTAGTAGATTGAGTACCTGGGGACTCTATCAATCCTGACTATACATGACGCTTCAGGAATGTGTAGTACGTTCCGTTTCGGATCCACCCGAACCACCTTGTTTGTGATTTTGTGAAATGTTAGTATATTTGTAAATTGTTTGATGTGATAAAATCTACAAAAAGATTTGAAAATTGTCAATGTTTTTCTTAATGTGATATTGCTTTGAAAATGAAAGAATGTATAATAGTTTTGCTTATATTCTCGTTTATTAAGTTATTACCCACGGAGCGGTCGAGCTCATCCCCCATTTCCTCCACAGGTGTCGAGCGAGAAACCGAGTCACTGCATCGGGAATGAGGCATACTCCGATGCATTTTGCTTTTGAAGTTGTATTTAAGAAAACAAAGCTTTAGATAGCATTTTGGAACTAATGTTGTACTTTGTATTTTGATCCTTGAGACTTTGATGTATTTGGGCTAAAATGCCCTCTAAAGCTTTGTATGAACTTATTTCCATATAAATGTAAGAGCTTTGATTTTAAAATGTATCTTGTATATGTTTTCTAAACATGTATTGGTGTATGGTTTGAATTGATAAAAAGGAAGAGTAGGTTGAGGTTATATTATAGTTTGAATGTGCATAGATATTAAGAGTGTGGTGGCTGCCATTGGAGTGGATATTATGAGATATCTGGATTGAATTGTGTTGTGAAAGATTGGTTATTGGGTTTTTATGCAGGTTGTTAAGTTGGATTGAAGATTTGGCTAGTTACATTTTTAGGGGAGGTGCTGTCCAATTTTTCCTAAAATGGGCAGAACCTTCGACTGAAGTTTAGACCATGTTAGAGCTTAAATTTAAGCGAGATGCCTTCTTGAAGATCGTAGTGCATATTAAGAGCTTTCTAATAATATGTAATTCGTCACAATTGGACTTAAAATGAAAAAGTTATGAGAGCTGAAATGTTTCAGCTATTGTTGTTAACCACTAAAATTTTGCAGAACGTTTAGAAGGCTTTTTCACCCTCTTAGAGACAGATTTGGTTTTTCCATCCTTCATAGAACATGTAGACTATCTTTTCCCCTTTCCAATGAGGTATAATTGGTCAAATTTAGACTTAGGATGAAGAAGTTATGAGGTTGAGAAGATGATAGTTACTATTCATTTCAATTGAGTTACTGTTTTATTGAATTTTTGCAGGCAGTAATTTTGAGAGTGTTTTTACCTCTCTAAATGATTGAATTAACTTTTTCTCCCTTCATGAAACTTGTAGATAATCCTTTCTTCTTTCTATTGAGGTATACTATGCCTTATTTCGAGTTAGGAGTAAAAAGTTATGGGAATTAGACCTAGTTCAGTTACTGTTCATTTGGCAATTTTAGACAAAATCTTTGGGAGGGTTTTTCACCCCTTTAGAGTTTGTTTTGGTTTTTCCATCCTTCATAGAACATGTATATTATCTTCTTCCCTTTCCAATGAGGTATAATTTGCAATTATTGGAGTTAAAAATAAAAAGTTATAAGGTTAGAAAAATTATAGGTACTGTTAATTTGGTCAATTTACTGTTCCATTGGTATTTTTATAGGCAGAAAATTTGAGGGTGTTTTTACCTCTTTTAATGACTAAAATGACTTTTACACTCTTCATGAAAGTTGTAAATTATCTCTTTATCTTTCCAACGAGGTAAAATATGACTTTTGTAGACTTGTGTACTAAAAGATATGAATTTACAAACTTTTGGAATTGTGTAGGAAAATTTGAGTTTGGGCTGAAACTTTGAAGCAAATCTTGATCCCCTTAATGACCAAATTAGTTCTTAAATCTTTCTAGGAAATTGTAGAGCTTCTTTTTAACTTTTTATTGATACCAAGTTTTCAAAATTTGGGTTTCGGGGTGAAATTTATTAAAGTTTAAAGTTAGAGAAGTTTTCATTATTTTTAAAAATTGAATTTTCAATTTGGAGGAATTAAACCCCGTTTCCTATTTTATTCGTTTCTCCTTTGTTTGATCTCCAATTTTCACGATTTTTGAAGCGTTAGATTTCTAAAAAAAATGTATACCCCTTTTTGGTAAAATGAGAGTGTCTAGTTTTGGTCGGACTTTACGGATAATATTAAAGAGAGTAAATGACGTGACGGTTTTGAATGTAATTCCATTTTCGGGCGATTTTGTGAGCTATAGAGATCCGATTGAGGCAATTTCTAATTCTAATTGACCTAGCGATATGAAATTTTATTTTAGCTTAGGAATCGGATCTAGTTATGGGCCCTAAGTATATCAATTTTGTTGGAGGATAATTAGGGTGAATTTATCAAGTTTTGTTCGGATGATGTTAAATTAAGTTCGATGTGAGGTTTCTTTCATGGTGAGGAATTCCTCCCTCGTGAGATGAGCGTTCAAACGTCACGTAGGACGTCGGGCACGCGAGACACCGGGGAGGGGTTCCAACAATTGCTCTTACATCCTATGCTACAAATGGTGTTATTAAGAAAGCCTAAAGTTCTTGACTAATGTTTCCCTTAAGTATCCTCCTCAAATTAACAGAGGGAGCTCCACCGTATTAGGTCTCATTAGTTACGAGAAAAAGGAATGTGCTAGCCCTAACAAATTATTCTACTCATAGTGCGTATCCCCATTATTGTCCTGCAGTCCCACAATTATATTGAAGTTACTTCTAGCTAAAATAGAAGTATAAAAAAACATTGTATTGACATCACAATCTCGTAGCCAATTTAGCCTCGCCTTCTATCTCTGGATGGACTGTTGTAGTGTTAATTCTTGTTGGAAGTCCCTCAATAATTGTATTTGTGTGATTCTTCATTGTTGGTCATCTGGATGCGTGTAACAAATCTACTATGCCTAATATAATTGACTTTTCATATTGGAGATATTTTGGTTTCTACTTTTGGTAATTTTTTTAATGCAATTCTCACCTTCCTCAACTTCGACATAAGCTAAAAGAAACCCCCTAACCTCTAGCTACCAAAAATGGGTGAGGATATCCATGAACCACTTTAATTGAATGATGCCATTAAAGAATCGAAATGGTGCTTGCACCTTGCGGTTATCTGCCTTACATCAAACTAGCATAAAGCAATGATCTGACGTTAAATTATCACCATAATGCACCAAAGATTGTGAGAAGACATTTAGCCATTCCGAATTCACCAAACACCTATCCAATTTATTCTTAATAAGCATGGTGCCCTGTTGATTATTCAACAATGTAAGCATTCTATCGGTGGGACATAAGTCCATCATTGCAATCTCACGAAGTAGATTTGTAAGTTTAGTAGTATCAAAATTAATGTAGATCGATTTTCCTCCCTTCTGCTTCCTTAGTGCTTAATATATTATTGAAGTCACCCATCGTTAGCCAAGGAACAAAGATTGTGTTACAGACTTATTAAACTTTGCCGCAAATAGTTTCGTTGGAAAGCAAAACTAGCAATATAAATCAATGTAATAACAAATTGAATCGACTGACCTCTAAGCTTACATGAAAGGTGTATATGTTGAGCGCTTTCCTCCTCTACTAGTACATCCACCAAATCAGTATTATAGTAATATATAATCTGACCATTAAAGTAGGAATTTTGGTTGTAAATGTTTCTCTAATGAGCTCCCGAAAGTTTTGTAACATTTAGTATAGATAGGTCTCGAAGACAAGTTTCAAGAGGGCCCACCAAAAATGGTTTCTTCTCCAGTATGAGCTCTAGTAAGATAGCTCATTTTGAGGGATTATTTAGTCCCCTAGTATTCCATACTAGAAGAGACATTCTGGGGATATCACCCCTTTATGTTTCTTTTTACTCTTTTTCCTAACTCCACTTTGTTGAGCTACCTCTACTAGAGTATGGTGGGTAACATCTAGAGCCGACTGTAGGTCTGAATTCTCTTTGGTTATAGTCCTAGATTCTCTTGTTTGAATCTCCACCAAATCTTGAGAACCCCGTGAAACTAGGTCTGTCGCCTCTGATTCATTTACCTACTATGTTTCCCTGCCTTAGGAGCTTGAGAACTTCACTTGCGTATTTGTTTGATTATCTATACTAGAGTGTAGTAATAGTTCTTCCTCACTTATGGTTAGGGAAGTCATCAGGACTAGGTGATGCTCCTCACTAGGTCTAACCACTTCACTGATGACTTTATTCTTTCCTCTTATCTCCTCTATCAAATTAGGTTGTTAATTCTCATTTTTTGGAACCAGATTTTCCTTTAGGGTCCTTAGATGATCTGTTTTCTTGGTTGGGATCTCCTTTTTGTTCTTCAGTGGTTTCTATGGGTAGTTTACCGGAATGATTTTGTGGACCATATCACCACCATCTCCTATACTCAATATTGACAGAGAATCAGGAAGATGAGTATCTTTTGAAATCTCCATATAGACTTTGGCATAGCCAACCCTTTCCATATTGGTTATAGAAGCATCCAACCTCACTGGTTTACCTAACGTGCTTGTCACATAAATGAGTCCCTTAAGAGTCTACAGCTCTAGGGGAAGCTTGTGTAGCTGAACCCACAACAGAAATGACTTTACGACATTTCTATTCATCTCCAACCTAGGTTGTCATTATTGCAAAAATAGCGGCTGGTCTCCAATGTGCCATGGCCTATGGTTCATAATTTCATTCAAATCGCAATATTTACCAAATTTAAAGAGGAAGGTGTCATTTTCCCTCAATAAGACCCTCTCTCAACCCTTTTAACCCAAATGGGTTTTTGCCTAGGCGTTGACCACGAGGAATGCAGGTTGCTTACTCTAAAAGAATCCAATAAGAGCATAAGACCATTTTTTCACACCAACATCAAGGATCTCCTTAGGTGGGTAGATGACTCCATCGTTCATAACACCTTAGTAGTGCTTAAGAGCAACCTGCAGTGAAGGAGAAAACAACATTTTCTTCAAGGCATCTGCAGGTTGTTGCCTTCTCCTTTGCTCCTATAATGTTTACAGGAATAGGGTGTTTGGATGATTTTGACTTAGGGGTTTTCTGTACGACGAGCTTACACGACAAAGCAAAGAAATATTCCTTAACCCTCGAAGTTTCTCTAAGTTCCATCGGGAGTTACCACAGCTATGGGTAGCCTGGCCAGAAGAGTGAAGGTGAAGCAAGTTCAGCATTTTGGGCGGGAAAGACTAAGGGGCCTAGGACAAAAGGAGAGAGGGAGGGGTAGTATGGTAAAAGGGTTTGAGAGAAAGGAGAGAAAAAAGTAGAGGGTTATCTTTGTCTATAGTTAATGTAATATTCATTTTTCAAAAACAAAAAAGAAAATTTATTTTATAAAATATTATATTTAGTGATCACCGTAAATGATCTTCAAGTAATAACTATTAAATATTATTATTTTAATATTAGTTCTTAATCGACTATAAGTATATGGCAACATAAAAAGAAAATGCATGATCAAAATTTGATCAACTAATAATGAACAATACAATTTGTCCATAGGAAGTAGCTATGAAAAAGCTTGGTTGGCAAGTCCTATTACAATGTCCCTATTAATAGCTTCTTATATTTCCTAGTATTGATACGAGGAATTGATTTGGTAGGGCTTTCTGCTACCTCTTCTTGGATACTTGTAATCTCCCTACCTACTCATGCAATGTCCCCTTCTGATGGCTTATTGCATTTCTAGTATTGATAAGAGTAATTGGTTCGGTAGGGCTTTCTACTTCTTCTTAAATACTTGTAATCTACCCTCCTTACCTCCTCGTGCAATGTCCACTTCTGATGGCTTCTTACATTTCTTATTCTTGGAATGAGTGGTTTGTTTGGTAAGGCTTTCTTTTACTTCTTCTTGGATACTTTTAATTTCCTTATCAAAATCATTCCAAGCTAATTGTATGCAACCACTTAGCCTGTCAAAGTTCTTCTCTCTTACCTTTACCATTCTCTTCAACTGTTCCACCTCCTTCATTAGTCCATCCACCATGTGCTTAAACTTGTCGATTTCCTTGTTTCTTCAATCCATATCATAGTTTGTATCCTCAAGAAAGGGCCTGCTATATTTCACAAGATTCTGCGATTAAAGTGTTGCTTGGTTTTAAGTTATACCCTATAGATTCTAAAAGAAAGAAAAAGAAGTTAAGAGAACATATATGAATAAGATCTCAATACCTTCTTGTTGGTAGCCATGAAAACTTGCCAAGGAGGATTTCTTGGAGTTGAAGTTATTGAGTCTTAGGTATAAATAGAGAATTCAGACATGTCTTATATACAAGGGAGTGCAAAGAAAGAGACAAACATGAGTTTGTTGAAGCATGCTAAATTGACAAAGTTAATCTAATCAATTTCTTTCACCTAAGTACCTAACATCTACATTTGTCTTTTGATACAACATTTTACAATCAGAAACATTTTCAGCCTCCCAAGATATGATATTTTAATTTTGGGTAAAAGACATATATTAAATTTTAGGTTTAATTACCAAAAAAATTCAAACTTTCTTCAAATTTTCAATTATAGCCCTAATTGTAAATTGTAGTAATAAAATGCCCAAACTTTCAATTTTTTCAATTCTACCATTATCTTTACTGACGTGGCAATGTCACATGTTCAGGGATCCTCATTAACAAAACACATTTGCATAATTAGAAAAAGTGAGTTAGATTATTGAAACGACGTCGTTGTAATAAGAGTAAATCATATATGTCGATCCTCTCTCCTCCTAGATGCGCAAAATCCCTAAGTTTGTCAAAATTGTTTCATCCATCCTCCCAAATGCATGTCCTTCTTTCGTTCCTTCTCCCATACTTTGACATTCTTTTGTCCCTTCTCCCAAGCACACAAAATCCTAAGTATTTCGATGCCTTGTTTGATGAACATGCATGACATTAATGTTATAACACTACAAGAAAAATTAGTTTCAGCAACTATTATTAATGGTTGCTAAAAGTAAAAAAATGGTCACTAAAAGTTATAGCGACCAAAATCGGGATGGTCACAGGTGGTCACTACAGGGTTGTTACTATAAGTGCTCAGCGACCAATTATTTTTGTTGGTCGTTAAAAATGCATTATTAACAACTGTTTAAAATTGGTCACTAAAGGTAGAATTATTAGCTACCAAATTTACACTTGCTAATGTAAAATTTCATGGTCACTGTAATGTTAGAATGGTTGCTATAGTTATGCATATTTTGACCAAATTATTTTTATCGGTAAAAAATAATCTTATAGCAACCAAGTCAGTGGTTACTATAACTATTCATACTGTGACCAAATTATTTTTGTTGGTAAAAAATAATCTTATAGCAACCAAGTCAATAGTTACTATAGCTATTCATACTGCAACCAAATTATTTTTGTTGGTAAAAAATAATCTTATAGTAACCAAGTCATTAATTGCAGTTATTTTTATCTGGTTGCAACAAATGGTGTATCAAATTTTTTTTAGTAACCATGTTGTAACAACATGATGCTGTTGCTAAAAATTTACTTTAGCAACCAAATAATTTGTTGCTATAGTTTTAATATCATCACAAATTGTATTATATTTACTATAATTTAGCAACAAAAAATTAATTGTTAGTCACTAGAGTGTATGTGTTAGCCACCAAAACTTAGTCGCAAAAATAATTTAGATGGTTCTTAATGTATACCTGCCAGTAAAAAAAATTGATTGCAAAAATAATTCAAATTGGTCGCTAAAATTTATGCAATAGAAACCAAATAAATATGTGGTTGGAGAAAATTATTTCAATTGGTTATTAACAATAAATTTAAAGTGTTTCTTGCCAATTACAATTCATCATATAATAGATCTTCAGTTAAAGACAAGTGATGCCTTAAATCTTCTATTTCATTAGATTTGGTGCTATAACTGTCACTTTCTCGCTCTTCCGATTCATTACTAGATGTCGAACTCCCAACTTCTTCTTCCTCATCAGATGTCTTGTCAGGATATTCATTTTTTGGATGAGTTTCAACTGAGTGCAACCAAAGAGAAAGAATAGATGTGTCAGGAAGGAGGAATTAAAAAATAAGGAATAGGAATTAGCAAGTCTGGTCTACCATTTGAATCTTCACTGTCAAATTCAGACTCATCATCAAGTCGATCATAAAAGTCATCATTCTAAACTTGAACACTGGATGGGACATATAGCACTTTTAATGATGATTATGGTAAAGAGCAAGGTAAAATTGTAAAGAGAATAGTATAATTTTATACAGAGGAAATAGGCTTGAAGCCTCCTGATCACATATGTCCATGCCATCCTTTACAGTATAGTAGTCATAAATATAATCATTTGCAAAGAATGAATAAGAACCAAGACGCATCAGGAAGACTTCAAAAATATGATTACTATGTTTTGAAAATGGAAGCACCTCCAAGAACCATGAAATATTCCCCTTCTAATGGCTACGATCATATAATGTAATAATAAAATGAAAAAGTAAAATTATATTATTTAAGACCATATCCTTGTTTTTCATTTGGCTCCTTCATGATTGACACAAATCCAAAACCAAGCACTAGAAGTAGTGATGAAGAGTAAAAGCAAGTATCAAGAAAAGAGATTACAATGAAATCAAGTAAGTTCCAACCTTGCAAGCTAAAGCAAAGTTCAACTCCTCTATCACGAGATAAAATTTTAAAGGAAAAATAGATGCAGTATTTTTGAATTAACCTACTGTTGCTGCCAAACATTTGAATTGAACTTATGCAACAAGAGACCCATTGATGAATGAGCCCCTGAATTTAGACTAATTCTATATCTTCCTCCTCTAAAACTTCAATTACTTATGATAAAGATAATCTTTGCGCTTGAAAAAAACCCTCTTCATCCAAAGTTGTTTTCTTACAGTAAAATGGTGAATAGCTTGTGATGGGATAATAATGGCCAACTTATGTCAAAAATAATTATCACAAATTCTTAACAAAACCATATTCAATGCCCATATGTACATACACTTTCAGGTAGTCTCCAAGTGCTCTCTGAGCTTATGTCTCCAAATTACCCCTCTTTCAGAAAGGCAGTGAAGTACAATAAAGTTTCATATTTGTATAACATTTTCAGATTGTGTTGTAAACATGTTGTCCCAAAAATGGTCAATGGGAAAAGAAACAAAAGGAACAAAAATAATCATCACTAAATTTCCTATGTACTCATGCACGTCTGTTGCACTGACTTGCCAAAATTCTGTATAAATATTGAGGATGCTCTAATCAATGGCAATGATAAGAAAGCCAATAGATAGATACATAAAAAAGACGGGATAGAGTGCAAGGGTCTTTCTTTTGGGATTGACTGCTGAACTCATGAATGGGTAAGCAGCCCATAAGCTTCAAGCCAAGGTTACACATACCACTATCACCTTCAAAACCACGTTATCCTTCAATAAGTAGATAAGGGCACCAATGTCTAGGGGAAAGAGACAATACCCGAATAGGCTTAAACTCGAGAAAAAGATAATATGTCCACCCTGAAGTGACATAAAGAAGAAGCAACTAGTCATGTATTCACTATTTTAAAGCATCATAATGTAATATATTTTATCATGTAGCCTTATACTTTCCATCCTCTAGAAAAATGAATGGAACTAAAAACGTGAGGACCTACCAAATCCTTAAGAAAGAATACTAATTTAAACCTAAAGTCGAGCTTAGCAGGTGTTTAATGCAATGTAAACACCAGCAACACACATAAATGTGCACACACTCAAAAGAGATCGAGTGACTTACCAATAACAGAACATTCAATGTCAAGATGACAGCACCTGCAGCAAGAAGTGCAAGTGCCACAGCAAATACCTCAAACTGCACCAACAAGAAGAAAATTATCAAAATAACTCAAAAATCTAAATAAGTTTCTTTAAATAAAAAGAAAAAAATTCAAATTTCAAAAGGACAAGATTCTTAGACGTGGAAACATAGAAAACAGGAATAGTGTGTGCAGAAGAACATGAAATGCTCGTCATACATATTCAGATATACCAATTTTCATTTCAATCAAGAAAGAACGAGTATGATCAATTGGGTAGTATAACAAAATTGAACATAAGTCCAGCAAATTACACATATCTAGGTTCCAAAAAAGCATTGCCTATGACAGTTAATGAGCATATGAATAAGGAATTTCTCAAAAATTTCGAATTTCCTAACTGTTAACTTTCACTAAGTCATTCTATATTTGAAAATAGTTCAAATTTCCTAACCGTTCATCTTCACTAATTCGTTCTATAGCAGAAAAAGATTTCAAATTTTGTAATTGTTCACTTTACTAATTCATTATATAGCTGAAAAAGATTTCAAATCAGAACAATTACAGTAACATAAGGTATAAAAAGAGCTAGAAATCACATTTATTAGAAAGAAATCATTGTTTAAAATTTTAAAACTCACCTTTTTAACCAAAGCAGACCAAGAGAGAATAAGACCCAAACATACGATGAAGAAAAAGGGGCCCCACAAATCCCAGTCCCTCAACACCTTGCCCGGATCTTCCCGATATGGGTTGGGGAATACCACAAGCTTCAAATTACTCAGAGCTTGCAAGCTAAAGCAACAAAGAGAATCAGAAACATACCACAAACGACTGTATAACGTCAAGGGTAACATCTGAGTTGCTAACAGTGTCGACATGTTGTACAAAAACTTTTCTAGTCTTCAACTCCTCTATGATGAGATAAAATTAATGATATTAGGTCCTTAAGATAAATCTCAAATAATTGAATAACACAAAACATTACACATGAAATCAGCTAGCGACTAAGTACGGGTGTTCCTACCCAATCAAATGCCTATAGAACATTAACGATCTAAACTCTCATGACACCAACAACGTAAGCCTTCTTTAATTAACCTTAGGAAATGAGGGGGAAATGTTGATTATAGCCTGCATCAGGAAAGAAGGGATTTACACCAAGTAAACCAAATTATATTAAATAGGTGCAAGCTCAAATTTTACCTAATTTGCTTTGGTGAGAAGCCAATGATCGTACTATTATAAAACAAAACAGAATGAAAGGTTCTTCAGTTGTCATCTTAATTCTCTTTGATCAAATAACTACCCATTCCAAATCATTCTAATATTCTATTAGAAACTTCATTGCAAGTACAAGACATAATATATACCTGTGTAAGGGTAGTTGTGAGCTCCTCTATAACAGTGGTCTAAAAGAGAAACACCCACCTGTAACAATAGTAGCTTTTGTGTTCCATCAATCTTCCAAATGCATCAATCAAATTACATTAGCTTCAATGACCCAAAAAAAGAAAAAAAGAAAAAGGCTTAAACATAGTCTTTACATTCATAGAAGTACATATACTAGAAATTGTAAGAATAATATTGTTGACATGTAATAATAGGAAAGACACTCATTAAAATAAAGAATTTTTACTTTTCTTGGATCAAAATAAATCAAATATAATCACACATACCGATGTGTATGCTACAAAATGTGCATATGAATAAGAACCTACAAAAGAATCATGTTACTGTCAATTTCAATAAACTCAAGCAACAATATTAAAAATAAAAACAGAAAAACTATAGATTATTGAATTTGGTAGAAGAAAAAAACTATTCAATCTTACCTATTACACATTAATCCAAGTCACTATCATCATAAACTTGAAATGCAGCATCATCTTCACTACTCCAATACTCATAAAAAATGTCATCCTCTTCATCCTGATCTTCTTTAGCATCATCATTATCATCAACACGTGAGTGTACTATTTTTTCAGCAATTTCAATATTTAATGGAGCTTCATAATTTCGGGCTATTAACCCAACCTCTTGAGCACTATCTAGAACTTCTATATCTATATAATTTTCTTGTTGATATGCATCACTGACATTAGGTTCATTTCCATCAGTAAACTGGAGAAGGGATGGGTCAATCAGATGTCGATGTTGAGCACTTTGAACTACTTTCCAAATTTCCCCTAGTTTTGTATCATTCACATAGAATACTTGAGTCATTTGATTAGCTAACACATAAGGTTCATTCTCATACCATAATCTACTCACGTTTATGCTTGTAAACTCATTGTCTATCTTTTTTGGTTTATTCCGATCTAAGTCAAACCATTTACAATTGAATAACACACAGTGAAAGCCACTAACGTAACTCAACTCAATTACGTCTTCTAGCACTCCGTAAAACTTAATCATTTTTCCCTTATGTATAGATTTTGTACACACCCCACTATTTTGCGTTACACGTCGACAATCTCTTTTTTTGTTAGGTACTTAATGTAAGTGGTAAGTCGACTTGTACCATGTGTAAGTCGACTTATGCTTGTTTTAGATCGATAAGTCGACTTGTACATTGGATAAGTCGATTTATTCAAGGATTGCATTGTTTATTTGTGCCCTAAAGGCAATCCCTTTAGCTGCTTTTATTCACAAATGATGCGCATCGAATGAATAAATAAAGAAAAGGCATAATTCATTAATTTGATGTTCATGAACATTGTTTATGAATTGATTGGATCTTTAATCAAATTAATGAAGTCCATGATATATGACATAGCATGAAGGAAATTATGATGTGATCATACCATCGAGATTCCTATCATGTGCAATTATGTCAAGATTCAAATTCTCCTAGTCATAGGATTAATGAGACCGACATCATTAATTCGGACGGATTAGATATGTCATACTCCTTGATTGGATCAGCGGTGGATCTCGTAAACCGTAAATATGAGATATTTAGAGTTGACATATGGATGCTTACTAGTAGTAGTAAGTTCATTGGATGACTGTCATGAGATCATCACATGGATATCTTATATAAGTGTCGTTGATAATCTCATCATAGAATGGTGCAAGTATCCTTAGACTTGAGGTACTCAAGGCTATCTTGATACCGATCCCCGTGCTTTGACTCCATTCCTTGTTGCCTTCCGAGGTAACTCATAGGGTGGTGCTTGGGTACAGTTTGAGGTATTCAAGATAATTGAGTAGCCAATAAAGGATTCACCACTCGGATTAGCGTAAGAGATACCCATGGCCTCTTGTCGGGATCATTACTCGAAATCTCGGCCGAGTGAATATGTCATGTAGAGTGTCTTCATGGACATATAGAGTAATGAGTCCTAGGACGAGAACTATTATCACTGGGCTGGACTTGGTCTAGTAAGAGTTGACACTTTGACCATACTCATAACCAAGTGGGGTATAGGATGGTGAAAGGACGAATTGCACAAGAATTGTTCATGGAAGGGTTCGTGATCCGTTCGTGATGAATACATCAAACCGATTACTTTCTGGTCAATTGGGGTCATGATGTGTTGCTAGATACCGCCATGACTTGCTCAGATTAATTGTTAATCTAAGTGGCCAACATAACCGGAACCTAAAGGGTCACACGATAAGAGTGTTTCGAGAATCAGAAATAGTAATTGGACAGAGTTCCAATTATGGAGAGCATTCCGATTAAATGGATCCCGATGGATTGGGATATGTCCCGATGAGATCGCGACATCAATATTGCTAAGAAAGGTTTAGGAGTCTGTTTCAAAGATTCGGGCCGATGGCAGGTAGGACCAACCCGATTGGATGGACCTTAGCAATTATATATTAATTGATTAATTAATTAATTTTTTTTTAAGCCATGTGTCGTTGGTTTTGGAAGAAGAGATGATGTGCATTGACTTTTCAAAGTTACTTATTTAATTAGTTAAAGTAATGAATGGCCATTAGCTCCATTACATGTCATCATCTTATGAGAGTTACTTTAATTGTTAAATTAACACATAAGATGGCTGGAGCTTTAGAGTGAACGTCGATGCTTTAGGGTTGGAGGAGAAAATGGTTTCTTAAGAGTTAAGGTATGCTTGAAAGTGAGTTTCATTCTCTTCTTCCTTAAGGGCATCAACGAACTCTCCTTCTCCAAGCACATGGTTCAACGTCGATCTCAAGCTCTTCAGATGAGGTAGGCTCTAGCAGGCTTTAATCTGTTCTAGCTATTCCCGGTCAAAGGGTTTGACTCGGTTAGGTTTTTTCGATCTCTGCGTGGATACCTTTAGAGATAGTCTCTATTGGCTATTCAGTTTGAGGTCTTCATACCGACACTGGATCTCGGTTTGGAAAGTCCCGGGAACAAAAATTTTTGTTTTCCGCTGCCGGTACATGTGATGTACCTCCCGGGATTTTCCTACACTTAACTCCTTCTACTATGCACCTACTACCTTTACTAATACGATAGTCAGGTCCTGATGCAAGCATAAGAGCTCATCCATAGCTTCAACAGATTTTATACGTCGATGCTCTTGAATCTGATTTTACAACAATACAAATTATAAAATATTTCAATTAAGAAAATAATTTCCAATAAAAAAACATTTCAAAGAAGATTGGAAATCTTACTCGACTCTCGAACCATGAAGCAAATTCTTTCTTGTGAATCGCCATCAACCAATAGGGTTTTCACGTTGAAGTATTTCTTTGTGCTCTCTGAACAACAAAAAATTATAAATTAGTATTACATTAATAATGATATTATAATAAACAAAAATAACCATTGTTAGCTCAAATATGGCTTTATCTCCACACAATTATTCAATACAAACCAGTGTAATTCACTATATTGTTGAGAGGTCATTTGAAAAAAATCTGTTTCTCCAAAAGTTCGAATTTTACTTTTAAATACGGATAATGTTGGATTTGGATGTTCCTCACCATCATAATTTCTTTCTTCCCTACTGTATTTCATCTCAATTCCATGAAGATATAATGAACAAAAACTTAAGCACTCCTTCACAATATAAGCCTCCGCAATTGAACCTTCAGGATGAGCTCTATTTCAAACCATCCCTTTTAGACTACTAAGAAACCTATATTTCAAGCAGAATCAATATAGACAAAATAAAAACTACTACAAAGATTTAAAAAATTTTTTATCAAAAACACATGTTTAATAAAAAATATAATATATATATATTTTCCTTTCAATAGAATACATCCACCTATAATGAACAGGACATCCAAGCTTCGCTTCTTGTGCTAATTGAACTGCTAGGAGAACCATAACGTCAAAAAAAGCAGGTGGAAAGATCATCTCTAGCTTGCATAACATGATGGGAATCTTTTTTTCCAAATTGTCAAGGATATCCAATTTAAGTTTTCTAGAACACAACTGTCTGAAAAAACTTGCCAACTCAATAATGGCATCAAGAACTTCTTTATGTAAATATCCACGCATTCCTTTAGGAAGCAAACGTTGTAACAAAACATGGCAGTCATGACTTTTCAATCCTGTGATCTTGCCATCCGTGATATTCACATATCTAGAGAAATTTGCAACATATCCATCTGGAAATTTTACTGTTTTCAAGAATTCTTGAAACCCTTTCTTCTGTTTCTGGGATAGAGTATAAAGTGCAAGTGGCTTCAAGTATTTGACTTGACCTTCTTTGTTTGCTTTGGCATTTTGTATTGGTTTCAAGTGCAACTCACTTCTTATACCCATATCTTCCAAATCTAAACGAGCTTTTTCAGTGTCGTTTGATTTACCATCAATGTCTAGTATTGTCCCTAACAAATTATCACATATATTCTTCTCAATATGCATTACATCCAGATTATGCTACAACTTGAGCTTCGACCAGTATGGTAACTCAAAAAATATGCTCTTTTTGTTCCAACATAGTTTATGAGAGAAATGTTTTCTCTTTTTATCTTTAGAATGCTTACCAAGTATGACATTTTCTACTTCTTTTAACTGGATCAAAATCTGGTGGTCATTGGATAGCTCCACGGGCTTTGACCTAAATCAGTGTTCCCATTAAATTTTAAACTTTTTCGGTACGGATGATAACGTGGCATGTTGGGACCCGATCCGAAAACCAGATCCCAACCGGAGAAACGAAAAACGAATACGAATATGAACCAATATGAATTAAATCAAAGCAAGGAAACGAAAATAAGGCGAAATCAAATCAGATATGAATCAAATGACGAATCAGATAAATCAAATCCGAAGGCGAATCGAATAACACAAAGCGAAAGCAAATCGAAACGAAGCAAACTTCGAATCAAATCGAATCGAAATCAATTTCTGACATCTGTGAACAAATATCAAAGAAAGCGTTTGCATTGGAAACCTTAAGACTATCAGTCGAAACTAATCCAATCCGTGTACATTTTTTTCTTTCTTTCTTTCTTTCATTTTCATTCCATCTCTTATAAGTGACTTCAATATCCTCAATCCAATTTCATTCACATACAATCGCACTATCCCATGTCCAATACACATTCATTCATGTTTTTTTTCCATATACAAATCATGCTTATATCTCAATTGAACATACAAAACTTATATAACATATTCATGTGCAATACCATAACTCAATAGCCTCATCCAAATCTCATAATTCAATTACAATTTATACACCCTTTCATAAATCAAATCAATCCAAACCCAATAATCAATCATCTCTATATCCAGATCCCATTCATAACTTAAATCAATACACATGTCCAGAATTCATAATACAATCCCATAATAATACTTGTAATACAATAATTGACAAAACCAGCCTTATACAAACCGATACAAAAATCCCATTTTTCACAAAATACAAACGATACAAAATCGAATAACACGTCTTGACATTCTTTCATCCGATCTCCCGCTCGAAAACCTGGAGATGGGGATGAAAGGGGGTGAGCACAAAGCTCGTGGATAATACGTTTATAAAACGAATAGATTAGCAAAAACCCTTGAAATCTTTTTTTTCCTTCTCTAGTCTTAGAAAAACATTTCTTTGAAATCCGTAAAGCACGTTTTGAAAAGTTCTTTTCTTGCTGTAGTCAAACTCATAGTTTGTAAAACGTATGATTCTTAGACTTTCAGCCATAAATCCATAGATTACAAAACATGAATGCATCAACTTGACAATTTATAGATGCAATGTCATATCACATATGCAATGCACACAAATGGCTCGAGAGTTCCGTAAAAACGATGGATAAACTGAAGTTTATACCGTAAACACAACGAGTCCGATTTTGGGTCTCGTAGGCCCACAAGCAGGTAGCCGGGATAAGGCTAGATGTCGACGTGCACGTGACTAACACAATGTTCCTCTCTCGCCCACACAAAAGCACATATCATGCTCAAAATCATTTATCGCATGATCTTTTCCGAATATACGAAATGCCATGTAATCTTTCGAGGCATAACACAATGTATGATGCAATTCATCCAAATTCCATGTATTGAATCAAAAATGATTTTTCAAATCATTCATACAATGATGCAACATTTATGATGCAATTGAAATCAGAAAAATCTCTTTATTTAAAGAAAGCAGTAGTGGCTTATAAATTCAAATTATAAACACATTACCCACCTCAAATCGATGGTAGAAGCTTGTCCTTAGCTTCAATTTGACCCTTGCTTCTTTCTTTCTTCCAATTGAAATTTCCCTAAACCATAAACGTCCAAATTCAACATCATAAAAATCATAATCCTCAAAATTAACTATAGGAAACCCAAATTCATCACTTTTTCAAGCTATCTAAAGCAAGAATTTCCAAAATCTCCAAATTCTAAAATTTGGCATAAACCCTAATTAATTTCCATCCAAAATTAAACCCATAATACTTAGCAATCACCAAAATTGAGTCCATAATACACAAACCCATATCATTTTCCATGATTCTAAACCAAAAATCTTCCAAAATTCTCAAATCAAAATTTCGGGTCTTACCTCATCCTTCACCATTTTTGGATATATCTTAGTTTGGAAGGAAGCTTTCATCATCTTCCATCCTTTTCCCTTGAAACAACTCAAAATCCCTCGAGATCTCCCAAAAATTGAAAACCCTATGCTTTCCCTCTCTTTCTCTTTCATTTTCTCTCATCTGAAAGTGCTCTCCCTTCTCTCTTCTTTCTCTTGTTCTTTTTCTTCTTTTTTCTCTTAAGTGTCGTGGATTCTCCTTCAAACAATGATATCCCTCTTGCTTTTATATTGCCATGTCATTTAATGAATGAGGAATGACCCATATGCCCCTCCATTTAAGCCTATAAACTTAACCCTTTAAGTAAACTTCCAAAATTGCCCCTTCCTTTTTGCCTTAAAAACTTTATAGAAATGTCCCTCTATGTCTTACGAATCCATCGCTTCAAGAATCGGATCGATTGGAGCTCTATAGCTCAAGATATCTCAAAAATACTGAAGTTTGTTCTTCAGACCCGAGGCTGAACACTACACCTAACTTCCGACCCAAATTTGAAAGTCTTAGAGACTAAATTATAGCTCGGCTCCTTCATAACATTTCTAGCCCCATGTCTCTAGTTTAATTAGCAACAAGAATCAACTCAATCTGAGCTCTAGTGATCGAGATATAGCTAAAATACTGAACACTATTCAGCCACTACAACACCGGGACTGAACACTACACTGAACTTCCGACCTGCATTTGGAAGTCTTAGAGGCTAATTTATAGCTCGGCTCCTTCATAACATTTGTAGCCTCATGTCTCTATTTTAATTTAAGAAAATAATCAGATTGATCGGATGTCGGACGAAGAAGTTATGTCCAAAAGAGTGAAGGGAGGTCAAAGCTCGGCCAGAAAATCAAAGCTCGGCCAGAACGAAGTCGGTCGGCCATCAGAGGTCGGTCGGCCAACAGAGGTTGGCCAACAGAGGTCGGCCAACAGAGATCGGCCAGTAGAGGTCGGCCAACAGAGGTCGGTCGACAGAGATCGGTCGGCCAACAGAGGTCGGCCCACAAAGGTCGACCAACAGAGGTAGGTCGACACCCAATCCGACCTTCAAACTTCTAACACTCATAACTTTTGACTCCGAGCTCCAAATTAGACAAACTTGGTACCGTTGAAAAGATAAAAGATAGATCTAAAAGTTTTAAGAAGGACTAAAAAACAAGATCGGTTTTTAAAGGGGTCAAAAATGTACTCAAATATGATCAATTGATAATCTCCTCAAAACTTTACACAGCACCTCAACTTGCAAACATCATAACTTTTGATCCAGAACTCCAAATTTGACACACTTGTTGTCTATAGAAAGGTAAAATAACCCTATACAACTTTCATTAAGGCCTTAAAATCAAATCAACCTCTAAATGGATCAAAAACTCAACACGAAGTGACTGGTCGATCAGCTTCACACTAAACAGTATCAGAACTTCTAAAAATCATAACTTTCTACTCCATTGTCCAATATTTTCGTGCTTTATATCAATGGAAAGATAAAAACAAGCTCTACAATATTCATGAAAGACACCAAGGCAACTTCAACCTCTAGCTAAGCTAATTTTTCAATCGAAGTTTCTGCCCTAATAGCCATCACCTAAGCAATGTCCAAATTTCACATTATCATATCTTTCATCCTCCATAACCAAAAATCGCATATCATACATCATTTTAAAGCTATTAAAATTCTCTATAACTTTCACGTAACGATTTACTCCAATTCAAATCACATCAGTACGGAAATCACCTCAAAAAATAACATATACAATCCTACACTTAGAGCATTTTCCAAAATCAAGGCAAAATACACTTAACTTTCAAAGATCATAACTTTCAATCCCGATATCAAAAAATAGCATACTTTATGGCTACAAAAAGCTCTCAACATAAGCTACAAATTTCATGTAGATCATTTTCTCAAAATCTGCCTAAATCAAAAGTCAACTCTTTACTCCAAAGGTCAAATTTCTTAATTCTCCAAAATATAACACTTTCACCAATCATTTCTTGCTTTTCAACTTCAATTTCAATCAACTAGTTCATTTTGACTTTCATAACTTATACAACTCTACTCAAATTTCAAAATCATCAAAACCAATCACTTCATTTCTCATCAATCTCCTTTAAGTACAATAACATCTATAACACAATACCTATACAAACACACTCATTTAATTCCATTTAATATTTCTAATTTCTACCGAAAGTTCGGGGTCCAACATGGCAAGTACCTTCTATGATCCATATAACAAATCTTGCTTCTCAATCTTCATGAAGGAGTATTTAAACTACAATTTGGACAAGCACAATACCCCTTTGTCTAATGTCCAGATACATCACCTAATGCAGGGAGATCATTTATTATCCATAAGATTGCTGCATGTAAATGAAAAAACTCTCTAGTTTTAGCATCACATGTCCTCAGTCCAGATTCCCATAATTCTTTAATCTCATCTACCAAAGGTCTTAGGTATACATCAATATCTTTTCCAGGTGATCGAGGACTGGGAATTAGAAGTGACGTCATCAAATATGGTTCTTTCATGCACTGCCAAGGTGGTAAGTTGTATGTCATTAAAATCACTGGCCATATGCTATAAGAATTATTCATGTTGCCAAAGGGTTAAATCCATCAGTAGCCAACCCTAGTCGTACGTTGCGAGGATCCTCATCAAACTAAGGATATTGTTTGTTAAGATCTTTCCAAACTTCAGAGTCTGCTGGAAGGATCATTGTGCCAACCTCTTTAACTTTTCCATCGTTATGCTACCTCATATCAGAAGCCATCTTTCTTGACATATACAGTCTTTGTAACCTTGGCTTTAGTGGAAAATAGCACAATACTTTGGGAGGAATCAACTTCCCTTTGCCATCATTGACCTTCCATCTATACTTTTTGCACACTGGACAACTATTTGAACGCTCATTCTCTTTCCAAAAGAGAATGCAATCATTTTTACATGCATGAATAATCTCATAACCTAAACTGATGTCTTTCAATAATTTCCTTGCTTCATAAAACGAATGAGGAATAATATCACCATCTGGTAAATATTCCTTAAACAAATTAACAATCATATCATAACATTTGTTAGTCATTTTGTTTGAAACTTTAATGTGAAGCAACTTAACAAGAAAAGATAGCAATGTTTTGGAGCAACCGGGATATAACTTGTGTTACGTATCACTCAACAATCTCTGAAAATTTTCCACCTGATCATCTAGTAGCACATCTGGCTGATTAATATCTACATTATCATAATAATCCCATGCATTTTCATTATTAACACCAAAGACCAAATCTTGTAGCAACTCCGCCTCCTCAAATGTTTCATCCATATAACCATGAATGCTACCATCATCACTATATGGATTTGGGGTTTCACCAAGGTGTATCCATTTGGTATAATCGATGTCTGTTCCATTAGTGAATAAATGAAATTTCACCAAATGAGGTGGTTGTAATTTAAAATTCAAGCACTCTCCACATAGACAAGGCATATCCTTTCTCTGTCTAAGATTATAAAGCAAATCTCATGAAATCTTTGACTCCATTAACATAATCTTGTGAAGTGTAGTCATTGAGTTTTATCCATCCCATATCCATTTATAAAAGCCGAGAACTACAAAAATACACAATTATAAGACTATCATATTTAAAAAACTAGAAAGAATTTCATTATCTTTAAAGAGAAATTAATATATATGATTACGGTTATAAGACTATTATATATCTTTGAAGTATCTAGCGGATCATATTATTTCTCTCTTGTTATTTAATTAACCTAAAAGTAAAAACTTTAAATAAATGTACTGAATGTTGTTAATCGCTTTTCCTGAGAATTCCCAATGCTTATTTGATTCACATAGGTCGAAAAAAGCTGAAAGATATAAGCACCTTTTGTGTGTTCAGATCTCTTCGTACTGCTATTGATCCCTTCCCACGTGTGTCAAGCCTCTTTGCGTGTCTAGTCTCCCAGCGTGAGATCCTCGCGTGAGTTGAAGTCCTGGCTGCTACATGCGTCCTTCACTTCGTTGTCGCTAGTCTTCCTTCTATGTGAGATAGGAGCTGCCAATTAAAATCCTAAACATCAAAACACACAAGTTCCTCTTGGTTCCTGCACCGGCACTGTTCACTGATTAGACAAATAAGATTGGATCACTCCCATCCCTTTGCGCTGTTTCTGTGTGTTATAAAACACACAAGCTATACGTTAAAACACATAGCTCTAATGCTGCGTTTGTTTTAAACGCTGCATTGCAACGTTAGCGCATGCGTTGCTACATTTCAGCAACCATGTTTCTTCTTTTTTTTAATAAATTGTGCCTTTAATTAAAATAAGGAATTGTGCTCCAATTTGCTTTAGAAAATTTTGTCTTTTGATCCCAAAAATATAACAATAAATCCAACCTAGCAATCAACACAAATTAAACACAAAGTTAGCATTTTATCGTCAAAATAGGATTGAAATGACATGTGAATACATAAGAAAATATAAGAACATTCAATCCTATCAAGCAACACAACAACCCTCCAAGAACGAGCTGTCAAGAGCAAGACTAGAGAAGGAGGATGAAATCAAAACAGATTGGCTCGTCCAAAGAAAACAGTTCAAAAAAGGTATATATTTTAGTCACTGAATTGTAAGTAACAAAAATTATATTTTTTAAAACTAAAATTTATTATTAATTTCGTCGTTTACTGTTAGGATCCACTAGGTGATTATTAAATCGATTACTATTAAATTATAACCTTTTCAGTAATATAATTCCGGCGGATTTTAAAATTTCCAATTAAATTTGTCCTTAAATTGCTATATTTAATAAGTAATGATCCTTAAATTGCCACAAAAAAGGGGATGGTCATATTTTGCCATTTGCCAATAGTTATAGGACAAAATTTGCAATAACGCCATGTTTTATTTATTAAAACTATAGCATATTTCAATTATGATTTTTATAATGTAAAATACCAATAATTTAATAGATATGGCCCCTTTTTTATTGACTTTATTGCAAATTTCGTCCCATAACTATTGACAAATGGCAAAATAGGACCATTCCTTTTTTGTGGTAATTTAAGGACCGCTTCTTTTTAAATATAGCAATTTAAGGACCATTGCTTTTTAAATATAGTAATTTTAGGACCACTGCTTTTTTAATATAACAATTTAAGGACACATTTAATCGAAATAAAATCTAAAACCATTTGTTGTGTGGTATTTTCCATTCAAGCACACGGTCCTCTTTGTTAAAGATAATTTCCTTACATTGTTTGTATATTATCAATTATTTTGAAGAATTTATCTACTTGAATCAAATAACTTGCAAGCAATCATGAAAAATAAATATAAATAAATAAATTAGCTTTAAAATGCCACTAAAATAAATGAATGAATATACAAAATAAATGAAAATTTGACTTAAATATCTATATAAATTGGACTAAATAGGCGCCTTCAGGTGGTGGGTTGGAATTGGCATTTGGGTCCGTCAGAAATAATGTTATGAATAATAATAAACATTTTAATTTTAATGGTATCTTTTGTTAAAATAATAATGTTGTATAATTATTTCTTTTAATTTTAATAGTATCTTTTGTTAAAATAATTTAATAAAATATATATTTTATAATAATAGACACGTAAGATCGTAGTTAGTCATTTCTGATATATAAACCAAAATTTTCTAAATTGATAAAAATTATAAGTTATGGAATCAAATTTGAAAAATTGATCAATATGATTTTAAAATTGAACTATGGTAAAATTAATATACTTTTGGATTTCGGTCCTTTTAGATATTGCTTTTCATATTTCATCTTATACCTTAAAATTATGTGGAATTTACTCGATTGCAATTTTAAAAGTGATGTAACAAAACATCCTAAGTGGTCTAATTCAAGCCTAATTTAGATTTAAATCGGATCAAATATTTTTGAAATATTAATTTCATGTTAAAATAATTCAATTTTATATAATTAAAAAATATCTTATTCTTCAATCTCATTAAATAACACTTGTCTTATTGATTTTAGTCTCATTTACGTTTTTATTGATAATATAAATAAAATTGTAGTAGAAAGTATATTTTAAAATGACATTTTCTTTTACCAACTTCACAAAGTTATGGCTTTTAAATAGTAAATATAAATATTTTTAATTTACTTAGTCAAAATATAAAATATTATAGTATATATCAAATATGGGATTTATGTTAATGGACATTTTTGTATTAATTTTTGATACATAATTCGCTAAATTATTGTCCATTTAATATTTAAATTGTTTTTAAATACCAAGCACTCTCCATAAGCTCCTCCTTTTGACGTTATTTTCATATTCAAACACTAACTCTTTAATTGGGAACTCTCCACTCACGCTTAAGGATATACACAAAACAGAGGAGGGCCCACTAACATGGAGTGAGGCTGGTAGTTCAAAGAGGAAAACGTCACCCATGCAGACAATAGGAATACTTCACGCAGGAGGCAGCCAAATTAAAATAAAAAGAAGTATGGGAAGAGGGCGTGAAGGTGGGACAGCAGCGTGGATCTAGAGGCTAGTGGAGTGTGTGCTGTGCAAGGGTGACATTAGCGTGGAGACTTCAGCATGACTACTTGTGTGGAGACACAAAACAAGCTGGTGGAGAAGAATAACGTTACAGGCTTGAAGACGCAAGGCCAGCTGTTGAAGCAAAAGGAAAAAATGATAAATACAAGAGAGCTGAGCAAGTGGAGGTGTGGTAGGTCTGCAGACTCACGTTACAGACCTAAAGACTTTTCACTCACTAACGTTGAAGCTCTCAAGGTTCTACACTCACTCACGTTAAAGGCAAGCAGGAGTAGAACTTGAGGTGGATATAGGGAGAGCTCTACTCCTTCAGCCACTGAACAGACAGCCATAAAACAAACACTCTCCACTACAGCCCCCACCGAACCATTATTCTCCACCCATAAACGATGAAGTATCTGGTGGAAATTAGCGTGGCTGCTTGTGAAGGTCACGTTGAAGCTTCTATGTCCTAGCTGTTGGTGGAAGCTAGAGAATTAAGGAAGAAATAGAGGAAAAATGAAGAGCTGGTGGAACCACGGAAGCATAACGTTGGCAGCTAAAAAACGTGAGTTGTTAACAAAGAGGAGGAACGTGAGTTGCTAGTGAGGAGGCAACGTTGTTGTAGATGGAGATGAAAAAAAGAATAACGCTAGTGGAGACCAAGAGATTAACGTGGCAACTGCTGGTTTAAGGAGAATAAAGTAGCAGCTGGTGGAGTCATTAAAAAAACGTTAGCTGATGGAGGGGGGCACGTTGCAGCTGTGGGAAAAAGACACATGTTAGCTGATCCATGAAGCAAGAGGATTATGCATGGCTTGAGACGTTGACACCTAGAAAAGGGAGGCGGAGAGCTGTTGAAGGAATTAGTGAACTACAAAAGCAGCTGGGAATTAACATAAGTTCTAAGAAAAGGGAGAAATCGTTGGCAGCTGTTGAAGAGATCAACGTGGAGCATAGTGAAAGGAGGACAGCTGGGAGACTCTCATTACACATGTTGAAGCAACATAGGTGCAATGAGAGTGGAAGACAGTTGTTGATACCAAGAAGATTTATGTGTGGTTGGAGTAAAACCACATTGAAGGGACCAAGCATGAGGCAGTTGCGTGGAAACACAAAGATAAAACAGGAGGTGGAGCAGCCACGTTAAAAAGAAAAGGGGGTGTTTTAAATTTATTTTCTTTATTTTATTTCATATTTATTTTAATTGTGTGGATTTAATTAATGCAAACATATATTATGACCATGATTTATGTTCCATTAATAAATATGTGTGAGTAAGTTTTTCTTTTCGGTTAAGGTTAAGATTAATATTAGATTAGGACAATTTTTGTGGTATTAATTTTTGCTTGATTGAATGCATATTTAGTCTTAATTTAGCTTGATCACCTAGATTAAAGACCTTAGATGATTAAATGCCACAACCAATGGGATTTAATTTGTCGAAAAATTAATCAAGCGACATACTTAAGACTAAAATGTAGACCAACCTTAGGATCTTGTGTGAGGATACCTAGAATTAACGAACTTAATTTTAGGCTTCTTGAATTTAACGCCTTTTATTCCTGATTTTCTATGAACCAAGTAGTGACTCGGATTTAAAAGAGAAGGGAACACCATGAACATTGGGTTCGACTTGCTTAAGTGAAGTATTTCCTAAATTAATCCACTGTTATAATTTTTAGTGCCTAATCCAATTGAAATCTGATACCTTAACCGAAATTTTGTCATTTGATTAAATCTAGTCGTTTTAAATTCATACCTTGCAATTTTCATATTTTCTTAATTTGCTTACTTTATTTTATTTTATTTTCAAATCAATCAATTTTAGATCGTCTGAGTAATTTTTCATCGTTTAATCTAATTGTCTTACGTGTTGAAAATTTTTTCCCTTGGGTACGATATCCGGTTCTCACCGATTTATATTACTTGTCGACGGGGCGCGCTTGCCTCTAATTGATTTAAATAAAATTTAATTGTTTTGTTTAGACCGCAACAATTTAATGTAGTAATTTTGACCAAAAAACTACGTCGTTTAAAATTTTGGATAAACAACATACCGTTTTGGCCTTTCCTCTCTAAGTTTTACAAGTATCAACAAAAGAAGAAAACAAAAGTTGACAAATATGAATAGACCGTTTTGTCATGATAGATCATGTGTAAAAGAATTGTTTCTACTACCTAGTATATTGCATACTACTAATAGATCATAAGCTTATAACCTTTCCAAATAAGGCATATGATTCCTACAAGAAGGAAGGCATCTAAAAATCCAACATTACTATTCTTAAAGCTCTAAATGTAGAAATGATTATTATGTACTCAACATAATGATTTTTATATGACTTTTAAGATTATCTAGTTTAATATTCCAAGTATTACATATTTGATATGTAATTTAACTATCTACATGAATAATTATATTTATGTTTGTATAAAATATGGATATGATTATTGTCATATGATTTTGATACTATCAATTTAATTATGTAATATGAATTTTCATAATACTATTACCATGTTATCTTTGACTTCAATTAAGAGTCCAAACTAGAAAATACAAATAATTATAAAGCATTTTGAAGGAAAATATCAATTTATAAGTTTCTTAAAATATTTCATAGATCTAGAATTACATATTAGATACAATAAAAGAATACATAGTTTGGGGAAACTCATAAACGGTGGTTTAGCTTTTAAGGTTTAGAGTTGTAGTACGATCTCTTAATTATATATGATATTAAGTAGAAGCAGAGTAATTACTTCATAAACACCCTTAAAATCTTTTATTGAAGTTAGAGTTCTAAAAATTTATCCTTAGTTTTTGAAATTTTGTTGTTAAGTTGTAGGTTTCTATGAGAGAAGCTATAATTCCTCTAGCCTTTCTTAGATTGTGCTTACACCCCTAGATCCTTTCCTCTAGTTTCTTCTCCCAATTATAAACGGCATACTGTTTAGGCCTTTATGTAACGACAACAAAATGAGATGGAGGAGGAGGAGCATGAGGTCTACGGCAGAGAGATCCTCGATGTAAAAGTTGATATGAACCCTAACAACGCTGACGTTGACATGTCCGTCACTGATGATGACGCTATCAAGGTCCCTCCTCCCAACCCTAATGATTGAAATCAATTATAAGTTTTTCGTGTTAATTGGCCCGCTTCTTTATGGTGCAGGAGTTGGATTAGATGAAGAAGAGATTGAAGGAGATGGAGGAAGAAGCTGCTGCTCTTCGCGAAATGCAACCTAAGGTCGAAAAGGAAATGGGTTATGTTCAAGGCTTAATGAATTTAGTTTTCCTTTTCGCGAAATGCAAACTAAGGTCGAGAAGGAAATGGGTTTTGTTCAAGGCTTAATGAATTTGGTTTTCCTTTTGTTACACATCAAGTGTTTACGTTTTGGAATGATCCTCTATATAGCTTATGTTTCAGCTCTAATTTCAGCTTGAAATACCTTTTGATTGTCCTTGTGTTTAAACTTTTTTCCAATGGTAAAGTTGGTAGGCTTGTTTGAAACTTTTTCTTGATTTTAAATTTTGTTTGTTTTTTGTTGATCTCTTGTTTATGTACATACCCAGCTAATGCAGCTGCTAATGAAGCAAACAGGGAGGAAGCTGATACTCGCTTTGTGTTTGTTGGCAATGTGAGGAGTTTACATAACTTAACGCTATTTTTTCTTTGTCTTTTTATTTTGGCACATTTTTGTATATTTTGTGCCCCTACTTATCTCTACCTCATACCCCAATTCCTTTATATCCTAACCACATGCATGTTCCCCTGTTCTACTCGATCTTTCCCCACCGACTCTCAATTCCTCTGTTATCTCTGTTTCTCTCCCAGACTCTTGATTTCCTTGTTTTGGTATGTATATCTTCCTCTTGCATATCTATACACACATAAAAAAATTATATTGATAATTCTTCCTTTCCATCTTCCCAACAGTATATAGTATGAAAAATATAGACATATGAGCTTAAAGTCAAGATCCTTATAAGGGAAGATGTTCAAAAGTGAAATTTACTTCTTCTATGATGACGCCATTGATGACATCTTCTTCTTCTTTGTTTTGTATCGTCTGTGTTTTGCCTCTTCTTAGTTTGCTTCTTCTGCCTTTTTACTTCTTCTGTGATGACGTCATTAATGAAGTCATCTTCTTATGTGTTTTGTATCGTCTATTTTTTGTTTCTTCTATGATGACGTCATCTTCTTTTGCGTTTTGTATCGTCTGTGTTTTACTTCTTAGTTTCGTTCCTTCTGTGTTACTATTCATGAATTCCTTCTGTGTTATTGTAACATCCCATCACCGATGGGAAGGATAAAATAGTAAACTTGGATCGGGTTGTGATTTTGTACATGTATTTCTGCATACATGCATAAAATGGCCTCTATACAGATATGAAAAGTAATTTTTGCAAATGCACAAGATTGTCCATGCACTCGTGACAATTTTCCAACTTTTGTGTCTTTGTGAAAAATGTGAATTTGTGTGTTTAAAAAATTGAATTAGAGTGATTTATGTGTATTCTGCATAAAAATTGCAAAGTGGGTACCGATTAGATTTCCGGTACTGAAAATGACTGTCAATTTGACACTTCAATTAAAGACATGATTGAGGAATTTTGTTTTAGGATGAGCCATTGAAATTTGGAGAGATTTATGAAAGTCAAAGTGAATGAATTGATTAAATTGAAAATTGAAAGGCACGAAAGTGAGTGATTCTGAAAGAATTGAATCTCAATTCAGTCCCTAAGAGTCTGAATTTCTGAATTGAAGTAGTAAAGTTATAAGAATTTATATGAGGGCAATTTGGGCATGATACTTAAGATTATAAGGCTTAAGGTTAAAGGAAGGGGCAAAATGGACTTTTCATAATTAGTAAGGGTATAAAAAGGGAAATTAGGGTTTGTAAATGGGAAAAAGAGGACGAACCGTGGAAGAAGAAGAGGGAGAGAAGAAGAAAATGGTTTTTGACGAAATCACGAAGAGTCTAAGGATTTTGAAAGCTAAATCAAGTAAGTTTAAGCCTCTTTCCTCTTGATTAGTTGATTCTTTCTTGTTTTGAGTGTTAAAAGTTATAGAATGGGTGATTTACATGTTTGGTTTTTAGGGTTATTGTTTATGGATGAATTTTGATTGTTTTGTAAACGATATTGGTTTAAAATGAGTTGAAAATGGAGTATAAGTGATGTTTAAGTGTTTAGATGATTTATGTTTTGAAAAATGGGAGGAATTGGATTGAAATTG
This sequence comes from Erythroxylum novogranatense, assembly GCA_029891385.1. NCBI lineage: Eukaryota > Viridiplantae > Streptophyta > Magnoliopsida > Malpighiales > Erythroxylaceae > Erythroxylum > Erythroxylum novogranatense. Next base: position 7,827,810 of record CM057230.1, on the reverse strand, counting down.
TTAAGAAATCAGGTTTCGGGAGGCTTACGGGACTCGCACACATAGCAATGCTCATCGACACCACAGGATTGCGAAAGGCGTGCACGCCGCAACTGAGTGAGCGTGCGCGTCGCGACACGGTGCTAACGTGCTGCGTTGCAGCGTAGGCAAGAATGTACGTCGCGGTGCACACCTGTGCCCTCGCCGCGGCGAGCTACTCTTCCTGGACAAATTATGTTTTGGTTTTTAAACCATAACTTTTTGTATCGATATTCAAATGAGATAATTTCGGATTTGTTATGAACTAGAGACAAGGGTCTATATGTTTATGAAAAAGGAAAGTGTTGAATCAGTCTTTTAAAGTTCTCAAGTTTGGATGGAAGTGGAGTGTAAATTGGAGTTTCGACAAAATAGTCCGTATCTATTTGGAGAATAATTTTTGGGATTTTTCTGAAACAAAGTAAACGATTTTAGTGTCTATTGAGTTCTAATATTGAGGAAAGGTTGTGATGGGGATTTTTGGGATAGTATCGGAATGCCACGAAAGTGCATAGTGCATATCTTTAAATTTCTACATGTTCATTATTGCTGAATTGGACGATGTGTTAAATAAATGTGTTTTGACTTGTGATAGAGGCACATTTGGAACGTCAGCCCAACGACGTTGCCGAGACTTCTAGGCATTAGCGCGGAAGTCAGGTGAGTGACCTAGACGGTTCTCCAATTATTAAGTGTTATAATTCAGTGATTTTAATTCTCTGGAGTATAATGGTGGGACAATGTTAATTGTGAACTCCGGACAGAAGGTCCGGAGTATTAGAGTGTTATGGGTATGTGAAATTGTGATTGTGTTTTTAATGTGAGAAAGTGTGAATCAATTGTCCGATCGTGATAATTTGGAAATGATTTTGATATAGGAATACGTGAATAAAGTGATTGAATTGTGGCATAAATGATTACGTGAATAAAGTGATTGAATTGTGTCACAAGTCGTTCATACATGAATGCAAAATCAGTTAATGATAGTTGTGACCGGAACTGCTACTGATTAGAGCTTTTAGCTCAACGTTATATTTGGGCCTCGAGCCCCACAGTGACTCAGAGCCTATGGCTCCACGATTAATGAGCCCTTAATGGGACAGTTTCAGAGCCTATGACTCAACGATTAATGAGCTCTTAATGGGACAGTTTCAGAGCCTATGGCTCAACGATTAATGAGCCCTTAATGGGGCGATTTGAGCCTCCGCTCGGCGATTAATGAGCCCTTAATGGAACAGTTTCAGAGCCTCTGGCTCAACTATTAATGAGCCCTTAATGGGACAGTTTCAGAGCCTATGGCTCAATGATTAATGAGCCCTTAATGGGACAGTTTCAGAGCCTATGGCTTCACGATTAATGAGCCCTTAATGAGACAGTTTCAAAGCCTCTGGCTCAACGATTAATGTGCCCTTATAGGGACAGTTCAAGCGCTCGGTCATAACACTGAAATAAGTTGAAAAAAATGTTACATGCTGCATTTGATTTGATATGTTTGATTAAATGACAGGTTAAATGCCATATACTGAAGTGATTACAATCATGGGGTACATCTAATTGTAAAATTTATGACAAATTGTGATATGCCTAGCATTGTATGAAATATTATGGATGTTGACCAGAGTTACCACCGATCAGAGCTTTTAGCTTAACGTGCAAAAATAAGTTTCGAACTCATGAGTGATTCAGAGTCTCAGGCTCAATGTATAATGAGCCCTGTATCTAACACTGGATAAGGGTCAGATATTAATGAGCCCTTCTGTAACATCCCACCCCCGACAGGAAGGGTAAAATAGTAAATTGGCATAGGATGAGATTGATAGGGTTTTATTAGTATTGTTCATGCATACTGGTACTAGTGAACAGTGAAATCTGTGCACATGAAATAACTGTACATGCATACCTGACATTCCCGGTTTTCGTGCCTAATGTAATTTTATTGTGATTAACGTGGTTATTGGGTTTGAAAAATTATTCTGAGTGCGCCACTGAGTGTTTTATATATTTTAAGGGATTTTTAAGAATTTTTTTGGAATTTTTCGGAGAAAATTCCCGAACCGGAAGAAAATCGCCAAGTGGCTAACCAGTTGCTTTTCGGTAGTAAAATTGCTACCCAATGGCACTGTCATATTGGGTATATTATTTTGGGATTGAAATTAGGTTCATTGGACTAGAATGGGTCAGATTCCAGTAGGATTTCTAAATCCTATCCTTACTTTGTCTTATACCTAATTTGTCTCTTTCTTCCTTCTAATGCCATTTTTCCTATGAATTTATGATGTTTGTCTTTAGCATAAGTGTTCCTCTCGGTGATGCCTTAAGGAAGAGAAGGAGCTAATGGTTTTTAATGCTTAATAGTCTTCATCCACCGAAAATCCTACTTTCTTTACATCTCCATCGAATTTTTTTTTTTGTTTCTCTCTTAAGTCACCTTCCACCAACCTTAAGAGCCCTCTTTACTTGCATATGAGCTTAAGTCTCTATCCAAGGTGATAGCCATGTATGGGCTTTAGAAGTGAAGTAAGAAAGTGAAGTGATTGGAGAGTGGGAAAGATTGAAAGCTTAAAGTAGTAAGTGTTCTTTTAAGTTTGAATTATGTCTTTAGTGAATTGTTAGATGCATCCAATGGGACTTTTAGTGCATTTATTATGATTATTGATGCTTTAATTTGATGAAAGTTATAGGTAGAATTGTTGGGCATAAATGTATGGTGTGTTAGGATAATGAATGACTATGGTTGAATTTGGTTTTAGCTTGATTTTGATTGAATATTGATCATTATTCTTGCATGGAAATGAAGAGGTTAGGGCTGCCAACTTGAGGTGGTTACTCCTAGTGAATGTATGAATGATATAGGGACTGATTTTGTGTCCAATTGAGAAGCTTATGGTAGTAGAATTTGAATTGGCATGATAGGAAGTGTAAGTTGAAGATGAAAGCTGGAAAATGGATTTTGACCCACTGTACTGTTTTGAGCATAACTCATTGTGTGGTTATGAAAATGAGTCTAGGTTTGTACCCAATTAAACTTTGGGTTGTTGGCTACATTTTTGTATGAAATAGGTGTTGTCTAATTTTAGCATTAAGAGGTTGAAATTTGGCATGGAAGATTACTGTTAAGGTTACTGTGAACAGTAACCAGAACCAATAATCTACCGGTTTGCTGATTTTTCTAAATTAATTGAGAAGGAATTAGGGAAAATGGTCTAAATGAAAGTTGAATTTTATCAAGTTATCTTTCCATTCCCACTGATTTTGCAATTTTTAGATCTGTATATTTGGAGATATGCACTGTGAAATATTGACTGATTTTGAACAATTTGGTGAAACCTAGACTAAGAGTGGATTTGGTGCACATTCTGATTGGAAGCAATTTTGTCAATTTTTGTGAATTGAATTGGCTTGCGTGATCTTCTGAAGAGTTGTAGAGGAAACATTGATCTTGAAAATGGTATTTAGCATGTAATTGTTGGAGATCAGATGTGGGAGTAATGAATTTTCAAAATCTGTACCTGCATGAGGTTATTATTGCTACTACGATCAATAACTTGCATGAAAGTTTTAAGCTTGTTAGAGATGGAATTGGCTTTGAAGCCCTCATGAGAAGTGTAGCATTGTGTTTGATCTTTCCATAGGTATAAAGTATGCATTTATTTGACATTTGTACAAGGAGATATACTATTTAGAACATTCTTGTCATTGAGTACTTGCGAGGCATGACATTCACTTGAATTGTTTGACCTAGTTAACCATTGAATTTGATTTCATATTGTCATGAAGTTGTAGATCACATTGTGATCTTTCTGAGCATATTTATTGTGTAATTTTTTACTGAAGATAATGGAAGTTATTGAATTTACCAAATCTTATTACTTTTGATAGGTTTTGAATGGCAGAAGTTTCATTTGAATTTTGACATTCTTAGGGGTAAATTTGATTTTTGTGTTCTTTTGCTCATATCTTTTCCGTTTGACGTCCGATTGACCTGATTCTTGAGGCATCGGATTCACTGAATATTTAATTTCATTTTTTGAGAGATTGGGGATTTTCGGACGAGGAATTGACGTGGGTCCAGGTAACGGAGTTTTTAACCACTGTTTTATTTAATTGGGGACCTATAGAGGTCCGAATTGAGTTCTGTCAGCGTCATTAGGTTTCTAATTTTTAGACGGATTTTATGATGAAAAAAAATGGGATTAGGGTCAGGAATATCATGAATATGCATTTTACACCTACATGTGCATCATTACTAGGTCGGATTGAACAATTAGTGATCGTTTTATTCTCTGATTCTTATAGAGGCCCAACTGGAGCGTCGATCGACCGACGTAGCAGAGACTTCCCGGCATTAGCTCGGAAGTAATAGGTGAGTAACCTAGTTAGTTCCTCAATTATTATATGTCTACTATGGGGATAAGGACGGGATTAGGAATGTGTTATTTGTGACTGGTTTGCTAGTTTGCCATTACTGTATTTACTGTGATTAATTGTGAGATATTGACTGTCAATTGACTGCGATTGACTTTGAATTATTAACTGTTTATGGGATGTGTAACTGGAGATAATGGAGGGCTTATGGGTGTTTGCTTTTAATTGATTTCGGACCATAGGTGTCCGAAGTATGGGAAACTTGATATTAAAGTGCTACTTATGTAAAACTACTTGTGAATGTAAAAACAATTGGTTATGACTGAAATACTGGACCGAAGGTCCGAAGGAATGGGAAATGGGACACTGAAAGATAAACTGACTGTAATTGTAAATTGGGACATATGCATTCATGCATAAAGGCATGTTCAGATAATGATAGTTGTTACCTGAGTCGCTACTAATACTGAAAATAGCCTAGAGCTCAAACACTGTTACTGAACCGAGCCTCGAGCTCGAGGGGAGTTAGTGCATACCCAGAGGGCTCTCCTACTCCCTAGACGCGTCTGATTACTAATCACTGTTAAGCACTCGATCACAACACTGTAATAAACTGGAAAAGAGTCACATGTGCATTGCATACAAATGTGATAACTGATTTATGAAATTGCATGGGTTCTGTAAATTGTTATATGTTAATACTGAAAGGATACTTGACTGAAACTGTGAATTGCTTGCGATATGCATGAATTGGGTGAACCATCGATGATGATTTCTCACTGAGTTCGCAAAACTCACCCAAAATTTGCATCTATTTTTCAGGTCTGGAAGAATACCCCGTTTGACACGGGAGTACTGTATGCAAGTGAAGGATAGAGGTCGGGATCGGCCAGGTATCGCATTAGTATCTTATCGAATTGTATTCCGCAATCATTGTGCAATAATGCTTTGTATTTATAATGAACCCATTGTGGTTTTATTGTTTTACACATTGACTTATTGTAAATTATTATTGCATGACTGTAATAACTGAAATTGATTAAATGTGAACATGGGCTCAAGTTTCTTCTTTATTTATGCGCGTTAATAAATGGTTCAAAAAAGAGAAAGAGAGGTGAAAATGTTATACCGAGTTTTAATCGACTGATGTAGTACGCCACCCTCGCGGGGCACGAACTCGGATATCACCAACGATATCGGGTTCGGGTCACTCGAGAGTGGGATGTTACACCTTCAATGGGACAGTTTAGGCACTCGATCAAAGCAAAATGATAGTAAAATGGTAAGTGAGTGAAATATGTATGTATCAAAAATGGGATATATGAATGTGAATTTCTGTAAATGTGTAAATGGGCAATTTTGTGAAAGTTTATTATAAGATAAAGTTAGATGTATGTGAATTGTAAAATGAGATCAAATAGACAGCAATGTGAATATAGGTTATGATTTGATTTTGTTACATGATTGAGCAGACCATCGATGATGGTCACTCACTGAGTTTGCAAAACTCACCCAAAATTGCAATTATTTTTCAAGACTCAGAAGAATACGGTTGCTAGGCGGGTGTATAGTGATAAACGAGAGTGATAGAAGAGGGCGGGATCGATTAAATCCTCGCATTATGTGAGGACTTTGGTGTTATATTATTGTGTATTTATAAGAGGACCCTCGTGGTCAATTTATTTACCAGTTTTGTTATGTAAATTGTTTTCCGCAACATATATAAAATGTAAGTGTATGATTGTTTCAAAACAAAAATTTGTACTGTGATTTGACTGAGTGATGTATCACGCCACTCTCGCAGGGCACGAACTCAGATATCACCATCGATGTCAGGTCTGGGTCTTACGGGAGTGGGGTGTTATATTTAGGTGGTATCAGAGCCCAAAAGTACGAACTTACATGGGCATTTTCTGAAATGTAGGTCAAATCGTATACAGTAAAGACATGTCATAGCAAACCGTGGCAACTAATCCCTAATCTAAGTCCCATGGGTATGAGTCATACGCTTGAACAAGTGTTAAGTGTTTCCGTGTGAAAAGAGAAAAAAAATATTAGCATATGAGCCAATGTGGATTATGGGCAATTGGGAATGGGAAAAGTAAAACCGCAAGGGGCGCGAGGTCCGAGAGGCCGAGGCCCTTTTGAGAACGCGAGGCCCGAGAGGCCGAGGTCCTATAGATTATTAATGATATTCACATTGTACTGTGGTTATAACCCTCGAATGTGTTAGGAATGTGAAAACAGTGGCATGGGCTGATAATGAGACTTAAAGTGTAAAAAATATTGGGTTAAAAGAAAACGAAATTTGTGATACCCTGGAGGGGTCAATTTGGACATGAGAAGAATACCGATTAAAATTGATAAGAGTTAATGAGTTAGCATAAAAATATGTCTAAGTTTGATCAAAAGCTCAGGGATGACTAGGAAATTGTGATTCTGATGAGTATGTCCGATAAAATGGGATAAGTGGAAATGAGAAAAAGGCCAGTAAAGATTCACTGTAATAGTGTTGATCTGCGTATTATGGAAAATATTGTATCATAAGTGAAGAATTGTTAGGAAGAAACGGTAAAGGTGAGATTAAAGTGTACAAGCTGGTTAAAAGAAATAATTCAATGGGACGTGGATGTGAAATGTGAGAAAAGTTATGATATAACGAAATATTTTGTCTGTGAAAATGAGATTTCCTTCCATAGATGCTTCTGCAGTTATAATTTTGAATGGATTGAGAATATACACATGGATGAGGAAATGATAGGAACATGATTTTATAAGTGATAAATTGTGATACATGATGGGTAGTATGGAAAATGTTAGAAGAAGTGATAAATACCAGAAAATTGGGATAGCATCGCTATTAATACGCGTGTTACGTGTGTTAATGTGAGGAAAAAGTGCAGGTCCCGATATAAGCCTACAAATCGGTTTCTGTTATGATCATATGGTAAACCCCAACCATGGGCAGGAACAAGGAAAGATATGTTATCTAGAGTTAATTAGGGGTCTATAGCATTTACGAATGTGATTAATGGGAGACTTGACTGTAACACATCTCTAAGTAAAATGTAAGGATTTGGTATCTACTGGGGTATTTGAGTTACTAAAAATTGATTGATGCCTCATTATCGAGGATGTTTTGATCATATTAATTGTGATACGAATTGATATGTTTTTTTTCTTGAGATACAAAGAAATCAAGGAAATCAATCGACGAACAAGAAGTTATGAAAAAGTGTCGTGCCCCAGGCAGGAGACCGGACCCATTGTTGGATCCGTTCACGAGTCGACTCTTGAGCCGTAAAACATGACGCTGATCATCTTGCCTTGTAGTGTTCATTTCATTTAACCCTAATTTCAAATTGATTTCTCTTGTAAATCATAACCTTATGACTCTTGTTTTATTTAAGACAAGAATCGCTTCAATCGGATGTTATATAACTCAAGATACACACCAAAAACCAAAAAGAGTTCATACCCGAAGCATGCTCACTTAACTGACCTCTCACTTGCTTTAATGCAAACCTCCTCAATTAACTCCAAATGATACCAAATTTTATGGAGTGAAAGATATATGTCTTATAAATCCAATGGTTCAAACCTCACCTCAATTGGAGGTCGAATGAGTGTTTTATGCCCAAAAGAATAGACTATGCTCACTCCCAAAATCAAATTGAACATCTTTTGACGCAAATGCCATAACTTTCACTATAGATGTCGGAATGACTTAGTTCTTAGACGGTTAGAAAATAGACATCTAGGGATACAAATTTCGTGAAGACCAAAATTCGAAATTCTGTCATTATCGAGTTACATGGACCGTGAGAAAATCACGATCGTGTGAAAATTCACACACACAGTGTAATTTTACTACTCTGCGTCTCCTGCACCATGGATTTACGATCGTGTGAAAATTCACACAGCTGTGTAACCCATCGCCATCGCCGCCGTCTCCTGCACAGAAATTTACATCGTGTGAAAATTCACACAGTGTGTAACCCATCGCCAATCTAGCCTCTACACCAGAAAATTACACAGTGTGTAACTTTACTTGCCAACAACCATATTTCACTCTCTAAACCCTCTTCGATCCAAGTACCTACATAAAAACTTAAATCCTCCATATCCCACAACACATAACAACCTAATTATCCCAATGGATTTTCAATGGCAACAACACACTCCTAGCATTCTAATCAAACCCAAACCATAATGATCTTGTACAATCACTCATGCAAAACTTATTAACCATAACCCAATCACATTCTTACTTCTACATAACACTCATCAATCACAAGTCTATATACGTCTTCACTTGAACTAAACATGCATTTCTACCCACATGGATTCCAAAGCCATTTCATGCAACTTTGGATACTATGCTTAAACATGATAATAAATGGTTTTGAGAGACCATAATAAATCGTAATTCATGTATCTCATTCACATTCAAAACAAGTAGCTTACAATGCTTTAGTGGGCATTTCAAGCCCTTTTACAACAGTTCAAAATACACTTCAAAATGCTCTTGTTTTCTTAAAATGCATCTAAAGCATCGTTTACAACAATTGACTTGAAATACATCAAAAACATAATCTTGGGTATCCTTTTATGCTCATTCCTCGAGATCACGCTCTTCGCTTTGGAGATGGGACGGGAAGGTGGGGTGAGCTTTCGCTCGAGGTAACACGTTTATATTTATACTACTAAGCTGAATCTATTCATTACTCATCTTTGTTGGCAATATTCTCATCAACAAATCATACAACTTGCATTTCGTGAATTCATCAAGCTAAAAGCATAATTTCATGATTCATGCATTCATCATTCTTACAAACATATGCTAACACGTAAACACATAATGATGGTTCGAAAAGTCCACGGGTTCTTGATGAACTACACAAGTGTAGTCATATCTTTGAGAGTCAAAAGGAACATCCTATGTCACAATCGGGCGTAGGCGAAGGCTATCTTGGTCAACGCACGTGACTTTCTTGGTGGACTTAACTAACCCACATAACACTGAATTTCATGCATAAAAGCTGGACTTTTCTTGTCCACTAGCTGATTTTCTGAAAATGGATTTTCATGCAATCCAATTAGCTAATTCTCTGGAAAATGCTTTTCATGCTTAGCTCAAATGTCATAAACTCACTAATATTCATGCTCATTCAATTCATGACTTTATCAAGCAATGTCAAGCAATGTCATATCTCGTCAAGTTCTCATATAATGGCATTCATACATCTATTATACTCAATCAAATCATCACAAAGTAATTTGAAAGAACATAATTTCTTTAATTAAGGTAGTATTTATCACTTACTAGCATAAAGATAAAAATGAAACCCACCTTATACTTGTTAAATCCTTGCTAAATGAAGCTCCTCCTCTTGCTCCTCTCCTCTCTCTTGCTCTATTTCAAGAGAAATAAAACCCACTTCAACAATAGCTTCAATTGAAAATCCACATAACTACTTTCATGCAATTGACTTAAGAATCACTAAACCCATTCCATTCTTAGTCTTCCTAACTCAAAACCCCCTAACTCAAAACCCAAGTAAAAACTAAACTTTAAACTCATGGCTTACCTTGAATCTCTACTTAACCAAGTGATTTCTTGGTTCAAAGTGAAGCTTAGACTCTCCTCCACACTTTTCCTTCTTGAACTTTCTTCAAAAACCTCTTGAATCTCTTGGAAAATCAAACCCTAGCCAAGCTTCTTCTCTTTTTCTCCTCTTCTCCTCCACTTCCACGAACTCCTTCTCTTCTCCCTCTAAAATTTTCGTAACTCCCTCTTCTCTTCCTACTAAATCACTTATTTCCTCCTCTTTTATACTTCTACTTAAGTCACTTAAGCCCATCAAGCCCTAAGGCCCATTTGCCTAACTCATTTCCTCTTCTTCTTACTTTACAACCTAACTCACTTAAGTCCACTTCATTTCCTCTTTCTTTTCCCATTTCCTCTTTAGGCCCAAAGCCCATTTGACCATTAATACACTTAACCTAACACATTTAATTTCATTAACTCACCACCTAACATTTTAATGCTACCACATATTAATTAATGACACCTTAATTAATGCTAATCTAACTTAATCAATTTAATCTAATCATGCTTAATCTTTAAAAAAAATTTGGGGCTAACAAAAAGAGCGTGGTTAGTAACAAGAAATCAATGAGATTGGGATAAGTTGGTAAATTCAATGTATGATCAATGAGGGAATAAATTTGGAATGCCTAATCAGAGAGTCAAAAGCGAATATTGGAATTACATCAATAGCAAAGACTCAAGAATAAGAGTTCGAAAAGGCTATTGGGAGTGTATATCTTTTGTTGATGTAAAGTATCCAACTATATAAGTGGACTTCAGCAATTCAAGGTGATAGTCTTGTTAATGTGAAGTGAATTTGGATCACGTCATAGGCTGTGGAAATATTTTGGGAAACCACAAAAAGTACTTCCGATGATGGGTTTTCCAACACAGGAAATTATGTTTTTAGATAGATTAAAATGTGGGAAGCAACAAGTATGAATGAGTTAACAAAGGCATAAATCAATGTGATATCATCAGGAAATTGAAAGAACCGCTGAAATTTGTTGAGACAAAGGAAATTTCTAAGACAATAGAGGATAGCAAGTGACAATACTACTGTATTGAAGGATTAGTTATTCAAGGAATTACAAGAATTATACATGAGCAAAATGAGTTTTGAGGTTATATCTATTAGCGTTAACAAGCAACATGATATCAATGAGAGACTTAGTGTATATTGAAAAAGTGAACAAAAATACATGTGGCTACATTAATGAGTTTAGTAAAAAGAATTTTTGAGGAATTCACGATTTTGCTGTCTATGACAAGTTCCCATAAGAGATTAAGACATAATCTATTGCAATAGTAAATTGATGTTGTGTACTTAAGGACAATTGTAGTCTTATGAGCTGAATTTGGACTTATGTTTTGAAAGATGATGTGCCAGTAATGGAAATTTGATTTACCTATAAATAGAAAGATTAGTAGAGATTAATGAAAAACGGGAATTGGAAATGATTGAAGGATTATATATAAAGGAACCTGTCCAAACACAGTTATTGTTCCGATCAACAGTATTGAATAGAGCATCGCATAGTAGAGTGACACAAATGTGGATATTGGGTTACTCAATTAAGTGTAAGAAAGTGGGTATAGTGACAAGTGAAAGTGGAGCAAAGAGGAACAATTTACCAATAATGAAATAGTAATATCAGTTTTACAAAAAGGAATTAACGCGGAAGTCAGGTAAGTGACCTAGAGGTTCTCCAATTATTAAGTGTTATAATTCAGTTATTTTAATTCTCTGGAGTATAATGGTGGGATAGTGTTAATTGTGAACTCCAGAAAGAAGGTCTGGAGTATTGGAGTGACATGATATAGAAGTGTTATGGGTATGTGAAATTGTGATTGTGTTTTTAATGTGACAAAGTGTGAATCAATTGTCCGATCGTGATAATTTGGAAATGATTGTGATATAGGAATACATGAATAAAGTGATTGAATTGTGGCATAAATGATTACATGAATAAAGTGATTGAATTGTGTCACATGTCATTCATACATGAATGCAAAATCAGTTAATGACAGTTGTGACCGGAACAACTACTGATCAGAGCTTTTAGCTCAACGTTATATTTGGGCCTCGAGCCCCACAGTGATTCAGAGCCTATGGCTCCATGATTAATGAGCCCTTAATGGGACAGTTTCAGAGCCTATGGCTCAACGATTAATGAGCCCTTAATGGGACAGTTTCAGAGCCTATGGCTCAACGATTAATGAGCCTTTAATGGGACAGTTTCAGAGCCTCTGGCTCAACGATTAATGAGCCCTTAATGGGACAGTTTCAGAGCCTATGGCTCCACGATTAATGAGCCTTAATGGGACAGTTTCAGAGCCTCTGGCTTAACGATTAATGTGCCCTCATAGGGACAGTTCAGACGCTCAGTCACAACACTTAAATAAATTTTAAAAAAATGTTACATGCTGCATTTGATTTGATATGTTTGATTAAATGACAGGCTAAATGCGATATACTGAAGTGATAACAATCATGGGGTACATCTAATTGTAAAATGTATGACAAATTGTGATATGCCTAGCGTTGTATGAAATATTAGGGTCATTGACGGAGTTACCACCGATCGTAGCTTTTAGCTCAACGTGCGAAAATAAGCTTCGAGCTCATGAGTGATTCAGAGCCTCAGGCTCAACGTATAATGAGCCTTGTATCCAGCACTGGATAAGGGTCAGATATTAATGAGCCCTTCAATGGGACAATTTAGGCACTCGGTCATAGCAAAATGATAGTAAAATGGTAAGTGAGTGAAATATGTATGTATCAAAAATGGGATATATGAATCTGAATTTCTGTAAATGTGTAAATGGGCAATTTTGTGAAAGTGTATTATGAGATAAAGTTAGATGTATGTGAATTATAAAATGAGATCTAATAGACAACAATGTGAATATAGGTCATGATTTGATTTTGTTACATGATTGAGCAGACCATCGATGATGGTCACTCACTGAGTTCGTAAAACTCACCCAAAATTGCAATTATTTTTCAAGACTCAGAAGAATACCCCATTAGGCAATGGGTGTATAATGATCGCTTGAGAGTGATAAAAGAGGATAGGATCAGCTGCGTCTGCATTAGTGCGAGGACTTTGGTGTTATATTATTGTGTATTTATAAGAGGACCCTCATGGTCAATGTATTTACCGGTTTTGTTATGTAAATTGTTTTCTGCAACATATATAGAATGTAAGTGTATGATTGTTTCAAAACAAAAATTTGTACTGTGATTTGACTGAGTGATGTATCACGCCACCCTCATAGGGCACGGACTCGGATATCACCATCGATGTCAGGTCCGAGTCTTACGGGAGTGGGGTGTTACAGTTACTATTTATGAACTCCTTCTGTGTATACTATTCATGAACTTCTTTTGTGTTTTGTATCGTCTGCCTTTTACATCTTTTGTGTTTTGTATCGTTTGCCTTTCATATCTTCTGCCTTTTCTATCTTGTGTTTTTTATCGTCTGCCTTTTGTATCTTCTACCTTTTGTATCATCTGCTTTTTTTTATTTTCCACCTTTTTATCTTCTATGTTTTGCTTATACATCTTCTTCTATCTTTTGCTGATGTGTATCTTCTGTGTTTTACTCCTTCTATTTTTGTTTCTTCAGTGTTTTGTTATCTTTTTTCTTTCGCTTCTTCTGTGTTTTGTTTCTTCTAGGTTACTGCTCATAAACTTCTTCTAGGTTACTGTTTATAAACTTCTTCTGCCCTTTTCTATTTTCTGTGCTTTGCCGACTCGCTCCTTCTGAGTTTCACTTCTTTTGAGTTTTCTTCCTTCTATGTTTTGATCCTTTTGTCTTTGCGCTTCGTCTGAGTTTTTCTTCTTCTGTCTTTTACTTCTTCTGTGTTTTACTTCTTTTGTGTTTTGCTTCTTCTGAGTTTCGCTTCTTCTATCTTTTTTTCGTCTGGTCATAACTTCTTCTCTAGATACCTAAATGAATTGATTCTTGAAGCGTGGGACTCGTAAGACAATACCCTACATCTCCAACTAAAAATCATAGCCATCTGAAATGAATTGAGAAAGATTGAGTAAGAAACGTGGAACAGATACAGTGAGTGTGCTTTTAAATTTTGTGAACTAGGGTTATTCCACTAAACATACTTAAGTGTTTTAAGTATGTCTAGATTTCCAAATGAGTAATGAATTGTGATTTCGATGGCTTTAGTGGGGCATAAACCTAAGCATGAATCATACTTAGATGAGTTTCAAATATAAGACTGATAATGTGAACAGAATTAGGGAAAGATACCCAGGATTGTCATGAACATGCATTGTACATAAGTTACTTCATATATGTGCATCATTGGATACTTATGATTGAAGAAATCGTGATATTGTGTATATTAATTATTATAAAGGAGCAACTGGAACGTCAACCTCCAGACGTTGTCGGATCTTCCAGGAATTAGCTTCTCGAGCATACTGTTTGTAACCTAGATAGTCTCAGTTAATTATTTGTTTGCTTAGATTATGTTTTGAGTAATGAATGAATGAGATTTGATTGTAGATTCCAGACAGAAGGTCTAATGACTGTGAAATGTGAATTGGGTTAAGGAAGCGCGGCTTGAATGTGAATGGGAAGACTTAAATGCTTAGAATGTGATTGATTGCGGTACATGCATTCCATGCATGAATGCATGAAATATAATGGCAGTTGTGACCAGAGTAGCCAACGATCAGAGCTTAAAGCTCAACGTATAAGGAGCCTCGAGCTCAAAAATGTTTTAGAGCCTCTCCGATTCAACATATAAGGAGCATTAAGCTTAAAAATGTTTTAGAGCCTCTGACTCAAAGTATAATGAGCCCGGTATCCAAAATGGATGCGGGACAGTTCAGGCACTCAATCACAACATCGTAACAATTGGAAATGAGTCTCATGAACACTGTATATGCATTTGGTTATATATGCTTGATTGATGGTAATGCATGATTTGCTTCTGTTTAAGTGAAAATGTGAACCTTATGTAAAATGCAAAGTTGTGAAATAATTTTTATGTGAATTGATGTGCTGCATGAATTGAGTGAACCATCGATGATGGTTACCTCATTGAATTCGCAAAACTCACCAAAATTATAACGTTGTCTATTCAGGACTAAGAACTGACCCAAATTTTTTAGGGGCTCCACTACCGTGTAGATTGTGCCTTAACAAGTGAAGTCATGGCTCAAAGGTCGATCAGCTGGGATTCTTGGATAGATTTGATGTATTTTTCCCCATCATGTAGTACTTTTGTACTAGGTTGTGTTAATGTACATGTAGAAGAAATTAAAAGACAATGTGGACTCTGTTCCTTGAGATATGTTAATGAGGAAAAAGTTGGTTTTAAAATTTTGTTATTTTTCTATTGATGCTTATTAAGTTTTGACTGACACGATGTCATATGAAGTGAAGGTAATGATCGAACGTAGCTCGCCCTTATTGTAGGATATGTACCGGAATGATCTCCGGGTATCCCGGTGGGTACCCTGCAGTAAGGGGGTGCTACAATTAGGTAGTATCAAAGCATGGTTGGCATCTGTTGGGACATATAGAATGTTAGGCATGGAATATCTTACGAAATGCAAAAAATGATTGAAATTATTGTTTGCTATAGTTCATCTGTTCTAGGTGATCAAATTGATCAACCAGCTGACCAAGGATTGGTAGGAACAATTAGGGAGTCCTCAGTGCCTAGATTTGAGGAGATGCCCTCTAGCATCCCCGAAAGAAAGGAGAGGGGGTATGATAGGTTGCGCAAGCAGGAAGCTGTGGACTTTTATGGCAGTACAAACCTTGCTGACGCTGAAGGATGGCTAGAGAGGACAGAAAGGATATTCGACCAGATAGACTGCGAGCCTAATGAGAGGTTCGATTATGCAGTATCTTTATTGCTGGGCCTAGCTTATCAGTGACAAAAGACTATTCCAGGCAGTACCACCAGGCCTTGTTAGTTGAAGTGGGAAGACTTTCTGAGAGTCTTCAGAGACAACTACATGCCCAAGATCTATCTAGATATGAAGATGCAGGAGTTCTTGGAATTGAAGTAAGTTAGGATGTCAGTGATTGAATATGAGGTCCGATTTAATGAATTGATGGGTTATGCTACTGCTCTGATTCCTACTAAATAAGAAAAGTGTAGGAGGTTTGATAATGGACTTAATATGGAGATCAGAACAAGGTTGGCACGGTCAAATATGAGTACTTTTACTAAGTTGAGAGATGCTTCAATTATAATTGAGCAACTGATGAGGGAGAAACAAGCTGAGACTAGGCAAGGGTCCAAGGAAAAAAGGCCTAGTGAGAGTCAGGGAAGTTCTGGCAGGAGTTTCAATAAGCGTCAGAATAGAGCATTCAGATCATCAGGTGGATCCAGGCAATCAGGATCTAGGCAGAGAGGTAGGTTGTCACAGACTAGCAATGGGAGAGGCTCAGCTTAGAATCAGTATCCAGTTTGTGAGTCTTGTGAGAAGAGGCATGGTGGTGAGTGTTGGGGAATGACTGAAGTTTGTCTCGCATGCAACTCCATGGACCACCAGATCAGAGATTGCCCAGCTACTTTGGGAACTCAGTCTACTGTCAGTAGGTGATTTGGGAGTAATACGATAGTCTAGCAGAGTAGAGGTAGTGGATCTAGACAGAGAGACCGAGGTAGAGGCAGAGGGAGAGCTGGGAGTTCTTCCATGATGACTAAGGGACAGGGCAGCCGACCGCAGTCCTAAGCCAGAGTCTATGCTATGACCAGGCAAGAGGCCCAAGACTCACCATGTTAGGATATGTCCCGATGAGATCGCGACATCGACATTGCTGAAAACCGTTTCCGGTGATTTTTCACCGGCGGGGCCCGGTAGGCCGGTAGGACCGACCCCAGTTTGACTGGACCACTTCAGCAATTATATATATTAATTAATTAAGTAAATAATTAATTAATTATATATATATGTGTGTTGATTTTCGGTGGAGACTAAAGTGATGAGAAGAATGAAGTTTGACTTAGTCAAATGTCACCATTATTTAGCAAATTAAGGCATTTCTTATGCCATATACGTGGACTCCTCCAAACCTAGCTTTTAATGTGTGTTTTAAGAGTTAAAACATATATAAGAAGCAATTGGAAAGAGGCTTGCAGGCATCACATGCCCACAGTGCGGAATTTAAAATTTTGAGTCCCGGGACATTCCCGAAAGCCAGGATCCATGTGTATGTATAAACAATCAAACCATAACGACCAAAGGAGACCGTCTCTAACGGTATCCACGCAGAGGTCGAAAAACCTAACCGGGACAAACTCTTTTGACCCGGGAATAGCTAGACTAAAGAAAAGAGTGCTAGCTCTTACCTTAGCTTTGGAGAGCAAGTGAATGATCTTGGTGGAGCCTTGGCTACTTATTTCAATAACCACATCCAAACATGCTAATTTAACGATTTAGAAAAGAATCCATCGGAAGTCTAATGGACCCGTCGTGAATAAACTCAAAACATGATTTCATATTTGTAAACAACCAAAACCGCAATTCATGTTTCAATTGATAATATCTCAAAAGAAATGACAACTCTGAATTCAAGAGCCAAAAGTATAAAACACTCTTGAACCAATGATACTCGAAAAGAAACTAAAGTCTGGAAACATAAGTATGACAAAATGAATTGAGTGCTGCCGTACTCGTGACTCACTCACTCGATCTCGGCTCGTCACTGTATGGGGAGATTAGAGGGTGAGCTATAACTCTTCGATGGGAACATATTTATAATATAGTAATAAGCATAAATAATATTCAAAATATCTCATTGTCGTAATACTTGTTGAAATCACAATATCTAGACACGTATGAGTCATTTCTTGTAAAGTGCTTGGTTTCTGAATAAATCATGATGCATGTCACATAACAAAACATAACACATAACATGATGGTTTGGGTGTCCGGGTTAAGTGATTTAACTACACATAGCCATCGAAATGTTGATGTGTAGCGTAGTTTCATGAGGGAATCTATCGAGAAACCCATGCCCACATCGGCAAAGGCGGGAGAAGCCTTTCTAAGTCAATGTGCACTTGACTAATTTCGAGGGACACCATGACCCACATAAGCATGCATAATTAGTATTCTTGTAAACCGAATTGCCAATCAAGCACTTGCTTGTAATCTTTCTTGTAAACTTGCTTGTCATGTATAATTAAAGTAAAGCTTGAAGTCATGCACTTGTATTCTTGAAAGGAAAGCATTCCTTTGTAAAAATCTTGATAATAATCATGAATGCATAACACAATGCGAATATAATCATTTATGCAATGCGATCGTGGAATCTTTGTAATGTAAATGCATAAAATCTTGCTTGATTTGAACTAAACAATAAGCACTTATATACTTTATTATAAACATGAACCCACGATATCACCTTGTTCTTACCTAGGATTGAATTTCCTCTTGTGCCTCTTGATCCTCTTGCCTCTCTTGTTCTCCTAACAATAAGAATCAAATTCTCATTCGTAACTCATGTAGAAACCATAATGTTACCATTCTTAACTTCCAACTAAAATTTCACATCCTTAGAAACCAATTCATAACTTCATCACTTCACATAACTTGTAGATCTATCTCTAGTTCACAACGCTCTAAAATCACCCCAAAAGGACCTCTGAGAAAAGATATAAGTTTAAAACCAATTACATCTAAAATTGGAAACTTTGGCAATTTGAATAGCGGGTGTCGCAAGAAGGCCGTCTCGCCGCGGCGAGAGGTCCGCATGCCGCGGCGTGAACGCCCGCGTCTCCTGATCCGTAATGTTGGACCCCGAACTTTTGATGAAACATAGAAATATGAAAATGGTGAGAAAATTTTGAATTTAAGGAAATTTGATGAAATTAAGAAATAATTTATGAGAAAAGAATTGTTTAATTTTGAGAATTTTGATATTTGAGTGAATTTATATGGATTATGAGAGGAAAGTGGATGAGTTGATTTAAATGAAGTTAAATAGCAAGAATTAAAAAGAAAAAGTGTGAAAATTTGAAGAATTTAGAAAGTTTGACTTTTTGGAGAGAGAATGTTTGACTTTGAGAGTTGACTTTTGTTTGAGGCAAATTTTGATAAAGTGATCTACATGAAACTTGTAGATTATGTCAAGAGCTTTTCAGAGACATAAAGTTTGATATTTTTCGATAGCGGGAGTGAGAGTTATGATCGATCAAAGTTTGGCGGTTAAGGAAAAAAAAGTTGA
This sequence comes from Erythroxylum novogranatense, assembly GCA_029891385.1. NCBI lineage: Eukaryota > Viridiplantae > Streptophyta > Magnoliopsida > Malpighiales > Erythroxylaceae > Erythroxylum > Erythroxylum novogranatense. The sequence goes on along the minus strand of CM057230.1, from coordinate 7,808,613 downwards.
CTTTTGATTTAGGTCAAATTCGAGAAAATGATCAGCGTGAAACTTGTAGCCTCTGTCGAGAGCTTTTCGTGGACATAAAGTTTGCAATTTTTCGATATCGGGCTAGGAGTTATGAGCGTTTGAAAATTTGAAATTGTTTAGGAAAAGTTAGTTTGGTACAAAACTTTTGATTGAGTTTTCGACTTCTTCGAGATCTAAGTTGATTTTGAATTCTTCGGGAAGTTGTAGAGCTTCCTTTATCTTTCCATAGACACCAAATTTGTCACAATTCTGAGTTCGGGATCGAGAGATATGATTTTAAGAAGTTCAATTTTGAAGTTAGATAGTTTGTTTCTAATCCGATCCGTTTGTAATCTTTTGCTTATAATTCCGTCGTCCGACATCCGATTGATTTGATTCTTGAAGCGTTGGATTCCTAAGACAATTACGTTCATTTTATGAAGAATTATGATTTTAGGAGATTTAATGGAAAGAGATTGATGGAACCAAAGTAAGAGATGGGTTATAGGTTATAAGTTGGATAATTTTCTGAACATAGTTCAGTAATTTGCGATTTTCGGGAGCTGTACAAATCCGATTCAATTGATTCTTGAGGGAAAATAAAGTTAAGATATAGTGCTACAACTCTTATGAAGGGATCGAAATTTTATTTCATCCCGAAGATTGTCAAATTCTGGACTGAAGTTATGTTAAGGTGTTGAATTTCGGATTTGGTGCAAGTCCGATAGTATTTCGGTCATAACTTTTTCGTTTTAGATCCGAATTGAGCGCGGTCAGTTGCGTTGGATTCGTATAGTTGAGAGGAACATTTCTCTAGAAGGAAGTTTGGACAAATTCCTTCAAATTGATAGTGCGAATCAGATCCGCAAGTATAAATGAAGTTAGGGGCAATTTTGGAATTAGGCATATAAGTGAGGGCAAAATGGTCATTTGCCCTCCACTTTTAATGACATGGCATAGAAATCAGATGATTGTCGTTTTATTATGGAGGTCTCGTTTTTTCTAGAGGAAAGAAGAAAGAATAAGAAGAAGAAAGGAAGGAATGAAGTTTAGTATGGGAGAAGAGAGAAAGAAGAAAAGGTAAGAAAGTTTTGATTTTGTTCAAGCTTCCAAGGTGATTTTAAGTGCTTCTTCCATGGAGGAAATAGATGGAGGAGCTTAAGGACTTTCTCCCAAGCCTAAAAATTCGAAAATTTGAAGAGAGAAGAGGTAAGAGAAAATTTTCAACTTTGAGATTTTGTTGAATTTTTGGTTGAGAAAGATAGATAATGTTATGGGTTTGTGATGTATGAAGTTGATTTTGAAATATATGCTTTAGGTTGGGTTTAATTTTGGACGAAAAATTGATTTAGGTTTAGGCTTAATTTTATGATGAAGGATTTTGTGATATTTTGGTGTAAAATTATTGATAATGATATGGGTTAGTGATATATGAATTCAATTTTGAAGAATTTGTGAATTGTGATATTGATTTTAGATAAATTGGTTTAGGCCAAGAAAATTGGGGATTTTCAAAATTGAAGATTTAAATAGTTTGAATTGTTATGGAATTGGTGTTTTCTAAGTTAAATTTGAGTAATTAAGTGATTTATGGTATTGAATTTGATTTAATTCGGTTTAGGTCAAATTTGGAATTTGGGAATGTTAGAAATTCTTGCTTTAGATAGCTTGGTAAAGTGATGAATTTGGGTTCCTTATAGTTAAATTAGAGTTTATAGAGATTATACAAATTTATGATGTGGAATTTGGGTGATTATGGCTTAGGTCAATTTTAATTGAGAGAAGGAAAGAAGCAAGGATCAAATTGGAGCTTAGGACAAGTTCACAGTATCGATTCGAGTGGGTAGCATATTTATATTTTGATTTGTAAGCTTAATCTGAATTTTGAAAAAATAATTTAAAAGAAAGCAAAAGTTTGGAATTTTGATTACTTATTGTTTTTGGAAATGTTTGAAAATAAGAATTGATTTAAGGTTTGAAATTATGATTCTAAGTGATTTCGAAAAATTATTACACGCTTAAATTCATTGTTTTAAATGATTTGCTAAATCGTTAGAAATGTCTGAAATTGTATTTGTTATATACGCATTGATAAGTATGCATATTGTGGCAATTATTGATTGATTGAATTAATTGAATTATATGATATGTGAATTTGTGAGATTGTTTTAAGTTGATGAAGTAATGTTAGAAAAGCAAAATTTTGGAAAGTGCCTTGGCAATTTGAATTTCCATTTTCGATATGTGTTATGTGGGTTTGGTAGGTCCTTTGGTGAGTCGTCATTGTCTCTACTTGTTAAGCCTTCTCCGGCTGCCCGCTAGTGGCACGGACTCGATTCGGACTCCCTCACGGCTACAACTGGACATTATCTTGAGAAAGTGTAATACGTTCTATTCTGATCGCACATGACCGCTATCTTGAGAATGTGCGAGACGTCTCGCTTGGACCGAACTGACCATTACGATGTGTTATATGTTTTGATTTGTTTATGTGTTCTGCATTCATATTTATGAAAAATTCAAGAAGTTTTGAAAAATGAGAAAAGTGAGATTATTATGAAAAGTTTGAAAATATGAAAAAATGGGTTTGAGAAATTGTTTGAAAAATTATAAAGTTTGAAAAATTAGCCCTTTGGCAAAAAGATTATGAAAAATGATTTGACTTATTTATCGATTTATAAATGTGTTATCCACGAGCTTCAAGCTCACCCCCTTTCATCCCTATCTCCGTGGTTTGAGCGGAGATCGGATGAAAAACTGTCGAGACATCGATTCGATTTGTGAATGTTTTGTATCTTGAGTAATTTGGATCTTTGTATAAGTTTGTAAATGGCTTGAAAAGCCATTAAGGATTTATAAGAAATTTAAATTATGATGCTTATGAAATTATTGAAATTGCATAAGAAATTATGTTATGAAAGGATTTGAGTATAGCATATTCGATTTTGGAATTGTGTTATTCATTAATGGTTACTTAGATTGAGATTGTCATTTATAAATGATGAGGATTGTATATTGATTATAAATATGATGATTGTGATTTGGATATAGAAAATGAGATTGATGTGTTGTTGGTTGAGAATTATGGAAGTATTAGATTTAGGTTTGTGTTTCTTTGGTGTTTGGGTTAGGACGGGAGTGTCAGATGATTACGAGGTCTGTTGAGATTATAGAAGTGTTTATTTGCCTTTGCAGGAATTTTTGGGTTAGGATAAATGCAGTAGTTATCTTTGCGAATTTTCGTTAGAAAATAATTTGGAAAAGAAGAAAAATAAAAATTTAGGCGTATGAAAGATGGATTTATGAGATTGATATTAATGTTAAGAAGATTGATTATGATTTGAAAGTGATTGAGTAAAGAAAAGGAATGAATAAGAATGATGCTTTTGTATGTAATGGAATAAAGTGATTAAGAATGAAAAGACAAGGAATAAAGAAAGAAAAAAAAAATTTATACCGGATTTTCGCATCGGATTAGTCTAAGGAATTCCAACATAATTATGTTCATTTGATCGTTTTCTTTGATTTTGTGCTCGGATGTCGAATCTGTTCTACTTGATTTCGTTTCGCTTTGAAATCTATTCGTTAGGTTCGATCGACTTGATTTGTTTTATTCTGAATTGATTCGAATTCGACTTTGAAATCTATTCGTTTAGTTCGTTTCGCTATTGGCTTCGCATTTTGTTTTCGATCCGAAATTTCCGTTTCCATCCGATTCCGCTTCCTTCGTTCGGTTTTTCGTCAGATTCTGTTTGCTTCTTTTGATTTGCATTCACTTTCGTTTCCTTCATTTTTCGTTTTTTGGTTGAGATCCGGTTCCCGGATCGGGTCCCAACACGTAAACACGCCGTGCCTTCGTCAACCTCAAATCCACATGACGCGGCTCACAAATATTCGTATTCTTCCAAACATAAACGCACGCGCCGTGGCGTCGATGACCTTCCTCGCACGCTTGACTTGCTTTCGTGAACACGTCGCGGCATGTGGGTGTGAAACTCTCCGAACCCAGATTTCTCGATTTCTGCAGATTCAACCTATTCTTTTCGTTCATTCAACACCCATAAACTGTATAACATGCATCCTACTCCATTTCTACACTTGTCTAACACAACAACAACCACAAAACACAACCAAATCTACAGATCTACCAACATTTCATTCTAAACCTTAAATCACCGATTCATCCTCATTTCTAGCAAAACACAAGTTCAATCCAACACAAACAAGTATAAAAGAGCGATTCTTACCGTAAGAACACTTGAAATCCGTCGAAGATCTACAAACAAAGCTTTCCCTCTTTTATTCCTCTCTTCTTCCTCTCACTGTTGCCGACTCTCTTCTTCGGTTTCTCTTCCTTTCTATTTCTCTTCCTTTTCTTTTCCTTATTTCTTACTCTAATTTCTTAACCTACATAATAAACCAAAGACTCAAATGCCCCTCCTTACTTAGGCTAAAATCATCCTAACTCAATTACTTGACCATTTTTCCCTTAAACATATTTACCCTTCCTTAACCATACTCTTCCTAACACTTATTCCATAAACACATATTTCATACTAAACTCAATTAAATCCAAATTTTTCATGAATATTCTCAATAAAATCAAACTATACCATAAATCATAATTCAAAATAATTCATACTTAATAACTTCAAGAAAACAAAATTTGGGGTCAACATTTCTCCCCTCTTAAAAGAAATTTAGTCCTCGAAATTTACGAATCATCGAAAAGACTTGGATACTTCTCCTTCATGGCGTCGAGGGCTCCCACGTGGCTTCTTCCTTCGCATGGTTCCTCCACAGAACCTTAACTAGTGAGCTGTCTTGTTTCTAAGGACTTTATCCTTGGTGTCCAAGATTGCTCTTGGAATCTCCTCATAACTTAAGTCGTCTCTCAATGAATATGCGAAACTCGAATGACATGAGAAGGATCGTCTGTACCTTCTCAAAGTGGAAACATGAAAGACATCATGGATCTGAGACAACTCTGGCGGTAACGCCAATCTGTAAGCTAGAGGTCCGATCCTCTCAAGGATCTCATAAGGACCTACATATCTTGGACTCAACTTGCCTTTCTTACCAAACCTCATAACTCCCTTCCAAGGAGATGTCTTGAGAAACACTTTCTCACCCACTTCATATTCCGTCTCCTTCCGATGAGCATCAGTGTAACTCTTCATCCTGTCCTGGGCTGCCTTAAGCCGCTGCTTAACCAGATTGACCTTATCTACGGTCATCTGAATCAACTCTGGTCCGACTAGCTTTCTCTCTCCTTCTTCATCCCAACAAATAGGAGTCCTACACCTCCTACCATATCAGGCCTCATATGGAGCCATCTGAATACTAGAATGGTACGAGTTATTGTAAGCAAACTCGACCAAAGGCAAATGCTCATCCCAAGCTCCCTGGAAATCCATAACACATGCTCTGAGCATTCCCTCAAGTGTCCGAATGGTCCTCTCAGATTGACCATCCGTCTGAGGGTGAAATGTCGTACTAAAATGCAACTTTGTACCTAAAGCTTCCTGCAAGCTTCCCTAAAATCGAGAAGTGAACCTAGGATCCCTGTCAGACACTATGGAATCTGGAATCCCATGCAATCTAACTATCTCATCAATGTACTTCCTGGCTAGCACATGCAATGAATCAGTCAGCTTGATTGCCAGAAAATGGGCTGACTTCGTCAACCGATCCACTATAACCCATATGGCATCATGCTTCCTACTGGTCTTAGGCAAACCTATAAGAAAATCCATAGTTACTCTTTGCCACTTCCACTCAGGAATAGACAATGGCCTCAACTTGCCTGAAGGCGCCTGGTGTTCAGCCTTGACTTGCTGACACACGAGACACTTACTGACATACTCCGCTACATCCCTCTTCATACCCTTCCACCAGAAATGATCTCTCAAGTCTCTATACATCCTGGTGCTACCTGGGTGCATGGCATAAGGCGCATTATGTGCCTCATCCAAAATCTCATCCTTAACTTCCCCATGCGGAATACAAAGTCATCCCCCATCGTCATGAGTCCATCCTCTTTCACTACTACCTCGAAACCTTACCATTCTCAATTTCCGCCTAAGCTTGCTCAACTCGCATCCCGAGCTGCAACTCCTAACCTTCTCCACAGTATAGTAGAACTTTGAAAGTAGCTAGGAGGCAATCTGGTTCCTCTGCCCAAGCTTATCCTAAGCTTGGCCATCTCTTCAATAAAGGAAGGTAAACCTATCGAACATGAGCAATAGAGGACTTTCGCTTTCAAAGCATCTGCTACTACATTCGCCTTGCCTGGGTGGTACTCAATCAACAAATCATAGTCCTTGAGCAACTCAATCCATCTTCTCTGCCTCAAATTCAACTCCTTTTGGCTCAGTAAGTACTTAAGGCTCTTATGATCTGTAAAGACCACAGTGCGAACTCCATAAAGATAATGCCTCCAAATCTTGAGGCAAAATCATCGCTGCTAACTCCAAGTCATGAGTCGGATAATTCAACTCATCGCTTCATTGCCTTGAAGCATAAGCTATCACCTTATCTCCTTGCATCAACACACAACCTAGACCTTTCCTCGAGGCATCCAGAGATCAGTATAGCCCTCATCACCAGAAGGCAAAATCAGCACTGGAGCACTTGTCAACCTGTGCTTGAGCTCCTCAAAGCTCTTCTGGCACTCATCGGTCCAAATGAACTTCTGGTTCTTCCTTAATAGCTTGGTCATCGGAGCAGCTATCATGGAGAATCCTTCTACAAACCTCCTGTAGTAACCTGCCAGACCCAGAAAACTCCTCACCTCTGTCGCTGTCTTGGGTGCATGCCAACTTACTACTGCTTTAACTTTCCTTGGATCAACATGAACACCATCTTGTGAAATTACATGTCCAAGAAAAGTTATCTCATGAAGTCAGAACTCACACTTGCTGAACTTGGCATATAACTCTCTCTCTCTAAGAGTCTGCAATACAATCCTGAGATGCTCCTCATGCTCTCCTTCACTCTTGGAATATACCAGAATGTCATCTATAAACACTATGACCAACTGATCTAAAAAATCCCTGAAGACCCTGTTCATAAGATCCATGAAAGCAGCTGGAGCATTGGTCAAGCCGAACGGCATAACCAAAAACTCATAGTGACCATAACGGGTCCTGAATGCTGTCTTGCTAACATCAGACTCCTTGATCCTGAGCTGATGATAGCCTGACCTGAGATCAATCTTGGAGAAAACCCTAGCTCCCTGCAACTGGTCAAACAGATCATCTATCCGTGGCAACGGATACTTTTTCTTAATTGTCACCTTATTAAGTCTCCGATAATCAATGCACATACGCCATGATCCATCCTTCTTCTTGACAAACAACACTGGTGCTCCCCATGGAGACGAACTAGGCCTGACATACCCCTTCTCTAACAGTTCCTCCAACTGTTCCTTAAGTTCCCTCAACTCAGCTGGAGCCATCCTGTAAGGCGGGATAGAAATAGGCGCAGTTTCAGGAATCAAGTCAATGGCAAACTCGATTTTCCTAACCGGTGGCAAACCTGGTAACTCATCTGGGAAAACATCTGGAAATTCCCGCACAACTGGAAAATCATCTAACTTCCCTGCATGCGCATCGGCATCTACAACATGCGCCAAGAAAGCTTCACATCCCTGGCCCATCATCCTTTCAGCCAACATGGCTGAAATCAGTCTTGGTGATGGTGTCTTCCTGTCTCCTCTGAAGATCACCCTCTCACCGTTACCCAGATCGAACTCTACCTCTTTCTGACCACAATCCAGCTTAGCCAGATACTTCTCCATGGTATCCATCCCCAGGATAACATCTAACCCTCTAAGGTCTAGTGGTAGTAAATCCACTACCAGTCTAGCACCATCTATAAACAAACTCACCTTTGCTTTCATACACCGATCGATCACCACATTTCTCCCTAGCGGAGTACTAACAACCAAAGGCCTATCCAAAGGCACAGAACTCACACCATGCAATGCTATGCTAGCAGAAACAAAAGAGTGCGTGGAACCAGAATCAATCAACACAAACACTGCTAAATCAAATAACTGAGCCATACCCGTAACAACCTCAGGTGCGGCTGCGGCTTCCTCCCTGGTCATGGCGAACACTCTTACCGATGCCTGACCCCTTGGCCTTCCTGGAGGAACAGTCTTCCTTCTGAGTCCCAGGCCGCCTACCTTAGATTCTTGGTCAGTTCCCACTGCTCTCTGCACGCCTAGAGCTCAAATCGAGACCTCTCTCGGTCTCGGTGCTGTGGACAATGTTTGGCTATATGCCCTTCTCTCGCACTCAGTAGCAAACTCCAAGAGACTGAGGCATTCTCCACGATGGTGCTTCCCATCTTGGTCACATATTGGATAAGTGAACCCACTCTCCTGCTTTACTCAAGCGCCCCCACATTAGAGGCTTGCCTCAAACAGCTCTCATCTGCTTGTTCTGGTAGCCCCATCGCTACCCACTTCACTCGATCAGTAGAGCTCCTCGTGCTCCTCTCGTGCAATGGAGCACTAGCACCCTTCTGAAACTCTGCTCTCTGTTCTTCCTCTTCTTATTTGCCTCATTCTCGATATTCTCCGACTTCTCGGCTGGAGCAAAGATCCACTAGCTTCTTGGTAGTCGCAGAAATTATGAATCGGGACTTTCTCCCGATTCCCAGTGAAGACCTCCCTCAAACTTGCGGCACTTGTCTTCTTCATTGCCACAATGTTGCTGCATATTTGGAAAGTGTGAACTTCAGCTCGTGCTCGCTCACACTCATGTCCTCTGCGATCGATTGAAACTCTCTAGCTTTCTCCCGCACATAAACCACAGATGATACTTCTTCCTGAATACCTCGACAAAATCCCTCCATGTCACAACTGAAGGAACAACCTGACTGTGGGGCACTGACTCCCACCAATGCAGTGCATCTCCTTGCAACAAACTGACTGCATAATCCAGCTTGTCCTCATCCCGAGCACCTCATCCGAACTAAGACCCTCTCGGTCCTCTTGACCAAGCTTCACCTCTTGGGATTCGTCGTCCCATCAAATCAATGACCCCAAACTTTGGAGCTTGTCATATCGTCCTCCTGTCTACCGTAGCCTGACGACATCGAGATCCCGTCCCATGGCATATGTAAAGCCTCGCAAAGGCTTGAAAGAAACCCGGATCCATGGGTGTTCCACGAGGCATCTCGAGGAGGCGGAGGAGGCACTTCTTCTGCAAACTAGGTGCCTCGAGATCGGAACAGATCGTGTCCCGGCATCCCGAGGAATATGGGACTCATCCGTACTCTCGACGAGATTGAAATCGAGTCGTAGCTCCACGAAGTTCTCCTTCAGGTGGCATGTTCACTCCTTGAATAGAAAACCATTGAAAATTTAGTTCATGTAAGACACTTTTCAAAGTATGCAAACACCGTTCAAATCATGTAAAACAATGCAGTGGAAAACAATGCAAGTTATTTCTTGAAAACCATGTCATGAAGCCTAGATCCAAAAACCTAGGCGCTCGATACCAAACGATGTTGGACCCCATCGCCGAGCCCAACGTCGGCGTGTGAGGCGTGGCGGGGAAAACGTGATCATAATACATCTAATACATTTCAAAAGAAAGACTGCGGAAGAGTAGTGGACTCTTTGGTTAAAATCATAGAGTAGTGCCTAAAGGCAATCCCTTTAGCGCATTTTGTTCATAGTCATGCATGACTTTATGAATAAATAAAGCAAGGCATCTTTCATTTATTTGATATTCATTTTATTATGAATTGATAGTGATCTTTAATCAAATTAATGAAGTCCACGATACATGACATAGCATGAAGGAAATTATGATGCGATCATACTATTGAGATTCCTATCACGTGCAATTATGTCATTATCTAAATTATCCTAGTCATAGGATTAATGAGGCTGGACATCGTTAATCCGGATAGACTAGACATGTCAAACTCCTTGATTGGATCAGCGGTGGATCTCGTAAAAGCGTAAATATTGAGATATTTGGATTTGACATGTGAATGCTTACTAGTGGTAGTAAATACATTGGATGACTGTTATGAGATTATCACATGGATGTCTATACAAATGTCGTTGATAATCTCATCATAGCAATGGTGCAAGTATCCTTAGACTTGAGGTACTCGAGGATATCTTGATCTTGATTACGTACTTTGACTCCATTCCTTGTTGCCTTTCGGAGGTCGCTCATAGGGTGGTGATTGGGTACAACTTGAGGTATTGAAGGTAATTGAGTAGCCAATAGAGGATTCACCACTTCATTATAGCGGAAGAGATACCCGTGGCCTCTTATCGGGATCATTACTTTGAAGTTTCGGCGCCGACATACATATGTCATGAAGATGGTCTTCGTGGACATATAAAGTAATGAGTTCTAGGGCGAGAAGCTATTTACACTTGGACTAGATTTGATCGATCGATCTAGTAAGAGTTGACACATTGCCCATACTCAAACCAAGTGGGGTATAGCATGGTGAAAGGACTAATTGCACGGTAATTGTCTATGGAAGGGTTCGTGATATGGTTTCATTAGTCAAACCAATTACTTTCCGGTCAATTGGGGTCATGATGTGTTCTAGATACCGCTCATGACTTGCTCAGATTAAGTGTTAATCTAAGTGGCCAACATAACCGGAACCTAATGGGTCACAGCGTAAGAGTGACTTCGGAGAATCAGTAAAATAGTTTGAGACGGAGATCCGATATCCGAGAGCAATAGGATTAAATGGATCCCGATGAGATTGGGATATGTCCAGATGAGATGGCGACATCGACATTCTTTGGAAAACCGATTTCCGTGATTTTTACGGCGGGGCCGATAGAGCGGTAGAGGCCAACCCAGCTTGATGGACCACTTCAGCAATTATATATATTAATTAATTAAGTAAATAATTAATTAATTATATATATGTGTGTTGATTTTCGGTGGAGACTAAAGTGATGAGAAGAATGAAGTTTGACTTAGTCAAATGTCATCATTATTTAGCAAATTAAGGCATTTCTTATGCCATATACGTGGACCCCTCCAAACCTAGCTTTTAATGTGTGTTTTAAGAGTTAAAACATATATAAGAAGCAATTGGAAAGAGGCTTGCACGGTTTTGAGAAGAGAAGAATCGAAAATGCTTAAAAGAGTTAAGCTTTGAAATTGTTTCATCTTCTTCATCTCTTCCATTCAACTTTGCTTCTACTTCTCCAAGGCTCCACCAAGATCATTTCACTTGCTCTCCAAGGATAAGGTAAGAGCTAGCACTCTTTTGTTTAGTCTAGCTATTCCCGGGTCAAAAGAGTTTGTCCCGGTTAGGTTTTCCGACCTCTGCGTGGATCTGAATTAGAGACGGTCTCCTTTGAGTCGTTATGGTTTGATTGTTTATACATACACATGGATCCTGGCTTTCGGGAATGTCCCGGGACTCAAAATTTTAAATTCCGCACTGTGGGCATGTGATGCCTACCCCGGGATTTTCCTACAGTGGTATCAGAGCCACTTGTGTTGTATAAACAGTTAAAATGATAACTAGGTCGGAGTTCCTTAGTGATTGAGCTGCTGATGCATGTTATTTGTGTGAATTTCGAATCAGTATAGAGATGCATGTTTTCGAAATTTCTTGCTCAGAATTGTTCATAACATGTTATAGAATATGTTTGTGAAAGATGAGAATTTATCAATTTGATTTGATATGGTTTTGCTATTTAATTCCCTCAAGTTTCGGATGCTGTCTTGTTGAACGTTTCTGAAACAGGTATGCTTGTAAATTCGAGAATAAATTCTAGAAAAAAAAATTTTCAGATTGGTTTTCACCGAAATGTCCCTAAGATGTTTTTGAATGTCTCTGTGGATGGAAAATTGTTTTCAAGGTGATTTACCATTTATTTCCGAATTTCTTGTGTGCTGATGGGAATGTTTGTGTTGGAGAACACAGATTCTGGTTCGGCTAGATTGCTGAGTTTCAATGAGTTTTTGTGGGAAATAAATCCTGGAAAAATTCATGGAGCATGTTGGGAACATGTTTTAACCTCTGTAATTTTCTCAGTATTTATTGAAAGTGTTTCAATGGTCATTTTGAGCAAAATGTTGAGCTTAGCAGTTTTGAGAAACTTGCTGGGGCTGTTTTGTTTGGAATGATTGATCGTGTTATTTTCTGTTCCAATGCCATGAATCATTTTTATAGTGATTAAAAATGTGTTATATTGATGTGGTATGCATGCCAAGTTGAGATTCTTGAATTTAGGTTTCCAATAATTTTTGGATATCGAATAGGTCACTTTAGCATCTCGTTAGCTTATTCCGTTATCTTGGTTATTTTGGCCGTCGCAATTTTTGTGACTAGTGCCGGAGTAATCTTGATAACGTGTAGCCTACCTAGAGATACTTAGCATGATAATTTGGTGTCCTTGAATTATGTGGAAATCTAGTGATTAATGATGGATTAATCGGTTTCAAGGTTTTCACATATAGTTAGACTATATGGCATGCATGTATTGATGAAAATGTTTCATTAGCACATTAATATAAAGGATAATATACTTGTTATATTGGTGTTGTGAATTGGAAATGCCTGGATTGAGAATTAGCCGATTAGATAGCAATTCCAAATACACAAATGAACAAGTCGACTTATATGTTCATAAGTCGACTTGTTTGGTGCACTGTAGACTAATAAGTCGACTTGCACAATGGTACAAGTCGACTTGTTCATGCACAGTTGCACAAGTCGACTTACACATGAATAAGTCGACTTATACAGAGCCATAAGTTGACTTATACATATACAAGTCGACTTATATCATGCCTTGGTGGGATGATGGGTGATTTTCGGTATAAATTCAATGTGATTGATGCAATGCCCTAAATCAGACCATATAGTCATGGTGACTATGATCCTTGGATGAGATTAGAAAGATGAGACCTAAAATCCCTCATTTAAAATATGAAAACTAACGCCTTCCATTAATATGGTAAGAACTAGAGTTCTTATTGGGTTGGGTTATTGAGCTAACCTCAAGCTCACTCTATACGAATATGTTCAAACCATGAAAATATGATTTTCGGATTAATGGGTCGGTTTTCCTAGAAGCGTTGATTTGTTGAGCTAACCTCAAGGTCAACGTGACAGAGGATTAAATTGGGTAGTGTACATCGATGTACACGCATCGTTGTTGATAACCCAATGTATGTGCATACATCAACCGTTGATAAGACCGATCGATAGTTGGTCTAAGATGTAATTGGTATGTCCGATACCTCCGAGACATAAGATGGCTTGTTGAGCTAACCTCAAGGTCATTCTTAATATGGGTCATCGATGATGCAATTGGTATGACCGATACCTACCGATTGACCTAAGGTGACTTGTTGAGCTAACCTCAAGGTCATTCTTAGCAATGTCGGATATCGACCCACTCAGTCAATGTGCCATTTTGTTTCATGAATTCATGATGAGGGTTATGGATTCTATTGAAACTAGTAGAGCCATATGTATGTCATTTAAGTCCTTATGAGCATACATTTAATCCTATTCTAACTTTCTTTCTCTCTATGTTTAGGTTGATCAAGATGTCGACTAGTGTGAATCTTCGCCACTTATGGATGCCAACAAATTAATGGACCGAATTTTCTTGATTGGTCTGCGGAATCGAGAATTGTTCTCGATCTCGAGGATCTAGGATATATCCTTGATTTTTCGCTCCGGATCCACTTCTCAAGGAGCTTCGATGATGATCGAAGACATATCGAAGCATCTAAAAGACGGTGACATAGCTACCGCATTATGCTTGCATCGACAGTCACCGAGCTGCGTAAAAGACGAAGTCTATGGATGCTCACACGATAGTGTTTCATCTTAGAGAGTTGTTTGATGAGCAAGCGTCCGAACGGTTCGAGACCTCAAGGTTGCTCTTTACAACGAAGATGACTCTGGTTCATCTCGCAGGCAATATGCATCAAGATGAATGGCTATATTGAGAGGTTGGCCGCCTTAGGTTTTCAGGATGGATTACGAGTTAAGTATAGACTTAATTTTGTTGGTTTGTCGATAGTTATTCACAGTTTGTGTTGAACTATCGAATGAACTAAATATCCACCACAATTCCCCGAAATGATCAATCCGCTCAAGCACAACAGAACAAGTCGTCAAGCAAGATAGCAAGGTGTTTATTGGTGGATTCTTCTTCCTCTGGTTCCAAGAAGAGGAAACAGAAGAAGAAAAAGGCTCGTAAGCCAAAAGGAAGTACAAATAAAGGCAAGAAGAAGACCAAAGAGATCGCACTAAAAGGTACCGCTTCCATTCATGTAAGATCGGTCATTGGAGGCGAATCGCAAAATCTATCTCGAAGAATCGAAGGTAAGAAGGCATCACCGCCTCGACTTCTTCGTGTATGTTTGTCATCGAGGTTAATACTGCTTTCGATCATAACATATGGGTATTAGATACCGTTGTGGCTCACACATATGCAATGATATGCGAGGCCTCAGGGATGAGGCGACTCATAAAGGGAGAAATGGACTGCGTGTTGGCAATGGAGCAAGAGTTGCCGCATTAGCCGTAGGGACTTATGTTTTGACACTTCCCTGGGCTTGTACTTAACTTGGATGATTGTTATTTTGTGCCGTGTTAACAAAGAACATACCGTCTGCTCTTGTTTAAATAGAGTGGTTTCCATTTGTCTTTTGGTAACAATGGTTGTTCTATTAGTTCAAATGGAATGCTTTATGGTATCGGTACATTATGCAATGGAATTTACATATTAGATATGTCACATCCGGTTATGAATGTCAATGACGCTTAAAAGACATAAAAGAGATAATTTAAAATCAACTTACTTATGGCATTATCGCTTGGCCATATAAATGAGAGACGATCGCTAAGCTCCACAAGAGTGGAAGTTTAGGTCATTCGATTATGAATCTTATGACACATGTGAATCTTGTTTATTAGGCAAGATGACTAAGTTACCTTTAAGGGAAAGGGTAACGAGCGATCGGATTATTAGACCTAATACATTCAGATGTATGTGGTCCGATGTCCATCCATGCCGTAAGTGGTCATTGTTATTTCATTACCTTTATCGATGATTATTCTCGATATGGGTACCGTGATTCGATGAGATACAAATCAAGCGCTTGAAAAGTTCAAACAATTCAGAATGAAGTAGAAAAACAACTTGGTAAAAGTATCAAAACATTACGATCCGATCGTGGTGGTGAATACTTAGACCAAGAGTTTTTGATTATCTCGTAGATAATGGATATTATCTCAATGGACCCTCCTTACACACCATAGCATAATGGTGTGGCAGAAAGGAGAAATCGAACCTCGTTGGACATGGTACGATCTATGATGGGCTTTGCACGCTACCAAAATCCTTTGGGATATGCACTGAGACATTTGCTTACTTGTTAAACAGAGTTCCATCAAAGATGCTTGATGTTACTCCATACGAGATGTGGACTAACAAGAAACCTTATCTTTCTTATTTGAAAGTATGGGGTTGTCCCGCTTATGTGAACGGACACATCGAGATAAGCTTGAGCAAAATCGACAAATGTTTGTTCGTAGGATATCCTAAGGAAACAAGAGGATATCAATTCTACCTCTTTGAGGAACAAAAGGTGTTTGTTTCGATACATGCTGTCTTTTTAGAGAAAGAGTTTCTTTTAAAGAGAATAAGGGAGCAAAGTTGAACTCAAGAAGTTCAAATGCTTTGATGACGCAGATCAATCGCTCGAACTCAAACCGTAACTCATACAGATGAGGTAACAGATTCAACCTTCTACTACACACTAAATTGTAGGTCAAGTAGGATACGCCTGCTCCTCGAGAGATATGGATTTCGTGAGTGAACAGAATGACGATTGCTCATGAGGATGATGAGCCTACCACCTATGAAGAGGTTCCAAGAGTTCGAGTCCTAAAATGGCTTCGTGCCATGAAATCAAATGGATTCCATGTATGAAAACCAAGTATGGACTTTGGTCGATGCACCAAGGATAAACCTATAGGTGCAAATGGGTTTTCAAGAAGAAAATCCATGGATGGTAATGTGATTACCTATAAAGCAAGGCTTGTGGCTAAAGGCTTTCGCCAAAGACAAGGAGTTGATTATGACGAGACCTTCACCCAAGAGCAATGCTTAAATCCATTAGGATACTCCTAGCCATTCCGCCATTATGATTATGAGATATGGCAATGGATGTGAAGACGACTTTCGAATGAAAATCGATCGAGGATGTGTACATGACACAACCCGAGGGCTTCATTTCCGCTGATGGCGAAAAGGTATGCAAGCTTCGTAAATCCATTTATGGATTGAAGCAAGCATCCAGAGTTGAATATCCGTTTGATGAGACAATCAAAGAGTTTGGTTTCTCTCAAAATCCGGATGAACATGTGTGTACAATAAGGTGAATGGAACCGCGATCGTATTCCTTGTGTTATATGTAGATGACATATTGTTGCTAGGAAACGATGTCTCAATGCCGCAATCAAGAAAATTTGGTTGTCCAAACAATTTGCCATGAAAGACCTTCGAGAAGCAACTTATATCCTCGATAAAGATCTATAGAGATAGATCAAGAGGTTGCTTGGTCTTTCACAACAACGACATAGACAAGGTGCTAAAGAGGTTTAGCATGGAGCAATCCAAGAGAGGGTTTCTTCCCATTACTCATGGATAACACTCAAGTCCATGTGTCCCAAGACGGGATGAGAGGATGCGTATGAATATGATCCCGTATCGTCTGCAGTAGGATCTATTATGTACTAATGCTATGTACGAGACCCGATGTATCATATGCTCTAAGTTACGTAGCAGATACCAATCGGATCCTCGTGAGGGTCATCTGGGTGGTCTGTCAAGAATATCCTAAAGTACTTGCGAAGAACTAAGGATGTTTTTTGCTATATGGAGATGGAAGTCTCCGAGTGAGCGGGCATACAGATGCCGATTTTAACTGAGCAAGGACGACTCGTGTCCCAATCAGTTATGTTTTCACACTAAATGGCGGAGCGATCATTGGAAGAGTTCCAAACAGAGACGATCACGATTCAACGATCGAGGCAGAGTACATTGTCGCATCGGACGCAAAGAAGGAAGCAGTTTGATCAAGAAGTTCATTTCGAACTTGGTGTGGTTCCTAGTGATGGACCCATACAGCTTGTATTGTGACAACATCGGGCTATTATGCAGTAAAGGAGCCAAGGTCTCATCAACGATCCAAACACGCATCTACCGATACCATTTGATTCGGAGATCATTGCTCGAGGTGATGTCCCGATAGAGAGAATTCTACGCAGCGTAATATTGCCGATCCGCTGACAAACCGTTGCCACGTAAGAATTTTGATTCTCATGTACTCGCTTATGGTATTAGATACCAAGGCTATTGGCTTTAGGTCAAGTGGGAGATTGTTAGAGTAGTGCCCTAAAGGCAATCCCTTTAGCGCATTTTGTTCATAGTCATGTATGCACTTTATGAATAAATAAAGCAAGGCATCTTTCATTTATTTGATATTCATTTTATTATGAATTGATAGGATCTTTAATCAAATTAATGAAGTCCTCGATACATGACATAGCATGAAGGAAATTATGATGCGATCATACTATTGAGATTCCTATCATGTGCAATTATGTCAAGATTCAAATTATCCCTAGTCATAGGATTAATGAGACCGACATCGTTAATCCGGATAGACTAGATACGTCAAACTCCTTGATTGGATCAAGCAAAGGATCTCGTAAACCGTAAATATTGAGATATTTGATTTGACATGTGAATGCTTACTAGTGGTAGTAAGTACATTGATGACCGCTATGAGATCATCACATGGATGTCCTATACAAATGTCGTTGATAATCTCATCATAGAATGGTGCAAGTATCCTCAGACTCGAGGTACTCAAGGATATCTTGCATCGATTCGCACTTTGACTCCATTCCTTGTTGCCTTTTCGAGGTCGCTCATAGGTGGTGATTGGTGCACTGAGGTATTCAAGGTAATTGAGTAGCCAATAGAGGATTCACCACTTACATTATAGTAGAAGAGATACCCACGGCCTCTTATCGTGATCATTACTTTAAGTCTCTGGCGCCGGAAGATACATATGTCATGAAGATGGTCTTCATGGACATATAAAGTAATGAGTTCTAGGACGAGAACTGCTTACACTTGGACTAGATTTGATCTCGATCGATCTAGTAAGAGTTGACACATTGCCCATACTCAAACCAAGTGGGGTATAGCATGGTGAAAGGACTAATTGCAGAATTGTCTATGGAAGGGTTCGTGATATGGTTTCATTAGTCAAACCAATTACTTTCCGTCAATTGGGGGTCATGATGTTGCTAGATACCGCCATGACTTGCTCAGATTAAGTGTTAATCTAAGTGGCCAACATAACCTGAACCTAATGGGTCACACGATAAGAGTGACTTTTGAGAATCAGAAATAGTTTTACGTAGATCCGATATCCGGAGAGCAATAGGATTAAATGGATCCCGATGAGATTGGGATATGTCCCGATGAGATCGCGACATCGACATTCTTTGAAAACCGCTTCGGTGATTTTTCACCTGTGGGGCCCGATAGAGGCGGTAGGACCCAACCCAGCTTGATCGACCACTTCAAGAATTATATATATTAATTAATTAAGTAAATAATTAATTAATTATATATATATATGTGTTGATTTTCGGTGGAGACTAAAGTGATGAGAAGAATGAAGTTTGACTTAATCAAATGTCATCATTATTTAGCAAATTAAGGCATTTCTTATGCCATATACGTGACCTCCAAACCTAGCTTTTAATGTGTGTTTTAAGAGTTAAAACATATATAAGAAGCAATTGAAAGAGGCTTGCGGGCATCACATGCCCACAAAGCATGAATTTTAAAATTTTGAGTCCCGAACATTCCCGAAAGCCAGGATCCATGTGTATGTATAAACAATCAAACCATAACGACCAAAGGAGACCGTCTCTAACGGTATCCACGCAGAGGTCGGAAAACCTAACCGGGACAAACTCTTTTGACCCGGGAATAGCTAGATTAAAGAAAAGAGTGCTAGCTCTTACCTTAGCCTTGGAGAGCAAGTGAAATGATCTTGGTGGAGCCTTGGCTACTTATTTCAATAACCACATCCAAACATGCTAATTTAACGATTTAGAAAAGAATCCATCGGAAGTCTAATGGACCCGTCGTGAATAAACTCAAAACATGATTTCATATTTGTAAACAACCAAAACCGCAATTCATGTTTCAATTGATAATATCTCAAAAGAAATGACAACTCGAATTCAAGAGCCAAAAGTATAAAACACTCTCGAACCATCGATACTCGAAAAGAAACTAAAGTCCTGAAACATAAGTATGACAAAATGAATTGAGTCTTCGTTGCATCGTGACTCACTCACTCGATCTCCGCTCACACCGTATGGGGAGATTAGAGGGTGAGCTATAATGCTAAATGGGAACATATTTATAATATAGTAATAAGCATAAATAATATTCAAAATATCTCATTGCCGTAATACTTGTTGAAATCACAATATCTAGACATGTATGAGTCATTTCTTGTAAAGTGCTTGGTTTCGAATAAATCATGATGCATGTCACATAACAAAACATAACACATAACATGATGGTTTGGGTGTCCGGGTTTGATTTAACTACACATAGCCATCGAAATGTTGATGTGTAGACGTAGTTTCACGAGGGAATCTATCGAGAAACCCTGTGCTGCTACAAGGCAAAGGGAGAAGCCTTTCGAGTCAATGTGCAATTGACTAATTCGAGGGACACCGCAAACCCACATAAGCATGCATAATTCAGATTCTTGTAAACTGAATTGCCAATCCAAGACTTGCTTGTAATCTTTCTTGTAAACTTGCTTGTCATGTATAATTCAGAAGCTTGAAGTCATGCACTTGTATTCTTGAAAGGAAAGCATTCCTTTGTAAAAATCTTGATAATAATCATGAATGCATAACACAATGCGTAATATAATCATTTATGCAATGCGATCGTGGAATGCTGTAATGTAAATGCATAAAATCTTGCTTGATTTGAACTAAACAATAAGCACTTATATACTTTATTATAAACATGAACCCACCTGATATCCTGCTTGTTCTTGCCTAGGATTGAATTTCCTCAGGCCTCTTGATCCTCTTGCCTCTCTTGTTCTCCTAACAATAAGAATCAAATTCTCATTCAGAACTCATGTAGAAACCATAATGTTACCATTCTTAACTTCCAACTAAAATTTCACATCCTTAGAAACCAATTCATAACTTCATCACTTCACATAACTTGTAGATCTATCTCTAGTTCACAACGCTCTAAAATCACCCCAAAAGGACCTCTCAGAGAAAAAGATATAAGTTTAAAACCAATTTGTCTAAAATTGGAAACTTGGCTTGCACTGAATAGCGGTGTCGCGACAAAGGCCGCCTCGCCATGCGAGAGGTCCGCATGTGTCGCGCGTGAACGCCTGCCTCCCGATCCAGAACACGCAGCGCCTTCACAACCTCAAATCCACATGCTGCGCTCACAAATATTCGATTCTTCCAAACATAAACGCATCGCCGTGGCGGCGACAGACCTTCCTCGCACGCCGCTGCTTGCTCATGAACACGCCTTGTGGCGTGTGGTCGCAGTAAACTCTCCGAACCAGATTTCTCGATTTCGCAGATTCAACCTATTCTTTTCGCTCATTCAACACCCATAAACTGTATAACATGCATCCTACTCCATTTCTACACTTGTCTAACACAACAACAACCACAAAACACAACCAAATCTACAGATCTACCAAGTTCAATCCAACACAAACAAGTATAAAAGAGCGATTCTTACCGTAAGAACACTTGAAATCCGTCGAAGATCTACAAACAAAGCTTTCCCTCTTTTCTTCCTCTCTTCTTCCCCTCACTGTCGCCGACTCTCTTCTTCGGTTTCTCTTCCTTTCTATTTCTCTTCCTTTTCTTTTCCTTATTTCTTACTCTAATTTCTTAACCTACATAATAAACCAAAGACTCAAATGCCCCTCCTTACTTAGGCTAAAATCATCCTAACTCAATTACTTGACCATTTTGCCCTTAAACATATTTACCCTTCCTTAACCATACTCTTCCTAACACTTATTCCATAAACACATATTTCATACTAAACTCAATTAAATCCAAATTTTCCATGAATATTCTCAATAAAATCAAACTATACCATAAATCATAATTCAAAAATAATTCATACTTAAGAACTTCAAGAAAACAAAAATTTGGGGTCCAACACACCAGATGTAGTAGCAGGTGCGTTTCTTGTTTATGACTTTGAGGCATTTGCACTGCTAAATCCAAGATCCACACACTCTTTTACCACAACACATTTGGCATGTAAGCTGCATTATGATAGAAAATTATTACAGCGTGGGCTAGAGGTGAGTACACCTCTAGGTAGTACTACCGTCTTAGGAGAGGTTTACAAAAGGTGGTCGATTAAGATTGATCAAGCAGAGTTGAAGGCAGACCTGATTGTATTACAGTTGAGAGAGATAGATGTGATTCTAGGCATAGACTGGCTCACTGCCCATAGGGCCACCATGAACTGCTACACCAAGGAGGTAGTACTGAAATCTCTTATTCAATCGAAGGTAGTATTTAGGGGAGTTAGTCAGGCAATGCCAGCTAGGATGATATCCTTCGTAAGTGCTTTGAGGTTGATGCGAGAAGGTTGTGAGGCTTATCTGGCCCACATCATTGATATAAGAGCTAAGCAGAGGATACAGGACAATCCCGTGGTTAGGGAATTTCCATATGTTTTTCCCGAGGAGTTACCTGATTTACCATCAGATCGGGAAATGAAGTTCACGATTGATCTAGTTCCAGGTGCTGCTCCTATATCTATTCCTCCATATAGGATGGCACCTATGGAACTGAAGGAGCTGAAAGCTCAGTTGCAGGAGTTGTTTGAAAAGGGCTTTATAAGGCCTAGTGTTTCACCTTAGGGAGCTCCAGTGCTGTTTGTGAAAAAGAAGGATGGGACTTTGCAGTTGTGTATCAATTATAGGCAGCTGAATCAGATGATAACGAAGAATAGGTATCCACTACCTAGAATCGATGATTTACTTGATCAGTTGCAAGGAGCTCTAGTGTTTACTAAGTTGGACTTGAGATCAGGGTACTATCAATTGAAAATGGCTGAGGCTGATGTACTAAAGAGTGCATTTAGGAGCAGGTATGGGTACTTCGAGTTTCTAGTGATGCCGTTTGGGTTGTCAAATGCCCCAGCAGCTTTTATGATCCTGATGAATAAGGTGTTTCAACCCTACCTAGATCGGTTTGTGATTGTGTTTATTGATGATATCTTGGTGTATTCAAAGAGCAAAAAGGAGCATGCGGAGCATCTGAGAGTCATTTTACAGATTATGAGAGAGAATCAGTTGTATGCCAAATTTAGAATTCAGTAAGTGTGAATTTTGTCTTGATCAGGTCGTGTTTTTGGGACATATAGTGACTGGGGATGGCATACAAGTAGATCCAAATAATATAAAAGCAGTGATGAATTGGGAAGCTCTGAGAAATGTGTCAGAGATCTGAAGCTTCCTAGGCTTGGCTGGATATTACCGGAGTTTTGTCGAGGGGTTTTCTCTGATCTCACCCCCTGACAAAACTTCTAAGGAAGAATGTAGAATTCAAATGGATTGAGGAGTGTCAGAAGAGCTTCGAGGAGCTAAAACATCACTTGACTACTGCGCTGGTATTGATTATTCCATCAAGGACCGGAAGATATATAGTATATAGTGATGCTTCGTATCAAGGATTCAAATGTGTATTGATGCAGCATGGCAAGGTGATCGTCTATGCATTGAGAAAATTAAGGCCTCATGAGATAAATTATCCAGTACATGATTTAGAGTTAGCTGTAGTGGTCTTTGCTTTAAAGATTTGGAGACATTATCTGTATGGAGGGACTTTCTAGATCTTCACTGATCATAAGAGCCTGAGGTATTTGATGAGTTAGAGGGAGTTGAATTTAAGGCAGAGGAGATGGATTAAGCTACTGAAAGATTATGATTGCACTATTGAGTACCACCCGAGAAAAGCTAATGTGGTGGCAGATGCTTTGAGCAGGAAGTCTAATATTAGTACAGCTCAGATTCAGTTATCGAGGTTACCTAATCTGATTCATTTGAGAGCTCTGAATGTGGAGTTAAATCTAGAGCAAAATGAGGCCTTGATTGCTACGTTGAAGCTAAGACCAATGCTACATGATAGGATCAAAAAAGTTCAAGGGAAAGATCCTAATATAGTAAAGCTTATGGAGAAAGTAAGGATGAATACAAATTTCGAGTTTGAGTTGAGAGATGAGACATTATGGTTGAAACAGAGGTTATGTGTGCCTAATGTGGATGAGTTGCAGAAGGAGATTCTTGAGGAAGTTCATATAGCAGCCTATTCTATGCATCCTGGTACTACCAAGATGTATAACACACTAAAGTAGCATTTTTGGTGGCTTGGAATGAAGAAGCAAGTGATGGAGTATAGGTGTATAACTTGCCAGCAGGTGAAAGTGAAACATCAGGCTCCGATAAGGAAGCTTCATTCGTTGCCCATTCCAGAGTGGAAATAGAAACGGATCACTATGGATTTTATTATGGGATTGCCTAAGACTCCGAGGTAGCATGATGCTATATAGGTCATAGTGGACCAGTTAACTAAATCGGCCCACCTCTTACCAGTGAGAGAGAATAACTCACTTAATCAGTTGGCCCAGAAACATGTGAATGAGGTGGTGAGACTACAAGGGATTCCAGTGTCCATACTATCAGACAGAGATCTGAGATTTACTTCGAGGTTTTAGAGGAGCTTGCAATCTTCTATGGGTACTCAGTTGAATTTCAGTATAGCGTTTCATCCTCAGACAGATGGACAGAGTGAGAGGACAATCAAGACTGTTGAGGATATGCTTAGAGCTTGTGTATTGGAGTTTAGAGGAGTTTAGGATCAATATATGGCATTGATAAATTTTGCCTACACCAACCATTACCACAGTAGTATCAGAATGGCACCGTATGAGGCACATGAAGTGAATCACACATTAATACAATGCTTACAATACGATAACAAATACACGAGAAGGGGGGTTGAATTGTGTATTCCCCTTTTTCGAAAACTCTTTCAAAGAACGTTTTCTTAAAAATGAGTTCTTTTACAGAACTTCGGTAAGTTCGAATTAATCAAAACTTTCAAAACTTGTTTCGAAATCTAAGTAATAACAAAACGTTGAACTTAAAGCAATATAGAGTAGAGAGAAGTCGACACAGCGAATTTATACTGGTTCACTCCAAACCGTGGGCTATGTCCAGTCCTCAGAAGTCTTTCTGAGATTTCACTATCTCTTCAACATTTACAAGTATTCTTTCCGAGCCTCTTCAGGTCTCTACACTCAGTATTCTTTCACTCTTAGCCTCTGTAGGCTATCTGTACTACTTTCTTACAAAAGTATTTCAACTGTATTACAGTAATACTAGCTCTCAGCTAATTTGCACAATAATCTCACAGACAAGCTTCTTCATTCGCGTATACGTAAATTAATTCACTTTTTGGCTAACTTTGCAATCTTTGACTTTGAATCATATTTATAGCCTTATTCTGTAACTGCTTCTTGAATCTTATTTCTTGAATCTTGAAAGAAACGGTTAATCAGTTGAGTTCTGTAACTAACTCGAACTGACTCTTGCGTCTTCTTTTCTCCGTCTGTTTTTTTCGTCTGTATTTCTTCATCTGTGTTTCTGCGTCTGTTTTTTTATTCTGCGTCTATTTTGCTTTTTACGCTCAAGGCTTATTTTTCTTTTCTGCGTCTGTTCAAGGCTCTATTTTGCGCTCAAGGCTCAGATCTATTTTATGCTCAAGGCTCAAGGTCGCTTCTATTTTGCATCAGATCTCGCTTTATTTTGCGCTTATGCGTCGCTTTTCTTTTTTGCACTTCTCAGGTCTATTTTTCTTCTTCTTTTCTCCGTTTGTCTGTTTTCTATTTTACATCTGCTTTTACTTCTTCTTTGTTATTCATCAAAATCATATATATATAACGTCATTTTGACTCAACAATCTCCCCCTTTTTGATGATAACAAATTATATACATAACAGAAAACAAAAATACAATGTGTAAAAGGAAAAAAAATCTTATCTTCAAAAATCTTCTTCCTCTTCTTCCTTTCTTTTCTTCGACTCCTTCAATCACACCCTTAAGATTCTTTGATTGTTGATTTCCATTACCTTCTACTGCCTTCAATTCTCTTCTCCCCCTATTTGTTATAATAAAAAATTATCAATGACGATGACTCTTCATCAGTTCTGTCATCATCTTCTTCATATCATTCATCATCTCCTTTATCTCGTTGACTTCTCCGCGTAAGTGGTTGATTTCAGCTTAGGAGTCAAATGGTGAGGAGGGTTAATCATTATCTGCTGAGGGTTCTATGAATGCAATTGTTGTAGCATATGTGTCCGAGGATGGAATGTAATATTCTCTAATCGCAAATGTGAGTGGATGAACGGATAGATTTGACTCTGGAAGGTCTAAATCATAGGGAGCAGGTAGCATAAGCAATTGTCTTCCTTGCAGGGGTATAGCTTCAGCTTCAATAGACAGTGTATCAGATAGAAGCCTAATACGCAAAACTATCTGGACAAGGGATTCAATAAAAATCCCTGTAATCAGTCTTCCACCTACTGGACAGTATTCATTCTTATCCATAAAACTGCAACCAGCTCCATCTATATTCTCTTTTGAAGCGCATGCTGCATCAATTCGACGCACTTCTTCTTCAATTTGATATGCGGACATATCATCACTTATTCCTTCAGGAAATAGCTTCATCTTCCCCTTATTTAAATCCAAAGGATATCTAGGATGAATATCCGGTACAACCTTTATGACCGTCTTCTCTGTGATTGGATAAATAGTACATGGTTTGCTGGTCATTTTTGTAGGGTATGGCTTTGTAGCAGAATCCCTCAAGACATCATAGAAAATCTTTTCATCTTCACCCAGTAGATTCCATGTGTCACTATTTATCAAAATAGGTTGTACGATAACCATTACCCTCCTCCTTGGTTGATCACAGATGACGATTGCAGTCCTCCTCTTGGTAACAACTTCAACCATTCTGATCTTCAACTTGTGTTTTCTAAAAAATTTAGAATAGTTGAATACAATCAGACCAGGTTCATCAGATTTCTCCTGTGCTACCTGAACCCAGCTTAATTCTGTTGTTGCCTCTTGTTGATCTGTGCAGGGAATAGATTGAACCGGGCTAGGCTCCACTAGTTCCTCCTGTTGGATAACAATAGGAGTTTCCTGAACTCTGCTATGCTTCTTTTGACTAACTTCCTCAGCAGTGGTCATACTCTTCTTTCGACTAATTACTTTAGTCTTTCCTTCTGCTTCAGTCAGTCTCGGAGTTTTCTAAACTTGAGATTTCTCCTTCTCATACTACGACTTTCTCTTCTTCTCAGTCTCTTTAGCCTGTTTGGCTGAGTCTTCTTGTAAAATTGAGACTAGAGATCTTGTCACTTTTGATACGCGAGATCCAGACACTTCTGCCTCACTTTGTTCTCTGGTTCTCCTCTCTTCTTGTTGTCGCAGAGTGCGAATCCTCGGTGACCTCCTCGCCTTTTTAGAAATCTCACCCAAAAGACTTTTCGCTGTTCTTTTCAGCGCACCTTCATCTGTCCTCCAGACTAGGCTAACTTCTCTTTGAGAACTCGCCTGTTTGATCAACGGTCTTCCTGATAGTTTTCTTTTTTCTTCGATCGGCAATCTCACATTCACTTGAGATTTAGAACTTGTAGCGGGAGATTTCTTCAATAACTGCTCCCCCTCAGTTCTAGCTTTCATTGTAGACTCTGCTTCTTCTTATATCACGACCTTCAAGCCCATTCTTCTTACTGTATCAGAGTTAATAGTACTATTGACAGATACAATCCTTCTGATTCCTCTGTGAAGAAGGACTCAGATTTCCTAAAAATCCTCGTGAGCAACATGTCGTAAGGATAAATGTTGGTATCCTTCATTCCCTTAACCATATAGTGAAAAATTAGATATGGTAAATCTATGGGACGACGATTTAGCAGATAGAACAAACATTGCTCATCCAGGGTGGTCACTAAATGCCTTGACCCTGCTCTAGGTAAAATGCAATTGAACATAATTGCATAAAGAACCCTAGCCTTCAGGACCAGACTCGAGGTCTTCCTCTCCCATGGGTCATTTAATCCATATAGTTGTTTTCTCACATCTTCTTCCTTCATACTAACCTGGGACATCCATCTGGCTTTGGTTGACAGTATTTCTCCAACCGATGGACATTCAGTCACCTTCTCCACTATCTCCTTTGTCACAATAATAGATATTCCATCTACTATTGAGACAATAGTTTCATCTACTAGTTGCGCATTCTTCCAAAAGTCATATACTTCATCAGCATACACTGGTTCTCGTACCTGGAAGAATTTTCTCCATCCTGCTTCTACGATTTTTGGTTCAACATCCATATTGTCATTCCTTAGAGATTCGAAGTCCACATGTCTTCCATACATCATAGCTGACTCCATTGATTCTGAATCGAAACTATCTCTGGTAAGCTGTTCTACAAAGGTAAAGGTGATTGCAAGAGATTTTCGAGAGAGATGAAACGTCTGTGTTTGAGAGTAATCGTAATGATTTTAGTTTCAGACTACTCATAGGGGTCTTATCCAGTGTGTTATAGAATCATTGGTATCCTCAAGACTATGAGATTTTCCCTTCATAACTTCCTTGTGAGAGAAGTTACCAGCTGTAAACTACTATTTCTGACGCCGT
This sequence comes from Erythroxylum novogranatense, assembly GCA_029891385.1. Lineage (NCBI taxonomy): Eukaryota > Viridiplantae > Streptophyta > Magnoliopsida > Malpighiales > Erythroxylaceae > Erythroxylum > Erythroxylum novogranatense. The sequence goes on along the minus strand of CM057230.1, from coordinate 7,780,735 downwards.
TAACTTTGAAGACCTCTTAGCTTGACTGGTCATTTAACATAACCAAGTTAAGGTTCCATCTGATTTCCTTGAATCGTTCTTCACTCAATGGTTTAGTGAAGATATCTGCCCATTGATACTCTATAGTGACACCACCTTCCTCTGAACGTAGTCTCTCAAGAAATGATGTCTGACTTCGATATGCTTTACTCTTGAATGTTGTATTGGATTCTTTGATAAATTGATGGCACTGGTGTTGTCGCAATAGATTGGGATCTCCTCTTCTTTAACTGAGTAATCTTCCAGTTGATATTTAATCCACAATGTTTGTGAACAACAGCTTGCGTCAGACATGTACTCGGTTTCGGCAGTTGATAGAGCGATTGAGCTTTATCTCTTGCTTGACCAGGAAACCAGGTTTGAGCCAAGAAAGTAACATCCTCCACTAGTGCTTTTCCTTTCAATTCTATCTCCGGCATAGTCCTCATCGCAATATCCGATTAACCTGAAATCTTTAATTTTCTCAAACATTAAGCAAAGATCAGTAGTACCTGCGAGATATCTCATAATCCATTTAACAAAGAATAAATGAGACTCTTTAGATCGGCTGAAACCTTGCACACAAGTATACTTTGAATGAATATCGGGTCTACTTGTTGTAAGATACAGTAAAGAACCGATCATCCCTCTATACAGGGTTTGATCCACCTTCTTACCAAGTTCATCTTTCGACAAAAGGTTCGATGGATGCATCGGAGTCGCCATAGGCTTCACATTATTCATATCAAATTTAGACAACAATTCTTTCACATACTTTTGTTGATGGATAAAGATTTTCTCTCCGGTTTGCTTAACTTGCAACCCAAGAAAGAACTTTAACTCACCCATCATACTCATTTCAAACTCATTTTTCATCAGACTCTCAAAACTCATACATAACTTCTTTGAAGTAACACCAAATATAATATCATCGACATAGATTTGCACTAAGATAAAATCATTCTCATAATTCTTTCTGAAAAGGGTCTTATCCACTTGACCTCTAGTAAACCCACTCTCCAAGAGAAAATTATTTAGACGATCATACCAAGCTCTAGGAGCTTGCTTCAGACCGTATAAAGCTTTATGAAGTCTATAGACATGTTTTGGATTCTTAACATCCTCAAAGTCAGGAGGTTGCTTCACATACACGTCTTCGTCTATAAAACCATTCAAAAAGGCACTCTTCACATCCATCTGAAAAAGTTTTATATTGTGACAAAAAGCATATGCCAGCAATATCCTAATAGCTTCAAGTGTAACACCCCACACCCGTAAGACCCGAACCCGATATCGTTGGTGATATCCGAGTCTGTGTCCCACGAGAGTGGCGCATTACATCACCAATTTAAAATTCAAGATACATTTTTTTTTTTTCGAGCCATTAACTCCACGCTCACACGGCAAACACAGTAAGTAAATAAAATCCGTGTTCAATAAAACCAGCCAGCTTATTACGGTCATCCAAGAATAATTACAATCAACAATGCAAGAAATATTACTACCACAATGGCTCAAGAAAATACAATGCCTTGTTATACGTTGATTGCGGAATACAATTTACTAAGACACTAATGCGATACGAACCGATCCCGATCTCTAACCTTTACTCGACTACAGAGACATACTCCGTGTCAACCGGGTATTCTTCAGACCTGAAAAATAGATGCAAATTTTGGGTGAGTTTTGCGAACTCGGTGAGAAACCATCATCGATGGTTCACTCAAATCATGCATTACGCCCATGGCGTCAAGACAAGACAAGAATAATCAATTACCGAAGGGCCAAGAATAATTTACTGTAATATGAAACCATTCACGATAATTCATACCATTATGAAAGCAAGATATGTCACGTATCACTATTTGTGCAAATGCAATGCATATGTGACTCTTTCCAGCTTATTCAAGATTGTGCCCAAGTGCTCACCAATGTTCAGCTGGGACGCGCTGTGATTTTCTCCCTGCTCGAGGCGGTGGCCAAGACAAGATGAGAGCTCAAGCTCTTATCAATAATAATAGCAACTGGGGCACGCCCATTATCCGATCATGCAATTATGCATGCATGCAAGATTTAGTAAATATGCGATTTGGCTATCAAGCCCAGATGTATCAAGAATCCACAATATGGCTATAAAGCCCAAAGGTATCACCAATCCACAATATGGTTATAAAGCCCAAAGGTATCGCCTACCCACAATATGGCTATAAAGCCCGGTGTATCGAAGTCGATAAAATCATACAATACAATCCCATACATTACATGCCAAGATTCATACAATGATCATTCAATTCACTTTTGCACGTAATTCACGCTGAGCATGTAAACAATCAGAAATTTGAGAAACCAACTAGGTTACTCACCTATTACTTCCGAGCTAATGCCGAAAAGCCTCGTGACGCCGGTCAATCGACGCCCAATCGGGCCTCTATATGAATCGAGAAAAAGTACGAGTCACTAAATATGAAATTTGTGCTCATATTGATGAGATATGCATGTTCATGAATTCGGTCCTAATTCAATATTTTCCCATAATAAAATTCTATGAAAATTAGAAATCCATAGGCGCCGACGGTGCAATTCGGACCTCTATAGGTCCTCAATTAAATAAAAGCAGTGTTTACATGTTCCGTTAATAGGCTACGCCAAATTCCGCCTAAAATTCTGCTTTATCAGAAAATGAAATTAAATATTCAACGAATCCGATGCCTCTGGAATCAGGTCAATCGGACGTCGGACGGAAAGAAATTGACAATGTAACAATCGACCAATTTAATACCAAATAATAATCAAAATAAATATATATGTATATATCCATCGCGCCTCATGGGGCGTAGACGCCCTCGCGAGGCTGAATCACCTTTTCGTCATGAGGGCGATCCGTCGCCTCGTGACCAGGCTAATTATCTCGCCTCATGAGGCGAGAAGTCGCCTCATGAGACGGCGAAGTTCCCCGCTGTCTTTTCTTTTTCCAGATTTCAATTCCTAATTTCCAACTACTCTAACTTTTAGCACACAAATCAGAAAAATGCCCACTATACCTCATTGGAAAGCTTATGAAAAGCTCTACAATTCTCAAGAAGACCATAAAAATCAATTCCAACCCTAAGGGTGTCAAATAATCCATCAAACCTTCTGCCTACTCAATTTCCCTCAACACAGAGCAGTACATTTACAATTTCATAACTCACTTATTTTTCAGAAATAAATTACCAAAAAAATATGGTCAATGAGTTTACAATGTTCTCTACAACTTTTATGAACAATCCAAAATCAAATTTTATTTCTAAACCAGTCAATTAATTCATTCCATGTCACTGTCCCAGAAATCCTTCAATGTGGGAAGTAACCTTACAACAAGCATAACTCCCTATATACAAGTCAGTAAATTCAGAACTTTATATCCCTGAAAAGATAACATCTCAAACTTAAATTTTCATGAAGCACTCAACATCCAATTCGATCTCTAACAATTTAAAAACTGTTATGGAAGTTTCTGTTATGATCAGCCACTCATAACCTAATGTAGGGTTCACTTTTGAAAAATCATAACTCCCAATTCTGACTTCTAAAAATTACAAACCATATTTCATTTTCAAGGTAATCTTTTCCTCTACAACTTTTCAGAAGCTCACTCACACCAATTCAGTCCACATAAAATGTTAAAATTGCCTCCAATCAGTAAACTCACAAAATCACACTTAAGCTAGGTTTCATCCAAAATGCTCAAAACCAGTCATTAGTAATCAATTCATATCTCCCAATATATAATTCCAAAAATAGCAAGATCAGTAGCAATGGAAAGATAATCAAATATGCTACAACTTCCATGAAGACCATTCTCCCTAATTCCATTTCAATTAATTCATAAAAATCAACAAAACTCAGATGTCATGGTTGCGGTTACTGTTCATAGGCAATGGAACAGGAACTTTCCCATTCACAATTTCACCCTACTATCATTGGAATTCAACAACACCCATTTCACACTAAATTGAAGCCAACATCCCAAAGTTTCAGTGGCCACTAACCTTACCTCATTTACATTTCTACACAATAAGTTATGAATAAAACAGTAACATCAATTAAAATTCCAACTTTCCAGATTTAAGGTTAACCTTAGTTCAACCACTTCCAATGCCTTTTCACATCACTAGACATCAAAATAAATACAAATTAAATATTACTCCAGTCATACATATACTAGGGTTAATACTGAAAATTTACAGCATTAAATTCCTCAATTCAAAGACTCAAATAATTATCCCTATTCAATTCAAAATCAAACCATATCATTAATTTCAATTCAGTCATCACTTAGCTTTATACCCATTACTTTAAATCATATAATCAACACTTTAATGTCTACATGAACCTTATACATGCTTTAAATCCTTATATTAACTACCCCCATACTATCATGACATTTATTTCCATGTAAAAATACATTTAAAGATCAAAACTTAAGGAAAACTTACCAAATCAAAACCTCCTTCAAACCTTCAACAATCACTCTCCAACTTCTACACCTAAGTACCAACCTCCTTCCCTTCTCAAATATGTACAAAGCTCATCTTTAAGCTTTGATGGAATCAAGAGATGGTAGCTTACAGTTGGGGAGAAAGTTGAGAGAAAGGCAAAATTTTCAATGGTTGAAATGAAGAGTGTGTTTCGGATGAGTTTAAAACCAAAGATACAAAATGCATCTTTCCTTTCTTTAATAACCATACACGTCCGAAGCATGAAGAGAGGCATTAAATGATGCCTTTTTCAATGGCACAAAGTGATTGGTCCATAATTTAAAGAAAAGTCAATATATCATTTCTTTAATCCAGTCCAAAATTTTACTGCATTTAACTCCTATGACCCTAATTTCAGTCCCATAATAATATACCCAATATTATAGTACCATTGGGTAGCGATTTTTGCTACCAAGAATCGACCGGTTCGCCAATTGGCGATTTATCCGGTCCGAGAATTTTCTCGAATTATTTTTCTGAGAATTAAAGAAATTCCCTAAAATTATAAAACAGGTAACAGTGCACTCTAAATAATTTTTTTCAATCACAACAATTACCTTTTCTACCCCAAAACATGTTTAGGCTACCACCATGATTTTGTTTATCCGAGAATTTTCTCCGAAAATTCCAAAAATTCTGAAAATCCCTTTAAATCAAAAACGCTAACGGCAAGACTCGTAATAATTTTTCAAATCCCATAACCACGTTAATCACAATAAAATACCGTTAGGCCCAATTACCGGAATGTCATGAATGCATATACCGTAATTCCATATACACAATTGATACTGTATCAACTCATTATGCATGAACAAGACTAAATATTCCCTATTAGTCTCATCCTATACCAATTTTACTATTTTACCCTTCCGGAGGGGGGGATGTTACAATTCTCCTCCTTATAAGAATTTCGTCCTCGAAATTCCCAAATAACTGTTCACTATGACAATAATCATATGAGTCTATACATCCTATACACTTTTCCACTTAATGATTCACTTTTGAGTGATCACAAGAACCACTCAAATCAGTGGTTCGCCATTCTATGGCTAACTCATACAAGAAATGGATTTAACAAGACTATTAGTGGCGATCTCATTTCTTAGCTATCTCACTTGCCATTTCTAGAATAGTCACCTCCTTTGGTTCCGATATATATAACTCGCCAAGATTTTCAATCTATTCATTGATCACATTTTATCCTTCCAATATCTTTTCCCCAATGTTATATAGTCCAACTTATGTTCCAATGAGTACGCTTCCATTTCTTTGGTACCTCCTTAATCACGTCGTGACTAATTACATTCCCTTGGTACCAATACAAAGGACACTTAACTCCACTTCACTATAATCAAGAATAATGTACCTAATGCAATCATTTATCATATGTCATTCACTTTATATTCAAATTCGATTCTCGTAAGACAATTCACTATTCTATAATGTTCACACACTTTATCCGGATATACAGTTTACTCGTCTCATTTGTCCGATCCAATTCCACTTTAGCTAACCATGCGCCTTCCTAAGTCACTTTCCTTTTCTCACACATTTTAGTCTCAAACCCATTACGGTCTTTAACTCCCCAGAGTAATGCAAGAAGGTAACAAAGATATATTTTTCAGTGAATCAAAGCTCTATAACACGCACCATAATCAAACCTTTTCCTATTGGACATTCAATCTATAAACTCTTGAGCCAAGAATCACTTCATTCTATACCTACAATTACTCAATTTCACTTTTCAAATATGTGACTAGAATGTCTAACTTTGACTGTTCACTTTCTTGTTCTAATACCTTTTATCGGGTACACTTATTTCTCCTTCGACTTTTGTTCACTATAGTTTTCCAATTCCATTCAGATATTCAAACTCATCATAAGATTTCCCTTTACTTTCTCGCACTATTAACCTTTGTATCACTTTTTTTTTTACAACTTCAATTTTCCGTAAACACTTCACAAATTCCCCGATATGCTTGACATTCATTGAAAACCCCAATATCTCGAATTGATCTTTTCATTGCAAAGATTATCGATTTATACTGTCTCTTTCCTCAAATTAACACAAAGTATGCTTATAGAAATCTACGCTCCAAGGCTTTCAATCACGAGCATGACACAGCATTCATTTATCACGTCGACCTAATTTATTTCATACTGCTCAACATATTGTCACAGCTCAATACTCACCGCCCACTCTTCCAATGTATGTATATCATCGACGATTCCTCAATTAGTCCTATCGCTCTTTTCACTTTTCACCGCTCAACACTTCCAAACACATTCTATCTCTAATCACGATTACTACCATTTGTTTACCATGCATAATTCCCTATTGGGGTCTTATTAACTTTACCATACATCTTTACCCTTTTCATCGAGTCCACAATCGCAGTATATCGCAATTTCTTTATGAAAGTGTCACTACATCACCTCATTGTCGGGCTTCCTTTTCAACCTCTTGTCTACATTCATTTACTCTTTTCATTTTCTTCTCAACTGTTTTCATATAATTCATATCAACACATGTTAATACCTTATCATCCATATTTAAACCTCCAAAATTGCCATTTTTATTTTAGTCTCTCACAATTCTCGATTCGGGACCCTTTATTCTTCGTTTCAAATCTAGATTCCTCAACAGCTTTGCATCATAAACGGAGATCGATTCACTTCACATTGCAATAGAATCACCTCAAATTAAAATCTCACTAATATGGAATTCTTTACATTTCATACATACAATGCGAGATAATCTCAGCAGTATGAGCTATGACCCAATTTCACTTTTAATTTTGTCCACAAAAATCTCATCAACCAATGATTATTCCTAATTGTGTTTCAATCATTCTTCACTATACCTACTATCTCAATCAGACACTCTTATGTCATCATTTAACAGATCAGAACATTCCTTTCGCGAAGGTTCCTTGTGGCAGTCATTTAAATACTTTCTTTACCACTTGTTCAGTAATCTATACCAGAATCATTTTTTTCAGTTCCTCTCATACAGGTACACTCAGTCCACTTCTATCTTACTTTAACCTCTTAAGAACTTCACACTTTCATCACTCTAAACATTTACCGCTCATTTCCTCTATGGTTTTCATATGTCTGTAACATACATTTCATTAGTCACAATCAACATTACTGTCCAATAGATATCCCTAACAGTAAATCGATTTAAATGCAATAACTCTTTTCATACACCACTCTTGTGGTTTCATTCATTTCAAGGTCTTTATTTCATTCTCCCCTTATCATTAAACTGTATGACTCATTCCCATATCCGTTATGTGCAACTTGACCGTGTAAGGTCATATCAATTTGGCTTATCAGCTTATGATCCTTATTATTATTATTATTATTTTGCTACTTATCTTCTATTTTCCTCAAACAGTCTATGATCGGGTGTTCACAGTGCCCAATACCTGACAAAATCGTTGATACCACTCCATTTTATCTCTATCTATATGCTTATCCATTTACCATTTTTATGTCCATATACACCTACTTCAGAATTTGCCGATACACCATCAGTAGAAATCATCTGTCTGTCTTTTTTTTTTTTCCTTATGATTTTATCATACGAATTCCCAACCTCGAAGCACAATAATCACCTAACAATTTCAGTCTCAAACTTATGCGGTCTAGTTGATAACCATTTCCCGAATTCATTCCAGTCTATCTGTACACTTTTACCTCACTCTAATAGGCACTGGGCATCACTTTTTCGGTTCTTTCAGTTCGTTCAGTTCTCAATAAACCATTACAGCACTCTATTGAGCTTCTTTCCATTTCGCTATCATCATCTGCTTATAATATTTACTGATCTCCAACTTGAATACAGTGAATCAAAATATGCCCGATTGGACCATCTACATTTTACTCAATTCCAATATTTCCCCCTTTCATGTCATATACAGTCAGAACTGTAATTACCTAACTATCCCGGGCTTTTAATTTCGTTTAGATCTACTATAACCAATAAACTTCCCATATCTCTAATGAATCTCTCCCAGTTCTCAACATCTTCATTTTTTTTTCTGTCACCATAACATTGTCAATTTAATTCGGAAATTTTAATCGCCTAGCCAAACACGGTCATTCTACTATCACTTATAAGGGTTTCTAACCCAAGACAATTTCAATCTTCTTATCCATTTTTCCTTTATCCTTTCCTAATTGATTATCCCTTTAGGATTTTCACTCTAATCCAGCCTCACTCTTCTCTCACTTAATCACTGACACTTACGCACCCTTAGGCTTTATCCTCGTGCGACTGACGACTAGGATCGCTACCACGGTTCGCAACGACGCGACTCAAATGTATGAAACCTATGTTCCAAATCGTGCCCGGATACATTACGCATCACTGGGCTCGATACCACCTAATGTAACACCCACACCAGAAGACCCAACCCGATATCGCTGGTGATATCCGAGTCCGTGTCCCACGAGAGTGGCGTACTACATCACCAATTTAAAATTCAAGATACATTTTTTTCTTTTTCGAGCCATTAACTCCACGCTCACACGCAAAACACAGTAAGTAAATAAAATCCGTGTTCAATAAAACCGTTTCAGATTATTACGGTCATCCAAGAATAATTACAATCACCAATGCAAGAAATATTACTACCACAATGGCTCAAGAAAATACAATGCCTTGTTATACTGATGATTGCGGAATACGCTTACTAAGACACTAATGCGCATACTAATCGATCCCGATCTCTAACCTTTACTCGACTACGAAGAGACATACTCCGTGTCAACCGGGTATTCTTCAGACCTGAAAAATAGATGCAAATTTTGGGTGAGTTTTGCGAACTCGGTGAGAAACCATCATCGATGGTTCACTAAATCATGCATTACGCCCATGGCGTCTGATAAAGACAAGACAAGAATAATCAATTACCAAGAAGCGCCAAGAATAATTTACGTAATATGAAACCATTCACAGAATTCATACCATTATGAAAGCAAGATATGTCACGTATCAAATATTTGTGCAAATGCAATGCATATGTGACTCTTTCCGATTATTCAAGATTGTGCCCAAGTGCTCATCCGTTGTTCGGTGGGACGCGTCAGGATTTCTCCCTCGGGCTCGAGGCGGCCAAGACAAAGATGAGAGCTCAAGCTCTTATCGATAATAATAGCAACTTGGGGCACGCCCATTATCCGATCATGCAATTATGCATGCAAAGGCAAGATTTAGTAAATATGCAGATTTGGCTATCAAGCCCCAGTATCAAGAATCCACAATATGGCTATAAAGCCCAGTGTATCACTCAATCCACAATATGGCTATAAAGCCCAAAGGTATCGTCACCCACAATATGGCTATAAAGCCCAAAGTATCAAGATCAAGTAAAATCATACAATACAATCCCATACATTACATGCCAAGATTCATACAAAGGATCATTCAATTCACTTTTGCACGTAATTCACGCTGAGCATGTAAACAATCAGAAATTTGAGAAACCAACTAGGTTACTCACCTATTACTTTCGAGCTAATGCCGGAAAGCCTCTGTGATGTCGGTCAATCGACGCTCCAATTGGGCCTCTATATGAATCAGAAAAAGTACGAGTCACTAAATATGAAATTTGTGCTCATATTGATGAGATATGCATGTTCATGAATTCCCGGTCCTAATTCAATATTTTCTCATAATAAAATTCTATGAAAAATTAGAAATCCATAAGCGCCGACGGTGCAAGCAATTCGGACCTCTATAGTCCTCAATTAAATAAAGCAGTGTTTACATGTTCCATCGATAGGGCTACGCCAAATTCCGCCTAAAAATTTCCGCTTTATCAGAAAATGAAATTAAATATTCAACGAATCCGATGCCTCTGGAATCAGGTCAATCGGACGTCGGACGGAAAGAAATTGACAATGTAACAATCGGACCAATTTAATACCAAATAATAATCAAAATAAATATATATGTATATATCCATCGCTTGCCTGCTGGGCGAGACGCCGTCATGAGGCTGAATCACCCTTCTTCGTCATGCGAGGCGATCCGTCGCCTCGCGACCAGGCTAATTATCTCGCCATGAGCGAGAAGTCGCCTCACGAGACGGCGAGTTCCCCTGCTGTCTTTTTTTTTTCCAGATTTCAATTCCTAATTTCCAACTACTCTAACTTTTAGCACACAAATCAGAAAAATGCCCACTATACCTCATTGGAAAGCTAATGAAAAGCTCTACAATTCTCAAGAAGACCATAAAAATCAATTCCAACCCTAAGGGTGTCAAATAATCCATCAAACCTTCTGCCTACTCAATTTCCCTCAACACAGAGCAGTAAATTTACAATTTCATAACTCACTTATTCTTCAGAAATAAATTACCAAAAAAATATGGTCAATGAGTTTACAATGTTCTCTACAACTTTTATGAACAATCCAAAATCAAATTTTATTTCTAAACCAGTCAATTAATTCATTCCATGTCACTGTCCCAGAAATCCTTCAATGTGGGCAGTAACCTTACAACAAGCATAACTCCCTATATACAAGTCAGTAAATTCAGAACTTTATATCCCTGAAAATATAACATCTCAAACTTCAATTTTCATGAAGCACTCAACATCCAGTTCGATCTCTAACAATTTAAAAACTGTTATGGAAGTTTCTGTTATGATCAGCCACTCATAACCTAATGTAGGGTTCACTTTTGAAAAATCATAACTCCCAATTCTGACTTCTAAAAATTACAAACCATATGTCATTTTCAAGGTAATCTTTTCCTCTACAACTTTTTAGAAGCTCACTCACACCAATTCAGTCCACATAAAATGTTAAAATTGCCTCCTATCAGTAAACTCACAAAATCACACTTAAGCTAGGTTTCATCCAAAATGCTCAAAACCAGTCATTAGTAATCAATTCATATCTCCCAATATATAATTCAAAAAATAGCAAGATCAGTAGCAATGGAAATATAATCAAATATTCTACAACTTCCATGAAGACCATTCTCCCTAATTCCATTTCAATTAATTCATAAAAATCAACAAAACTCAGATGTCATGGTTGCGGTTACTGTTCATAGGCAATGGAACAGGAACTTTCCCATTCAAAATTTCACCCTACTATAATTGGAATTCAACAACACCCATTTCACACTAAATTGAAGCCAACATCCCAAAGTTTCAGTGGCCACTAACCTTACCTCATTTACATTTCTACACAATAAGTTATGAATAAAACAGTAACATCAATTAAAATTCCAACTTTCCAGATTTAAGGTTAACCTTAGTTCAACCACTTCCAATGCCTTTTTCACATCACTAGACATCAAAATAAATACAAATTAAATATTACTCCAGTCATACATATACTAGGGTTAATACTGAAAAATTTACAGCATTAAATTCCTCAATTCAAAGACTCAAATAATTATCCCTATTCAATTCAAAATCAAACCATATCATTAATTTCAATTCAGTCATCACTTAGCTTTATACCCATTACTTTAAATCATATAATCAACACTTTAATGTCTACATGAACCTTATACATGCTTTAAATCCTTATATTAACTACCCCCATACTATCATGACATTTATTTCCATGTAAAAATACATTTAAAGATCAAAACTTAAGGAAAACTTACCAAATCAAAACCTCCTTCAAACCTTCAACAATCACTCTCCAACTTCTACACCTAAGTACCAACCTCCTTCCCTTCTCAAATATGTACAAAGCTCATCTTTAAGCTTTGATGGAATCAAGAGATGGTAGCTACAGTTGGGGAGAAAGTTGAGAGAAAGGCAAAATTTTCAATGGTTGAAATGAAGAGTGTGTTTCGGATGAGTTTAAAACCAAAGATACAAAATGCATCTTTCCTTTCTTTAATAACCATACACGTCCGAAGCATGAAGAGAGGCATTAAATGATGCCTTTTTCAATGGCACAAAGTGATTGGTCCATAATTTAAAGAAAAGTCAATATATCATTTCTTTAATCCAGTCCAAAATTTTACTGCATTTAATTCCTATGACCCTAATTTCAGTCCCATAATAATATACCCAATATTATAGTACCATTGGGTAGCGATTTTTGCTACCAAGAATCGACCGGTTCGCCAATTGGCGATTTATCCGGTCCGAGAATTTTCCCGAATTATTTTTCTGAGAATTAAAGAAATTCCCTAAAATTATAAAACAGGTAACAGTGCACTCTAAATAATTTTTTTCAATCACAACAATTACCTTTTCTACCCCAAAACATGTTTAGGCCAGTCATCGGCGATTTTGCCGGTCCGAGAATTTTCTCCAGAAAATTCCAGAAAAATTCCTGAAAATCCCTTAAAATCAAAAACGCTTAACAGCACACTCAGAATAATTTTTCAAATCCCATAACCACGTTAATCACAATAAAATACCGTTAGGCCCAATTACCGGGAATGTCATGAATGCATATACCGTAATTCCATATACACAATTGATATCTGTATCAATCACATTATGCATGAAAGACTAAATATTCCCTATTAGTCTCATCCTATACCAATTTTACTATTTTACCCTTCCAGGAGGGGGTGGGATGTTACATCAAGTCTTGCTACTGGAGCATATGTCTCATTGTAGTCTATTCCTTCTTGTTGATTATAGCCTTGTGCTACTAATCTAGCTTTATTCCAACTCACTCTACCTGATTCGTCTAACTTATTCTTAAAAACCCATCTGGTTCCTATAATGGATTTCTTCGAAGGTTTTGGAACTAAGGACCAAACTTTATTCCTAGTAAACTGATTTAGCTCCTCTTGCATGGCTAAAATCCAAGCTTTATCCTTAAGAGCTTCCTCAATCTTCTTAGGCTCTATTTCAGAGATGAAAGCCACATTAGCTTCTCTTCTTAATTTGGACCTTGTCCTAACTCCTTCTGAGGTCTCCCCGATAATTAGCTCTTCTGGATGAGAACTCCTATATTTCCAATCTCTCTTTAATCCTATAGTTTTTGCAATATCCTCAACCTTATCTACTTGAGTTCCTGATGATGGAGTTTCTGTTGTATCATCTAAGTTCTTTGAAGGACCTTCACTCTCCATGTCATCTTCCTTATGGGATTGGGAACGATCATCAAACTTGACATGGATGGTTTTCTCAACTGTCTTTGAGATAGGGTTGTACACCCGAAATGCCTTAGATGATGATGAGTAGCCTAGAAAGATTCCTGAATAGGTCTTTGAATCGAACTTATCCAACAATTCCTTTGTATTCAGAATAGAGAACTTGCAACCGAATGGATGAAAGTAAGATATGTTTGGTCTCCTTCCATTCCATAACTCATAGGGAGTCTTCTTCAACAAAGGGTCGCAATAAAGATTCATTCGAATATAACACGCTGTATTCACGACTTACCTTAAGTACTTAGAAAGATTCATCTCACATAACATAGTCCTTGCCATCTCTTGAATCGTCCTGTTCTTCCTTTCAACAACTCCATTCTGTTGTGGAGTCCTAGGAGCAGAGAAATTGTGGGAAATTCCATTCTCCTCACAGAATAATCTAAACTTCTCATTCTCAAACTATCCACCATGATCACTCCTGATATTGGCTATAGGTACTCCTTTTTCTATTTGTAACTTTCTGGAAAGGGTCCTAAAACACTTAAAGGATTCATCTTTGTGTGAAAAAAACAATATCCAACAAAATCTAGTAAAGTCGTCAACAATAACAAGTCCATATTTCTTTCCGCCAAGACTTATTGTCCTAGTTGGACCAAATAAATCCATATGTAACAACTCTAAACGTCTAGAAGATGTTACAAAATTTTTAGAAGAAAATGATGTTTTAACTTGTTTTCCTTTCAAACAACTTTCACAGAAAAATTCTTTGTCAAAACTCATTTTTGGTAAACCTCTTACCAAATCATATTTTGCCAACTTTGAAATGTGTTTAAAAGATACATGACCTAGCTTTTTATACCAGATTAGTCTTTCTTCTTCAGAAGATAGAAAACATGAAACATTTTGATTTTGAAAATCTTCTAAGTCAATTTTATAAAGATTATTTCTTCTCTTGGAAGAAAAGAATATAGACCCATCTTTGTTTCTGACTTCACAAAGATTTTGATTGAACGTGACTAAGAGACCAGAGTCACACAATTGGCTTACACTAATCAAATTGTGCTTCAGACCATCAACAAGCAGTACATTATCTATGCATGCAAAGGAATCTTTACCTATCTTACTGATTCCAATTATCTTTCCCTGCTGGTTGTCTCCGAAAGTTACCGATTCTCCCTTCTTATACTGAAGATCTAGGAACATAGACCTTCTTCCCGTCATATATCGCGAGCAACCACTGTCTAAATACCAACGGTGCTTGTCGCATCTTCCAAGGAAGGATATCTGCAGGAGAAACTATTTTACTCTTTGGTACCCATATTTTCTTGGGTCCTTTCTATTAGTAATATGCTTATAATGAGTTCTTTGATGCCTTTTACTAGATTGTTGATGAAAACTTGTTTGGTAAAACCCTTTATTATGAGAAAGAGGATTTATATGATAATGAGACATTTTACCCGTAAACCCTAATCTAGTTTTATCACTTGGATGTCTACATTTTTCTAACATCTCATTCATTTTCTTTCTTATGTGATCCTGGTTATTGTACGTTCTTCCAAGAGCTTTCAATCCATTGACGATTGTCTGAAATCTTCCAAACATTTGATCAATAGATTCTTCTTCCTTCATCTTGAAAAGCTCGTACTGGTGCACAAGAATGCTTATCTTGGATTCTTTGACTTGGTTTATGCCTTCCCACATCTCCTTTGCAGTGTCGCATCCGTGAACTTTGTCAAACTCACTCCTTCTTAGGGCACACGTCAAGAAAAACTTCGCTTTAGAGTTGAGCTGAATTCTCTCCTTTTGGTCATCCTTCTATCTGGTCCGTGGAATAAGATTTCCATCTTCGTCTACTGGTGTATATGGTCCATTCCCTATCACATCCCAAAGATCGACATGAGTAGATTCTATGAACAACCGCATTCTATCTTTCCAGTAATGATAGTCTTCTCCGTTGAATGCTGGAGGTCTAGTGACTGAGGCACCTTCTGTAATGTATATATGTGATTCTGCCATTATGTTTAATCCATACTTTGCTACAGTGATTCTTGGATACCAAGCTCTGATACTAATTGAAGTGAATCACACGTTAGTACAATGCTTATAATACGATAACAAATACACGAGAAGGGAGGTTGAATTATGTATTCCCCTTTTTCGAAAACTCTTTCAAAGAACATTTTGTTAAAAACGAGTTCTTTTATAGAACTTCGATAAGTTTGAATTAATCAAAACTTTGAAAACTTGTTTCGAAATCTAAGTAATAAAAAAACTCTGAACTTAAAGATATATAGAGTAGAGAGAAGTCGACACAGTGATTTTATACTGGTTCACCCCAAACCGTGGGCTACGTCCAGTCCTCAGAAGTCTTTATGAGATTTCACTATCTCTTCAACGTTTACAAGTATTCTTTCCGAGCCTCTTCAGGTCTCTACACTCAGCAGGAGAAGAGTTAAAGAGGAGTGCTTGGGCCGGCGTGTAACGCATATGGAGAGAGGAATAAATCAAACAAAAACAGCCAAGAGATGCAAGACACGCGTGAGATAAATAAATCACGCATGAACACCAACAAGAGGGGGCGTGAGCTGTTAGTTACTCTCCAACTTAGAAACAAAAATAATACATTGGCAAGAGAGGATAGGTAGCTAGTGGGACATGGAGCACTAAAGTAATTGACCAATAAGGGAGAGGAGAGCAAACGAAAATCAAAAGGGAGAGGCTCCACCACTCACGTGGGCTCCACCAAGCACTCACTCTATATGTAGTGTTTCACGTTACAAAGGAGAAAAGGTCCATTCACGCACAGTAGAGGAGCTATTAACGTGGAAAAAAAATACCAAGCACTCTCCAGAAAACTAACTCTCTACCCACTTAAAAAGCATCAACGTATATAACACATCAAGGGAAAGTAAAAGAGCCCCACCCAAGCATCAACAAATTTTTCATTGGTTTTACACCAAAGCTCTTTCCACGAAGCATCAAGGCACTGGGTTGGAGAAGCTAGCACGTACGCTGGAAAAATAAAATAAATTGAAGAACAACCACCATTTGTTCTTCCATTTTCTTCTACTCATTTCATATTTATCATGCTTGTTTTTATTATTTTCATTGCTGCTACTATTATTATGAGTAACTAATCCTTTCATTCTAGGATTTTAACGGAACCCTTGATGTAATCTCGGTTAATTGGTATTTTCTACGTGTAATCTCTTATGCCCGTTTTTACTTAAAGGTTTGATTATTGCAATTTGTTTTTAATGCTTTTCATAATTTGATCACCTATGAAATTGATTTTCTTAATCTTTGTGTAACGTAACAGGGAGCAATAGATTTGGAAGAAAATTGCAATAGCTTAGGTTCACATTCGTAGTGATTTGTGTCTAGGATCGGGAGATACCTATCCACCCTAAGTAACCACATTAAGATTGATTTGATAAAGCAATCATCGAATTATCACAATTTACCATAGAAATATAGGAAATTGGTTCGATGATTAGGATTACTAATGATCTGGGAGGGCTTAGTAATTAATTCTGAATTTTAGGTTATCAAACCCAGTATATGAATTAAATCGAGAAAATTTCGACACCGAGGTAAAATCAAGGGGGAAGTTAAATTCCTAGATTTTCATTCCATTGATCTTTCTTATATTTTTATCTTGCGTTAATTCTCATTTTTATTTCATTTTTCAAACCACAATCAATCAATCTTTTCTTTAATTTTTATGTTATTAACTTAAATTAGAAGTTATTACGAGTATTACTATTTAGCTAATTTGGTCTCCGTGGGATCGATATTTTTACTACTTGATGATAGAAACGTGCACTTGCGTTTATCTTCAACAAACTCGAACTGACTCTTGAGTCTTCTTTTCTCCGTCTGTTTTTTTTTGTCTGTATTTCTTCGTCTGTGTTTCTGCATCTGTTTTTTTATTATGCGTCTATTTTGCTTTTTACGTCTGCGTCTACTTTTCTTTCTGCGTCTATTTTGCGTCTGTGTTTGCGTCTATTTTGCGTCTGCGTCTGCGTCTGCTTCTATTTTGCGTCTATGTCTACTTTTCTTTTTGCCTCTGCGTCTGCGTCTATTTTTCTTCTTCTTTTCTCCGTCTGTCTGTTTTCTATTTTACGTCTATTTTTACTTCTTCTTTTTTATTCATCAAAATCATATATATGTAACGCCACTGTATGGTAGAAAATGTCAGTCGCCATTATATTGGGATAAAGAGGGCTTGAGAATGGTTGAAGACCCATAATTAATACAAGATACAGTGGATAAAGTGAAGTTGATCTAAGGCTGAATTAAAGCGGCTCAAGATAGACATAAGAGTTATGTAGATCAACATCGACGTGATATGGAGTATAGCATCGGAGACAGAGTATTCTTGAGAGTGTCATCTTGGAAAGGAGTGTTAAGATTCGGTAAAAAGGGCAAGTTAAGCCCTAGATACATTGGTCCATATGAGATCATTGAACCGATTGGACCTTTGGCCTATAAGTTGACTTTACAGAGTGAGATGTCTCAATTAGATAAAGTGTTTCATGTGAGTATGTTCTGAAGATACAAATCGGATTCGACAAATGTGATACCGGCTCAGGAGATTGAGATTGCTAGTAACTTAAGCTATATTGAGGAGCCGATCAAGATTGTGGGATCACAGATCAAGCAGATGAGAACAAGAGTCATTCCATTGGTGAAAGTCTTTTGGAGGAACCACTCCACTGAGGAAGCAACATGGGAGACAGAGGAGCACATGAGGAGACAATATCCCCACCTGTTTGAGCAAACAGGTAAGAATTTCGAGGACTAAATTTCTTTAAGGAGAGGAGAGTTATAACACCCCATTCTTGTGGGAAGATTAAAATGGTTTATGCGAGTGATTATTGATAGTTAGAAATACATTTCCATGTTCATGCATACTACGTCATGCACATGCATATGACTGGTGAAGTTGTGACACATGAAAATGATTGTACATGCATTCATGAATAATTCTAGGTATAATTTGAAAGTGTTGTGATTTTTAGGTGTTTTGAAAATTTTATTGGTTAGTAAGAATATTGTAATTGTGGATTCTGGTGAATTTAGGCATAAATTATGGAAAATTATGGAAAATAGGAAAAAAGACATCAAATGAAGCTTTGGAGATAGTTAAATTGTAAAAATGATAGTTTAAGGGAGTTAGTTCTAAAGAAACTAAGTTAGAGCTTGGATGTGAGGGAAGTGACAAGTATCATTTAGGCTTGGTACTTTGCTAGAAGTAGGTCACTGTTTTCTGAAAGTTGAAAGGTTAAGTTATATGTCTAAGTTCATTCTTTATTAAGAACATCTCCAAATTTTCTTTCCATACACAGATTTTTTCATCAATCCCTTCTAAGAGATTCCTCTACCTTTCCTTCCTACACCAAACCCACTTTGTTATTCGTGCCTTCTACCTTAAGAAAAACCAGAAGCTAATCATTATCTTCAGTGAAATACAAAAATTCCAAGGAGTCTATGGCTTGAAGATTTTCGAGTTTTCAAAAGGTAAGTAGTAAATAAACCCTTTAGAGTTGGGGATCTATGAAAGAAAGTTGATGAATTACTATCATCTAAATGTAAATGGCATTTATGTGTATATTCATAAATACTGTTTGGTTGGGAGGAAAAATTTTCATATAGTGTTAATTTTAGTTTTTGAAAGATTATTAGTGATTAGGTGAAGACAAAGTGATGTTGGAGTTGAGATAGCAAAAACTTAATCTAAAATTTCAGTAAAACTTTTTTACCAATCTAGATGGATTCGTCAAAATGGACTTTATAAAAGTTATAAATCTTCCTTTTCATCTTCCCAACAGTATATAGTATGAAAAATATGGACATCTGAGCTGAAAGTCAGGGTCCTTATAAGGGAAGATGTTCAAAAGTGAAATTTACTTCTTCTGCCTTTTTTTTCCTATGTGATGACGTCATTCATGATGTCATCTTCTTTTGTGTTTTGTATCGTCTGTGTTTTGCTTCTTCTGCCTTTTTGCTTCTTCTGTGATGACATCATTGATGACGTCATCTTCTTCTGTATTTTGTATCGTCTGTGTTTTGCTTCTTATTTGATGACATCATTTTCTTCTGTGTTTTGTATCGTGTAACATCCCGTTACCGGAGTGACGGGTATGTCAGTAATTTGGATCGGGTTAGAATTGGGTACAGGCAAATGTGACATTGTGCATGCATTATTGTTTTTATAGATATCGGTAATGATTATTATTGACGCACAAGTATATATATATATGTACATACATGTATGATGATTCTGAATTGATTGTGTATCGGAAATTGGTTATAATTATACAGATGAGAATTGGTTGTGAAAATTGGAAATTTAGTAATAAGTGTATAAATTAGGTTTTGAATATGGAATTGGAATGAAATGGAATTTAGAGGAATGGAAAGTGGAATATGAGTATAGGAATGGGTATTTGCTAATTTTGTGAATTTATGGAACTTTTCGAGATTTTTAGAGTAATGGATCCGGATCGAAAGATTGGCTTAGTGGTGATTAAATTGATTCCGGTCCGAGATTGATTGACAATTGATATGAAACAATTGAGATTATAATTTCAAGATTTATTAGTTATGGTTATTGCGAAATGGGAGAAAATAGAATAAAAATTAGGCGATAGACTCTAAGTTTGGACTTGTGGCAACTAAATTGCCAAACAAGCCTTTAAAGCTTATATATATATCTAAGTTTAAATGTTCATTTCTCACCATCGACGGTCGTGGGTGAGCATCCGCGATTTGGAGTTCTTGGAAGATTTTCAAAGTTTCTAGCGTGAATCAAGTAAGTTTCTATGTGTTTATGCCTTAAATCGTTTCATTTGATCGTGATTTGAGTAAGAAATTGGTTAGAAATTTGGAAAGTTGCGATGATAGGGTTTTCGTTGGTTTTGATTTGGGTTTTTGATAAAAGATGGTTTAACTGATGGATTGAGGCTAGAAATGAGTTGAGTGTAGTATACTAAGTTGTTTGGGAGTGATTTGAAGTGAATCAGATAGATTGTTATCAAAAAATCTGAGAAATTTCTGGGTTTCGGACGATTTTCTGGGTTCGCACGTCGCGACGTGTGATGAACACGTCGCGGCGAGCCTTTCCAGCGTGCACGTCGCAACGAATAAATAAATAAATTGTGCACCGCGACGAGCTGAAATCGGTTGCACGCCATGACGAGGATGTTGTGCTTGTGGCGAGCACTTCAGTCATGACGCCCATGACGAGACCTAGGCGCACGTCGCGGCGAGCAGATGTGGTTACGTCGCGGGAGAGAAAGGAAGCGTGGTCGCGGCGAAGGCAGGAGACTTCCGAGGGTGAATTGCTTGTTTTAAAAGGGTTTATTCTTAATGAATTGGCTATGGACTAATTGAATTTTTGAGACTAGGAATTGCAAATTAGAAGAAATGAAATTAAGTGATTATGAGATGATTGTTACAAGTAATGAGCTTGAGGATTGACTTCAAATGAATTGGTGTCTAAATGATTAATTGGAATTTGGAGACTAAGAATATTGAATGGATAAGAATGGAAATTCAGAATGTAATTATATGATTATTGGAATTGAGTGGTAAACGATTAGTGATTGTGATTCTAATTGAAACGTGATCTTAGAGTATGGAAATTTGTAAATTGATAAATGAGATCTGGAATTGTTATGGACTAGAGTGAGAGTGATCCAATTGAGAAATTTGGGAATTGAATCGGGAAAGTCATAACATGTATAGTATTTATCGAAATTGCTATTGATTATTGAATTTGGCATGATTGGTAATGTGTGATTTATTTGATTTGATATAAAGGTTCCGATGGATCGACATTCCACGGACAGTATTGGGACTTCCAGGCGGTAGCTCGGAAGTGCAGGTGAGTAACCTAGTTGGTTTCTCAGCCTTATGTGTTTATTAATTATATGCATTGATTGCCATGAGGAAGTGCGGATGGATAGATGTGTGATTGATTTGATTGATTTGAACCATGGGTGTTGAAATATTTGATTGTGATATTGAAGTGTAAAGATGAGTAAATATGTATGAATGCATGAATGAATTAAATTGTAAATGCATTAGCGAAAATGATTGAATCAGTAAATGACTGAAATTGGGAAGTGACACATGCATTCATACATCATCGAATGATCGATAATGGTAGTTGTGACCGGTGGTACTAACGTATGCAGAGCCACAGCTCAATGCATTTATGCCGACCATCGGGCTTATCAGGCGATCACGCATAACGATATGAGAGCTTTAAGCTCAACGCACAGACCTCGGGTCCAACAATTGATAGAGCCTCGGGCTCACCGCAGGCATATCATGCCCAACGATTTGAGCCACTAGCTCAACGTAAATGATTTCAAAGCACGGTCACAACAACGAAAAGAAAATGAAAGTGTCTCACGCGCATTGCATATCTATATGACCGATGAAAAATGCGAATTGATCGTAAATGGTGAACATTGTGAATAAGGAAATTGATTGTGATATTATTGTAAATGCTCTTGTGTGTTATGTGTATCGATTGTGAATGCATGAGTTGGGTGAACCATCGATGATGGTTTTCATTGAGTTCGCAAACTCACCCAACATTGCATCTATTTTTCAGAATTGAAGAGTACCCGTTAGTAAAGCGGGAGTATGTTCTGCAGGATTCAAGTGAAGGTCGTGGTCCGGATCGGTGTCGTCACATCTCGCATTAGTGTAGTGTCTTTTTGTTGATGGGCCCTAATTTGGTAAATGTGAAATTGTATAGTGATTACTGAAATTGTTTTAAATGTGAAAGATATTTTTGTAATGAATTGGGCCAAATCATTTATTGTTTTCCGCATTCAACCGTTTTGAAAGAAAAGAATAATGTCATATCAAGTTTTTAAAAAGGTAGTGATTGCTCTAGTACGCCACCCTCCCGGGACACGGGCTCGGATATCACCATCGATATCGGGTTAGGGTCTTGGCGGGAGTGGGGTGCTACATATCGTCTGTGTTTTGCTTCTTCTTAGTTTCGTTCCTTCTGTGTTACTGTTCATAAACTTCTTCTGTGTTACTATTCATGAACTTCTTTTGTGTTTTGTATTGTCTGTCTTTTGCATCTTCTGTGTTTTGTATCATCCGCCTTTCGTATCCTCTGCCTTTTATATCTTCTGTGTTTTGTATTGTCTGCCTTTTTTTATCTTCTGCCTTTCTATCTTCTGTGTTTTGCTGACACGTCTTCTTCTGCCTTTTGCTGACGTGTATCTTATGTGTTTTGCTCCTACTATTTTCGTTTCTTCTGTGTTTTGTTATCTTCTGCCTTTCACTTCTTTTGTTTTCGCTTCTTCTGTATTTTGCTTCTTCTGGGTTACTATTCATAAACTTCTTCTAGGTTACTATTTATAAACTTCTTCTGCCTTTTTCTATCTTCTGTGCTTTGCCGACTCGGTCCTTCTGAGTTTCGCTTCTTCTGAGTTTTCTTCCTTCTGTGTTTTAGTTTCTTTTGAGTTTTGCTTCTTTTGTGTTTTTTTCTTCTGCGTTTTCCTTCTTCTGTGTTTTGCTTCTTCTGAGTTTCACTTCTTCTATTTTTTTTTTCTGGCCATAACTTCTTCTCTAGACACCCAAATGAATTGATTCTTGAAATATGGGGCTCGTAAGACATTAAGCTACAGCTCCACCTAAAAATCATAGCCATCTGAAATGAATTGAGAAAGATTGAGTAAGAAACGTGGAACTGGAACGTCAACCTCCAGATGTTGCCGGACTTCCAGGCATTATCTTCTGGAGCGTACTGTGAGTAACCTAGATAGTCTCACTTAATTATTTGTTTGCTTAGATTATGTTTTGAATAATGAAATAATGAGATTTGATTGTGGATTCCGGACAGAAGGTCCGATGACTGTGAAATGTGAATTGGGTTATGGGAGTGCGGCTTGAATGTGAACGGGGAGACCTAAATGCTTAGAATGTGATTGATTACGGTACATGCATTCCATGCATGAATGTATGAAATATAATGGCAGTTGTGACCAAAGTAGCCAACGATTAGAGCTTAAAGCTCAACGTATAAGGAACCTTCAGCTCAAAAATGTTTCAGAGCCTCTGGCTCAACGTATAAGGAGCCTCGAGCTTAAAAATGTTTCAGAGCCTCTGGCTCAACGTATAATGATCTTGGTATCCAAAATAGATGCGGGATAGTTCAAGCACTCGGTCACAACAACGTAACAATTGGAAATGAGTCCCATGAAAACTGCATATGCATTTGGTTATGTATGCTTGATTGATGGTAATGCATGATTTGCTTCTGTTTAAGTGAAAATGTGATCCTTATGTAAAATGCAAAGTTGTGAAATAATTGTTATGTGCATTGATGTGCTACATGAATTGAGTGAATCATCGATGATGGTTACCTCAATGAGTTTGCAAAACTCATCAAAATTGCAACGTTGTCTTTTCAGAATCGAAAAACGACCTAAATTTTTTAGGGGCTCCACTACCGTATAGATTGTGCCTTAACAAGTGAAGTCATGGCTCAAAGGTCGGTCAGTTAGGATTCTTGGATGACTTGGATAGATTTAATGTATTTTTGCCCTTCATGTAGTACTTTTGTACTAGGTTTTGTTAATGTACACGTAGAAGTTAAAAGACAATGTAGACTCTGTTCTTTGAGATATATGAATGAGGAAAAAGTTGGTTTTAAAATTTTGTGATTTTTCTATTGATGCTTATTAAGTGTTGAATGATACGATGCCATATGAAGTGAAGGTAATAATCGAACGTAGCTCACCCTTATCATAGGATATGTAACAGAATAACCTTCAGGCGTCCCAATGGGTACCCTGCGGTAAAGGGGTGCTACATGCTTAGTCTAATAGGCTTCCATTTGCCTTGAACAACAGAGTGATTGATGAGGTGACCCAGTCTTTCCATGCATAGGACGAATAGATAAGGCAATAATGGGTCACCTTAGCGAATACCTCTGGTAGGAGTAAAAGAATCGCTGAGTTCCCCTCCTCAATTCACTTGCATAGAAACCGAGGAGATGCACTTCATAATGAGGGATATCAATGAGCCAGGAAGTCCTACATCGTGTAACATATCGTGGATAAAATCCCAAAAGAGATTATCATATGCTTTCTCAAGATCGACCTTTATAGCCAATAACCCATTCTTATCGGATTTCCTTTTCATGGTGTGAATGATTTCTTAGGCAATAATGATGTTATCAACAATTAAACGCCCTGGAAAACAACTGGTTTGATTAGGGGATACAAGCGTATCGAGATAAGGTTTCACATGTTTACTATGATCTTCGTAATGACTTTGTAAACCACGGAGCACAAATCAATAGGCCTGAATTGTATGATTGACGTTGGGGAGGGGAGCTTGGGTATTAGCACTAGGATAGTACAATTAAGCTCTGAATCCCAAACCTCGTGTTAAAAAATTTGATGTTAAAAGGTGATCAAAGAAGGCCCTACTGTGTCCTATTGGGATTGGAAGAATAAGGCATTAAATCCATCATATCCTGGAGCTTTATTAGGAGCCATATCAAAGAAGGTCGTCTGGAACTTTGTGGGAAGGAGAGGACCTGTTAGGTTATGCATAGCTCGGATAGGTAGGGAGGGGAAGGACTCTTTGAGTTGAAGACTCGTAAGAGGTGATGAATCAACTGTGTAGAGCTTTTCCAAAAGTTCTTGGCTGTATATCATATGCTTGTTGTGTCTAAAGTAACGCCACCATATTCGTCTGTTAAAGAGACAATATGCAGATTTCCTCTTTTGGCTATGTTGACTGTGTGATAGTATTTCATATTCCTGTCTCACTGAGCTAGCCACTGGCAGCGTGATTGTTGATGCCAGTACAGTTACTCTTGACAGAAAACTTGTTCCAGCTCATTACGGAGGAAGTTTTCCAACTCATGACGAGATTCAAAGACCTCCGCCTCTAATGATTTTTGAATGCCCCCTAGACGTGCCATGAGTTTCTTCTTATGATGAAAAATATTTCTGAAGGTTGAGTGGTTCCAATTTTGTAAGTTTTTGCCCAGATTCTTGATGGCTCCATTGAAATTCGGTGCCTGAGAATTCCATTGTTCTTTGACAGTTTGGGCGAAGCCTTCGTGAGTCAACCAAGCGGATTGGAATCGAAAAGGTCGAGGATTCATGGGGCCTGTGATTGGGTTGATGGAGCTACACGAGAAGGGGTCGATGGTCAGACTTAAGAAAAGGTAGATGGGTGACTGCCGTGTTTAGGAAATAGGTGAGCCAAGAATGAGAACAAAAACTTCGGTCTAATCTAGTGAGGGTCGGTCCTCGAACATATGTGAACCTGGGCCCGGTGAATCCAAGATTTAATGGTGGCAACACTGCACGTAATCTCGAAAATGGGGGTTAATTCTGGTGTCACCTCATTTGTCGTTTCTTTCTAATTTGGCATTGAAGTCACCCCTATAATCCACGGTTGTGAGGTGACGCTAGCGTAAGTACTTCCAAAGGAAATGTTGAAGAGAATAAGTGGGGCTCCCGTAAATGGCTGTGAAAGTAAATGTTTTATGGTCCCACTCAATATTCACATGTATAAACTGACAATGAGCTAGTAGGATTTTAATCGTGATTTCTGCGTCCAGAGTAGCCAGATGCCTCCAGAAAATCCGTTTGTTTCCACCCTATAAGAATCAGGGAAAGGCAAATTCTTGATTATTTTTTGAGCTCGAACCCTACTTATTCTGGTCTCAACTAGCACGACTAGCATGGGTTTGTGAATCCTGACGTAGTTCCTTAGAATTGACTTAAAATTTCTACCACCACCTCCTTGATAATTCCAGATGAATATGGACATAATAAAGGGTTCGATGGGACGGTGACCACTAATGGTCGGGAGAGGTTACGAAGGCATCTGATTGCCTAGCATCGGTGGTCCGCAGGGGATGTTGCAATTGCTCTTCCATTTGAGAATCTATTATCACCGTGTCTTCGTGGACCGAAGTTGCACCATCCTTAGGGTCTGGTGGTTTAGTTGGAGGCAATAGATGTTGGTTGGTCAACTGTGGAGGAGGTGTTTCGTTTGTGTGCATGTCTTCCTCCATAACTCCACAATTGAAATTTTCGTTCATGACTGGAGCTAATGAGATATCTTGTATCACTAGATCACTATGTGAAGGGATGGAAATTGTTAGGTGGTGTGTGATTGTGGGCTAAAGAATGGTAGCCTCCTTCCTTTTTTCGGTGGAGGGAGTTGATAGTGGATCATCGGCCAATGGTAATTTAGAATTAAGGCTTGGTCAGCTGATGGGAGTAGTCTTGGTGGGCTAGCCCGCAGGTCCATTTACTGAAGACCCATATGGTCGACAGCCCAGGCCTTGTTTGTCCTTTTTAAACAGCTGATGGGATGAGTCCAGCTGAGTGAAGTTATGAGAACCTTCGGGTTTGTTGATGGGTCGAGAACGTGGAGCATGCATAGATGGTTCAAGGTTGCGGTTGTCTGAGAGTAGCTGGAATCTCGAGCCTCGAGCCTCGAGCATCGTCTGCGGAGGTAAGGTTGGTCGTGTCTTAATGTACTATTGTAGTAGTTCTATGTCGGGTAGATCGAAATTGGACCGAGCTATATTAATAGAAGATTATAAAATATTTTGGAATTAATTATAAGGAAGATAATTAACTGGACCAAGTTGGGTCATTATCTGTAGGGCCTCAGGCTCGGGTCCTATTGTCATCTCTAATTAATTCTGCAACCTTTTTATAGAACATAATTAATCAATTTTGTCATTATCTAGACTAAGCAACTTCCTAAGACTAAATGAAAATATATAGATTTTCCTTTGGAACATATTCCAAGATTAACTTGGATGATTTTTGTAGGAAATTTTTACTTTTGGCCACCTAACAGCCATGCTAAGCCAGCGGTAAATGTCTCACTTATGTTATGATAATCTCGAGCCAATCTAATTTACTTGTATATCAGTATCATACCATACTTAAGATCAAAAGTTAAAATTGTACTGCACATTTTTTTTAAGAAAGTATAAAAGATTTCATTATGATTTAGACTTTAACCATGAAAAGAATTTTGAAAATAAAATCAATTAAAAAGTCATTGGAGATTGGTGATTAATTTCACTATGAAAAGAGAAAATTTTATTTTATAAAACTATTATATTTATTATTTATAATAATGATGACCATAAATCATCTTTAAGTAATAACTATTAAATATTATTATTTTACTATTAGTAATTAATTGACTATAAGTATATGGCAACATAGAAAGAAAATGCATGATCAACTTTTGATTAACTAATACTCCCTCCGATTCATAATGAGAGTCGTTTTAGATACATTTTAATTATTCAAAATAAGTGTCATTCTTGACTTTGTATGCATGTTTATAACTTTTCTTCCAAAATTAACCTTTCATTTCTCTCTCATCTTAATTATACAGATCACAATTTCAAGGCAATTTTTCTCACAATTTTATTTAAGATGCTGATTATCGAGGTAATTTTATGGGAGTATTAATAAGGGTATATCTATAATTTTATTAGCTTTCTTAATAAGCGTGTATTTTTCTAAAACGACTTTTATTATGAATCGGAGAGAGTAATGATCAACCGGAGGATAGTGATACCTCACTAGCAATAGACCATGTCCTAGATGGCGATTTTTGCATGCAATCTAGATCTGCGAAAAAGAAATCTGTTAGGAAGAAAAAGCAAAATCTCAAATATCAAAAGTGATGATTGAAGGACAAGACAACGTCTTTGAAGATGTAATTTAGCCATTAGGAAGCGTCGGTGTCAATATGATTCCAACCGGTAAACAAGACTTTAGAGTTGTTTAATTTGAGGATGGAAGTGAATTGGGAAGTCTCTGAAATACCTCTATTCTCGGAGGCCTAATTTGTAAACACTAGCATCTTTGAGTTCTTTGCTTTTGTACTCTCTTAACATTGTTCTCCAAATTTATTCTATTCATTCAATTTTTAATTTTTTTTTTTAAAAAACTAATAATGAACAATACAACTTGTCCATGGGAAGTAGCTATGAAAAAGCTTCGTTGGCGGCTCCTACTGCAATGTCCCCTTCTCACAGCCTCTGGCTTTACGGACTAAGAATGTCCTCTTCTGACAGCTTGCGTTTCAGAGGATTGATATGAGTTTTTGGTTTTTCTTGGATACTTTTAATTTCCCTATCAAAATCATTCCAAGCTGATCGAATGGAACCCCACAGCCTGTCAAATTTCTTCTCTCTTACTTCTACCCTTCTGTTCAACCATTTCACTTCCTTCACTAGTCCATCCACCGTGCGCTTAAGCTCGTCGATTTCCTTGTTTCTTCGATCCACATCGTAGTTTCCGTCCCCTGGAAAGCACTTATTAAGTTTCACAAGACTCTGCCATTAAAGTGTTGCTTGGTTTTAATTTATACCCGATAGATTATAAAGGAAAGACAAAGAAGTTAAGAGAATATTGTATTTGAATAAGATCTTAATACCTTGTTGTTGGTAGGCATGAAGATTTGCCAGGGAGGAGTTCTTGGAGTTGAAATTACCATACAATTTGTCCACGGAAGATTTTCCATTAAAGTCTGAGGTACATTTAGAGCATTAAAACGTCTGTTACATATACAAGGGAGTGCGAAGAAAGAGACAAATGTAAGTTCGGTAAAGCACACTTTAATTGACAAAGTCAATACAATTAATTATTGCTTTTACCTAAGCACCTAACATCTACATTTGTTATTTGATACATGTCACCAGTCCCAATCAGTGGCGGATCCACAGTCGGGGCAAGTGGGGGCACTTGCCCTCGCTGCCTCCAACAGATTTCTTTAAAAAAATATACGTTTTTAAGTTTTGCCCTCACAAAAAAAATAAACTTTTACTCTAATTAAAATTTTGTCTCCATTAAAAATAAAATTTTATCTCTATTAAAATTTTGTCCCCACTTAAAAAAAATTTTGGATCAATCCCTGGTCTCAATAATATAGCCTCCCAAGATATGATGTTTTAATTTCAGGTAAAAGACATACTATTAATTTAAAAGAAATCTTCTAATTCTCTACTTCTCTAATTTCGACCGTAATTGCAGCGAAAAGAAAGGTGCACTTAGAGTTGCATTGAACAGCCCACGGGACAAAGCAGAACGCATTTATAAAGAAGATGCTGAATTATATGAGGATCCGCGTTCCAAGATTAACTTGGATGGTTTTTGTATGAAAATTTCATTTTGAGCCACCAAGCTAGACTACCATACTGAGATAGTAGTGTATATATATGTATGCACTTTATAAATATAATCCTAGTTTTGTTTTGATAATCTTGAGCTAATCCAATGTTCACTTTGTATCTTAAGTCGTCGTTGTCATTTTTATCATAAATACCCAGCTGAATCTCGCACAAGAGTGAAGTCTGAAGAAGTTTGATAGTACGTAGCCTTACTTCTATCTATATAGAGAGATTGTTTTCGATATATCTACATGCATTATGATTTGAAGATATTAAAAAAGTCAAATAAAGATTAAAAAATTAGAATAAAATAATAACTAATAATTAAAATAAAATAATAGTAGCTAAATAAAAGGCTTCAAATCTTTGTTAACTGACGCAAGTTTAGAAGACAAAGTTTTACGAACATAGCATGACGGTCGGCTTCTTTTGCGGCAAAGTTGATCACATTGGTGGAACGATTCAATCATCTTTCCTAAAATGATATTGTTTTAGTTTAACTTTTTAATACAAATTTATTTTAATGTTTAAGTTTGAAAAAGGGAAACTAAAACAACATCATCTTAAAAAATTAAATCAAACTTTATCATTGTGAACAATCTAAATAAATTATGTGTCGAGATCGAATCACATCTTCAAAGTTCGAATTAGATTAGAGATATGAGTAGTTTAACTTGACCTATGGCCCAATCTACAACTCTGTCACGCGTTGGTCTATTAAGTTAAATGAACATAAGAATTTTATTTAGCGTGTACAAAATTTCAAGTTTAAGTCTAATTTCTAATTTTGTGAGAGTAAATTTATATTATAACAATTTAAACATTTCTAAGCTCTTATCTCAACGTTGAAAAGTAAAAGCATCTCGACAGGACATGCAGAGTTGTTTAGTAAGAGGCATACAGAATTTGTTTGCTACAGACTGGAATGTGAAGACTCGTCATGTCATGTTTATAGGGAAGGTAATAAACTCGCTGATTGGCTCGCCAACTATACACAAGATTTTGCTGTTCGAATCCATCTTTTACAGACGCCTCCAGTGGGTAGTCTTGGTATCCTGGTAGAGGATATAGCTGGGATATCATTCCCTAGAATTGTGGCTTAATGTTGCTGTAATTTCTCTCCTTTTTAATCAAAAAAAGTAAAAGCACTTCCAAATGTATGTTAGATGAGAAGATGACCGCCATTTACGAGAAGATATAGTATGACATGCAAAATTATAATTTAGTTCAGAAAATTAGTCTTTTAAATTTTGTAACAAAAGTTAAACAGGTAATACAAGATGTTTAAGCTTTGAACAAAATTAAAATTTTAAAAGAAGATTAAAAAGAAAATTATCTTTACCTATCAAAGATGTTAAAGTCTAATTAAAGAAGGATACTATCTATTATAATTTATAAAAATAGATTGTTTTATGAAAATAGGTAGATTAATTAAATCAGTGGTAATTTTAATATTAATAATTATTGAAGTAAACTAAACTTACAAGTTGTAAGATTTAAAATTAATAATTCACTCAGATCAGAATTGGATGTTGGCTTCTTTTACGCTCTATGTTTTCTTATCTATTCACATGGACTGTAATGCGTGTTTTGGTTGTATTATTCTTTTTCTCTGTCCTCGTGTTGATCCAGCCTTAATTAAACATGATTATTCCTTGGGATGTCTTTGGTCAACTTGGTATCTGATAGAGATACAGAATAAAAGTCCAAATCCAATAGATCTATAGGCTCCTCCGAGTGGAAGGAGTCCTCAGGACCATCTCTTACACTAAAGTTAAAAATCGAGTAGTTGAGGAATATGATTGTCGTAGAAATTAATGCTAACTTAATTTACACCACAAATCCTAAATCAATTAGCTCAGATGGACTTAATCAGTTAAATGCTCAACTTGCTGATAGGTAGATCTAACGCAGGCTCTGATGCACAATAAAAAATTAAAAATCCAAATTCAAATCCTTAACCAGTTAAATGGTCAACTTGCTGATAGGTAGACCTAAGGCAGGTTCTGATGCACAATAAAAAATTAAAAATCTAACAAATCCAATCGATCCAAGAGTAGACTCCTCCGAGTGGAGGGAGTCGTCGGCACCATCGACTCTTGCAGTAAAGTTAAAAATCGAGTAGTTGTGGAATATGAATGTCAAAAGAAGCCCTAAATCAATTTACACCAAAAAGGAAAGAATTTGGAGGAAAGAAATTTCCAAATTCTTTCCTTTCTTTTTACTTTTCTTACATCCAAGTCAGTCAATGAGTGAAAAAGAAAATAACATCTTTAATGAAAACTAAAATCTTTATTATATTTATATAAAATTATTTTAAATCTTGTAAAATATATTTATTTATGAATTTTCTTTATTTTCTTTTCGTAAATGACTTCACTCATATTAAAATTGTAAAGGTAAGAATGTAAAATGAATTTCTTATTATCAACGTAATGCTTTACGTGATGAGAAAGAGCATATATATACACTTGATTAATACAATTGTGTGATAGTATTCGGTTATAATGTAAATAACAAGAGTATCGAGGAGGAGTCTTCGGAAGATGTGAATTATGATGTAGGTATTGGGCCCGATCTGTTGTGGGTTGATGGACCGTCCCTTACATCCCTCGCAAACACAAGCGCCGTGGATCGCAAAGCTTGAGTTTGGTACACAAGTGCAAGTGTCGGTCCAAAGACATAGACTTCAGAAAGAGATCGCAGTCGATCTTGAATCGATGTAGTTGATCTCAAGCTTCTGCAAAGAACTCGATCACGAAGAAAGTGCACATCGATCTCAATGTGCTTCGTGCGGGCATGAAAGACATCGCTCGGGACAAGGCACGGCGGCAAGTTATTGTCACACCAGATGATGGGGCGAGGAGAGGGTGAAAACCCTAATTCAGAGAGGAACGACAATAGCCAAAGGATCTCGGTCGAGAGTGGATAGAGCACGATATTCAGCCTCAGTACTGGAGCGAGCAACAACCGACTGCTTTTTGGAGCTCCAATGAACCAGATTTCCACCCAGAAAAACACAGCCGCCGGAGGTAGACTTGCGATCGTCAACAGATCCATTCATCCGAGTCCGAAAAAGCATGGATTTGCAAGGAGACGAAGAAGAGTGAAAAGAGCTTGGTATCAAGAAGCACGTAAGTATCGAAGAACTCTCTTTAGGGCAACCCGGTGTGGTGAAGGGATTGACTAAAATTGACTTAATTTGTTTACAATAAAACTAATATCCGGTCGACTGTGGCATAGGTATTGCAGACCACCAACAAGGCTGCGGTAATCAGACGGATTTGTGATGGGATCACCGTCAAAGGCAGAAAGCTTCTGACCAGAGGCAACAGGGGTGGAACACGGCTTGCATGTAACCATATTTGCCCTCCGAGAAGATCATAAATGTATTTCATTGTGATAGATATAAACCAGTAGAAGTGCGATGAACCTCAAAACCTAGAAAATAATGCAGAGAACCAAGAGTCTTTAGAGCAAATTTGTCCTGTAAACGGAGAATGAGCTGGTGAATGGCCTTTCTGTCGTTCCCAAATGATAGTATGTCATCAACATAGATCAAAATAAAAAGTTTTGTATGATGTTGATGAAGAGAGAAAAGTGAGGTATCACATTTGGACGGTTTAAAACCCCATTGCTGAAGAGTTTGTTTGAGAGTAAAGAACCAGGCACGAGGAGCCTGTTTGAGCCCATATAGGGCTTTAGAAAGCTTACACACATGAGTAGGATTAAGAATCAACATACCTCGAGGCTGATTAATGTAGACCTCCTCATGTAGAATTCCATTAAGGAATGCATTGTTGATATCAATCTGTTGGATATCCCACCGAAAAGAGACTGCTAGGGAAAGGATTACCTTGATTGTAGAGGATTTGACCACTGGGCTGAAAGTCTCAAGAAAGTCCACACCAGAGTTTGATTAAACCCTCGCCACCAACCGGCTTTGGCTTTGTCAAATGAGCCATCCGGTGATATTTAACCCAAAACCCACTTAGTCCCCAAAACATTCATGCTAGGTTGATAAGGTACAAGAGTCCAGGTACTGTTGGAATGTAAGGCAAGTATTTCAGCATCCATAGCAGCTTTCCAAATAGGATCTTGTAGGGCAAATGAAACAGATGAGGGTTCATGGATTGGTAAGGAAGAGAGAGGGGCATGGTATAGTTTAGGTTTGAAAATGCCACTCTTAGATCGAGTTTGCATAGGATGAGTGTTTGGGAGAGGAGCAGAAGGAATAGGAGAGTTGTGAGGGCAAGACAAAGGTGAGTGTAAAGCAGAAGATAGAGGAGGAGAGTTTACCTGTGAGGAGGAAGAGGTTGGAGCGACTGAGACCAACTCATGAGAGAGAACTTGCAGTGATGAAGAGGGTGAATAGAGGAGGGAGAAATCTTAAGAAGAGATAGAGGGAAAGGAGAATGAGCTCTGTGAGAGGCAGAAGGTAAAGGGGAAGAGGTTGGAAAAAGGAGTGGATAGGCATATTCGGATGGATTGAAAACAACATGGCGAGAGATATAGATTTGACCATTAGCATTAAGACATTTGTAACCACGATGAAACAAGCTATAGCCAAGAAAAACACATTTAGTAGTGTGAAAGTTGAATTTATGAGGAGAGTAAGGTCGTAAATAAGGAAAACAACTACAACCAAAAGGTTTTAGAAGAGCATAGGCTGGCTGTTTATGATAAAGAAGCTCATAAGGGGATTTGAAATTGGTAATGGGACTAGGTAATTGATTAATTAGATAGGTGGCTGTGAGAAAAGCTTCTAACCAAAAGGAGAGAGGCATTGATTGAATGAGTTTGAAAGGGAAGTTGGTGTAACTTTCCAACTTTACAAGCATCACAAAATTTAAGAGAGTGCTTATCAATTTTAACATTCATAGACTGTGCAATCTTGGATAAAATAGAAGAGGAAGGATGACCCATTGTGGCATGTAGCACATTGGCATCTACTGTTGTGACATAGACACTAGGAAAAGTAGAATCGGATGAAGGAGTGGCAACTGAGGATGAGTGAGAAGCTTTAGGTGCTGTCTTGAGTAGGTATAGCCCATCCTGCAGAGTTCCCTGTAGAAGAGTGGTCCCTGAAAGCTTGTCCTTAAATAAACAATCATTAGCAGAAAATTCAGCAACAATATTATTGTCTTTGGTAAACTTAGAAATACTTAGAAGATTGCGAGTAATGGAAGGCACATGTAAAATGTTGTGAAGATGTAAAGGGTTAGGAGAAGCATTAAATTTAAAGGAAGATGAACCAATGTTCTGGATAGGTAAAATGTTACCATTTCCTACAGTTAAATGTTCATTGCCAGTATATGGAGAGCTGATGCTCAAGTTCTGAATGTCAGGAGTAACATGGTTGGTTGCTCCACTGTCAACAAACCAGGTGGACTCAGGTGATGGCTCAGACGATGCAACTGAATGCGGAGGAGGCATGTAGGAAGTGGAGGAGCCAGACTGAGCATAATGAGCTTGAGGTGAGGTGTTATATGCAGTGTTGTTCTGCATAATTAGGAGAAGAGCGCCAGGTCGTGGAAGGAGTGGAGGACCGTGCGTTCGGTTGAATCTCTTGTGACACCGAAAGCGTAATGGTATGGTTTTGGCACATTGACAAAATACCCGAGAGTGGATCCGCCTCTTCCTCTTGGACCTCGCCTGCCCCAATGTCCGCTACGTAAGTAGTTGAGGAGGAAGAATGGTCGCAAGGTTGATTGTTGGTGGTGGGGAGATTTGAGACTGAGATGTTGTTGCTCAGCACGTGTTTCATGCATGAGAAGGGAGCTTTGTACATCTGAAAAGAAGTAAAAGCCATAGTATTTGATAAAAGGCGCATAATAGGGTCATAATCTTGTCCTAGGCCGCAAGGACACTAAGAATAAGTTCGATTCGTAAACCTGGATGACCACCAAACGGAGTGAGTCATCGATAATTTTTATTTTCTGCATATATGTGCTGATATTATCTGATCCCTTTTTAATTGAGGAAAGCTGCTGTTTCAACTGTAACACTTTGACCATGCTTGTTTGAGCAAATAATTTTTCCAGGGTAACCCAAACATCAACAGAGGTTTGGCAGTGAGTAACAAGACTAACAACATCATCATCGACAGTGGACAATAGCCAAAGAAAGGAGA
Source organism: Erythroxylum novogranatense (assembly GCA_029891385.1). NCBI lineage: Eukaryota > Viridiplantae > Streptophyta > Magnoliopsida > Malpighiales > Erythroxylaceae > Erythroxylum > Erythroxylum novogranatense. The sequence goes on along the minus strand of CM057230.1, from coordinate 7,744,750 downwards.
AGTTGGTCGATCTATGCCAAAGGCGGTATTCGAGATTAGGTGAGATGTATTGTCATTGGAGAGAAGAACAAAGCAGCAGGAATTGCGAAGATGATGAGATAAATTTTCAAGTTCCAAGGCACGAATAGCGAAGGACCCGAGCTCTCCGGTAATGTAATTTGAACGGTAAGTTTAGTGATGGTGAAGTTTAATGATTTGGCAAGAGAAGGAAAATTTAGAAGTCGATCCAAGAAGAATCAATAGTCGCCATAGAGGAAGAAGGAGAATTAGCCATAGACGTTTATTCAGTATAGCTCGATACCATGTAAAGGTAAGAATGTAAAATGAATTTCTTATTATCAACGTAATGCTTTACAGTGATGAGAAAGAGCATATATATACACTTGATTAATACAGCTGTGTGATAGTATTCGGTTATAACAGAAATAACAAGAGTATCGAGGAGGAGTCTTCTGGAAGATGTGAATTATGATGTAGGTATTGGGCCTGATCTGTTGTGGGTTGATGGACTGTCCCTTACAAAAATAACTCTTCTCATTTCATTTCATTTGAGTTATTCCATGTACTACATTTATTAGATCTAAATTCGTAAATCACTATTTATTACACCTAACATGTCATTACATTATGAATATAATAGCCTTGGACTCCTGAAGGCTGACACAATCGAATCGTAACATGTCATGTTCACTTCCGACAATGTAGGGAAATTTTTAATAGCCTCGATAGATGAGACTGCCCTTCTAACTTGATCAACCCCAGCAAAGTCTTTTCAAAAATCGGGTTTTATTGTTCCTGAATCTCAAAGAGATTAGATCTACTCATCTTAAAACCACTTAGATCTACTGGTTCTCAATGCATAAAGAACAAATCATGAACCAAAAAAAAATGTATAAAAAATAGAAATTAAAATAATTTTATGCAGACCTCTCACTTATTTAATCAGAAAGATGAAACTTTTATATGATAATTTTTATAAAAGATTAAATACTAAATTATTCCTTAATTATCACATTTTTATAAGAAACGTTTTAAAAATTAATTAATTAAATTGTAATAAAATATTTTTTGTTTGGTTTGTTTTATTTAGATGACTACTCAAAAGAGACAAAACATTTTAACAAACCTAGAACCTTTAATTGAAGCTAATAACTTTTTTATTAACCCTCCATAATGTACTTAGAGATATGATCTTCCCTTGAAAAAAAGTGGTGAATGTCAAACCATACACACCATAGCTACCAAATGGATTAAAAAATAAATTAATGATCGCATTATTTATTTTTGCTAGTTAATGGCAGAGATGACTATTTATTTAGTTCTCCTCCTCTCTCAATCCCTCACTTCTCAGTTCCTTATTTATATCAAACCATATTTCATGTCGAATGGCCATGAATCCCTGAACCAGTTAAAGGGTCATTCCTGATCTTTAAGCTTTAATTAAATCACGTAGTCCTGTTATTTCAACTTTTTCTTAGCTGGTAAGGTAGAACTCTGTCCCTACATGCACTGTGGGTTTTCCATAGTTTTTGTCTTTTAATAACATTCTGAAATGTATCTAAAGTTCACGATAGTTTGGCTTTTTGAGTCCTTTGTTTAATTATATTATCAGATTTCTGAACTTTTTTCTGCTTCTGCAGCTATGAGAACTGGGAGTGAAATGGAAGTAGAAACGGGGTTCGACGAAGTTGGAGTTGATGATATTGAACATGGAAATTATCAGCAATCAAGTAAGTTTGAGCTGATGAAAGCTTATTTATCATAAATCTTGTTGATTTCGAGGACCCTGCGTGTAGCTTATCATTAACTTAAAAACTGGCAGCTACTGCAATCATTGAAATCGAACCAGGATATGATGAAACTGAGGATGCTGATCTTATTAGCAGCCAAAGAGATCAAGTCGGAGTTGAAACAGAAAGCGAGGACAGCGGAACAGAAATCGAGGACAACGTTCAAGCATCATGTGAGTTTTGGCTTAATAGCGTAAGTGTGATAAGTCCATACAATAATTACGGAATATAACTCATTATATTTGATAGCAGATATAAGTTCTAATAAATATTAAGCTATCTCTATCTTTGGTTCATGTTTCCTCTTAATATTATTCACTAAGACTACGATCAATGGAATCAAACCAGGATATGATGAAACTGAGGATGCTGATCGTAGTATCAATTCATAATTTAATGATGTAAAGTAATCCTTCTTCTTACATAAGAATTGATTAGATAGGACTGTACAAAATGGATTGATTTCTTTGATTATATACACATTATCATAAATAATTAAGTATTTTTATTATAAATTACAGAATAATTATTAATATACACTTAATTAATATCTAGAATTTAATAATTAAAATTATCCGTATAAATAGAATATTTCTAAGTACATCAAGAGATGGGTCTCCAAAATTGATAGTTCTTTACAAAAGTTGAATGTTTTAAAAGTGGGGGGAAAAAAAAAGGATATACTTGTAACATACCTTTTCCATTTCATTCATTTGACCTCTTTTAGCCACACAGCCACCGACAAGGAAGCATTGTCTAGTGGTTTTGATTTGATTCTTTCACAGGGAATAGAAAAATGCACTTAAAGTTGTATCGAGCTGCACGGCAAGGCAATTGGGACATTGCAGAAAAGATTTATAACAAGAATGAAAACGCATTAATTGAACACAGCATCACCGAGCGAGGTGAGACTGCTCTTCACATTGCGGCCTCCGCAGGTCAAACTGATTTTGTGCGAAAGCTAATCGGGAGAATGAGCAAAGCAGCCATACGAGCTCAAGATAAGTTAGGCAACACAGCTTTTTGCTATGCAACCACTTCCGGGAAGGTCGAGTTGGCTCAAGAGATGCTAAGAGAGGACAAGGGTTTGGCCGCTATCAGAGGACGTCATGAAATGTTGCCAATCTTTATTGCAGCTTTGTTAGGACGCAAGAAAATGGTGACCTACCTCTATGGTGAAACTTCAGATAAAATATTGACAGATGATGATCGCATAAATTTACTGGTCACCCTAATTGATAATGATATTTATGGTAAGTAGTATTCGGCATCTTTATTATTCTAGTTCAATGGTCGGCAGAATTACCTAAAATTGGATCGATGCTTGTTTCCAGATGTTGCATTAAGTATGGTGAAAAAACACACAGATTTCTTAGCCACTGCTCGAGATAGGAATGGAGAAAGAGCATTGGATGCATTAGCCCGAAAGAATTTTGCCCACCAAGCTCCGTCAGGAACTTGGACCAAACGCTTCAACTTGTTATGTCAGTTCTCTAACCTCAAATGGAGTTAGGATTAATATTTAGTGTAGCTGAATATAATTATTTGGTTTCAGGCTGTGGGGCGGATCAGAAGAGTAATCCTCGTCCCACAGATGCATATGAGCTTCTCCAATTCCTAAGTAAAGTCCCGTTGTATAAGGACTCGACTACACTTCGAGAAGTATTATTCACGGCCGCAGAACATGGGAACCTTGATCTCCTGACCACACTCATTCGCTTGCATCCTGATTTAGTGTTTGAAATTAATAAGAAAAATTACAGTATATTTCATATTGCTGTTTTGCACCGCCACGAAGATGTCTTCAAATTGATATATGAGATAGGCTCATCTATTAGTCTGGTCGCTGCATTTAAAGATCGGAAGAAGAACAATCTGCTGCATTTAGCTGGAAAGTTGTCACCGCAAAATAAATTAGATACTATTCCAGGAGCTGCCCTTCAACTACAACATGAACTACTGTGGTTTGAGGTGAACATAAGATAGCTAAAGTTAAAAGAAAGAATGATTATTGCTTGTTTTTCGTTGTAATATCTCACCCACTTACCACCAATTCTATGCAGGAAGTTAAGAAAGTTGTTAAGAAAAGCTATGTCGAAGCAAAGAATAAGGAAAATCGAACGCCTGAAGAAATATTTCTGGAGGAGCACAAGGAATTACTAGAAAAGGGAGCACAATGGATGAGAGACACTGCAGATTCGTGCATGCTTGTTGCCACACTCATAGCCACGGTGGTTTTCGCAGCAGTTTTCACTGTACCCGGCGGCAATAATCAAGATGGAAATCCCATGTTTCTGCACAAGGCACAGTTCCAAGTTTTCGCCATAGCTGAAGCAATATCGTTGATATTTTCAGTCTCTGCCGTGTTGACCTTCCTGTCAATTCTCACTTCTCGCCACGCTCTATACGATTTTCTACATTCTCTGCCTAAAAAGTTGGCTCATGGACTTGGAATGCTTTTCATTTCAGTGGTGGCAATGATGGTTGCTTACATTGCAGCCATTTTCATCATCTTCAAAAATGGACTACTTAGAATTGCAATCCCTATCGCTGTGATATCTGTATTTCCAGTCGTTCTGTTCATTTCGCATCAATCCGGTCTCCTTCGTGCCGTTTTTCGCTCAACCTATAAGTCCACACATCGCTTCCAGCCCAATAAACCTACACTTTTCTATGCTGGAGACAGCGGGAAGGCTACCAAAAAAAAAAGGTGTAGCTTATGTTTCTGAAGATTAGTGTGCCTTAATGTACTCTTGTAGTAGTTCTAGGTCAGATAGAACCATCTTACTGGAAGACCTGGTATTAGTTCTGCAACCTTTTCAAAGAGAATAATAAATCCATTTGGAACCAGTAGTGTCGTTATCTAGACTAAGCCTATGTAGCACGGACACAGCAAAATGGAGCCGTGTCTGCGTGTCGGACACGTGTTCATATCGGATATCCACTGACACACGATGGGCACATCTCGGATACATCTGAAAACCACTTAGACATTACTTAATGAAATATATGTTTCATGAAATATATGCTTCATATTTTTTTAGAGGGAATTATAAAATATCAAATATGTATGAACTATCAAGATGTTAAAAGTCTTGAAACACATCAATCAATATATATCATATTATGTATTCTGAATTTTTTTCTTAATTTTAAATTTTATAATATATATATATATGTCGTGTTCCAAATTTTAAAAGTTAGTATTCGTGTCGGTGTCGTGTCAAGTGTTCCATGTCGTGTCAAGTGTTCGTATCCGTGTCTACTCTTCTTAGGACTAAGCAAGTTCCCGATACTAAACAAAAAGATATAGACTTTCCATTGCAGCATATTCAAAGATTAACTTGGATGATTTTTGTAGGAAATTTCACTTTTGAGTATCTAGACTACCATGCTGAGATAGTAGTATATAAATACATCTCAATTAAGTTAACCGAAGGCTGGGGATCAGTGCCGTCAAAAACAAACCTGGAAGTCAGGATTAAGCGAAAGGAATCTGAGTTTGAACAAGAAGAATCAAGGAAGTCTGAGGTTAGATCTAACCTGGGCTGAGACCGATCCACCACGACCCACCATATACAGCTACTGCGACCACTCCAAACTAAAGTTCAAGCCTAGCAAAGTAGAACTACGTTGAAAGTTAATTGAAGAAAAAGTTGCAGGATTTAAGTCGGAGACTTTCATACATTGGTATCGCCGACTGTTAGGATAAGAAGATCGCCCATCGCCCATCGCCCATCGCCCTCGATGTTCAGCCCAAATCGGAAACTTCTGGAGACTCAGCTATCGTCTGCCGTAGGTCTTTACCCCATTTGTAAAAAGTAAAAACCCATCGTCTTTAGCTTATCTCTTGTTAATTACTACGTTGTCGTTTTATGGCGTTCGTTCGTAGCTGCAGCACTCTGATGTCGTTTTGTTTATGTTTGTTGCAGGGGAGTTTTATCTCTCCAAATCTTTATGCTCTAACTCTTACTAATTCAATAAATTTTTAATTCTAAAAAAAGTGTATCTTAATTATGTTATCATAATCTGGAGCTAATCTAATTTACTTATATATCAATATTAACAAAACTTGGGATAAAGAGTTAAAATTGTACTATACCTTGTTCTGATAATCTGGAGCTAATATATATATGTATATAACAAAACTTAGGATCAAAAGTTAAAATTATACTACACCTTATTTTTTTAAGAAAGTATAAAAGATGCCATTATGATTTAGACTTTAACAACAAAAAAGCATTTTAAAAATAAAATCAGTTAGATAATCATTAGTAATTAGTGATCATTTTCACTATAAAAAGAGAAAATTGGAAGCAGTTATTGGAACTCCCAAATAGGAGAAAGGAGCAAATTGGAAGCAGTTATAGGAGCTGGTTTAATTAATGCCTTCTTCTTGTTTGAAAGAATTAAGGTAAAACGGGTTTCTTTCTTATGCTGCTCAAATAATCCTCATTATATCTGTCTCAAGTAGCTTACATATTTACTGGACTGCCCATGTAGCCTTGCCTAGGAAGGTCCTTAAAGAATTGGGCAAAATCTTAAAAGTAGATTGGTAGATCTGAAAACTAACTAAATGCCAAGGTTAAATTATTTCAAAGAAGTTTGGTCGCTTGGGGATTGTTTCGATTTATACTATGCATAAAGTTTTAAAGTGCAAGAGGCTCTCTACACTAATAATAATGCACTATAGGTCAAATGGATTCATGAGTTTCACCTCAAAATTTGAATTTTTGGCAAGCTTCTTGTACTAGGTGGTTCTCATGGATTCTTTTTCAGACGAGGAAGTTGTGTGACTTAGTTTATCCTTGCATTAAACACAAAGTTAGCAATGGTGTCAATACTTGGCTTTGATATGATAATTAGGTTGACCGAGTCCTCTTCTCAATCCTCAGGTTCAATACTTGAAAACAAAATTCCTCTTAATCTTAAGGTCTGATCTTTGCTATGCAATGACCAAAGAAGAGGGAGCTTTAAAAAAAAAACCAAAAAAAGAAGAAGAGGGAGCTTCTAAGGCTTCGATAGTCTAATTCAATTCTGTCCTCAACAGGTTAATGTTTTGATTGATGATTCTATAAGTTGATATACTGATCATAGTGGTGAATTCTCTAATAAACCATATCATCAGCCTCTCGAATGGGGTTTAAAGGAGGTATCGGGGTTTACACTTTCTTGGAGAAATTCCATCCACCCGAAAGCTTCTTTTAATTCTTGGCTTGCGATTAAGAATAAACTTGGGATTAAAAGTCAATGACATGACATTCTAGATACAACTCATGTTTTTATGTAAAATAGAAGTAGAGGATATGGATCATCTCTTTTTTCTTTGCAATTTCTCTGAAGCAATTTGGAGTAGGATTTTTCATTTGTTACCTCATCATTGTTATTCTTATTCTTGGGAACAATCTCTTCATAGGGTCATTGGGAACTCTAAACATGGCATGCCTAATGTCATTCTTGTTAAAGCTGCCTTTACTACTTCTATCAACTTTCTTTGGAAGGAACATAATTCTCGTATATATACAACCTGTGAAGTGAGGAAATATCAGGTAGTTGACAGGATTATTAATTGGATTAAAACAACCTTAAGTGCCAAAAATTTCCAGTATTATCTCTCCCCTTATATGAAATTGAGGTGGAATCTATTATGTGGTATCTCAGGTTACTCTGTTAGCTTTGTTTCTTACTCTTTTGTTCCTGTATATACCTTCTTCGTTTTAAACTCATTGTAATGTTGTATCAGGTCTTTTTTTAGAATTGAAATATTATTGAGTTAACGGATGCTAAACTATAGCAATATACAAAAGAGAATAAAAACCAACTCACCACCTAACTATTTACGGTAACTAACACGCCTCCACGTGGAGGATCAACTAGGGACTATCTAGAACTAGAAAGAAAAACCAAAAGGTATCCTATTTGGTTTGGTAGGTCGTGCTATGCCCAGGCTCAGGTCCACACGTCCGCCGCCCATTCACAGAAACTCTCATGCATACGTAAAGACCTAAACCTAGCATCTATTCCATATATAATTAGGTACTCCTTTGTCATGATACAGGTACGACATTAGAATCCTGATATTCTTTATTTACAGCTACCAAAACTCTCATAAAAAGATTAACTTGAGCGTTGGAGGGACCTGTTGGCTATCAACCACCGGCGTGCCTTGTGTTGTTTTGCAGGTATTCTCTTACTGAAGACAATCAATCTCATGGATCCAAACAGTAGCGTCCTGTATCACCAAAATCAAGCAGAACCACTATCTATGATCAGATACTGCCTGCCCCTACCCAGGACCTACTATAAAGAGGAGCCCTTAATATAATATTTCCAAGGTTTAGCTTAAGCACTTAATGCAGAGAACATTGGTGAGTAACTCACGCAGCAAATTCCAACAACATTGATAGTTACGTAATAAAGGCTTCTTAACATATTAGCATAATAGTCTTGACTTGAAAACAAAGGAAACTGTCCCATTGTACAACGTAATTAGCATTGAAAAAGGAGAACGTTAGGGATGTAACATCTTAAGTTAATGTTAACTTGTTAATTATAAATAGTTTTGAAATATTTAGGTCTTATTTTTACCTTCTAATTTTTTTATTTTCATCTATATATATATATATATTTAAGGTAATCCAACTTAAAAATTAGCAGCAAAAAATTTCACGATTACATCTTACGAATTCGAATATAATTTAAAAGTAAAGTTTCTAATTTTAATGTATTTTAGCTTATTAAATATTTGAATATGTTATAATTAATTTGTAATTTTCATTAACATGGACATTGTATTAGCTTTTAAATCATAACATTTATATTAAATGATATTGTATTTATTTTATATCTTAATTTTTATTTTAGATTACTTGTTATTTATAATAATTTAATATTAATAAATAATTTCATTTTTAATTGTAATTTTCATTATACTTTGCCACAAGTAATGTAATAATTGTTGGATTTGTGTTCTTGTAGAGTTCACGTAAGTTTAGTGATAATATGACTAAATCAAATAATTTAAGTTACTCAATTTAAAGACTACATAAATAGTTTCCTTTATTATGAAATATACGTATGATTCTATTAAACATGTCGTAATAATAAAATAATAATAATATTATTAATATTCAATCATTTCCATGACTTATAGAATAGGATAATATTTGATTTGGGAAACTTAGAATATTTAATAACTTAGAATATTATTTACTATATTTTCCTAAGTATGTTAATTTCTTGTATTTTAGAAATTAGTGTGTCTCTATCATTAAAATTTGCTATTTGTTTTTATTTTAATATTAGATATTAAAATTTGCTATTTATTTTCCCTCTATCACAGACATGATATCATTTATATATCTTTATGATATATTGTGAAGTCGTTAGAGTTTGGTTGGGCCTGCATACTTCTTCTAGTTCTATACAGGTACTTTTGTACTTTTTTTAATCCAACTGCGTTATAATTAGTTTATATTATATTGCCTAAAAAGCATTTGTTTGAAAGTGAAAAAATGGGGAAAAAATAACAAGTAGCACAGTTGATAGAATCCGAGAAAGAAGCAATTAATAAATTTATTAAAAGGGTAGGCTCCTTTAGTGAGAGTCCCGAGAAATTAAGTGAAGGTAGTTTTGAACAACATAAAGAAAATTTAAGTGATGAGATTCATATTCTTGAGGATATTAGAAATCTGAGTAAGCATGATCATGTGCCAAATGCATCCAATTTAAAGGCAGATGAGTAAGTAAGCCTATAATGGACATTTATGATCCTAAAAATTGTGATAATCTTGATAATAAAGTAATGGATATTTTAGTTAAAAAAGGGCATGTAAGAGAAGTGAATCTTATATTTCCTTTACACAATATCTCCATCATTTTTCATATTCTTATTATTATAGAAATTTGAGTAATGGAGAGATTAGTAATAGAAAATGGTTGGTTTATTCTAAACATGTAGACAAAGTATATTATTTTTGTTGTAAGTTGTTCAAATCTACTAACAAATAAAGTAGATTAACAAATGACGGATTTAGAGATTGGAAGCATCTTAGTGAAAGATTCAAAGAACATAAGAATTGCATTGAGCATATGACTAATATGAGAACCTAGAATGAATTAAGAGTAAGATTGAACAAAAATCAAACAGTTGATAAAGATTTACAACAAAAAATTGCAAAGGAGAAACAACGTTAGCGACAAGTTTTGATAAAAATAGTTTTTGGTGTGAAATATCTTGCCAAATATAATTTAGCTTTTCGATATTCCAATGAGAAACTTTATCAAGATGGTAATGGTAATTTTTTAGGATTGATTGAGATGATTGTTGGATTTGATGTGATAATGCAAGATCATGTTAGACGTATTCCAGATCAGGAAATTCATCATCATTATCTTGATCACAAAATTCAAAATGAGTTGATTTCTTTTGTTGGCCCACAACATTAGAAGTTCTATCATATGGATCATTAAAGAGGCGAAATGCTTTTCTATTATTCTTGATTGTATCCCAAATTTGAGTTATCAAAAACAAATGAGTTTGTTAGTACGATATGTGAACATGTTAGATAAAAAATAAAAGTAGAGGAACTCTGTGGTGATCCTTTATTGACCGAACTCTGTAGTGTGTATTCAAGTCTTGTGCTGGCGTGGGAGTGCGGGTATAGGCGAGTGATCATGGAAGTGGACTCCCTCGAGGTTATTAATATTTTATCCTCCTCCCTGATTAGTCTGACTATGCATTCTTTTTTGGTGAAAGGTATACGAGACTTGTTTCTTCGAACATGGGAAGTGCACCTTATCGAGAAGGGAATCAATGTGCTGATCATTTGACTCATTTAGCCTCTTTAATAAAACCAGGATTGCAGACCCTACAGGAACCCTTGCGGAGCATTTTGGATACCCTCTACAGGGATATGCAAGGTACCCTCTACAATATAAATATTCGTAGGGGTTTAGATTTTCCTAACTAGTAGCTGTGTGTTTTCTTTCCTTTGTATATATAAAAAAATAATATGTTCAATTTCAAAGTCAAAAGCTGTTCACTGTAAATATGAAACTAAAAATTCTAAGAAACAATTAGAAATCAGTCAATAAATAAAAGAAATACTTTCCTTGTGATGATTTAAAAAATCCAAATTATATTTAAAAATCCAACTTCAACAAGGAAAAGGCTAAAAATCTTCTTTTACTCAACATAAGAGTCATGTTTGGTTTGAATACAATCTCAATCATTTTAATGAATTATGATTACATAAAAAAAGTATTTAACAACTCGTTATACCTTTCCTGCCAAGTTGTAACTTACAAACAAGACTTTCTGCTGGAAAACATGTACAGGAAATGGAAAGATCAATCAAACCAGCCTGAAATAAGAAGAAAGAGCTGTTGCAAGCATTAATATATGTCAAAAATGAGCCAAATGTGTAAGATATTTGCAACAGCATGCTTGGTACACCATCTAGATACATCAAAGATATGAGGCTTGAATCTAAGTCAATTGCTTCATCCTCGTCAAGACCAACATATGTTTAACATCTTTTATATATATATATAATGTTCAACGTCTTAAAGAAGATAACAAGTTGCTTAAAAAAATTGGTCAACCATGAAAAGTATCCAAGAAAATTACTTGACTCGGATTATATAAACGGTATGAAGATGAAAACGAGTCTAATTGCTGAAACTAATCTTTGTATTTTTTATTTTGTATACAAATATTTTTAAAATTGTAATTAAAATCTTGTACATGATTAAATTTTATGATATTTTATTTTTATACTGGTTCTGCCGGATTTTGGCTGAACTGTACGTTGCCGTTTGGATCCATGAGCTGGTTGCTTTTTGTGATTAATCCGACGTGAAGATACCTGTAAAACAAAGAAGGCACGTCGGGGGTTGTGTCCCGATTAGCCCCTCCGACGCTCAAGTCAATATTTTTGTGAAGGTGAGGTTGCTCAATGCAGAGAAAAGTTAGGTTTTGATTGCGTACCTCTGTTATGGGAGAATTATACCTTATATAGGGGATGGACGCTAGGGTTAAACCCTTACGTGTTTGCATAGGAGTCTCTTACATGCGGATGGGTTGAGAAGAGCATGGATCGAGCTTGGGCCTGTGGTAGCCGTTGGGTTCGAGACTTGTTCTATGAAGAATGGACCGATCGGCCCAAGGGTTGTCTTGATTGGGTCCGGGCCTAGCATCGCCGACCCGACGATAAGCCCCCCTACTCCTCAAGTCTGAGTGAAGAGAAGGGTCGGAGGAGTATGTAGAGGTTTATAGCTCGTACTTAGGATGGCTTGTGATTGGGACGATCGGTCGGGCATTGAGATATGGCTCGTCTGTAGGTCGGCTCGTGAAGTAATCGATCGGTCGGGCATTGTTGTTGTAGCTCGGTCACAGGAAAGCTCGGGCGGTCCCAATCGATCAGATACCGACCGATTATGCATGACTGCTCAGATGCCGACCGGCTGAGCGTAACTGCTCGTATGTCGACCGGTTGAGCGTAACTGCTCGTTCTGGGATCGGTCGACTGTGTGCCCCAGCTGATCGGCCTCGCCACTTGTTCATGTGACCGCGCAAAAGCGGGTCGGATGGTCATCATTGGCAGACGTGTGAAGGTACTTGGAGCATTTATTGTTTGACGGCGCACGTCTTTTGACAGCTGTTCAGAATCTGAAACGTATCGTCCTTGTAACCGTTGTACAGCTGCCTCCTGCGTCCCTTCAACTGATGCGCCTCTCGGATTTCGGACAACCCTAATTTCCATGGCTCGGATCATGCCGCGTGTCCAAGCATAGCTCGGATTTTCTCCACGTGTTGTGCTTTGATTGGATGGCTCGTCCGAGTGCCTCCCTATAAATGTTTAGGGTCGACGAACCATTTGGTTTTCTTCACGCTTATTTCCTTCTTGCATACGCTTCTGCTTTCGTTCGTTCTTTCTTGCTCCCAGTTTTCGGAAACTTCATTCAATCGTTGTTCGATTTCCCTTTCTCCATCCAACAAAGAGGTACGTCCTTCCTCCTCTAAAGTTCTTTTCAAGAGCTCTTTTCTTGGTAATCATGTCAATGGGTAGTTCTAGAAGTACGATAGGAGGTACCGAGGAAGTGTCGACGAAGGAAAGAAGGGATGGGTTGGTTGTGGAGGCGGTACCGAGAGGTGAATCGAAGATGAGGTTGGGGGAACTGCAGCGACTGATTATTAGGTGAAACATTCCTTCGTCCTAGGGGCCTAGGCTGGCCATCGGAACCGAACGGATCTTCAGCAATCTGAGCGGGTATTTTGCTGTATCTGAGAGCTTTTTCTCTGTTGGCGGCATGAGGCTTCCGTATGTCCCGATTATTGACGAGGTGTGCGCCGCCTATGAGCTGATGCCGAGTCAGATCCCCCCGAATAGCTGGAGGTTTATTAATGGTTTGGCTCTGCTATGCCATCAATTCGGTTGTCCTCCGTCAGTTGACATCCTCCGCCACTTCTTAAGAATGGGTCAGAGCCCCATAATTGGGGCTGGGATTCCTCATTTTCAGTACAGGGATGCCCGGTATCGCCCAGATGGAACTCCCGGGAAAGTCACTTCTTGGCGTACGAAGTACTTTTTTGTGAAGCCCCCAGGAGTCTCCTTCGAAGCTCGACCGTGGAGGTACCCTTTAACCGAGCAATGGAATAACGTGTCGACCATGTCTCTTAGTAGAGAAGAGTGGGAGGTGGTCGGCCGTATAAAAGAGCTCGGTAGATACGACTTTACTCAGCTCATGCAGGGGTACTTCGGGGGAGTCTCGGCCAATTCATTTCTCATTGACCCCCTCCTCGAATTAGTGGGCTAGGAGAGGAGACCGCCCCGTCCGGTTGACTCCTCGTGATTGAGCTAATTGTATTTTTGAGCCTTGGTTTCATTTTCTAACTTAATTTATCGTTGTGCAGCCATGGTGAGAATGGAAGATGCTCCCGCTCGGGCCTCCAAGTCGAAGAAGCAGGCTGTACAGAAGAAAGGGACGGAGACGGGGACTGGCGATGGCGCCGCTTTGTCTATGGGGTTGGGCTCGTCCGTAGTGTCGACGGATGTTCCACCTGTCGGGGGCCGACCTTCCGATTCGGGGTCATTGCTAGTTGTGCCGGTCGGCGCGGGCCAGGTAGTCCTGACAGAGGAGGAGGAGGAGGAGGATGCGGGTCCTCCTTTTAAGAGGAAAAGATTGGTTCGGCTGGGGGATCTACCATCCGGCCCGGCAAGTCGAGCCGGGACTGGGAAAGGGAAGAAAGGCAAGGGGAAGGTGCAAGCCGCAAATCCCGGGCAGTGGGAGTCTGCCCTCAAGTTGGCTAAGAATGCCACAATCGGGGATCTCGAAGTGTCCCGTTACATTGCTGAGAGGATTACTCCGCCTGTGGACGAGCGATTCATGGAGAAGAGGAGTAACTTGGAGCTAGGGTCTCAGCTCGTTCGTCTCGGTGTCAAAGGAGGCGACGACGGCCTTCAGCAGATCTTTGCGGCGTTTGGAGACTCTGGACCAGGAAGTCCAGGATCCATGATCAGGTGAAGGCTTTGAAGGGCGAGCTTTCGGAGGTGAAGGAGGGGAGAGACCTCCTCCAGGCTCAAAACGCATCCTTGGAGGAGGAAAAGAAATCCCAGGAGAGGGAGGTGGGCACTTTGTTGGCTCGACTGGCCAAGGGAGAGGAGGAGAAGGACGAATGGAGGAAGACTGTGAGAGCGGAGCGGGAGCTTAACAAGAAACTCCACCAAGATTGCCGCTCCGCAGTGGAGGGTAGGGACAGAGCCGATGAGACCTTGCGGGAGGTGTGGCGTTCTGTGAGGATGCAACGGGTCGAGGCGATTAAGCGATGAAAACGGCAGTTTCTGTACGAGGAGAGTTTAGAGCTCGCCTGCGACATAACCCTCTCGGTTCTGAGGAGGGGCCACGAACTCTACACTCCTGGGGGTCGGTGTGCCCTTCATTCGAGGAGTATGCCGAGCCACTTCTTCCTGCGACTCTTGGGCTTTCTTTAGAGGAAGTCAGGGAGAAGGCCGAAGGAGAACGGGACGTCATTCCGGACGAAGAGCTGGATCTCAGCTCCGATGAAGAAGAGCTTCCCTACGAAGATATTCCTCCGGTCGCTCCCCCGGGTCCTACTCCTATTCCCTTTGTGTCGCTCTCCGAAGGGGAAGAGCCTCATTGCGAGGATATTCCTCCGGTTGCTCCCCCGGGTCCTGCTCCTCAAGCTACTTGTTCCCCTTCTCCCGAATTCTAGAGCTCACCTGGTCGGGCTTGTGGCCAGGGTGAATTTAATATGAATAAAAAAATTTTGTTGTGTTTCATTTTGTCGAAGTCATTTTTTCGAAGTCAATTTTCGTGCTTATGTGCTTTGTTTCGGACGTATAGTAGGGTTCGGTGTTACTCGTGGTAGACCAAACCGAGGTCCCAAGGATCTTGTCTTGGCGATCGATCAACCGTAGTCGATCTATGGAGATACCAAGCGAGGTCCCAAGGATCTTGTCTTGGCGACCGATCGACCGTAGTCGATCTATGGAGATACCGAGCGAGGTCCCAAGGATCTTGTCTTGGCGACCGATCGACCGTAGTCGATCTATGGAGATACCGAGCGAGGTCCCAAGGATCTTGTCTTGGTGACCGAACCGTAGTCGATCTATGGAGATACCGAGCGAGGTCTCAAGGATCTTGTCTTGGCGACCGATCGACCGTAGTCGATCTATGGAGATACCGAGCGAGGTCCCAAAGATCTTGTCTTGGCGACCGATCGACCGTAGTCGATCTATGGAGATACCGAGCGAGGTCCCAAGGATCTTGTCTTGGCGACCGATCGACCGTAGTCGATCTATGGAGATACCGAGTGAGGTCCCAAGGATCTTGTCTTGGTGATCGATCGACCGTAGTCGATCTATGGAGATACCGAGAGAGGTCCCAAGGATCTTGTCTTGGCGATCCGATCGACCGTAGTCGGTCTATGGAGATGTCGGGCGGTGGCTGATTGGATTGTCTACTCTTTACCACATGTAATGTAACTCTTTATTGCCAAGAAATCTGAAACCCCTTTATTAATGATAACGAGGGCGTGGGCCGTTAAAAAACCTGCCTGGCAGGGACAGAAAAAAGGTACCCACAAGTATACAAAAACGATAGTAAGAAAAGATTAACTAGAATAAAACTTATCTACTGGTAAAACGCCTTCAAGTTCTGTGAGTTCCAAGGCCTTGGTAGAACCTTTCCTTTCGCATCGCTGAGGATGTAAGAACCATGCCCGACTTGCTTAATCACTCGATAAGGTCCTTCCACGCTGTCCGAAGCTTTCGGGATGCTTCGGCCGCCTCGACTTTTCGTGGGACGTAACCACCTACCTTTACATCGCTTCGGCTTAACCCTTCTATTGTAGAATTTGGTTTCCTTTTTCCGATAGCTACGAGCGAGCGGCTGCCTTTCTCTATCCTCACTGAGGAGAACGAGTTCTGCTCTGCGGGCTTCATCATTCCGCTCTTCTTCATAGCCCGACACCCTTTGATTGTGCAATGTCGCCTCTACTGGAACTAAAGCTTCTGCCCCGAAGGTCATTCTGAACGGTGTTTCCCCTGTGGCTCCTTGCGGTGTGGTTCTGTATGCCCATAACACTTCGTCTAATTCTTCCACCCAGGTCTTTCGGCCATCCAGGCGCTTCTTGAGAGCGTTCATTATCTTTTTATTGGTGTTCTCCGCAAGTCCGTTGCTTTGTGGATGAGCTACCGAAGTCAGCTGTAGCTTGATCTTTAGTCGGTCGCAGAAATCTCTGAACTTGTCGTTGTCGAACTGCCGACCGTTATCCGTAACCAATACCATGGGCATCCCGAAGCGGGCAAGTATGTTCTTCGTCACAAAGTTCTCTACCTTTACATTGGAAATTGTAGCGACCGCTTAACTTCGCCCATTTGGTGAAGTATACCACCGCCACTATCAAGAACTTCTTCTGCCCGGGACCGAGAGGGAATGGCCCCAGTATATCCATTCCCCATTGAGCGAACGGGATAGGATGGCTCATAATTTTCATCCTTTCGGTCGGCTGGTGAGACAGGTTGCTGTTTCTCTGGCAGGCCTCGCATCGGTCGACTTTCTCCTGGCAGTCTCTTCTCATCGTCGACCAATAGTACCCCTGTCTGATCAGTCTGTGAGCCAACATTCTGCCTCCTACATGGTTTCCACACATCCCTTCATGGACTTCGGCCATTGCCTGCTTGGCTTCTTCTTCATTCATGCATCGAAGCAGTGACCAGTCGTAAGACCGTTTGTATAGAGTGTCGTTAACGACCGTGTACTCGGCTGCCTTTATTCTCAGTTTCTTAGCCTTCGACGCGTCTTCCGGTTGTTTTCCCTCCAAAAGGTATTGTATGATCGGCTCCATCCAACTCGATCGACTAGTACTTACGTCGAGAGCTTCCTTGGCTTTTTGAATGCTAGGCTGGTCTAGTCGTTCGACCGGAACATTGTTCATGGCATCACGGTCGGAAGCCATTTTGGAGAGCGCGTCCGTTTTAGCGTTTTGAGCTCGTTCTATTACATTGATCGTGTCTTTGTCGAAATTGCTCAATTTCGCTTTACCGACTCAGTACTTAATCATGTTGCTCCCTTGGCCTCATCTTGCCGGTGACTTGACCGACCACCACTGGCTATCGCTATATATTTTAGATGCGATCTCCATTTCTTAGCGATTAGAGACCGGTTATCGTGGCCTCATATTACCTTCGTTATTGGAGGCTTTGAACTCAAGTCGAAGGCGTATTCCACCTTTTCTTCACTTTGTGAGGTTGATCGACTACTCCCGCTCCACATCCCTCGGCATTGGGCGACCCTTCAACAAACAAGCTTGAGCAGGAGCCGCTCGTCCTTGAGTTAGGTTGGGTCATCTCGCGATGAAGTCCGCCAACACCTGCGCTTTAATGGTCGTGCGAGGTCTGCATCTTGTATGTCGAACTCTCCCACTCTCGCCCACTTTATTAGTCGCAGAAGTTTGGGCTTTTGAAAACATTGTCTTAGGGGTTGGTCATCCATACCTCAATTGTATGACTTTGGAAGTAAGGCCTTAGCCCGAGCCGTCATTATCGGGAGAGGGCTAGTTTCTCTATTGGCGTGTATCGCGTTTCCGGTCCGGTTAATACTTTGCTGACGTAATAGATAGGGTGTTGGTCGTTTCCATCCGATCGAATAAGTACTGCTACGACCGATCCCTCCAGAATCGAATATATATATCGGGTTCTCTCCTCTACTAGGGCTTTGTAGGATAGGCGGACTAGACAGGTATTGCTTTAAGTGTTGAAAAGCTTTCTCACACTCGTCCGGCCATTGGAACTGAGCCACGTTCGCTTTCCTCAAGATCTTGAAAAATGGGAGGCACTTGTCCCCCAATCTGGACACAAATCTACTCAGGGAGACTATTCGACCAGTTAGTATCTGTACTTCTTTCAAGGACCTTGGTGAAGGCATTTGGACGATGGCTTCAATCTTCTCTGGATTAGCCTCAATCCCACGTTGAGTAATTATGAACCCAAGGAATTTTCCGGATGCCACACCAAAGACGCATTTTTCAGGGTTCAGCTTCATCTAAAATTTATCAAGTGTCTGGAAGACTTCTTTTAAATCATCCACATGCTTTCGTGACCGTCTTACTTTTAACCACCATATCATCCACATACGCTTCCACCGACCGGCCGATCTGTTTCTTAAAGACTTCCATGACGAGTCGTTGATAGGTCGCCCCCGCATTCTTCAAGCCAAAAGGCATTACTTGATAGCAATACGTGCCTTGATCGGTGATGAAGGCGGTCTTTTCCTCATCTTTAAGGCTCATCTGGATTTGTTCGTGCCTCACGAATCGGCCTAACCTTCCCCTTTGTATGAGGAATTCGATTTCTCTTTGCAACCGCCAGCAATCTTCCGTATCATGGCCGACCTCTTTGTGGAAACGACAATATAAATTGGGGTTCCTATCCTTGTAGGGGGTTTCATTTTATTGGGTTCTCGGATAGTTTCTCCATCCGCTTTCATGGCCGCCAGAACTTCTGCATATCGCTTGTTGAGCGGGGTGAACTCCTGTTGATTTTCCTGTCGATCGGTCGGCCTTCTCCAGCTCAAATGGCCTTTTTGCCGCTTGTGCGAGTTGCTCGGCCTATCGTTTAGCGAGCGATCATCCATCTGACGCCTCGTATTTTTCAGCACTTCTTCAAGCTGAATATACCTATCTGCCCTATTTCTTATTTCCTGAACGGATTGGGGTTGGTCGAGGGCTAACGACTTCTTGAACTCCTCATCCCTCGTATTATTCATAAGCGCGGCCAACATGGACGAGCAAGTAAGGTCGGGGACCTCGACAACCGTTATTGAATCAGTGATGAATTCCCAAGCTTTCATTCCTTCCTTGGGTAATTTACATCACCTTCAAAGTCGTCTTCTGCGGCCGCTTACTAATGAATAATTGGTTCGGGAATAACAACTGAAATCTTGAAGCATGTGATCTGACTGGGGTAAGGCTGTTGAACCATCGTGAGCTCCTTCTTGGAAGGCCGCAGAAAGCCTTAGACTGGATGGCGTCCGAACACAATGTAGACTCATCATGGTGGAAGTCTGCGGGTAGTCAAGGGTCGGTCTTTCCAAATGTATTTCTGGGTCGGTATTTTTGTCGGTCTTGGGAGGCTATCCAAGATTTCGGAGTGAAGGAGAGTCAGATCTGCGGCATCAGCGATCTGGGCGGAAACTCATAGCTGCGTTAATCCGATCGTCCACGATTTTTCTAGGGCTTCGGTTGGGCGATGATCGGTCGTCATCTTTGGTTTGTCCGTGACTTGCCGTCTGAGCATTTCTTTATTCTTGTTGTTGAGGCGCAAAATTTGGCGGATCAACGGATCGCCAGACTTCCTCGATCATTTTGAATTGAGGTAGTAGTGTATACGATCGGAAGAGGATCTGCACCCGGGCGGAGTTGGATATTCGGGTGCGTATAGTGGTGAGAGGCGTGATTCATGCACCCAACAAAACCCTGAGGTCACAGGTTCGACTCCCCACGAGGGAGGGGCTAAATCTAGAACCCGATGTGACCAAAGGGGACAAAACCTAATGATGCGGGCCCACCCAAACCATATACTATTCTTATACTTTTATTATTTTTGTGTAATAAATTAACAGCAAAAAATAAATATTATATACAATAATATGGATTAAAAATGTGACAAATAATTATAGTTAATGTGGTATAACATTTAGTTATAATATACATTAAAATTTTAACTATATATAAAACATAGCTAAAATATTTTGACTACGATCTTAAAAATGTAGCTAAACTTTTTTGACTACGATTGTAAAAACGTACTCAAGAAGTTTTTGCTATATTTATGGAAATGTAGCTAAAAATACTTAGTTATATCCGTGACGATTTCACAAAGCATCACCTATAGTTTTTCTTACGAAAATAAAGCCTAGGAAAAAACAATTCGTGACGATTAGGGAAAAATGGTGCCGACAGTTATTTTGTTATGGTCTTTGGCGGTGTTTTGGAGGTTGAATAAAAATCGTCTCTTTTCTTGTGTTGATCCAGCCTTAATTGAACACAATTATTCGTTGTGAAGTCTTTGATCAGCTTGCCGTCGGATAGGCTTAACACACTTTCCGCAATTGATACAGAACAAATGTCCAAATGCAATCGATCCATAGATATACAGAAAGAATGTCCAAATCCAATCGATCCATGGATTCCTTCGAGTGGAAGGATCCTCAGGACCATCGACTCTTACACTAAAGTTAAAAATGGAGTCGGTTTGGATTATGATTATAGTAGAAATCCTAAATCAATTTACATAAGAAAGGTCAGAATTTTCCAGGGCTTACAATTTTTTCAACCCAACACAATGACATTGTAGGCTTATTCTACCCAATATATGTGTGTGTGTGACAGGAGAGAGAGAGAGAGATTTTACCGAAGGAGTAACTTAAAAAAATATTTTGGGCAAGGATCGAATGAGTAACTATTGGGTAGAATAACCCTACAATGTCTTTATATTCAAGGGCCATAACTCTTTTTAAATCAAAGAATTTTATTTAGCATGAACAAAATTTTAAGTTTAAATTAATAATTTTATGAGAGTAAATTTATATAAAATCATTTAATTAATCTTTTAAAATTAGACTAAAAATTAAACCGATAAAATAAGAGATTTAAAATTTAAAATTTAATCGATATGAAATTATCATAAAATTGGTATGCATTAAATACTGAATAAAATCAAAAGTTTTAAAATAAGATCGGAAAAAGAAGTCATCTTTATTTATTAAAGAAGTTGAAGTTTAATTGAAGAAGGAGATTTTAAATAAAGACCAACGGTTTATTATAGTTTAAATTTTGATTAGTTTATAAAATTGTTTGGTTTATTAATAAATTGGTTAATTTTAATAATAAGAATTATTAAAAGAAATCAAACCAAAAATTATAATGTTATTTTTACGGTTGAATTGATTTGGTTTTCTAATAATTAAAAATACAAAATGATTTAGTAAAACAAAAGTGTCAACCTATTGTCTATGATATTTCACCCATGTTTGAATTTAAATGCTTTTAACTTATTGTGCCAGTTTAATCTAAAAGAAATCATAAAATTATAGTATATTTTCGTTTATAATGTGTGAAAGGGCATATTTTTTAGTGGTCTTTTAGTTGATAAACAGTATGGTTACAAAATAATGTCATAGTACTGTAGGGCTTGGTTGTAGCATTCTTTGTCTCTGTTCTTGCGTTGATCCAGTCTTAATTGAGCATAATTATTCCTTGTGAACTTTTTGGTTAACTTGCTGTCGGATAGACTTAACGCACGTTGTGCAATTGATACTGAAGAAAAATCCAAATCCAATCGATCCGTAGTCTCCTTCGAGTGGAAGACTATCGAATCTAAAGTTAAAAATGGAGTCGCCGTGGAATATGATTGTCGCAGAAATCCTAAATCAATTTACAGTAGAGCAGACAGAATTTTCCTAACTTTTTTTTAAATATTTTAAAAATTGGATTCAACGTTAAACTGGCCAAAAAAAATTTAAATTTTAAAAGTTTAATTGCTATTAAACTGTTATAAAAGCAGTATATAATAAATAAGAAATAAAAATTATAAAAATAATTAAAATAAAATAAAATAAAATACCTTATTAATATAAAATGCACTAATCATGTATATTAATATATAATAGATTAATAATAAATATAACAATTTAAACTAAGATTGAATCTAACATAAATTTTATAATAATAATAATAGTAGTAGTAGTAGTAGTATTTTGATATTATAATTTATTTAAAATTATAAAAGTTGAAGTATATTTTTAAAAGTCAATAAAAAGAATCTAAGTTTATTCTAATTTCTTTTTAATGTCCTTTAAATATACTTTTATATTTTAAATATTATTTTAAACACATTCTTAATTATTTTAAGCAAAATTACTTATATATACTAACTACTAATTTAATTTATTAAATAAATTTATGATAAAAATAATAATTAGAATCTAACAATAATAATTTAAAATTTTCATTTAAAATATAAGAAGATAAATAAAGAATCTAAATTTTAACAAATATAATTTATTAGTAAGATTAAATAAATTTAGTATTTTAAGAATAAAATAGTAATTTGTTTTTAAAATAATAATTTAAAATAAAATTTTAATTAAAATATAAAGAATATAAATTCTGAAAAGTAGAATTTTTGTTTAGATTACATGAAAGAGTTGAAAAGAAATTAAAATTCATTAAAATTTAAAAGATTTATAAATCTACCCTTTAAAATCTTAACTTTTATTATAATGCATTTTATTAAAATTTAAAGTTAAAAGATTTACAACTACAAGTAGGGTCGCATTTGGTGTGCGTGGCTAAAAGAGGAACTTAAATGTTGATAGTAGGTCCACATCATTAATAAGACATAGGTTTTGTATGACCATGGGTCTTACGTAATTTAAAAAGGTTAACTTAACTGATTTTTAAGAAAATCGGCGATCTTTAAAGAAATTAGTCAATTTATTACTTAACTGGTCGGTTTTTTTCAGAGAGATTATAAGCACAAATCAAATAAAAAATTTGGCCACTTCATATTTATTTCGGTCAGATCCGATTTAAAAATCATTGCTTTCCTTTCCTTTTACTTTGCCTGTGGCAGCAGACCAAGTTTACAAGTCAGTCAACGAGTACAAATAAAATGAAATCTCTACCGAAAAGAAGAATTTTTATTATGTTTATATAAAATTAAATTTTATTTGTGTCAGATAGACTTAAAAGCAGGTTCTGATACGGAGTAAAAGTCCAAATCCAATAGATCCGTAGCTGACTTAAAGAAGGTTATGATACGGAGTAAAAGTCCAAATCCAATAGATCCACAGCCATAGGCGCCTCCCAGTGGAAGGAGTCCTCAGGACCATCGAGTAGATCAGAACTCTGTCCCTACTTGCACTGTGGTTTTTCCATAGTTTTGTCTTTAAATAACATTCTGAAATGTATCTAAAGTTCACGATAGTTTGTCTTTCTGAGTCCTTTGTTTAATTATATTATCAGATTTCTGAACTTTTTTCAGCTTCTGCAGCTATGAGAACCGGGAATGAAATGGAATTAGAAACGTGGCATGATGAAGTTGAAGTTGATGATATTGAACATGGAAATTATCAACAATCAAGTAAGTTTGAGCTAATGAAAGCTTATTTATCATAAATCTTGTTGATTTCGAGGACCTTGCGTGTAGCTTATCATTAACTTAAAAAACTGGCAGCTACTCCAATCAATGAAATCCAACCAGGATATGATGAAACTGAGGATGCTGATCGTAGTAGAAGCAAAAGAGATCAAGTCGAAGTTGAAACAAAAACCGAGTACAGCGTTCAAGCATCGTGTGAGTTTTGGCCTATTAGCATAAGTGTGATAAGTCCATAGAATAATCATATTTGATAGCAGATGTAAGTTCTAGTAAATATTAAGCTATCTCCATCTTTGGTTCATGTTTCCTCTTAATCTGATGTAAGTTCTAGTAAATATTAATCTGATGACTAATGTTGTTGACAGATGACGCTCAAATAGGCAGCCGAAAAAATGGTAAAGAGCTTGATGTTGACGAAATAGGTAAGTTGATGTCAGTATCAGTACAGAATTTGGGGGACAAGATCTTCTGTTCAATATTACCCTGTCTTATTCTGTCTCATCAAATTTCAGTCATTTATTTTGTGAGACTCACGCGAGACCTACATAGGACCCACATAAATAAATGGTTGAGATTCATCGGACACAATAAGACACCATAATATTAGACAGGAGATCTGAACTCTCATCTTGGGGAAGAAATAATTGGAAAGGAAACAATTATCTTGCTTTTTATATAAAAATTTTGTTGTTTATTTTTCTGTTATTGTTGCTTAAATATTTTTTCATGACATGTTGCCAAATAATTATTAATATATACATAATTGATATCTAGAATTTAAATATTAAATTATCCATATAAATAGAATATTTCTAGCAACGGCTAAAGATGAACGTTGAAAGTCTAAAGAACTTTTTTCAGCTTCTGCAACTATGAGAACTGGGAGTGAAATGGAAGAAGAAACGCGGCATGGTGAAGTTGAAGTTGGTGATATTGAACTTGGAAATTATCAACAATCAAGTAAGTTTGAGCTAATGAAAGCTTATTTATCATAAATCTTGTTGATTTCGAGGACAGTGCGTGTAGCTTATCATTAACTTCAAAAACTGGCAGCTACTGAAATCAATGAAATCGAACCAGGATCTGATGAAACTGAGGATGCTCAAACAGGCAGCCGAAGATTCCAAGAAGAAAATGGTAAAGAGCTTGATCTTGACGAAATAAGTTAGTTGATGTCATTATCAATTCAGAATGTAATTATATGAAGTAATCCTTCGTCTTGGGGAAGATATGATTGGATGGGAAAAAATTATTTTGCTTTTTAATTTATATAAAATTTTTGTTGTTTATTTTTCTGTTATTGTTGCTTAAATATTTTTTCATTATATGTCACCAAATAATTATTAATATATACATAATTGATATCTAGAATTTAAATATTAAAATTATCCTTATAAATAGAATATTTCTAACAACAGCTAAAGATGAACGTTGAAGGTCTTAAGAATGCAAAATATAAAAAACAAAAAGGGATCTACTTCTAACCTATCTTTCATATTTTCATTTATTTGATCTCTTTTAGCCACACAGCTACCAACAAGTAAGCATTGTCTAACAGTTTTGAGCCACATGAATTACTTCACAAGGTACATATGTATCGAGTCCATTAGATGAAGTTCGCAGCAGTCAAACATCCAATACCATGGCACGGTACAAAGTTCGGAAAAGGATTAATTCTAAAAGAGAAATGCAATTGAAGTTGTATGTAGCTGCACAGCATGGCAATTGGGACTTTGCAAAAAGGATTTGTGAAACTAAAGAATGAAAGGAAATAATTAACCACAGGATCACCAGGCAAGGTGAGACTGCTCTTCACATTGCAGTCTCTGCAGGTCAAACTGATTTTGTGCGAAAGCTAATCGAGCAAATGGGAAAAAAAGCGATAAAAGCTCGAGGTAGGAAAGGCAACACAGCTTTTTGCAATGCAGCCACTTCTGGGAACGTCGAATTGGCTGACGAAATGCTAAGCAAGGTCAAGGATTTGGCCAATATCAGAGGAATTAAAAGAATGTTGCCAATCTCTGTGGCAGCTTTGTTGGGACACAAGAATATGGCGTCCTACCTCTATGATCAAACCTCAGATAAAGCACTGAAAGATGCGGAACGCATAGATTTACTGTTCACCCTGATCGATAATGATATTTATGGTGAGTAGTACTCTGCATCTTTATGATTACTAGTTCAATGGTCTGTAGAATTATCTTAAATTTGATCAATGCTTCTTTCCAGATGTTGCAATAAGAATGGTGGAAAAACACAGAGCTTTAGCCGCTGATCGAGATGGGAATCAAGAAACAGCATTGGATGCATTAGCTCGAAAGAAAAATCGCCAAGCTCGGGCCAAATGCCTCGACCGGTTATGTCAGTTCTCTATCCTCAACTGAAGTTCAGATTAATATTTAGTGTGGCTGAATATAATTATCTGGTTTCAGGCTGTGGCGCGGATCAGAAGAGTAATCCTCTTCCCGGAAAAGCAAATCAGCTTTTCGGACTCCTATTGAAAGAAGTCCTATTGAATGTATTGCCTCGAGAACTGATATTCAAGACTGCAGAACAAGGAAACCATCAGCTCTTGACCATACTCATTCACCGGTATCCTCATTTAGTGTCTGAAGTTGATGGGAACAATTACAGTATATTTCATTTTGCTGTTTCGCACCGCCACACAGATGTCTTCAAATTGATACATGAGATAGACCGCTCATCTAAGAATCTGGTCGCTGCATTAAAAGATGGGAAGAAGAACAATCTACTGCACTTAGCTGCAAAGTTGTCACCGCAAAATAAATTAGATGCTATTCCAGGAGCTGCCCTTCAACTACAACATGAACTACTGTGGTTTGAGGTGAATATAAGATACCTAAAGTTAAAAGAAAGAATGATTATTGCTTATTTTTCGTTGTAATATCTCACCCACTTACCACCAATATCTATGCAGGAAGTTAAGAAAGTTGTTAAGAAAAGCTATGTCAAAGCAATGAATCGGGCAAATCAAACGCCTGGAGAAATATTTATGGAGGAGCACAAGGATCTACTAGAAACGGGAGCGGAATGGATGAGATACACTGCAAATTCGTGCATGCTTGTTGCCACCCTCATAGCCACGGTGGTTTTCGCAGCAGCTTTCACTTTACCCGGCGGCAATAATCAAGATGGAAATCCCATGCTTCTGCACAAGGCAAAGTTCCAAGTTTTCGCCATAGCTGACGCAATATCTTTGATATTTTCAGTCTCTGCCGTGTTGACCTTCCTGTCAATTCTCACTTCTCGCCATGCTCGAAACGATTTTCTACAGTCTCTGCCTAACAAGTTGGTTCAAGGACTTGGAATGCTTTTCATTTCAGTGGTGGCAATGATGGTTGCTTACATTGCAGCCATTTTCATCATCTTCAAAAATGGACTACTTCAAATTGCAATCCCTATCGCTGCGATATCTGTATTTCCAGTCGTTCTGTTCGTTTGGCATCAATCTGGTCTCCTTCGTGACGTTGTTCGCTCAACCTATATGTCCAAGTCTCTCTTCCAGCCCAATAAACCTACACTTTTCTATGCTGGAGATAGCGGGAAGGCTACAAAAAAGATGTGTAGCTTATGTTTTCTGAACTCTGAAGAGTAGTGTGCCTTGATGTACTCTTGTAGTAGTTCTATGTTAGATAGATCGAAATTGGATAGAACCATCTCACTGGAAGACCTGGCATTAGTTCTGCAACCTTTTCAAAAAGAATAATTAATCCAGTTGGAACCAGTAGTCGTTATCTAGACTAAGCAAGTTCCCGGGACTAAATAAAAAGATACAGACTTTCCATTGCAGCATATTCAAAGACTAACTTGGATGATTTTTGTAGGAAATTTCACTTTTGACTACCATGCTGAGATAGTAGTATATAAATATATCTCAATTAAGTTAACCGAAGGCTGGGTATCAGTGTAGTCAAAAACAAACCTGGAAGTCAGGATTAAGCGAAAGGTATCTGAGTTTGAACAAGAAGAATCAAGAAAGTCTGAGGTTAGGTCTAACCTGGGCTGAGATCGACCCACCATATACAGCTACTGCGACTACTCCAAACTAAAGTTCAAGCTTAGCAAAGTAGAACTACGTTGAAAGTTAATAGAAGAAAAAGTTGCATGATTCAAGTCGGAGACTTTCATACCTTGGTAACGCTGACCGTGCGGATAAGAAGATCGCCCATCGCCCTCGATGTTCAGCCCAAATTGGAAACTTCTGGAGACTCAGCTATCCTGTGGGGTGGGCCCACTTATAGAAACCCCATCGTGTTTAGCTTATCTCTTGTTAATTACTATGTTGTCGTTTATGGCGTTCGTTTGTAGCTGCATCACTCTGATGTCGTTTCGTTTATGTTTGTTGCACGGGAGTTTTCTCTCTCCAAATGTTTATGCTCTAACTGTTACTAATTCAATAATTTTTTTTTAATTTTTAAAAGAAGTAAATCTTAATTATGTTATGATAATCTGGATATAATATATATCCATTTTAAAAATAAAATAATATATATGTGGTTCTCAGGGAATCAGACGTTCATTTGGATCCATTGAGTTAATACATTTTCGTAGAACTTGACGTGAGGGTCCTCAAAAACAAAGAATGACGTCGGGGTCAAGGTTCGATTATTTCTTCGACGCTCAAGTCGATCTTTTTAGTGCGAGATTGTCAGAAGAACGAAAACTAAGTTATGATTACAGATCTCATTAAGAAAGTTGACCTTATATCTGAAGAATAACTAGGTTTAAGTCTTTACATGTTTGTATGGGAGACTCTCACATGCGAATGGGTCAAAGAAATCGCTGATTGGACCTGGACTTGGCACAGGTATAAGACTGATATTTGAGTAATGGACCGATCGGCCCAAGGGTCGTTGCAACTGGGTTCAGGCCCAACACAACCGACCCCACCATAAGCCCTCCTACTCCTCGAGTTTGAGCGAAGAAAATGATCGAAGGAGTATGTTACGGTCTTACTGCTCGATTGTGAGCTTATAGTCCGTTTGTAGGACAGCTCGTTCTTTGGTCGATCGATCGGACATGAAGATATAGCGCGCGATTGATCGCCTTGAGATCGATCGGTCGGATATGAAGATATAGCGCGCGATCGATCGCCTTGAGATCGATCGGTCGGACATGAAGATATAGCGCGCGATCGATCGCCTTGAGATCGATCGATCGGGGGTCTTGATCGATCAGCTTCTCTTATTTGCATGACAGCTCGTATCGAGGTAGTTCAGGCGAGTATCTTTGCTGAGCGCGTGGGAGTACTTTGTTTGATTGATATTGAACAGTAGCGTGACCTCGACGATGCCCTTTTAGGATCTCAAACGAATCGTCTTCAGAATCATTGCGGTAATTGCACGCGCTTCTTTCAACTGTCACGCCGTTCCGGATTTCGAACAAAACCTATTTTACCTTGGCTCAGATTTTGCCACGCGTCCTAGCTTGGCTCGGATCTTCTCCGTGTGTCAAGCTTTGATTGGGCATTCCTTCTATCGGCCTTCTATAAGTACTCAGAGTCGATGAGTTGCAGAGTTTTTTACCTTCGCTTTTATTCTCTAGCTTACGCTTTGCTTCCACTTGCCCTTTCTCATTCGCGATTCCTGAAAATTTCTTCCACTCCGTCGTCCGAGTACCCCATTTCAAACTACTAAATAGGTACGTTCTTTTTCTTTGCCTCCTCTAAAATTTTCTTTTTAAAAAGTTCTCTTCTCGGTGAGCATGTCGATGGTCAGTTCTAGGAGTATGGTGGAAGGTGTTGAAGAAATATCGACAAGGGAGAGGAAGGATGGGTTGGTTGTGGAAGCGCCGCCGAGAAATGAGTCATCGATGACCGTGGAGGAGTTGAATCGGTCAATACTTAGGTATAATATCCCCACGTCCTAGGGACCTCGGCTGGCCCTGAGGAATGAGCGAATCCACAGTAACTTGAGTGGGTATTTTGTCGTTTCCGAAAGTTTTTTTTCGGTTGGTGGTATGAGGCTTCCATACGTCCCGATCGTCGACGAGGAGTGCGCAACCTATCAACTGATGCCGAGTCAAATTTCTCCGAATAGCTTGAGGTTTATTAACGGTCTGGCGTTGCTGTGCCACCAATTTGGTCTTGCGCCCTCTGTTGGCATTTTACGCCACTTCGAGGTCGAGTCGAGCCAGAGTTACGTGCCGGGTTCCCTCTCGCGAGATAGAGACACTCGGTATCGCCCGCCGTAACGACGAAAGTCTCTTCCTGGAGGACCAAGTACTTCTTTGTGAGACCCCCTGGATCCTCCTCCGAGTACCGGCCATGGAGGTATCCTTTGGCCAAGCAGTGGAACGATGTGTCGAGCATATCCCTCAGTAGAGAGGAGTGGGAGGTGATCGGGCTTATTAAAGAGCTCGGTCGATATGACTTTGCTCGACTCGTCCAGGGATACTTCGGGGGGGCTTCAGCCGAATCTCTTCTAATCGACCCCCCACCACGGATTAACGGGCTAGGAGAGGGAAACGCCTCGTCTGGTTGATCCCTCGTAGTTAAGTTATTTACTGCGTTTTTTGATTATTGCTCTCTCCTTTTGACTTGTGTTTGTTGCTGTGCAACCATGGTGAGAATAGAGGATTATGCCGGGTCCGCCGCTCCCCCTAAATCCAAAAAGCAGGGCTCGGAGAAAAGAAAAGGGAAGCAGGCAGAGGCCGGTGAAGGTTCCGCTCCGCTGGTGGAGCTCGGCCGTTCTGTAGCGTCTCTTGCCCCCTTACTCGCTGAGGACAATCCTGCAGGGTCGGCGTTGTTGCCGATCGTACCAGCGAGTACTGGGTGAGCAGGCGTGGAAGAAGAGGAGGAGGAGGAAGTGGAGCCTCCTCTTAAGAGGAAAAGATTGGTCCGGCTTGGCGATCTTCCATCCGGCCCGTCTGGTCAAGGCGGGAAGGAGAAAGAGAAGAAGGGAAAGGGAAAAGGTCCAGCAACCAACACCGGGCAGTGGGAGTCTTTGATCAAGATGGTCGGAACCTCCACGATTGGGGACCTCGAAGTGTCCCGTCACATTGCCGAGAGGATTACTCCCCCCGAGGATGAGCGGATCATGGATAAGAAGAGTAATCAGGAGATGGGGTCTCAACTCCTTTGTAGCTGTATACGGAGTGCGGTGATGTCCTTCGCGGTGGTGCAGCGTTTTGAGGCTTTGGACCGAGAAGTTCAGGACCTTCATGAGCAGATGAAGGCTATGAAGGACGAGCTTTCAGAGGTGAAGGAGGAGAAAGACCTCCTCCAAGCTCAAAACTCTTCCTTGGAGGAGGAAAAGAAATCCCAGGAGGAGGCGACGGGCGCCCTGATGGTTCAGTTGACCACGGGGGAGGAAGAGAGGAAAAAGTTGGTCGTAGCAAATGACGAGCTGAAGGGAATGGTGGAGAAGGAGCGGGATCTTGGAAAAAAGTACGTCGAGGATTGCCACCGAGCGGTGGAGGGTAGGCACAGGATCGAGGATGTGTTGAGGGGGTTGCGATGCTCCGTTAAGAGGCAAAGGATCGAGGCGATCAAGCGGTGGAAGAGAAGAAATCTGAATGCGGAATGCCTGGAGCTCGCCTGTGACGTAACCCTTTCGGTCCTGAAGAAGTGCCATGAGGTTCACGTTCTCGATGGGTCAGAGCGGCCTTTATTTGAAGAATATGCCAAGCCGCTACTTCCTGCTCTCGGCCTTTCGTTGGAGGAAATGAAGGAGAGGGCTATCGGGGAGCGGACCGTTATTCTAGACGAGGAGTTGGATCTCAGCTCGGAAGAAGGAGAGGAGGATGTCTCTCCGCTGTCAGCTCCTCCTGCTCCAATCGCCGGCCCTTCCTCTCTCTTGGTCGACACCGACCCGTCTGTCGACCCTTCCTCCGCTGACCCGGTTGTTGGTTCTTCCTCTCCTCCTCCCGAAGCATCGAACTGATCGCTCCCTTTATAAGGCTCATCCGGTCGGGCTTGTGACCGGAACTTTTGATTCTAATGAATGGAAGTGCATTTTTTACTTCTTCTTTTGCGTTTAGGGTGAGATTGTCTTCTCAATTAGCGAATTGTGAACGAGTGTATTCTCTATGCGTCGAACAGGTGAGTTAGGTCGAGTGATTATGAGGTCGTATGATCCTAGGTTTTATCTTAGGATCCTGGGTGAGTGTGTTCGACCAATGCTGAGCGAGGGGTCCCAAGGCTCCTGCCTTGGCGACCCGACCGACCGTAGTCGGTCTACGTCGATGCTGAGCGAGGGGTCCCAAGGATCTTGTCTTGGTGACCCGACCGACTGTAGTCGATCTATGTCGATGTCGGGCTAGGGGTCCCAAGGATCTTGTCTTGGCGACCCGATCGACCGTAGTCGATCTATGTCGATGCCGGGCAAGGGGTCCCAAGGATCTTGTCTTGGCGACCCGATCGACCGTAGTCGATCTATGTCAATGGTGAGTGAGGGTCCCAAGGATCTTGTCTTAACGACCTGACCGACCGTAGTCGATCTATGGAGATGCCGAGCGAGGGTCCCAAGGATCTTGTCTTGGCGACCCGACCGACCGTAGTCAAGTTATGTAGATGCCGAGCGATGTCGAGCGAGTGTCCCAAGGATCTTGTCTTGGCGACCCGACCGACCGTAGTCGATCTATGGAGATGCCGAGCGAGGGTCCCAAGGATCTTGTCTTGGCGACCCGACCGACCGTAGTCGATCTATGGTGAATGCTGTCGCCTGCAACCAAATATAAAAAGAAACTCACTTCCTGCAATACAAATTAATGTAGTAGTGGAAAGTCGGGATCGTTCCCACGAGGAATTCAGACGTTAGTAGTTACGCAATAAAAAAGGGGGGTTTTGCAATTTGGGATTTAAAGAGAAATTAATTGGAAATTGAAATTGAAAAATAACTAGAAACAAAATAATGAGAATTTAACAATCAATAGAAATAAATCTTGGTTTCCGGTCTCTTTCGTTATTGAATTTGCTTTGATCATCGACACTAAAAATAACCAATTTATTAGTTCAGCATTCATTGTGGTAAATTTCTTTACCTATTTTCTCTTATGTTTAATCAACCAAAACATGTATTTGAATTAACCCTTATTAATTAATAACCTGGATACGATCTCAGATTTAATTAATTAATAGCTTTCTTAATCAAGAAAATCGATTTAACTAAACAACATACATCGATGTACATTTAGCCTAGACGATTATTTTTCCTGTAACCATGTCCCTAACGTAGTAGACAAAAATCCTAGTCACTACTTTTGATTAAAAGAATTGAACGTCAACCTTTTTAATCTAGCGATTGATTGAATAAAAATACAAACTAGTTGTGCACCTAGCTGTCAAATTAAACAATCAAACAATGACCCAGAAAAATAATTGATACTTGACTAATAAATTGATTGAAATAAAGAACAAAAGTCTCACACCAAGCAATATTCAATAACTAGGATTCCGTACACCAAGAAATAAAATTTAGTTACCCAATATCATAATTTCCCTATCTATTCCAAACGTTGAAACTGTCGTAGGCATTCTTCTCTTCTCTTCTATCTGCGGCAGCCTCCAGTATTTGATTCTATGCTGCTCTCTTGGCTTTTCTTTTCATTGCTCTCTTATGTGTTCCACGTTGCTACTCTCTTCACGTTTCCTCCAGATTTTGTTAACTCACAGCTCCTCTCTCTTTCACGTTAACGCACACTCTCCTTCACTCACCCAACAGTTCACGCACATAGCTCACCACTCTCTTGGTTTTTCTTTTATTTATGCCCAGCTCCAGCTTACGCTACTCTCCTGATCCACGCTCCTCTCTTTGGTGGCTAGCCTTTTGGCTCGTTTTGCATGGATGTTTCCTATATTTTCTCTAGCCAGGTGCGTCGTTAAGGTGCTCCATCCTCTGCTGTCAACGTTATCTCCATTTATTTGTTTCCTCTGCTAGTGGTCTCCTCTCCAACAGGTGGGTCTTGATGCTTGTAGGTGGAGGAATGGCAAGTGGGGTTGGACAATTAAGCATGGGTGTTTCCAAGGTCGGTGGTCTCCTCTCACAGATGCTTGCAACGTGAAATGCAACATGCTCTCCTGGGTTCACGCTACTCACCTTCACTCTTCTTCCCAGTAGTTGATTTATGGGTCCATTAAAACCCTCTCCACTGCAAACGCATGCTTATCGTTTTCTCCTCCTTGTCTACTTTTGGTTGTTCCTTTATGGCTTGTTTCTGGCCGCAGCTATGCGTGTCTCCTGTAGCTAATTCATGAACTCTTCATTTAATTTGCCGTCTCCTTCCGTATATCGCGTGTCTCCCTTGTTATAATTGATGTACTCTTTATTTATTATCCCATTTAATTGCTGTCCATAGCCCTCTTTGCTGTTTCTGTTGTTTTATTTCCTTTGTCTACTGTTGCTTGATTGGACAAATAAGGGTCTCTTCACTTAAAACCTCAGTTGCTCTTCCTTGTGCGTCTTCTCCACTGCGTGCTTGTCCTCCACGTGAAGCTCTCCAGCGTGCTACTGTTCCTTGTTTTATTCTTGTGTCTTCTGTAGCTTTTCTCCCATCAGAGCTTGATTAGACCATTAAGGGTCTCAATCAATTAAAACATTTGCTTCGCCTTCACTTGTTCTCTCGCCTTCCAAAACGACGCCTCCTCCAAATTTTTTGCTCCTTGTTTTCACGCAATCTCTTGGTCCACGTCCCTCTTGATTTATTTCTCATTTCATGCTCCCCTCACGTGATGTCCACGTGGCTTGTTGTCTCCATGGGTCATGTTATACGTGTCTTTGACAATTAAAATGCCACCCAACACGCTTCGATTTAATTTCTCTCTTGGTGATTTTGTGCTCGAGTTATGCGTGGCTGCACCTTGTGGCTCTAGCGTCTACTGCTTCAATTTAATTTGCTAGGCCAATTTGCTCTCAATGTTGTTCAGTTGATAAGACATTTAATTTACAACCTCACCAAGCCTTCCAACTTCGTCGCTTTAGGCTGTCTTGCTTTTGCATTTTAAGCTTCTGGTTGTTGCACGAGGCCACGTCTAATTAGGGTCAACATCTAATTCAACTCTTTTTTTTTCTCAACATTGTTGCGGTTCTTTTTATTTGGTTCCAAAATGCACCTTGACATAAAACAAAATTAATTCTCATTAAGTATAACTTTAAACCTTACGAATAAAGAACATTAACACACAAAAAGATAGAAAATAACGACACTAACAAACTCCCCTACACTTAATCTTTTGCTCGTCCTCGAGCAAATTAAACATGACTATCAAATTCTATCAATTCATTTTCAAAGAAACCAAACACATGAAATCATTCAAACTTTGGCCAATTAAATGTCAAGTTACAACAGACATCATGATTAGTTTTCATCGGTGCACATAAACAAACACAATTTATGAAACTATCATTCAAAGATAGGCATAAACTCACAATGGATTTTCCTCACGGTATTCACTCATTTCACTCCAGTGTTTATAGGTTGTGTTTCGCTCAAAAACTCCCTATAGGAAATCACACTACCATAGGCTTGCAAATACACCAATTCTCTTCTATAATGATTACATGTTAAAATAGATCAAAAGGGCTTTATTTGAGGTTGTAATGGGGCTAAGGTTAAGGTAAGTCGAAAGGAATTGAAAGGGTTCTTCACAAGCAGTCATAAAGCACTAAATATAAAAAGGGACAACAAAACGTATTTATGAGAATTGCATGTAAACTAACTACTCAAAATTTATTATTGCTACTATACTTGATTTTTTTTCTTTTCCTTTTTTTCTTTCTCTTTTTTTTGTTTTTGTTTTTGTTTTTGTTTTTGTTTTTTTGTTTTTTTTTGGGAATACGAAGGAAACAATAATCAAAACAACAGCTAAATACAAAGTGCTATATGAGTAGAAGTACTAGTGAACTCTTCTCAGAAAACAAAATAAAGCCAAAAGTACCAAAACTAGCTAACTCAGTGTTTTATTAAACTTGTGAATAGGTAAGGCTAACAGGGTTTGTTGTTTCAGAATGAGTTTTTTTTTAACAAAATGGGTAAAGGCTCAAAGGGGTTTGCAAAGGTAATTAAGAAAGGTGGATCATTCAAGTCAAGGGCTAAAAGAAAAATGGCCTTAATCATTTCTATTTAACATGCATCTAATAGATTCAAACCGGTTCAGAGCAAGTTCTGAAGGTAATACCTAAGGGAGTATCACACACAAAAAAGAAATGAAATGACTTTTGAATTGAGTCATATTGGCTGAAATCCTCAAATAGGCTCAATTGAAAATCCATTATGCTTTCATACATTATCTAATCACTTAAGCATCAATTTTTAAGCAAGTTTATGTAACTAACTACTTTAATCAATCAGCATGATTCACCATCTATTCAACTGGCCTAATTTGACTGCAAGCACGCAATTTAGTCTCATTCCAACTACTAAGATGGAATTGCATGGTTTAACACACATTGCATGCAAATTAAAAGAAAAAAAATCAAAATGAACTAAGAAACAGTAAATTCAAAACACATAGTCACACAAACATTCAATGCTTCCCCCACACTTAATCTACATTGTCCTCAATGTACTCACAACAAGAAAAACACAAGAAAATAAAGAAAGTAAAGGTTTAAGAAGCTTCTCTGTTAATGCATCAAGGTGTTGGTGGAAAAGACGGTTGAACTTGTTGTTGCGCCAATCGGTCTAATATGCACTTCTCTTCTGCCTGTGCGTTTTAGAATGAAACACACGCCTCTTTTTAGCAAAGGCTCATGACCCATGTAACTCTTTAATTATCCCATTCAGAAACAATAATAACGTCAGTAACATTAATGGAGAATGAATCATGCAACCCCCAACGCAGTTTTTTTTATAGAAAACTACGATAAATAAAGTGAAATGAAAACAAAAATGCAGAAAAACTTAAATTAAAATAAATCTTGAGGTGCCTCTCAAAAGCGCTTCTTTAACGTCATATTAGCTAGACGAAAAACTATTAACTCACTCAGAGTAAACTGGCTCAACCAATTCAATTTCGTCCACAGCTTCAACCTGTAAATTCTCATAATATGGTTTCAATCGATGTCCATTAACTTTAAACACTTTAAAAGTGTCTAAACTCTGAATTTCAACTGCACCATGTGAGAAAACATTAGTAACAACAAAGGGACCTATCCAACGAGATCGTAATTTACCAGGAAAAAGCTTTAGTTTAGAGTGATAAAGAAGGACCTTTTGACCTATGGAAAATTCTTTTCTAGTTAAGATTTTGTCATGAAAGGCCTTAGTCTTTTCTTTATAGATTTTTGCACTCTCATAAGCTTCATTACGTATCTCTTCCAACTCTTGCAATTGTAATTTCTGATTTATTCCAACCTCAGTTAAATCCAAATTGCATTGTTTGACAGCCCAATAAGCTTTATGTTCCAATTCTACAGGTAAGTGACAAGGTTTTCCGAATACCAACCTGTATGACGACATACCAATAGGAGTTTTATATGCTGTCATGTATGCCCATAGTGCGTCGTCTAAGCGCAAACTCCAATCCTTCCTGTTAGGATTAACCACTTTCTCCAAAATTGACTTGATTTCCCTGTTAGAAGCTTCGACTTGTCCACTTGTTTGGGGGTGGTATGCTGTTGAAGTTCGATGCGTAACACCGTATTTCTTTAGTAAAGCCTCAAAAATTTGATTACAAAAATGAGTCCCGCGGTCACTGATTATTGCTCTAGGCACTCCAAACCTGACAAAAATATGAGATTTAACAAAATCAACAACAACTTTAGCATTATCAGTGTGAGTAGCCTTAGCTTCAACCCATTTTGAAACATAATCCACAGCAACAAGAATATATGTCTTACCGAAAGATGAAGGAAAATGGCCCATAAAATCAATTCCCCACACATCAAAAATTTCACATACCAGGATATTTGTGAGTGGCATTTGGTCTCTTGGTCCTAAACCACCTGTTCTTTGACATCGATCACAAGACTTGCAAAATATATAAGC
Organism: Erythroxylum novogranatense; assembly: GCA_029891385.1. Classification (NCBI taxonomy): domain Eukaryota; kingdom Viridiplantae; phylum Streptophyta; class Magnoliopsida; order Malpighiales; family Erythroxylaceae; genus Erythroxylum; species Erythroxylum novogranatense. The sequence goes on along the minus strand of CM057230.1, from coordinate 7,707,324 downwards.
TTCATAAAACAGTTTAGGCCAAAACAGACCACATTCAAGCACTTTATGGGTTGTCCTTCTAGGACCAAAGTGTCCACCGCATGCAAAAGAATGACAAAAATTCAATATTGAAGAGATCTCATCATCAGATACACATCGCCTAATAATTTGATCAGAACAATATTTCCACAGATGTGGTTCATCCCATGCATAATATTTAGCCTCTCTTTGATTTTATCTTTTATTTCGTGATAAAGTACTAGGTAAAGACTTGGTAATCAGAAAATTGACTATGTCAGCATACCAAGGTGTTACCTGTTGTGTGGCGAATAGATGTTCGTCTGGAAATTCATCTTTCAGACTGTCTGAAGTTTTGTCTAGACGGATATGACTAAGGTGATCTGCAACCAGATTTTCAGTTCCCTTTTTGTCCCGTATCTCCACATCAAACTCTTGCAGTAAAAGAATCCAACGAATAAGACGTGGTTTTGCTTCCTTTTTCGACAACAAATACTTCAACGCAGCATGATCTGAATAAACTATGACATATGTGCCCAACAAATATGAACGGAACTTCTCTAGCCCAAAAACAACTGCCAATAATTCTTTTTCTGTTGTTGAATAGTTTTTCTGGGCGTCGTTTAGCATCATCGAAGCATAGTAAATCACATGCGGTGCTCTATTCATCCTTTGCCCCGAACAACACCTAACGATAGTCACTCGATCGCACATCATCTCAAATGGAAGACTCACCGAGGTCGGATTATTGGGCGTAAATTAGCTACTCCTTTAATTCGTCAAATGCTTTCCTACATGCTTCATCAAACTTGAACTCCACATCTTTTTGAAGTAACTTGCATAAAGGTTAAGTGGTATTTGAAAAATCTTTGATAAAGCGTCGATAGAAACCTGCATGTCTAAGAAAAGAACGCACTTCCCGTACACTTACGGGGTAAGGAAGAGATTCAATGATTTCTATCTTAGCCTTATCAACCTCAATTCCTTAGAAGACACTACATGGCCTAAGATTATCCTCGATCAACCATAAAATGGCATTTTCATAATTGAGAATCAAATTATTTTCAATGCAACGCTCTAAAATTTTCTCGGGGTTAATCAAGCAAGTATCAAAAGACTCACCATAAACCGTAAAGTCGCCCATAAAACTTCAATACAACCATCCACATAATCAGAAAAATACTTACCATACATCTTTGGAATGTGGCGGTGCATTACATAGTCCAAAAGGCATTCGTCGACACGTAAAGGTGCCAAAAGGACACGTGAAAGTCGTTTTCTCGGTCCTCCAGTGCAATGTAAATTTGATGATAACCCGAGTAACCATCTAAACAACAATAATGAGTTTTCCTCGCAAGTTTTTCAAGCATCCGTCAATAAAAGGAAGTGAAAATGATCTTTGCAAGTAACTGAATTTAATTTTCTAATCAATACAAACCTCCACCCATTTTGTACACGGGTAGGTACTAATTCACCGACGTGTTTTCTACCACAGATTACTCGGTCTTCTTAGGAACCACTTGTATTGGACTTACCCATTTACTGTCCGAAATTGGATAGATTATTCCAGCATCTAGGAGCTTCAGAATCTCCTTTTTGACTACCTCCATCATTGGTGGGATCTTCGTTGTGGCTGCCTTATTTCTTTAGCTCCATCTTCCAATAAAATTCGGTGCATACAAATTGATGGGCTAATCCCTTTCAAATCTGCCACAGTCCATCCAAAAGCATCTTTGTAAGTTTTCAAAATACTTAATAATTGCGTTTCCTGCAAAGATGTCAATGTGCTCGAAATAATAACAGGAAGAGTCTCATGCCCACCTAAATACACATATTTCAAGTTACCTGGAAGAGCCTTCAACTCCAATTTTGGTGGCTGTATGAGAGATGGCAACAACTTCGAATTATTTATATTGAGTTCCAGAAAACGTACCTGTTCCTCCAAGAATTGGCTCTGCTCTAAAATCTGGATAGTGTTATCCAGTTCTTCAGGAATTGCAAGAAAATCAGATAGTGTTTTTCCTTCCTGAATATCCAAGTTATTTTCCAATGCAGTCCATAACTTATCTGGTCCATCTAAACTGAATGTTTCCTGCACTAGAGTATCAAGAAAACTCACAGAAACAAAAGAATGATCATCATTAGGAAATTTCATGGCATCATAAATATTGAACTTAATCACATCACCATCAAACTCCATAGTCAAAGACCCATCATAGACATCAATTTTTGTTCAGGAAGTTTTAAAAAATGATCTTCCCAATAAAATTGGGACTGAAGTGGATGAATCTTGATTGCCCATCTGTAAGACATAAAAGTCAGCAGGAAAAAGCATATTTTCAACTTGAACTAGGACATCCTCAAGAACACCCTTTGGATAGGCATTAGATTGATCAGCAAGTTGGATTATGACACCAGTTTCTTTCAGAGGCCCCATATTCAAAGATTCATAAATAGATTAAGGCATAACATTAATCGAAGCACCTAAATCCAACAATGCTTTCTCAATTTCCAAATTACCTATTTTACAAGGATTGTGAACATACCGGATCTCGACATTTAGGAGGTAACTTCTTTTGGAACACTGCAGAAACATTCTCACCCAAATGCACCTTTTCATTGCCACTTAACTTTCTCTTTGAGGTACAAAGTTCCTTAAGAAATTTAGCATAACGAGGAATTTGTTTAATAGCATCAAGTAAAGGAATATTTACCTGTACTTTACATAAAGTTTCAAAAATTTCTTTCTGTTGCTCCTCCTTCTTCTCGCTTGGCAAAACCGCTAGGAAAAGGAGGTTGTACATCTGAACTTAGGCACGACAATGGAAGAATCACCCTCATTTTCTCTTGATTGCTTTGGAACTTCTTTCTACTTCTTCTTCCACCTCTCGCTTAGAAACCTTTGGGGTAGGTTCCTTTAACTCTTTTCCACTTCAAGTGTAATAGACATGCGCTCTTCTTTGGATTCATCTCAGTTGAGAAGGAAGCTTTCCAATTTTGTGCCTCAAATTTATTGATAACAATCGCCATTTGGCTCATTTGAGTCTCAAGATTCTGTATGTTGGCTTGTGTATCTTGCTGAAATTTCATGGAGTTCTGTTGAAAGTTCACAGTATTTGTGGCTAATGTCTTGACTATGTGCTCCAAAGAATTATTTGCACCAGAACTTTGTCCCATTTGCTGCCGCTGTCTAGGCACATAAGGCTGCTTATATGGCTGAAAATTAGAACTTGTTGGCCCTGATTATTGCCATAACGGAGATTTGGATGATGTCGCCAACCCGGATTATACATGTTTGAAAATGGGTATACTTTGTAGCGCCCCCTCACCATAGGGTACACACCGGGACACCCGTGGGTCGTACCGACGCATATCCCACAACAAGGAAGTGCTACCGCTCGCAACTATCACTAAATACTCGCATGGCATCAATATAATTAAACCGCAATAAGCAAATCACTAAAATTTAAAAGTCCAATTTCATTGCAATATCAATCCAAAATATAGACAAGTCTATCAGTCTCCTAAAGTCTCAACTGATTTCAAAAGGAAACCGATAAAACGTCTATACTAGGTCATCCTCAAAGTCACCCCGGTGACCGACACATGTGCATCGCTTCACTTGACCAAGAACCCGCACAAGCAGAAAACGTCATCTCGGAGCTAGAAACCTACTAACGCCGCTCGAAAAATATTAGCAATGTTGGGTGAGTTTGCGAACTCGGTGAGAAACCATCATCGATGGTTCACCCAACTCATGCATATACACATAATATATCGCCTAGTACACTTTAACGCAATTTAGAACACTGTACACAATTTACATATTTATACGATAACATAACTCAAACATATCACTTCACAATTGTCATACATCACACGATTCACAATTTCACTACGCAATGATGCATAATGTATGCAATTTCTCATTTTATGTCATTGTTGGGTGGCGTTAACACTTTCCCGATGGGCACTTTTCACAATGATCACAATTTCGGCAAGTAGGAGAGCCCTCTGGGTATGCACTATTTCCCTTTTTGGCCTTAGGCCTATTCATGGATATTCGAGCTTAAAACTCGCAGACATCGAATGCTTCACCACAATTGCTTAATTACCTCTTATAATCATGCCTAGCATGCACTAACACTTGCACAAATACTAGCACATATATTATCACTTCACTCACTTGTCACGATCGAACACTTACTCGTAACACTATACACTGATTCATAATCACAAGTATTCACATTAGCAACACATTCAAGACAATCACTCCACAATGAACACTTACTCATATTTGCAAAGACATTTGTATCACTCACATCGACAATTGATTCACACATTCACAAAGACATATCATCACATAAAGATCGAGGAACCAACTAGGTTACTCACCAGAACTTCCGAAAGCATCGCTCGAAGTACCAAAGAATATCCGTGGATCGACGATCCAACGACGCCTCTATAACAATACAAACGCATTCTCATCACTATATGCTCAATCAATAAGATTCACTAATGCACATGTCTCACATTTAAAATTATATGATGCATGATCATGATTTCCCAGCGCTTTAGTCCCATTCCGCTATCTCTCGATTCACAACCAAAATTCACTACTCACTAGGTCAATAACATCCATAAATTTCACAAATTTCTCATTTAAATTCTAATTATACTCCAATTGATAATACATAACTCTTAGGTCACTTAAGGAACCAGAATCAGCTCTTTTCCTATGATTGAGAACTCGCTAATTTAATTTCGAACTCTTATAATTTACCTCACTCAAAGACCTCTTTTCTAGATCATAACAACTCTGAATTACCCCAATCGAGGTCTACACTAAAAGATATACCCTAAAACCAATTCAATTTCTCTAAAATTTTCGTCCTCGTCGCGACCTCACTACGCCAGTGGCATTAAAGAGACACTCGGCGTGGGAACGTTCATGCATGAACAACTCTTCTACGCCACGCATGCGCTTAGCAATCACTGTCATGACGTTTAAATTGCTTGCTCGCGCGATGATCTCTCAACTCGCCACGATTTAACACGCCTTTTCTCGCCATGACGTGGCCTTCTTTACAGACGTCATGACGTGCGACCCAATCGTTTTCTCCGATCGTCATTTCCGCCATTAATACTCTTAAAACCTCCATAAAACACATTCAACTACCCCAGCTAACACATTAAATACCATAAATGCCATAAATAACCATAAATACAACATTAAACACAATAAACTTACCAAATCGAAGAATTGCACGGTAACCCTAAAATCACAAACTTCTGAAATTCCTCCAAGCTCAACTCCCACGGTTTTCACTCTCAATCCACACGAAACATCACCATCACTCAATCACAAGCAAAGCTTCCACAAGGAAGGAGAACCCAACGAAAATCTCCAAGGAAAAAATCAACGACACCAACACGAGGAGGAAGAAGATTTTAGCCCTAAGTGAAAAGTCTTCTAATTTCAAGCATAAGGTATATATATATATGGCTAATTTAGACCTATAGATCACAGTCCTCAAATTCATTTAATCTCAGTCTCTAAATTTCAATGGCTCTTCACAATAATTCTTAAACTCACAAATCTAAATTTTCCAAGCCATTTACCACTCACTTTCGAAACCGGAATCACAATCATCAGTCTCTAAGCATTTTCTCGGTCCGAACTCATAGCTCTAAAAATTTCAAAAAAATTCTCATAAATCCTCAAAAATATAAAACACAAAGTCCTATACTCAATTCTCAATTTCCAACTCTCAAGATTCAATTTTCACTCAACTCTGATTTCCAAACCTAATAAATCATATCTAACACATTTATAAAATTCACAATTCAACTCATAATCACAATTAAATGCTGGAACAATCATGAATGCATGTCACTATGTATGCATGTGCAATTAACTCATTTATCGCTGATGCAGAGGCAAAAATGCACGTGCAGTTCAATTACGAAAGCACCCCACTAACCCATCCAAATTATCGATATGTCCTTCACGCCAGTAGCGGATGTTACAATTCTTCCTCCTAAATAAAAATTTCGTCCGAATTTCATACTGACCGGTCGAATGATGAGGGTAGTCGCCTCCTCGTGCTCCTCGCCTCCTAAGTCACTTCCTCTGATGAGTGATTCTTCCATAGGACTTTCACCAATGGAATCACCTTGCTCCTCAATTGCTTGACCACGATCCGATAATCTGTACTGGCTCCTCAATATAACTCAGATCACTAGCTATCTCAATCTCTTGAGTAGGAATTACATGAGTCGGGTCTGAGCGGTATCTCCGGAGCATACTCACGTGAAATACATCGTGCAACTCGACATCTCACTAAGCAAAGCCAATATATAGGCCAACGGTCCAATCCTCTCGAGAATCTCATACGGACCGATATATGGGACTCAACTTGCCCTCACGGCCAAATCTCAAGACTCCTCTCCAAGGTGACACTGAGGAACACTCTCGCCTACATCAGACTCCATCTCTTCACGATCTTGATCCACATAACTCTTCATCTATCCCGAGCCGCCTTGATGCAACTCGAATCGGCCTCACTTTATCCATCAGATCTGGATCATTTCGGGGCCCTCAAGCATCCTCACACCCTCTTCATCCCAAAGAAGAGGTGATCTACACGGTCTCCCATACAAGGCCTCATACGGTGCCATCCCAATATCGCCTGCATCGATTATTGTACGCAAACTCGATCAGAGCCAAGTACTGGTCCCAAGCACCTCTGAACTCTAATACACAAGCTCTCAGCATATCCTCAACAGTCTTGATTGTCCTCTCACTCTGCCCATCTGTCTGAGGATGAAATGTTGTACTAAAGTTCAACCTTGAACCCAAAGCTGACTGTAGACTCCTCCAGAACCTCGAAGTAAATCTGGGATCCCTATCTAACACTATCGATACTGGGACCCCATGTAGTCGCACAATCTCTGCCACATACTTCTGGGCCAACTGGTCGAGAGTATTATTCTCTCGCACTGGCAAGAAGTGAATCGATTTGGTCAACCGGTCCACTATGAACCAGATCGCATCATGCTGCCTCGGCGTCCTAGGCAACCCCATAATAAAATCTATGGTGATTCGCTCCCATTTCCACTCCAGAATGGGTAACGAATGCAATCTCCCAACTGGGGCCTGGTGCTCAGCCTTGACCTACTGGCACGTCAAACACCGAGAAACGAACTCTGCTACTTGCCTCTTCATACCTGGCCATCAGAAATGCAACTTAAGGTTATTATACATCTTGGTAACACCAGGGTGCATCGCATAAGCGGCCACATGCGCTTCCTCCAAAATCTCTCGTCTCATATCATCAACATCTGGCACACACAATCTCTGACCCATCCAAAGAGTCCCATCTCTCAACTCAAAATCAGCAGTCAACCCTGATCCGACTCTATCCATCAGTCTCACTAACACTGGATCTCGATCCTGCAACATCGGTCTAAGCCTCAAAGTAGCAATCAAGGCTCCATCCTGAGCCAAATCCATCTGCACATCAAGCGCTCTCAATTGAATCAGGCTAGGCAATCTCTCAATCTGAATCTGAGCTACACTGATATGAGATCTCCTACTTAACGCATCTGCCACCACATTGGCTTTCCCTGGATGATACTCAATCGTGCAGTCATAGTCCTTCAACAGCTCAATCCATCTCCTCTGTCTCAGATTCAACTCTCTCTGACTCAACAGATATCTCGAGACTCTTATGATCGGTGAAGATCCGAACGCTCTCCATACAAATAATGTCTCCAGATCTTGAGCAAACACCATCGCAGCCCAACTCTAAATCATGCCTTTGGATAATTCCTCTCATGAGACCTTAACTGTCTTGAGGCATACGCTATAACTCTCTCATGCTGCATCAGAACACTGCCTAATCCCTGCTGCGACGCATCACTAAATACCTCGAAACCTCCGGACCCTAACGGCAAAGCTAACACTGGTGCCGTAGTCAATCGATGCCTAAACTCCTCAAAGCTCCTCTGACACTCATCAGTCCACCTAAAAGCCACATTCTTCCTTAGAAGTTTTGTCAAAGGGGCTGAGATCACTGAAAACCCCTCGACAAATCTCCGGTAATATTCTGCTATACCGAGGAAACTCCTCAACTTTGACACGTTCCTCGAAACCTCCCAACTCCGCACTGCCTCAATCTTGTGAGGATCCACCTGGATACCCTCAACAGACACAATGTGTCCTAAGAACAACACCTCATCCAGCCAAAATTCACACTTAGTGAATTTGGCATACAACTGCCTCTCTCTCATGATCTGTAACACAATCCTCAGATGCTCCGCATGCTCCTGTCTACTCTTCGAATGCACTAAAATATCGTCAATGAACACAATCACAAACTGATCGAGGTAGGGCTGAAATACCTTATTCATCAAGGCCATGAAGGTTGCCGGGACATTGGTCAACCCGAACGGCATCACTAAGAACTCGAAATGCCCATACCTGCTCCTGAAAGCACTCTTAGGCACATCGGCCTCTGCAATCCTCAACTGATAATACCCAGATCTCAAATCAAACTTAGTAAACACTTGAACTCCCTGTAACTGGTCAAATAGATCATCGATCCTAGGCAGTGGGTACTTATTCTTGACAGTAACCCGATTGAGCTACCTATAATAAATGCACAGCCTCAAAGTCCCATACTTCTTCTTCACGAATAACACTGGAGCTCCCCACGGCGAAACACTGGGCCTAATAAATCCCTTATCCAACAGCTCCTGCAACTGAGCCTTAAGCTCCCTCAGTTCCACCGGTGCCATCCTATATGGAGGTATAGATATAGGAGCGGTACTGGGAACGAGGTCAATCCCAAACTCCATCTCCCGATTCGGTGGCAAACCTGGTAACTCATCGGGGAACACATCCGGAAATTCCCTAATCACGGGAATATCCTGCAACCTCTGCTCAATCCTTGTGTCCACCACATGAGCCAAAAACGCCTCACAACCACTCCGCATCAATCTCAAATCACTCATAAAGGAAATCATCCCAGCTGGCACTGCCTGACTAACACCTCGAAAAACAACTCTAGGCTGACCAGGAGATTCTAACACGACCTCCTTAGTATAACAATCCATCATGACCCTCATGCCAGTAAGTCATCCATCCACAGAATCGATCAATCTCTCAAAGACAAAACTATCAGTGCACTTTCGACTCAACTCGCCGATCAATCACTATCGGACACCCCTGCGAGACCTCACCCAAAGCAAAGAGTACTACCCAAAGGCGTACTCACCTGCAACCCACACTGCAATCTCTCCCTCTCACAATGCAGTCTACATGCCACATGCGGTGCAATGAAAGAATGAGTGGATCCAGGATCCATCAATGCATATACTTCAAAACCAGAAATCGAAAGCATACCCGCAATAACATCTGGAGACTCCTGAGCCTCCTGCCGAGTCATAGCATAGACTCTAGCACAGGGATAGCGCCGCACACTCATCCCTCGACCTCACTACAGATCCCTCAGCTCGGCCTCGGCCTCGACCTCGACCTCGGCCTCGACCTCGACCTCGGCCTCGGCCTCGGCCTCGACCTCGACCTCTCCAACCAGATCCACCTCCACGGCTCTGCTGCACCGAGGTAGTACTGCCTGATCTACTAGTCGTAGCGGACTGGGCCTCTACAGTAAAAGGACACTCTCGGAGCTGATAGTCCATGGAGCCACACTTGAGACACGCTCCGATAAATCTCCAACACTCCCCACTGTGTCTCCTCTCACAATACTCACATAGCGGGATCATCTGGCCTGAACCTCTAGCCCTGCTACGGCCACCACTAGACTTAGCAAATCTGCCCCTCCGCCCAAATCTGGACTGTCTACCACCTCCAGACGACCTGAAGGTCCTGCTCTGACGCTTGCTAAACCCTCTACTAGCACTGCCCTGACTATCACTGGGCCTCTTGCCCCTGGGTCCCGATCCACCAGTCGATGACAAAGAATCGCTGCTCAATCCTCATAGCTACTGCCCTCAACTCAATAAATGTACCTATATTCGATCGGGCCAATCTGGTACGGATCTCCATATTAAGTCCCCCCTCAAACCTCTGACACCTGTCAAACTCTGAGGCAATCAAAGCAGACGCATAAGCCGACAGCTCATTGAACTTGACCTCATAGTCTGCCACTGACATCGACCCCTGTCTTAGCTCAAGAAACTCCTGCATCTTCATCTCTAAATACACCTTGGGCATGAAATTATCCTTGAATGCCCTCAAAAAATCATCCCAAGTCAACATGCAGGGCCTGGAAGAACTGCCCGGAACAGTCTTCCACCACTGAAAAGCCGAACCCTGAAGCAAAGACACTACATAGTCAAAGCGCTCCTCAGAGTCGCAGTCTGTAGCATCCCACTCCCGCGAGACCCGAACCCAACATCGACGGTGATATCCGAGCCCGCGACCCGCGAGGGTGGTATGCTAGAGCAGTCAATGCAGTTTAAAAACTCATTATGATATTTTTTTCTTTTTGCAACCAGTCGAGTGCGCGGAAATAAAAATAAACGATTCGAGCCCGTGATACGAAAACCCATTTTAGTCATACACTTTATGAAATATCATTTTTCAAACAATATTTATCAATTAGGGCCCTCAAACAATTCAGTACCATTTTTGTGGAATCTAAATTTACACATAAGTCAAAATGACACAAATGCATACGTGAACTGATCCCGACTTCAAACACCGACTCTCTTGCAGTAATCATACTCCCGGTTTACTAACGGGGTACTCTTCAATTCCTGAAAAATAGTTGCAATGTTGGGTGAGTTTGCGAACTCAATGAGAAACCATCATCGATGGTTCACTCAACTCATGCATATTCAGATAATCACACTAAATCATATATTATCACAATCAAGAATCACATGCACTCCAATTTCGCGATTATCGTGCAAGACGCCTTTCATACAATTCACATTTAAACATTCATATATGCAATATGCACACGTGACTCTTCTCATTTTGTTACGGTGTCAGGACCGAGCGCCTATCAAGATTCAAGAATCGACGCGTCTAGGGAGTAGGAGAGCCCTCAGGGTATGCACTAACTCCCTCGAGCTCGAGGCTCGATTCAAGATGCTGATGTTTGGTGGGCTGAAGCCACGATACTGATGAGCCTGTGGTATCCGAGCACTGCGTGGGAGAGCCCTCAGGGTATGCACGACCTCAGGGGGCAAGCGATACCACGGCATTACGTTGGCTGCAATTATGCATGAATGCATATGTCACTTTCCTTTTCAGTCATTTTCTATTTCGATACCATTTTCCATTTCTCTCGGACCTTTGGTCCGGTATTTCAATCATATGCAGATTTAATTCATTTCACTAATACATTTACCATTCAATTTCGCTAATGCATTCATACACATTTATTCACATTTGCACTTCTATATCACATTTCAATATTTCGAACACCCATGGTCCGAAATCAATTAAAAGTAATCACATATATCCAACCTTAACTCCACATGGCATCTGTGCAATAAATTAAACACATATAGGTTGAGAAACCAACTAGGTTACTCACCTGTACTTTCTAGCTAATATCTGGAAGTCTCAGTAACATCGGAAGATCGACGCTTCAAATGTGCCTCTATGATAATCAGAAAATATAACCATTACCTTTTGTCTAATCAGAACTATTTAATAATGCATATGAAGCAATTTGCAGGTGCACAATGCATGTTCATGATATTCCCGGCCCTAATCCTATTTTTTTCCATTAGAAAAATCCGTCTAAAAATTATAAACCTATTGGCGCTGACGGTGCTCAATTCGGACCTCTATAGGTCCCCAATTAAATAAAACAGTGATTAACGGTCCATTACCCGGGGCCACGTCAATTTCCCGTCTAAAAATTCTCAATTTATCACAAAATGAAATTCAATATGACACAAATCCGATGCCTCAAGAACCAGGTCAATCGGACGACGGACGGAAAAGAAATTGACAAAAGAATCACCAAATACCAAATAATCAAATAATAATAAATAAGAAAACTAGCTCATGAGGCGGCGTCGCCTCATGAGTCCGACTGATCCGGCCTCGTCGCTAGGGCGAGGCGCCGCCTAGCGATGCCGCCCATCGAGCCTCACACTAGGGCGAGGCGTCGCCTAGTGATTGGGCATGATTCCACATTCCCATTCCCTTTTTTCCTGATTTCTAATCCAAATTCCAACACTCATAGCTCTTGGCACACAATTCAGAAAAATATAATTCATACCTTGTTGGAAAGATCATAAAAACCTCTACCATTCTCAAGAAGACCATTTTCCCAAATTCCATCTCAATAAATTTAGAAAAATCAACAAAGCAATCAGGTCATATATGCTGTACTGCGTTCACAGACCTACAAATGTAAACTTCCATGCAAAAATTCACCCTTCTAACATTACAAATTAACAACACCTATTTCACACAAATTTGAAGCCAACATCCCAAAGTTTCATTGGGCACAAACCTCACCTCATTTTCTCATCTACACAATTAGTTATGATCAAAATATTACAATAGGTCAAAGATTCATTTTCCAGCTTTCAACATTAACCTAACTCCTATCACTTCTAATATCAATAACCCATCACTAAGCATCCACTTAAACCTCTAATTCAGCCACAAAATTATCACAACATTTATTTGTATACTTAAACAAACTTTGGCAGCACATACACAATTAACTTTCATTACTTTTCCATGCATCAAACCTTGCAAACTCAATCCAAAACCAAGCCAAATCAATGGAAACCTTATTCATTCATTCATCCATACACAAGCATATATTTAAACCCATTTAAACCTACCCTTATAATGATCAAATAAATGCTCAAAGGATTCCCATGCATGCTTCTAACTACCAAAAGAATAAGTACAAACACAACTCTTACCTTGATCAAGTTGTAAGCTCTCAATTCTTCAAGTATCTAACTCAAGCTTCCAAGCTTCAACCACTTCTTTACCTCTCACCAATACTCACGGCTATAACTCTAATACATATCTTACAAGACTTAAATTTTGTCTTGGTTGCAACTAAAGAAGAGGCAAGCAAGTAGCAAGAAGAATTCCAACTATGAGAGGAGAAGAGACAATCGAAGGAGAACAACCATGATGGAAGAAGCAAAGCCACGGATGAGAGATCACTTTTTGCTTCCAAAACAATTTGTATTATTCTTTCAAGGGAGCAAAGTCGTGGATGAGAGTAGAGAATAAGACAAAGTCATTAAATATGCCAAGACACTTGGTCTATTAAGGGAAAAAGACAAAATGTGGATATGATTTAAAAATCCTAAAGAAATCGGACCCATTCTAGGCCCATAGCCCAAATTTCAATCTCAAAATAATATATCCAAAAAGACAGTACCATTTGGTCGCAATTTTCGCCAGAAAATTGACCTGGGTTAAATCATAGCGATTTTTTCCGGTCCGAAATTTAAAAATTCTCCGAATCATTTTTTTTGAAAATTACCTAAATTTCCCAAAATTGTAAAACATATGACAGTCCACTCCCAATAATTTTTCAAACACGAAAACCGCATTTTCCACTACAAAAACACATTTAGGCCATTTACCGACGATTTTGCCAGTCCGAATTTTCTCCAGGAAAATTTCAGAAAATTCAATAAATCCCTAAAATGTAAAACACTCAATGGCGTACTCAATATAATTTCCAAGTACAATAATCCCATAAATTTCACAAAAGATCTCAATTTGAAACCTGTTTAAAATGTCATGAATGCATGTATACCATGTGCAAGTGCAACAAACCATCAATCATAGAGGCTATATGTTGTATGTGCATGCCGAGATATAATTTAATACTTCTAACCCGTCCTAAATTATCAAAATACCCTTCCCATCGGTGATGGGATGTTACACAGTCCATCTGATCGAGGACTCTCTCTGTCCTCTCTAACCATCTCTCAGCCTCTGCAGGGTCGGTGCTGCCATAGAAGTCAACCGCTCCCTGCTTACGCAATCTATCATACCTCCTCTCCCATCTCACGGGAACTCTGGGAGGCAACTCATCAGGATGAGGCACAGGGGACTCTCTACTAGCTCCCACGGATCCTAGGTCAGCTGATTGATCCCCTTGTTCTCCCAGAACGGATGACCTACAATTAACAAGAATCTGATCAATTTCTGCTTTTCTCACTGAAATTCAAGCCTAAAATACACTATGCCCAAAAGATGTCAAACCATGCTCGATACCACCTAATGTAGCGCCTCACCATAGGTACACACCGCCTTGGTGGGTCGCACTGACGATATCCCACAACAAGGAAGTGCTACCGCTCGCAACTATCACTAAATACTCGCATGGCATCAATATAATTAAACCGTAATAAGCAAATCACTAAAATTTAAAACTCCAATTTCATTGCAATATCAATCCAAAATATAAACAAGTCTATCAGTCTCCTAAAGTCTCAATACAGTAGCCCAAAAAGGAAACTGATAAAAACGTGTATACTAGGTCATCCTCAAAAGTCGCCCCAGCTGACCGACCTGTGTGCCATCGCTTCACTTGACCAAGAACCCGACAAGAGAAAACGCGTCTATCTCGGGAGCTAGAAACCTACTAACGCCTCAAAAATATTAGCAATGTTGGGTGAGTTTGCGATTCGGTGAGAAACCATCATCGATGGTTCACCCAACTCATGCATATACACATAATATATCGCATAGTACACTTTAACGCAATTTAGAACACTATACACAATTTACATATTTATACGATAACATAACTCAAACATATCACTTCACAATTGTCATACATCACACGCATTCACAATTTCACTACGTAGTCAGATGCATAATGTATGCAATTTCTCATTTTATTTCATTGTTGTGACTGAGCGTTAACACTTTCCCGATTAGGGCACTTTTCACAATGATCACAATTTCGCAAGTAGGAGAGCCCTCCGGTATGCACTATCGCCCACTCATTTTAGTGGATAGGAGAGCCCTCGGGTATGACTATTTCCTTTTGGCCTTAGCCTATTGATGGATATTCGAGCTTAAAGCTCGCGACACCGAATGCTTGATCCTGTTGCTTAATTACCTCTTATAATCATGCCTAGCATGCACTAACACTTGCACAAATCACTAGCACATATATTATCACTTCACCACTTGTCACGATCGAACACTTACTCGTAACACTATACACCGATTCATAATCACAAGTATTCACATTAGCAACACATTCAAGACAATCACTCATAATCGAACACTTACTCATATTTGCAGCACATTTATCTCACATTTGTATCACTCACATTGACAATTGATTCACACATTCACAAAGACAGATTATCACACAAAGATCGAGGAACTAACTAGGTTACTCACCAGTAACTTCCGAAGCTCTCGCTGGAAGTACAAAGAATATCCGTGGTGATGATCCAACGGCGCCTCTATAACAATACAAACGCATTCTCATCACTATATGCTCAATCAATAAGATTCACTAATGCACATGTCTCACATTTAAAATTATATGATGCATGATCATGATTTCCCAGCTTTAGTCCCATTCCGCTATCTCTCGATTCACAACCAAAATTCACTACTCACTAGGTCAATAACATCCATAAATTTCACAAATTTCTCATTTAAAATCTAATTATACTCCAATTGATAATACATAACTCTTAGGTCACTTAAGGAACCGTAATCACTCTTTTCCTATGATTGAGAACTCGCTAATTTAATTTGAACTCTTATAATTTACCTCACTCAAAGACCTCTTTTCTAGATCATAACAACCAAATTACCCCGATTGGAGGTCTACACTAAAAGATATACCCAAAACCAATTCAATTTCTCTAAAATTTACGTCCCTCATGGCGACCTCATTTCATCACATGGCGCATAAAGGGACACTGTCGGCGATGGGAACATTCGCCACATGGCGAACAACTCTTTCGCCTCGCCCATGGCGCCTAGCAATCACTGTCATGGCGTTTAAATTGCTTGCTCGCATGCTAACACGCTTTTTTCTTGTGGCGTGGCCCCTTTACAAACGTCGCGACGTGCGACCCAATCGTCTTCTCCGATCGTCATTTCCGCCATTAATACTCTTAAAACCTCCATAAAACACATTCAACTACCCCAGCTAACACATTAAATATCATAAATGTCATAAATAACCATAAATACAACATTAAACACAATAAACTTACCAAATCGAAGAATCGCACGGTAACCCTAAAATCACAAACTTCTGAAATTCCTCCAAGCTCAACTCCCACGGTTTTCACTCTCAATCCACACGAAACATCACCATCACTCAATCACAAGCAAAGCTTCCACAAGGAAGGAGAACCTAGAAAATCTCAAGGAAAAATCAACGACACTAACGCGAGGAGGAAGAAGATTTTTACTAAGTGAAAAGTCTTCTAATTTCAAGCATAAGGTATATATATATATGGCTAATTTAGACCTATAGATCACAGTCCTCAAATTCATTTAATCTCAGTCTCTAAATTTCAATGGCTCTTCATAATAATTCTTAAACTCACAAATCTAAATTTTCTAAGCCATTTACCACTCACTTTCGAAACCGGAATCACAATCATCAGTCTCTAAGCATTTTCTCGGTCCGAACTCATAGCTCTAAAAATTCTAGAAAAATTCTCATAAATCCTCAAAAATACAAAACACAAAGTCCTATACTCAATTCTCAATTTCCAACTCTCAAGATTCAATTCTCACTCAACTCTGATTTCCAAATCCAATAAATCATACCTAACACATTTATCTCAAAATTCACAATTC
Source organism: Erythroxylum novogranatense (assembly GCA_029891385.1). Lineage (NCBI taxonomy): Eukaryota > Viridiplantae > Streptophyta > Magnoliopsida > Malpighiales > Erythroxylaceae > Erythroxylum > Erythroxylum novogranatense. The sequence continues at coordinate 7,690,502 of CM057230.1, read as the reverse complement.
AACTCATAATCACAATTAAATGCTGGAACAATCATGAATGCATGTCACTATGTATGCATGTGCAATTAACTCATTTATCGCTGATGCAGAGGCAAAAATGCACGTGCAGTTCAATTACGAATGCACCCCACTAACCCATCCAAATTACTGATATGTCCTTCACATCGGTAACGGGATGTTACATACTTCCTCTGAGGTTGTCCCAAATAATCACCCATTACCTTAGCTTCTTCAACATGGTCTTCTTGTAAAGTAGGACACATATCTGTAGGATGGCCAACCATAGAAAAAATTCTACAAGTCTTAACTTCCTCTTTCCTAGATACCACAAGTTGACGCACCAAAGAAGTCAAATCATCTAGTCTTCTTTCCAATGACGAAACTCCCATCTCATTAACATGTCTTGAACCATAATCATTTCGAGCTCCAAATTGTTGAGAGTTAGAAGCCATAGTTGAGATTAATTCCCATGCAGCTGTTGGTGTTTTATCAACTAGCGCTCCTCCACTTGCAGCATCTATCATACTCCTCTCAGTTGGTGAAAGACCTTCATAAAAGTATTGAATCAACAGTTGCTCGTTGATTTGATGATGAGGGCAACTTGCACACAACTTTTTAAATCTCTCCCAATATTCATATAATGACTCTCTGTTGTTTTGTCGAATGCCACAAATTTCTTTTCTGATATTGGCGGCCCTGGCAGCTGGGAAAAATTTCTCCAAAAATAACTTCTTCATCTCCGCCCATTCTCTAACACTTCCAGCAGGTAAATAATATAATCAGTCTTGGGCATCGTCCTTCAAAGAAAAGGGAAAAGCCCTCAGCTTTATCTGCTCTTCAGTGACATTTGTAGGCATCATCCCCATACAATCAGCATCAAACTCCTTCAGGTGCTTATAAGGATCTTCTCCCAATGTTCCTCGAAAAGTGGGTAACAAATGAATCAATCCCGACTTCAGCTCAAAAGTGTTGTTATCACCCAAAATTGGAAAAGTAATGCAATGAGGATGTCGGTCCTCAGTTGGAGCAACCAGTTGGCGTAAAGTACGATTTTCATCCATGTTTCTTTCCCTCTGTCGTTCTTCTCTCAATACTTGTCGTCTTTCTTTTGTCTGCTTTTTTAATTCCTTTGTTGTTTTCTCACTTTCAGGATTGTACTGTAAACTCTCAGATTGATTCGAACGCGTAACGTACATAAAGCGTCAAAATTTCCCCGGCAACGGTGCCAAAATTTGGTGAATGCTGTCGCCTGCAACCAAATATAAAAAGAAACCCACTTCCTGCAATACAAATTAATGTAGTAGTGGAAAGTCGGGATCGTTCCCACGAGGAATTCAGACGTTAGTAGTTACGCAACAAAAAATGGGGGTTTTGCAATTTGGGATTTAAAGAGAAATTAATTGGAAATTGAAATTGAAAAATAACTAGAAACAAAATAATGAGAATTTAACAATCAATAGAAATAAATCTTGGTTTTCGGTCTCCTTCGTTATTGAATTTGCGTTGATCATCGACACTAAAAATAAACAATTTATTAGTTCAGCATTCATCGTGGTAAATTTCTTTACCTATTTTCTCTTATGTTTAATCAACCAAAACATGTATTTGAATTAACCCTTATTAATTAATAACCTGGATACGAACTCAAATTTAATGAAATAATTGCTTTACGAATCAAGAAAATCGACGAACTAAACAACATACATACGATGTACATTTAGCCTAGATGATTATTTTTCCTAGAACCATGTCCCTAACGTAGTAGACAAAAATCATAGTCGCTACTTTTGATTAAAAGAATTGAACGTCAACCTTTTTAATCTAGCGATTGATTGAATAAAAATACAAACTAGTTGCGCACCTAGCTGTCAAATTAAACAATCAAACAATGACCCAGAAAAATAATTGATACTTGACTAATAAATTGATTGAAATAAAGAACAAAAGTCTCACACCAAGCAATATTCAATAACTAGGATTCCATACACCAAGAAATAAAATTTAGTTACCCAATATCATAATTTCCCTATCTATTCCAAACGTTGAAACTGTCGTAGGCATTCTTCTATTCTCTTATCTGCGGCGACCTCCAAGATTTGATTCTACTTTGCTCTCTTGGCTTTTCTTTTCATTCCTCTCTTATGTGTTCCACGCTGCTACTCTCTTCACGTTTCCTCCAGATTTTGTTAACTCACAGCTCCTCTCTCTTTCACGTTAACGCACACTCTCTTTCACTCACCCAATAGTTCACGCCCACAGCTCACCACTCTCTTGGTTTTTCTTTTATTTTTGCCCAGCTCCAGCTTACGCTACTCACCTTCAGCTCTTCTTCCTGTAGTTGATTTATGGATCCATTAAAAACCCTCTCCAGCTGCAAACGCACAAGCTTATGCGTTTTTCTCCTCCTTGTCTACTTTTGGTTGCTCCTTTATGGCTTATTTCTGGCCGCAGCTATGCGTGTCTCCTGTAGCTAATTCATGGACTCTTCATTTAATTTGTTGTCTCCTTCCGTATGTCGCGTGTCTCCCTTGTTATAATTGATGTACTCTTTATTTATTATCCCATTTAATTGTTGTCCGTAGCCCTCCTTGCTGTTTCTGTTGTTTTATTTCCTTTGTCTACTGTTGCTTGATTGGACAAATAAGGGTCTCTTCACTTAAAACCTCAGCTGCTCTTCCTTGTGCGTCTTCTCCACTGCGTGCTTGTCCTCCACGTGAAGCTCTCCAGCGTGCTATTGTTCCTTGTTTTATTCTTGTGTCTTCTGTAGCTTTTTCTCCCACTGTAGCTTGATTAGACCATTAAGGGTCTCAATCAATTAAAACATTTGCTTCTGCCTTCACTTGTTCTCTGCCTTCCAAAACGACGCCTCCTTTAGCTTTTTGCTCCTTGTTTTCACGCAATCTCTTGGTCCACGTCCCTCTTGATTTATTTCTCATTTCATGCTCCCCTCACGTGATGTCCCTGTGGCTTGTTGTCTCCATGGGTCATGTTATACGTGTCTTTGACAATTAAAATGCCACCCAACACGCTTCTGATTTAATTTCTCTCTTGCATGATTTTTGTGCCTGAGTTATGCGTGGCTGCACTGTGGCTCTAGCGTCTACTGCTTCAATTTAATTTGCTAGGCCAATTTGCTCTCAATGTTGTTCAGTTGATAAGACATTTAATTTACAACCTCACCAAGCCTTCCAACTTCGTCGCTTTGGGCTGTCTTGCTTTTGCATTTTAAGCTTCTGGTTGTTGCACGAGGCCACGTCTAATTAGGGTCAACATCTAATTCAACCCTTTTTTTTTTCTCAACATTGTTGCGGTTCTTTTTATTTGGTTCCAAAATGCACCTTGACATAAAACAAAATTAATTCTCATTAAGTATAACTTCAAACCTCACGAATAAAGAACATTAACACACAAAAAGATAGAAAATAATGACACTAACAATCTATGTAGATTCCGAGCAATGGCGAGGGAGGGTCCCAAGGATCTTGTCTTGGTGACCCGACCGACCGTAGTCGATCTATGGAGATGTCGAGCGAGGGTCCCAAGGATCTTGTCTTGGCGACCCGAACGACCGTAGTCGATCTATGTAGATGCCGAGCGATGGCGAGCGAGGGTCCCAAGGATCTTGTCTTGGCGACCCGACCGACCGTAGTCGATCTATGGAGATGCCGAGCGATGGCTAATTGGATTTTCTACTCTTTGCCGCATATAATGGAACTTTTATTGCCAAGAAATTTGAAAACCCCTTTATTGATGATAATGAGGGCGTGGGCCGTTAAAAAACCTGTCTGGCAGGGACAGGAAAAAGGTTCCCACTTGTTGTATACAAAAACGGTAATAAGCAAAGACTAACTAAAATAAAACTTATCTATTGGTAGAACGCCTTCAAGTTTCGAGAGTTTCAAGGCCTTGGTAGAACCTTCCCTTTCGCATCGTGTAGGATGTAAGAGTCGTGCCCGGCTTGCTTGATCACTCGATAGGGTCCTTCCTACGCCTGTCCGAGCTTTCCTGGATACTTCGCAGCCGCCTCGGCCTTTCGCAGGACGTACCCGCCCCGAAGGTCATCCTGAACGATGTTTCCCCTGTGGCTCCGTTCTGTGTGGTTCTGTATGCCCACAATACTTCGTCTAATTCTTCCACCCAAGTCCTTCGTCCGTCTAGGCGTTTCTTGAGAGCACTCATTATTTTTTTTGTTGGTATTCTCCGCAAGGCCGTTGCTCTGAGGGTGAGCTACTGATGTTAACTGTAGTCTTATCTTTAGTCAGTCGCAGAAATCTCTGAACTTATCGTTGTCGAACTGTTGACCGTTGTCCGCAACCAGCACCATAGGCATCCCGAAGCGAGTTAGTATATTTTTCTTTACGAAACTCTCCACTTTCTACTCAGTAATTGTGGCGATCGCTTCCGCTTCTACCCATTTGGTAAAGTACTCCACTGCCACTATCAGGAACTTCTTCTGTCCGGGACCGAGAGGGAAGGGACCCAGTATATCCATTCCCCATTGAGCGAACGGGATAGGATGACTCACAATTTTCATCCTCTCGGTCAATTTGGTGAGACAATTCTTTGTTTCTCTGGCAGGCCTCACATCGGTCGACTTTCTCCTGGCAGTCTTTCCTCATCGTCGGCCAGTAATACCCCTGTCTGATCAGCCTATGGGCTAACATTCTGCCTCCTACATGGTTGCCACACATTCCTTCGTGGACTTCGGTCATTGCTTGTTCTGCCTCTTCTTCGTTCAAGCATCACAGTAGTGGCCAGTCATATGATCACTTATATAGGGCATCGTTTATGATCGCGTATTCAGCCGCCTTTATTCTCAATTTCTTGGCCTCTGAGGTGTTTTCCAGTTGTGTTCCCTCTAGGAGATACCATCTGATCGGTTCCATCCAACTCGATCGACCGGTATTTACATCAAGAACTTCCTTGGCTTTTTGAATGCTAGGACGATCTAGTCGTTCGACTAGAACGTTATTTTTGGCATCTCGATCGGAGGCCATCTTGGAGAGCGCATCCGCTTTAGCATTCTGAGCTCGTTCTATCCTGTTGATCGAGTACTGCTCGAAATTACTTAACTCCCGCTTTACTAGTTCCAGGTACTCGATCATGCTGTTTCCCTTGGCTTCATACTGTCCGGTGACTTGGTCGACCATCACTTGGCTATCACTATATATCTTTAGATGCTTTACCTCCATTTCCTTAGCCAGTTGGAGACCGGCTATCAGAGCCTCATATTCTCCCTCGTTATTGGAGGCCTTGAATTCTAGCCGAAGGGCATATTCCACCTTCTCTTCCATATGCGGGTCGATTAATACCACTCCTGCTCCGCATCCTTCAGCGTTGGACGACCCGTCAACGAACAAGCTCCAGGCAAGGAATTGCTCACCCTTCGAGCTGGGCTGGCTCATCTCTGCAATGAAGTCCGCCAACACCTGTGCCTTAATCGTCGTCCGGGGCTTGTATTGTATGTTGAACTCTCCCAACTCTACCGCCCACTTTATTAGTCGACTCGAAGTTTCGGGCTTTTGAAGGCACTGCCTGAGGGGTTGGTCGGTCCATACCTCAATGGTATGACTTTGGAAGTAGGGTCTTAGCTTCCGTGCCGCCATTATCAAGGAGAGGGCTAGTTTTTCTATAGGCGCATACCGCGTTTCTGGTCTGGTCAACACTTTACTGACGTAGTAGATCGGGCGCTGCTCATTTCCCTCCGATCGAACAAGTACTGCGTTGATCGATCCTTCCGTAACTGCCAAATATAAAATCAGATTCTCTCCCTCTACCGGGATTTGCAGGATAGGCGGGCTAGACAAGTATTGCTTTAAGTGTTGAAAAGCTTTCTCGCATTCATCCGGCCATTGGAACTGGGTCACATTCGCTTTCCTCAAAATTTTGAAAAATGGGAGGCACTTGTCTCCCAATCTTAAAACGAACCTGCTTAGAGAGACAGAGGAGATAGATAGAGTTGCTTAAGGATTACGACTGCACGATTGAGTATCATACAGGGAAGGCTAATGTGGTTGCGGATGCATTGAGTAGGAGATCTCATATCAGTGCAGCTCAGATTCAGATTGATAGATTGTCTAGTTTGATACAGTTGAGAGCTCTGAATGTGCAGATAAATTTTGGTCAAGATGGAGCTCTGATTGCTACTTTGAGGCTTAGGCCGATGCTGCATGACAGGATCAAGAGAGTTCAAGATCAGGATCCTGTGTTGGTGAGATTGATTGATAGAGTCAGATCTGGATTGTCTTCTGATTTTGAGTTGAGAGATGGGACTCTTTGGATGAGACAGAGGTTATGTGTTCCAGATATTAATGGGTTGAGGCGAGAGATTTTAGAGGAGGCGCATGTAGCTGCTTATGCTATGCATCTTAGTGTTACCAAGATGTATCGCACTGTTAAGTTGCATTTTTGGTGGCCAGGTATGAAGAGGCAGGTGGCAGAATATGTTTCTCGGTGTTTGACGTGCCAGCAGGTTAAGGCTGAGCACCAGGCCCCAGTTGGGAGATTGCATTCGTTACCCATTCTGGAGTGGAAATGGGAGCGAATTACGATAGATTTCATTATGGGGTTGCTTAGGACGCCGAGGTAGCAAGATGCGATCTGGGTCATAGTGGATCGGTTGATTAAATCGGCTCACTTCTTGCCAGTGAGGGAGAGCAATACTCTCGATCAGTTGGCCCAGAAGTATGTGGCAGAGATTGTGCGGCTGCATGGGGTTCCGGTGTCCATAGTTTCGGACAGGGATCCCAAGTTTACGAGTTACGGAGGAGTATCGATCACTATGGGTTTTCGGTTGAACTTTAATCTGACATTTCATCCTCAGACAGATGGGCAGAGTGAGAGGACGATTAAGACTGTCGAGGATATGTTGCGAGCCTATGTATTGGAGTTCCGAGGTGCATGGGATCAGTATTTACCTCTGGTTAAGTTTGTTTATAATAATCAGTACCAGAGTAGTATTGGGATGGCACCGTATGAGGCATTGTATAGGAGGCAGTGCAGATCACCTCTTTACTGGGATGAAGAGGGTATGAGGATGTTAGAGGGTCTCGAGCTGATCCAGGACACTGTTGATAAGGTACAGTTGATTCGGAGTCGCATTAAGGCGGCTCAGGATAGGCAGAAGAGCTATGTGGATCAGCATCAGAGAGAGATGGAGTATAGCGTGGGCGATCGGGTTTTCCTCCGAGTGTCTCCGTGGAGGGGAGTTCTGAGATTTGGCCGTAAGGGCAAACTGAGTCCTCGGTATATTGGTCCGTATGAGATCCTTGAGAGGATAGGACCATTGGCTTATAGATTGGCGTTGCCTAGTGAGATGTCGCAGTTGCACGACTTCTTCCATGTGAGCATGCTTCGGAGATATCGTTCAGATACGACGATTTCAGCTCAGGAGATTGAGATAGCCAGTGATTTGAGTTATGTAGAGGAGCCGGTTCAGATTATTGGGTCTCGGATTAAGTAGTTGGGGAGTAGGGTGATTTCATTGATGAAAGTCCTTTGGAAGAACCACTCTTCAGAGGAGGCGACTTGGGAGACTGAGGAGCACATGAGGAGGCAGTACCCTCACTTGTTCAATCAGTCAGGTAAGAAAATTTTGGGACGAAATTTTTATTAGGAAGGGAGAATTGTAACATCCCGTTACCGATGTGAAGGGCATATCGGTAATTTGGATGGAGTAGGATTTGGTACATGCATAATTTGATTTGCATATGCATTTATAGCCTCTAAAATTATTGATAAATGTTTATGATTGCATAAGCATATGTATGTACATGCATGTATGACAATTTCCCGACCTGATTGTGTAAATTGGAAAATTTGGTTCTAATTGTACAGATTAGGTTTGATTTTCAAATTGGAGTGAGAAATTGAATTTAGGGAATTGAGAAATGGAAATTGGAGTATAGGAATAGGTATTTCCTAATTTTGAGGATTTATAGGAATTTTTCTGAAATTTTTAGAGTATCATGTCCGGACCGAAAAATTTGCTTAGTGACTGATTAATTGAATTCCGGTTTCGAAATTGATTGACAATTAGCATGAGATAATTTGAATTTTGATTTGAGGACTTATTATTTATAATCATTATGAAATCGGGAGAAAATCAGAATAAGAATCGGATTTGTAGACCCTAAGAATTGGGCATGTGGCATGAGAGTTGCCAAACATGCCCTTAGCTTTAAAATCCTCGTATATAAACCCTAATCTTTGAATCTCCTTCCACGATGCTTCTCCCTTTAGAAAGAAAACGTGGTTTTTTTTTGGATCTTCTCTTCTCCATCGTGGATCATCATCCTTTCTTTCTGTTTCATTTTCTTCTCTTAAATTGTTCCTTTCATCTTCATCTTTAGCCTAGTTTAACCTTGGATTGGAAAAAGAAAATGTTTGGCGTTTTGTGGGTGTTTGCCGTGGGTGTCAATTAAGCTGAGGGTTGGAAATTTGAAGTGATATTTGAAGGTTTAAGTCGTGAATCAAGTAAGTTTCTACTTCTTTATGTCTTAAGTTGTTTGATATGATGATTGAATTAAGTTATTAATTATTTAAGAAGTTATAGGTTTCGGATGAAATAGGTTTTGAGAAAATATGTTGTTTTTGATTTGGGGATTTGAGGGATAATTGATTTTAGATGAATTTGAGGTTAGAAATGATTTGAGTTTAGTATATGAAGTGGTTTTGGAATGTTTAGAATGGAATTAGAATGGTTTAGAAATTTGCAGATCTGGAATTCCTGGGTTTCGGATGCAAGTATGGGTTCGCACATCGCGACGTGTGATGAACATGCCGCGGCGAGCCTTCCCCTTCTTGCACGTCGCGACGCATATTTAATTCTACGTCATGACAGGCGAATCTGTCGCGCGTCGCGATGGCGAATCATGCGCCCATGACGGCGTCATCGTTTTTCGACGTCATGATTTAACGACGACGTACATCGCGACGTACGCGAGAAGTTTCACCTCGATGAGGGAGCATACGTCACGACGAGGGAACCCATTTTCTGAAATTGAAGGAGAATGTTTTGATTAAATGATTTGAGGTTAAATTTTTATTGAATTGGTTTTTAATTGAGGGCAATTTAGGGAATTAAGAATTGTGAATTTATAAGAATAGAAGTTCAGAATGTATTTCGGTGGTTCTCGAAATCAGATGGTTAGTGAATAGTGAATTTGATTTCGATTGAGAGGTGTTTGGAATTTTGACTCGAGAGAGTTTGTAATATAGTCAATTGAATTAGGGTATTAGGACTTGTTATTAATTGGAGTGAATGAATTGAACTGGAAAGATTCGGGTATAGGATCGGGAACGTTATAACATGTATAGTACATTAATTGTTCGTTACATATGCATCATGGACGATTAAAATTTGAGCAATTGATAATGTTAGTTTATTCTGAATTGTATAGAGGCTCAAGTGGACCGTCGATCGTCCGACGTAGGCAAGACTTCCCGGTAGTAGCTCGGAAGTTCTGAGGTGAGTAACCTAGTTGGTTTCTCAACCTGTATGTGTTACCTTTTATGCACTTATGCCATGAGGAGTTAAGGATGGATTTATGTGTTTGCCTTTGATTGATTTCGGGCCACAGGTGTCCGAAATATTTGGAATTTGTTATAGAAGTGTTAATTGTGTATAAATTGGATTTGATTAGTATAATGCAAAATTGGATATAGGGTGTTAGATTGTGGCACAATGATTATTAATTGGAACATGTGCATTCATGCCATTATGCATGATCAGATAAAGACAGTTGTGACCGGTGCAGCCACCGTATTTTCAGAGCTTTAAGCTCAACGCATAGGGCCTCGAGCCCAATGATTTTTAGAGCATTATGCTCAACGTATCAGGGCTTTAAACCCAATATTATTCAGAGCCAATGGCTTAACATATATGAGCTCAGGCGCACGGTCACAACAACGTAATAAAACGAAAAGTGTCACATATGCATTGCAAATGATTGATAAATTGAGATTTGTGTGAAAGGTGAAATGCCTTATGAATGTGAATTGGATTGTATATAAATTGCTGAACGTGCTAGTATATGATAAATGTGAACTATTTGTATATGCATGAGTTGGGTGGACCATCGATGATGGTTTCTCGCTGAGTTCGCAAACTCACCCAACATTGCAAATATTTTTCAGGACAGCAATAGTAGACTCCTGACTCCAGTTAGCAAGACTTTTCCTGTTGTGTGAGTACCGACGAGTGGTGTATGGCTCACAGGTCGGTCAGCTGGGATCTTTTCGGGATGACCTAGTTAGGAGTTATTTTAGTTCCTTTGGATTTGTATCGCTGTATTTATGACAGAGTTGTGAACTTATGGTTTTTAAGAAATGAAATGAGAAGTATCTTTTGGTTTTAAAATTTAGTAATTTTAATATTTCTGTTTTATCGTATTGATGCCATGTGGTTTATAGAAATGATTGAATCGTAGTGCACCCGTACAGTGGGTTATGCACCGAAAAGACCTACGGGCATCTCGATGTATACCTTACGGTAAGGGGGAGCTACAGGCACTGTCGAAGAGGTTGGTCGATCCTTACCTCGATGGTATGACTCTGGAAATAAGGCCTTAGCTTCCGAGCTGCCGTAATCAAAGAGAGGGCCAGCTTTTCTATAGGCGTATACCGTGTTTCCGAGCCGGTCAACACCTTGCTGACGTAGTAGATCGGGCGATGCTCATTTCCTCCGTCGAACAAATCTTCTTGTTGATCGACCTACATAATGTACCAAATATAAAATCAGATTCTCCCTTTCTTTGGACTTTGCGGGATGGGCGGGCTAGAGCAGATAGTGCTTGAGTGTTGAAATGCTTTCGCATTCCTCCCGCTCTCTGGCTGGGTTACATTAAACTTTCTTTAAAATCTTGAAAAATGGGAGGCACTTGTCTCCCAATCTGGAAACGAACCTGCTCAGAGAGACTATCCGACCGGTCAATATTTGTACTTCTTTTAAGCACTGCGGTGAAGGCATTTGGATGATAGCTGCGATCTTCTCTGGATTAGCTTCAATCCCCCGCTGAGTAATCATGAACCCCAGGAATTTTCCTGATGCCACACCAAAGACGCATTTTTCTGGGTTCAATTTCATCTGAAATTTGTTAAGGGTCTGGAAGACTTCTCTAAGGTCCTCCACGTGCCCCGCTGCCGTCTTACTTTTGACCACCATATCATCCACATAGGCCTCGACCGATCGACCGATCTGTTTCTTAAAGACTTCCATGACGAGCCGCTGGTAGGTGGCTCCTACATTCTTCAAACCGAACGGCATTACTTGATAGCAATATGTGCCCTGGTTAGCTATAAAGATAGTTTTTTCTTCGTCTTCGAGACTCATCTGAATTTGATGGTAGCCCGAGAAAGCATCCAAGAAGCTTAAAAGTTCATGTCCGGAGGTGGAGTCTACTAACTGGTCGATCTTGGGCAAGGGGAAGCTGTCCTTTGAACATGTTTTGTTCAGATCGGTGAAATCGATGCACATTCTTCACTTCCCGTTCTTCTTTTTCACTAAAACCACATTGGCGAGCCATTCGGGGTACTTGACTTCTCTGATGAACCCAGCTTCGAGTAGTTTATCTATTTCTTTCCCGACCACCTCCTGTCGCTCCTTGTTGTGCCATCTCTTCTTTTGTCGAACCGGCTTGTAATCTTGCTGAATTCCAAGGGAGTGTGATGCGACCAATTGAGAAATTCCAGGCATGTCGCTCGACACTCAAGCGAAGACCGACCTGTTTTCTACCAGGCAGTTCGTGATTTCTTTAACTAGGTCCTCCTGAAGCTCGGAACCTAGATTTGTAAATTTGGAAAGGTCGGCCTCATCTAGTATGACCTGTTGCGTTTCTTCCACTGGGTTCATTCTCTCCGTCTCCTCATCGGCTCTCACGTCAAGAGAGCTCGTCAGGACCACCGCTCCGTCTAGTGTTTTTGTTTCCGCTAAGTAGCACTCCCTAGCAATTCTCTGTTGACCCCTGACAATATCGATCCCATGGCGCGCTGGGAATTTCATCACTTGGTAATAGGTGGAGACGACCGCTCTGAGGGCGTTCTGAGTAGCTCGCCCGATTATTGCATTGTACGCCCCTTAAAACTTCACAACTAGGAACTCAACGTCCTTTTCTATTTGGCACGGCTTCTGCCCGAATTTTATTTTTAGATAAACCCGGGCGAATGGGTAGGCTGATGCCCCAGTTACCCCTTTGATAGGGTCGTCAATAGGCAGCAGTCGATCCTCCGGAACCTCCATCTGCTTGAAGGCGTCATAATATAACAAGTCGATCGAGCTTCCCGTATCAATCATTACGCGCTTCACTTCGTTCCCATCCATGTTCAGATTTATAACGAGCGCGTCGTCGTGAGGACAACTTACACCATCAAGGTCCGACTCGTCGAACAATATTATCCCATCATTCTGCCTCTTTCTTTTGGCTGACAAGTCTTCGCCGACCTGCCTGACATACCTCTTTCTTCCTTTAGCGGTGGATCCGCCTGCTGCATTGCCACCGAATATCATGTTAATGACCGTCACCGGTCGGTCATCTTGCTGCCCAGCGTTTCTGTCATCTTTTGAACTAGATCGTCCCCTCACTTCGCGTCGGTCATTAGTATTCACATTCTGCCTCCCTCCATCATTCCGCCTCCAATGCTGTCGCTTATTGTCGGGCCGACCAGTTTTGTGCTCGTTATCTTGATCGACATTTTGTTCTTACCTCACAAATCGTCCCAGCCTTCCCCTTCGGATGAGGGATTCGATTTCTCTTTTCAATTGCCAACAGTCTTCCGTGTCATGACCGACGCCTTTGTGGAAGCGGCAATATAGATCCAGGTTCCTATCCTTGAAGGGAGTCTTCATTTTGTTGGGTTCTCGGATAGGTTCTCCCTGCGCTTTCATGGCCGCAAGTACCTCTGCATATCGTCTGTTGAGTGGGGTGAACTCCTGTCGATATCCCTGTCGATCGGTTGGTTTTCTTCAGGTCGACTGGCCTTTCTGCCGCTTGTGCGAACCATTCGCCCTATCAATTGGTGGGCGATCATCTGACCTACGCTTCATGTTATTCATCACTTCTTCGAGCTGAATGTACTTATCCGCCCTATTTTTTATTTCTTGAATAGATCGGGGCTGATCGAGGGCCAATGACTTCTTGAACTCCTCATCCCTCGTATTATTCATGAGCACTACCAACATTGACGAGCAAGTGAGGTCGGGGACCTCGACTGCTTCATTGTTGAATCGAGTGATAAATTCCCGTAAGCTTTCATTCAGCCCAGGTCATTGCATTACCTCGAGGTAGTCTTCTGCGGCCGCTTACTCGTAATGAATGGTTCGGGAATAATAACTGAAATCTTCAAAGCAGTGTCTGATTTCGGGGCAAGCTATTGAACCATCGTCGAGCTCCCTCTTGAAAGGCCGTACAGAAAGCCTTACACTGAATGACATCTGGGACGCAATGTAGATTCATCATGGACTGGAAGTGCTGTAGGTAGTTGTTGGACCCCGAATTTCTGGTGAAAATTAGAATATTAAAATGATTTTAAATGAGAAAGAAATTGGTGAGACAATTTATGAATTTAAGGAAATTTGAGAAAATTAAGAAAAAAAAATTTATGAGAAAAGAATTGTTTAATTTTGAGGACTTTGATATTTGAGTGAACTTGTATAGATTATGAGAAGAAAGTGGATGAATTGATTGAAATGAAGTTAAATAGTAAGAATTGAAAAGAAAAAAATGTGAAAATTTGAAGAATTTAGAAAGTTTGACTTTGGGGATAAATAGTGATTAAATGGTTGACTTGAGAGTTGACTTTTTGTTTGAGTCAAAATTTGAGAAAACGATCTTCTGGAAACTTGTAGTTTATGTTAAGAGCTTTTCGTAGACAAAGTTTGATATTTTTCGTTATCGGGAGTGAGAGTTATGATCAGTCAAAGTTTGTTTGAAGTTTGACTTTGAAGAAAAAGTTGACTTTTTAATTGAGGCAAAATCTGAGAAAATGATCTACATGAAACTTGTAGCCTCTGTCGAGAGCTTTTCGTGGACATAAAGTTTGCTATTTTCGATGTCGGGATTGAGAGATATTGAATTTGTGCAAATTGGTTTAGGCCAATTTTGAAAATCCCCTCAAAATTGGAGATTGAAATAGCTTGAATATGAGAGGAATTGATATTTCCTAAGTTCAATTTGAGAAATTAAGTTGATTATGATATTGAATTTGATTGGATTGATTTAGGTTCAATTTGTAATTTGGGGGTTTTTGGAATTAGTGATGTAACTATCTTGGAATTAATAAGAATTGATGACTTATGCATCAAATTGAAGGATTAAGTTATTTATGAGATTAAATTTTGATGAAATTGATTTAGAAAATTTTCAATTGGAAGGAAGAAAGGAGAAAGGGTCAAATTGAAGCATTGGACAAGATGCTAGCATGGATATGAGGTGGGTAGTATATTTATTTATTGAATTATAAGCTAAATGTGAATTTTGAAAATTAAAGAAAGCAAAATTTGATTTTGATAAATTATTATGGATAAAATGTTTGAAAAGGATGTAAATGTTTGAAATTATGATTTCAAAGGGTAAAATGAGTTTTAGAAAGTGATTTATGATTTGAATGATTTAAAGAATTAGTGCATATATTGATATGTGATTTCGTGAATTGCATTAGATTGATTATGTGCAATTATGTGGATATATGCTTGTGTCATCTATGACACAATTTGATGATATGAGTTGAAAAGGTAAAAATCAAGATTTTGAAAAGTGCCTTGAGCGTCTGAATTAGTTTACGTTATGTGTTAAGTGGGTTTGGTCGAGGTCCTTTTGTGAGTCATTATTTGTCTCTACTGTTTAAGCCTTCGCATTTACTGCAATAGGCATAGGAGTTCGATCTCGGACTCCCCTGCATTCCTGTTGCCTGAGAACCGCTATCTTGAGGAATATACGATACGTCTATTTTGGACCGAACAGAACCAAACCAAACCAATTCGATGTGTTATGTGTTTTAATTTGATTATGATGTGATGCATTCATGTTTAAGGCGTGCATGTTTTGAAAAGGTTTGAGATTTTGAGAAACAAGAAAGTAAAATTTTCAAGCATGAAATTCCTGAAACTGGATATAAATGTTTTGAAACAAATGAAAATTTTGAGAAAAATCTTAGAAAGTGTTGATGAAATTGAAAAGTTTGAAAATGAGTTTTTGGAGAAATTCTTAAATGGGAAATATTTGAAAAGTTTGAAAAATAAAAGATTTTTCCGCTTATTGTTCAGTTTATAAATATATTATCCACGAGTTTTCGAGCTCACCCCCCTTTCATCCCCATCTCCAGGTTTTCACACAGGAGATCGGATGGAAGACGAGTATGATGTCAACCCGATAGTTTTTGTATGCTTTGTTTTATGTGAAATGTTGGAGTTTAGTTTTGAAATTGTGAAAAAGGTTTATGGATTATGTATTGCTTTTGTTTATGGCTTGAAAAGTCATTATGTAAATTTATGATGTATTTCGGTTATAAGTTATGTATGATTGTGGAATAGATTTTGTACGTAAATTTGAATTGAGATGGATATAAATGGCAATTGGAATGTATATGAATGGCTTGTGATTGAATTGTGGATAATTAAGTTGAGATGTATTATGGATTGGAATGATGAAGTGTTTAGAACTAAGATTGTGTTTACTTTGGTGTTTGGATGCTTGGACGGAGGTCCGATGTTGCTTTATGCTATTGGATTATGTATTAGAAGTGCGTTTCTTTGGTTTTAAATTTTGGTTTGTCAAAATACTGGTAGTTATGTTCTTAGAAATTTCGGTAAAATTTGATAAAATGGGTTTAAAGAAATGAGTTTGAGGATTTATATGATTGTATAAGAAATGATTAAGATGAATTAAGTGAATTGAAATTGGTGAGGATGAGTTTCAAAAGGAATTGTATGAAATGGTTATGATTTGAATGAGATTGATTAAAGAAAAGGAATGAATAAGAGGAAAAAAATTTATACGGATTTGAAATGTCGTAAGGTTTCCAACGCGATGAGTTTGCTATGCTTCATGTTTGAAGCGGATGTCGGTGTTTGTTTGATTTGATTTTTGATTAGCATTCGATTGAAATTCGCCTTCGAGTTTCTCCGCTTTGTTATTCGTATTTACGATGCACAATTTTTGAATATTCGTTTCGCTCGATGATGCGATTTGTATTACGATTAGCGATTTCTCGCTTTTGATTTTCAAATCTTTCCGTTTAGTTTTCGGTTGGGATCCGGTTCCGGATCGGGTCCCAACATTTATGGTATCGAGCCCGATCTATGGTCTTAGCGGGCATAGAAGATTGATGAGAGTGTGTAAGGATAAAAATTGAATTTGTGAGAATGTCGAGCCCAGTATTATGATCATACTTGGGCATTATGGTTATTAAGAATGAATTTAGTAATTGTCTGAGTGAGTGAGGTTAAGAACTTTGATTGATTTTGGGTGTGTGTAAATGAACTTGAGATTTGAAGTTCATGATGGCGATTTGATTTTGTACATGCAATTATGAGATGAGATTAAGGTTAAAATTATGTTTGATTTAGGTTTATGATTATGAATTTGAGATTAGAATTTCTTGGTGAATTGGGAAGAACCTAATTGATTGTTTGATTTAGATGGATTGTGAAAATGAAAATTTAGATTTGAATTACATGATGAATTTAGAGGAATTGATTTTGAATATGCATATGTGAGATGAAAATTTTGAAGAATGAGATAAATTGATAGAGAAATGTGTATAGAAATTCAAAGGATTAAGTGAAATGGTGATTTTGGTCCATATGAAGAGTCATTACGACGTGGACCATTGACTTGTTTCAAATGTTAAGGAAAAATGTGAGTTTGATATGATTTTGGATGGAGTAATTGATTTAAGAATTGAGAAATTATGAAGAGATTGAGAAAATATTATGAGAAGGAATTAGATACGAAATATTATGTTCTTAAGTGTGAATTTCGAGGACGAAATTCTTTTAAGAGGGGGAGAAATGTTGGACCCCAAATTTTTGGTGAAAATTAGAATATTAAAATGATTTTAAATGAGAAAGAAATTAGTGAGACAATTTATGAATTTAAGGAAATTTGAGAAAATTAAGAAAAAAATTTATGAGAAAAGAATTGTTTAATTTTGAGGACTTTGATATTTGAGTGAACTTGTATAGATTATGAGAAGAAAGTAGATGAATTGATTGAAATGAAGTTAAATAGCAAGAATTGAAAAGAAAAAAATGTGAAAATTTGAAGAATTTAGAAAGTTTGACTTTGGGGATAAATAGTGATTAAATGGTTGACTTGAGAGTTCACTTTTTGTTTGAGTCAAAATTTGAGAAAACGATCTTCTGGAAACTTGTAGTTTATGTTAAGAGCTTTTCGTAGACATAAAGTTTGATATTTTTCGATATCGGGAGTGAGAGTTATGATCAGTCAAAGTTTGTTTGAAGTTTGACTTTGAGGAAAAAGTTGACTTTTTAATTGAGGCAAAATCCGAGAAAATGATCTACATGAAACTTGTAGCCTCTGTCGAGAGCTTTTCGTGGACATAAAGTTTGCTATTTTTCGATGTCGGGATTGAGAGATATTGAATTTGTGCAAATTGGTTTAGGCCAATTTTGAAAATCCCCTCAAAATTGGAGATTGAAATAGCTTGAATATGAGAGGAATTGATATTTCCTAAGTTCAATTTGAGAAATTAAGTTGATTATGATATTGAATTTGATTGGATTGATTTAGGTTCAATTTGTAATTTGGGGGTTTTTGGAATTAGTGATGTAACTATCTTGGAATTAATAAGAATTGATGACTTATGCATCAAATTGAAGGATTAAGTTATTTATGAGATTAAATTTTGATGAAATTGATTTAGGAAATTTTCAATTGGAAGGAAGAAAGGAGAAAATGTCAAATTGAAGCATTGGACAAGATGCTAGCATGGATATGAGGTGAGTAGTATATTTATTTATTGAATTATAAGCTAAATGTGAATTTTGAAAATTAAAGAAAGCAAAATTTGATTTTGATAAATTATTATGGATAAAATGTTTGAAAAGGATGTAAATGTTTGAAATTATGATTTCAAAGGGTAAAATGAGTTTTAGAAAGTGATTTATGATTTGAATGATTTAAAGAATTAGTGCATATATTGATATGTGATTTCGTGAATTGCATTAGATTGATTATGTGCAATTATGTGGATATATGCTTGTGTCATCTATGACACAATTTGATGATATGAGTTGAAAAAGGTAAAAAAATCAAGATTTTGAAAAGTGCCTTGAGCAATCTGAATTAGATTTCGTTATGTGTTAAGTGGGTTTGGTGAGGTCCTTTTGTGAGTCATTGTTGTCTCTACTGTTTAAGCCTTAGCATTTTGCTGCAATAGGCATAGGAGTTCGATCTCGGACTCCCCTCATTCCTGTGCCGCAGAACCCTTATCTTGGGAATGTCTGATGCGTCTGTTTTGGACCGAACCGAACCAAACCAAACCAATTCTGATGTGTTATGTGTTTTTAATTTGATTATGATGTGATGCATTCATGTTTAAGACTGTGCATGTTTTGAAAAAGGTTTGAGATTTTGAGAAACAAGAAAGTAAAATTTTCAAGCATGAAATTCCTGAAACTGGATATAAATGTTTTGAAACAAATGAAAATTTTGAGAAAAATCTTAGAAAGTGTTGATGAAATTGAAAAGTTTGAAAATGAGTTTTTGGAGAAATTCTTAAATGGGAAATATTTGAAAAGTTTGAAAAATAAAAGATTTTTCCGCTTATTGTTCAGTTTATAAATATATTATCCACGAGTTTTCGAGCTCACCCCCCTTTCATCCCCATCTCCAGGTTTTCACACAGGAAATCGGATGGAAGACGAGTATGATGTCAACCCGATAGTTTTGTATGCTTTGTTTTATGTGAAATGTTGGAGTTTAGTTTTGAAATTGTGAAAAGGTTTATGGATTATGTATTGCTTTTGTTTATGGCTTGAAAAGTCATTATGTAAATTATGATGTATTTCAGATTATAAGTTATGTATGATTGTGGAATAGATTTTATGCGTAAATTTGAATTGAGATGGATATAAATGGCAATTGGAATGTATATGAATGGCTTGTGATTGAATTGTGGATAATTAAGTTGAGATGTATTATGGATTGGAATGATGAAGTGTTTAGAACTAAGATTGTGTTTCTTTGGTGTTTGGATGCGGACGGGAGGTCCGATGTTGCTTTAATGCTATTGGATTATGTATTAGAAGTGCGTTTCTTTGGTTTTAAATTTTGGGCTGTCAAAATACAGTAGTTATGTTCTTAGAAATTTGGTAAAATTTGATAAAATGGGTTTAAAGAAATGAGTTTGAGGATTTATATGATTGTATAAGAAATGATTAAGATGAATTAAGTGAATTGAAATTGGTGAGGATGAGTTTCCAAAAGGAATTGTATGAAATGGTTATGATTTGAATGAGATTGATTAAAGAAAAGGAATGAATAAGAGGAAAAAAATTTATACGGATTTGAAATGTCGTAAGGTTTCCAAGCGATGAGTTTGCTATGCTTCATGTTTGAAGCGGATGTCGGTGTTTGTTTGAGTTTGATTTTTGATTAGCATTCGATTGAATTACGCCTTCGAGTTTCTCCGCTTTGTTATTCGTATTTCGATGCACAATTTTTGAATATTCGTTTCGCTCTAATGATGCGATTTGTATTACGATTAGCGATTTCTCGCTTTTGATTTTCAAATCTTTCCGTTTTCGTTTTCGGTTGGGATCCGGTTCCCGGATCGGGTCCCAACATTTATAATATCGAGCCCAAAGACTATGGTCTTAGCGGGCATAGAAGATTGATGAGAGTGTGTAAGGATAAAAATTGAATTTGTGAGAATGTCGAGCCGATATTATGATCATACTTGGGCATTATGGTTATTAAGAATGAATTTAGTAATTATGCGAGTGAGTGAGGTTAAGAACTTTGATTGATTTTGGGTGTGTAAATGAACTTGAGATTTGAAGTTCATGATGGCGATTTGATTTTGTACATGCAATTATGAGATGAGATTAAGGTTAAAATTATGTTTGATTTAGGTTTATGATTATGAATTTGAGATTAGAATTTCTTGGTGAATTGGGAAGAACCTAATTGATTGTTTGATTTAGATGGATTGTGAAAATGAAAATTTAGATTTGAATTACATGATGAATTTAGAGGAATTGATTTTGAATATGCATATGTGAGATGAAAATTTTGAAGAATGAGATAAATTGATAGAGAAATGTGTATAGAAATTCAAAGGATTAAGTGAAATGGTGATTTTGGTCCATATGAAGAGTCATTCGACGTGGACCATTGACTTGTTTCAAATGTTAAGGAAAATGTGAGTTTGATATGATTTTGGATGGAGTAATTGATTTAAGAATTGAGAAATTATGAAGAGATTGAGAAAATATTATGAGAAGGAATTAGATCTGAAATATTATGTTCTTAAGTGTGAATTTAGAGGGCGAAATTCTTTTAAGAGGGGAGAAATGTTGGATCCCAAATTTTGGTGAAAATTAGAATATTAAAATGATTTTAAATGAGAAAGAAATTAGTGAGACAATTTATGAATTTAAGGAAATTTGAGAAAATTAAGAAAAAATTTATGAGTAAAGAATTGTTTAATTTTGAGGACTTTGATATTTGAGTGAACTTGTATAGATTATGAGAAGAAAGTGGATGAATTGATTGAAATGAAGTTAAATAGCAAGAATTGAAAAGAAAAAATGTGAAAATTTGAAGAATTTAGAAAGTTTGACTTTGGGGATAAATAGTGATTAAATGGTTGACTTGAGAGTTGACTTTTGTTTGAGTCAAAATTTGAGAAAGCGATCTTCGGAAACTTGTAGTTTATGTTAAGAGCTTTTCGTAGACATAAAGTTTGATATTTTTCGATATCGGGAGTGAGAGTTATGATCGATCAAAGTTTGTTTGAAGTTTGACTTTGAGGAAAAAGTTGACTTTTAATTGAGGCAAAATCGAGAAAATGATCTACATGAAACTTGTAGCCTCTGTCGAGAGCTTTTCGTGGACATAAAGTTTGCTATTTTTCGATGTCGGGATTGAGAGATATTGAATTTGTGCAAATTGATTTAGGCGATTTGAAAATCCCTCAAAATTGGAGATTGAAATAAGCTTGAATATGAGAGGAATTGATATTTCTAAGTTCAATTTGAGAAATTAAGTTGATTATGATATTGAATTTGATTGGATTGATTTAGGTTCAATTTGTAATTTGGGGGTTTTTGGAATTAGTGATGTAACTATCTTGGAATTAATAAGAATTGATGACTTATGCATCAAATTGAAGGATTAAGTTATTTATGAGATTAAATTTTGATGAAATTGATTTAGGAAATTTTCAATTGGAAGGAAGAAAGGAGAAAATGTCAAATTGAAGCATTGGACAAGATCTTAGCATGGATATGAGGTGAGTAGTATATTTATTTATTGAATTATAAGCTAAATGTGAATTTTGAAAATTAAAGAAAGCAAAATTTGATTTTGATAAATTATTATGGATAAAATGTTTGAAAAAGGATGTAAATGTTTGAAATTATGATTTCAAAGGAGTAAAATGAGTTTTAGAAAGTGATTTATGATTTGAATGATTTAAAGAATTAGTGCATATATTGATATGTGATTTCGTGAATTGCATTAGATTGATTATGTGCAATTATGTGGATATATGCTTGTGTCATCTATGACACAATTTGATGATATGAGTTGAAAAGGTAAAAATCAAGATTTTGAAAAGTGCCTTGAGCAATCGAATTAGTTTCGTTATGTGTTAAGTGGGTTTGGTCAGTCCTTTTGTGAGTCGTATTGTCTCTACTGTTTAAGCCTTGGCATTTGCTGCAATAGGCATAGGAGTTCGATCTCGGACTCCCCTCATTCCTGTTGCACGGAACCCTTATCTTGAGGAATGTACAAGATCGTCTGTTTTGGACCGAACAGACCAAACCAAACCAATTACGATGTGTTATGTGTTTTAATTTGATTATGATGTGATGCATTCATGTTTAAGGCGTGCATGTTTTGAAAAGGTTTGAGATTTTGAGAAACAAGAAAGTAAAATTTTCAAGCATGAAATTCTGGCTGGATATAAATGTTTTGAAACAAATGAAAATTTTGAGAAAATCTTAGAAAGTGTTGATGAAATTGAAAAGTTTGAAAATGAGTTTTGGAGAAATTCTTAAATGGGAAATATTTGAAAAGTTTGAAAATAAAAGATTTTTCCGCTTATTATTCGGTTTATAAATATATTATCCACGAGTTTTCGAGCTCACCCCCCTTTCATCCCCATCTCCAGGTTTTCACACAGGAAATCGGATGGAAGGCAGTATGATGTCAACCCGATAGTTTTGTATGCTTTGTTTTATGTGAAATGTTGGAGTTTAGTTTTGAAATTGTGAAAAGGTTTATGGATTATGTATTGCTTTTGTTTATGGCTTGAAAAGTCATTATGTAAATTATGATGTATTTCAGTTATAAGTTATGTATGATTGTGGAATAGATTTTGTACGTAAATTTGAATTGAGATGGATATAAATGGCAATTGGAATGTATATGAATGGCTTGTGATTGAATTGTGGATAATTAAGTTGAGATGTATTATGGATTGGAATGATGAAGTGTTTAGAACTAAGATTGTGTTTACTTTGGTGTTTGGATGCGGACGGGAGGTCGATGTTGCTTTGTGCTATTGGATTATGTATTAGAAGTGCGTTTCTTTGGTTTTTAAATTTTGGGCTGTCAAAATCTGGTAGTTATGTTCTTAGAAATTTGGTAAAATTTGGTAAAATGGGTTTAAAGAAATGAGTTTGAGGATTTATATGATTGTATAAGAAATGATTAAGATGAATTAAGTGAATTGAAATTGGTGAGGATGAGTTTCCAAAAGGAATTGTATGAAATGGTTATGATTTGAATGAGATTGATTAAAGAAAAGGAATGAATAAGAGGAAAAAAAATTTATACCGGATTTGAAATGTCGTAAGGTTTCCAACGCGATGAGTTTGCTATGCTTCATGTTTGAAAGCGGATGTCGGTGTTTGTTTGATTTGATTTTTGATTAGCATTCAATTGAATTCGCCTTCGAGTTTCTCCGCTTTGTTATTCGTATTTCCGATGCACAATTTTCCGAATATTCGTTTAGCTCGATGATGCGATTTGTATTACGATTAGCGATTTCTCGCTTTTGATTTCAAATCTTCCGTTTACGTTTTCGGTTGGGATCCGGTTCCCGGATCGGGTCCCAACATTTATGGTATCAGAGCCCAGCACTATGGTCTTAACTGGGCATAGAAGATTGATGAGAGTGTGTAAGGATAAAAATTGAATTTGTGAGAATGTCAGAGCCCAGTATTATGATCATACTTGGGCATTATGGTTATTAAGAATGAATTTAGTAATTGTCTGAGTGAGTGAGGTTAAGAACTTTGATTGATTTTGGGTGTGTGTAAATGAACTTGAGATTTGAAGTTCATGATGGCGATTTGATTTTGTACATGCAATTATGAGATGAGATTAAGGTTAAGAATTATGTTTGATTTAGGTTTATGATTATGAATTTGAGATTAGAATTTCTTGGTGAATTGGGAAGAACCTAATTGATTGTTTGATTTAGATGGATTGTGAAAATGAAAATTTAGATTTGAATTACATGATGAATTTAGAGGAATTGATTTTGAATATGCATATGTGAGAAGAAAATTTTGAAGAATGAGATAAATTGATAGAGAAATGTGTATAGAAATTCAAAGGATTAAGTGAAATGGTGATTTTGGTCCATATGAAGAGTCATTCGACGTGGACCATTGACTTATTTCAAATGTTAAGGAAAATGTGAGTTTGATATGATTTTGGATGGAGTAATTGATTTAAGAATTGAGAAATTATGAAGAGATTGAGAAAATATTATGAGAAGGAATTAGATACGAAATATTATGTTCTTAAGTGTGAATTTCGAGGACGAAATTCTTTTAAGAGGGGGAGAAATGTTGGATCCCAAATTTTTGGTGAAAATTAGAATATTAAAATGATTTTAAATGAGAAAGAAATTAGTGAGACAATTTATGAATTTAAGGAAATTTGAGAAAATTAAGAAAAAAATTTATGAGTAAAGAATTGTTTAATTTTGAGGACTTTGATATTTGAGTGAACTTGTATAGATTATGAGAAGAAAGTGGATGAATTGATTGAAATGAAGTTAAATAGCAAGAATTGAAAAGAAAAAAATGTGAAAATTTGAAGAATTTAGAAAGTTTGACTTTGGGGATAAATAGTGATTAAATGGTTGACTTGAGAGTTGACTTTTTGTTTGAGTCAAAATTTGAGAAAACGATCTTCTGGAAACTTGTAGTTTATGTTAAGAGCTTTTCGTAGACATAAAGTTTGATATTTTTCGATATCGGGAGTGAGAGTTATGATCAGTCAAAGTTTGTTTGAAGTTTGACTTTGAGGAAAAAGTTGACTTTTTAATTGAGGCAAAATCTGAGAAAATGATCTACATGAAACTTGTAGCCTCTGTCGAGAGCTTTTCGTGGACATAAAGTTTGCTATTTTTCGATGTCGGGATTGAGAGATATTGAATTTGTGCAAATTGATTTAGGCCAATTTTGAAAATCCCCTCAAAATTGGAGATTGAAATAGCTTGAATATGAGAGGAATTGATATTTCCTAAGTTCAATTTGAGAAATTAAGTTGATTATGATATTGAATTTGATTGGATTGATTTAGGTTCAATTTGTAATTTGGGAGTTTTTGGAATTAGTGATGTAACTATCTTGGAATTAATAAGAATTGATGACTTATGCATCAAATTGAAGGATTAAGTTATTTATGAGATTAAATTTTGATGAAATTGATTTAGGAAATTTTCAATTGGAAGGAAGAAAGGAGAAAATGTCAAATTGAAGCATTAGACGAGATCTTAGCATGGATATGAGGTGAGTAGTATATTTATTTATTGAATTATAAGCTAAATGTGAATTTTGAAAATTAAAGAAAGCAAAATTTGATTTTGATAAATTATTATGGATAAAATGTTTGAAAAAGGATGTAAATGTTTGAAATTATGATTTCAAAGGAGTAAAATGAGTTTTAGAAAGTGATTTATGATTTGAATGATTTAAAGAATTAGTGCATATATTGATATGTGATTTCGTGAATTGCATTAGATTGATTATGTGCAATTATGTGGATATATGCTTGTGTCATCTATGACACAATTTGATGATATGAGTTGAAAAGGTAAAAATCAAGATTTTGAAAAGTGCCTTGAGCAATCTGAATTCGTTTTAGTTATGTGTTAAGTGGGTTTAGTCGGGTCCTTTTGTGAGTCATTGTCTCTACTGTTTAAGCCTTAGCCATTTTGCTGCAATAGGCATAGGAGTTCGATCTCGGACTCCCCTCATTCCTGTTGCATGAGCCATTATCTTGAGAATATGCGAGACGTCTGTTTTGGACCGAACCAACCAAACCAATTCGATGTGTTATGTGTTTTAATTTGATTATGATGTGATGCATTCATGTTTAAGGTATGCATGTTTTGAAAAGGTTTGAGATTTTGAGAAGCGAGAAAGTAAAATTTTCAAGCATGAAATTCTGGCTGGATATAAATGTTTTGAAACAAATGAAAATTTTGAGAAAAATCTTAGAAAGTGTTGATGAAATTGAAAAGTTTGAAAATGAGTTTTGGAGAAATTCTTAAATGGGAAATATTTGAAAAGTTTGAAAAATAAAAGATTTTTCCGCTTATTGTTCGGTTTATAAATATATTATCCACGAGCTTTGAGCTCACCCCTTTCATCCCCATCTCGATTTTTACGGGAGATCGGATGGAAGGCAGTATGATGTCAACCCGATAGTTTTTGTATGTTTTTTTATGTGAAATGTTGGAGTTTAGTTTTGAAATTGTGAAAAGGTTTATGGATTATGTATTGCTTTTGTTTATGGCTTGAAAAGTCATTATGTAAATTTATGATGTATTTCAGGTTATAAGTTATGTATGATTGTGGAATAGATTTTGTACGTAAATTTGAATTGAGATGGATATAAATGGCAATTGGAATGTATATGAATGGCTTGTGATTGAATTATGGATAATTAAGTTGAGATGTATTATGGATTGGAATGATGCGGTGTTTAGAACTAAGATTGTGTTTCTCTTGGTGTTTGGATGCGGACGGAGGTCCGATATTGCCTTATGCTATTGGATTATGTATTAGAAGTGCGTTTCTTTGGTTTTAAATTTTAATTTGTCAAAATCTGATCGTTATGTTGCCGAAATTTCGGTAAAATGGGTTTAAAGAAATGAGTTTGAGGATTTATATGATTGTATAAGAAATGATTAAGGTGAATTAAGTGAATTGAAATTGGTGAGGATGAGTTTCCAAAAAGGGAATTGTATGGAATGGTTATGATTTGAATGAGATTGATTAAAGAGAAAAGGAATGAATAAGAGGAAAAAAAAAATTTATACCGGATTTGAAATGTCGTAAGGTTTCCAACGCGATGAGTTTGCTATGCTTCATGTTTGAAACGGATGTCGGTGTTTGTTTTAGTTTGATTTTTTTGATTCGCATTCGATTCGGAATTCTGCCTTTCGAGTTTCTCCGCTTTGTTATTCGTATTTCCGATGCACAATTTTCCGAATATTCGTTTCGCTCTGATGATGCGATTTGTATTCTGATTACTGATGATGCGATTTGTATTCTGATTAGCGATTTCTCGCTTTTTGATTTTCCGTCTTTCCATTCCATTTTTCGATTGGGATCCGGTTCCCAGATCGGGTCCCAATATTTATGGTATCAGAGCCCAGTACTATGGTCTTAACTGGGCATAGAAGATTGATGAGAGTGTGTAAGGATAAAAATTGAATTTGTGAGAATGTCAGAGCCCAGTATTATGATCATACTTGGGCATTATGGTTATTAAGAATGAATTTAGTAATTGTCTGAGTGAGTGAGGTTAAGAACTTTGATTGATTTTGGGTGTGTGTAAATGAACTTGAGATTTGAAGTTCATGATGACAATTTGATTTTGTACATGCAATTATGAGATGAGATTAAGGTTAAAAATTATGTGTTATTTAGGTTTATGATTATGAATTTGAGATTAGAATTTCTTGGTGAATTGGGAAGAACCTAATTGATTGTTTGATTTAGATGGATTGTTAAAATGGAAATTTAGATTTGAATTACATGATGAATTTAGAGGAATTGATTTTGAATATGCATATGTGAGAAGAAAATTTTGAAGAATGAGATAAATTGATAGAGAAATGTGTATAGAAATTCAAAGGATTAAGTGAAATGGTGATTTTGGTCCATATGAAGAGTCATTACGACGTGGACCATTGACTTGTTTCAAATGTTAAGGAAAAATGTGAGTTTGATATGATTTTGGATGGAGTAATTGATTTAAGAATTGAGAAATTATGAAGAGATTGAGAAAATATTATGAGAAGGAATTAGATACGAAATATTATGTTCTTAAGTGTGAATTTCGAGGACGAAATTCTTTTAAGAGGGGGAGAAATATTGGACCCCGAATTTTTGGTGAAAATTAGAATATTAAAATGATTTTAAATGAGAAAGAAATTAGTGAGACAATTTATGAATTTAAGGAAATTTGAGAAAATTAAGAAAAAATTTATGAGAAAAGAATTGTTTAATTTTGAGGACTTTGATATTTGAGTGAACTTGTATAGATTATGAGAAGAAAGTAGATGAATTGATTGAAATGAAGTTAAATAGCAAGAATTGAAAAGAAAAAATGTAAAAATTTGAAGAATTTAGAAAGTTTGACTTTGGGGATAAATAGTGATTAAATGGTTGACTTGAGAGTTCACTTTTGTTTGAGTCAAAATTTGAGAAAGCGATCTTCGAAAACTTGTAGTTTATGTTCGGAGCTTTTAGTAGACATAAAGTTTGATATTTTCGATATCGGAGTGAGAGTTATGATCGATCAAAGTTTGTTTGAAGTTTGACTTTGAGGAAAAGTTGACTTTTAATTGAGGCAAAATCTGAGAAAATGATCTACATGAAACTTGTAGCCTCTGTCCAGAGCTTTTCGTGGACATAAAGTTTGCTATTTTTCGATGTCGGGATTGAGATATATTGAATTTGTGCAAATTGGTTTAAGCCAATTTTGAAAATCCCCTCAAAATTGGAGATTGAAATAGCTTGAATATGAGAAGAATTGATATTTCCTAAGTTCAATTTGAGAAATTAAGTTGATTATGATATTGAATTTGATTGGATTGATTTAGGTTCAATTTGTAATTTGGGGGTTTTTGGAATTAGTGATGTAACTATCTTGGAATTAATAAGAATTGATGACTTATGCATCAAATTGAAGGATTAAGTTATTTATGAGATTAAATTTTGATGAAATTGATTTAGGAAATTTTCAATTGGAAGGAAGAAAGGAGAAAAGGTCAAATTGAAGCATTGGACAAGATGCTAGCATGGATATGAGGTGGGTAGTATATTTATTTATTGAATTATAAGCTAAATGTGAATTTTGAAAATTAAAGAAAGCAAAATTTGATTTTGATAAATTATTATGGATAAAATGTTTGAAAAGGATGTAAATGTTTGAAATTATGATTTCAAAAGAGTAAAATGAGTTTTAGAAAGTGATTTATGATTTGAATGATTTAAAGAATTAGTGCATATATTGATATGTGATTTCGTGAATTGCATTAGATTGATTATGTGCAATTATGTGGATATATGCTTGTGTCATCTATGACACAATTTGATGATATGAGTTGAAAAGGTAAAAAATTAAGATTTTGAAAAGTGCCTTGAGCAATCTGAATTCGTTTTAGTTATGTGTTAAGTGGGTTTGGTCAGGTCCTTTTGTGAGTCATTGTTGTCTCTACTGTTTAAGCCTTAGCATTTGCTTGCAATAGGCATAGGAGTTCGATCTCGGACTCCCCTACATTCTGGTTGCGTAGAACCGCTATCTTGGGAATGTGCGAGACGTCTGTTTTGGACCGAACCAACCAAACCAATTACGATGTGTTATGTGTTTTAATTTGATTATGATGTGATGCATTCATGTTTAAGGTATGCATGTTTTGAAAAAGGTTTGAGATTTTGAGAAGCGAGAAAGTAAAATTTTCAAGCATGAAATTTCTGGCTGGATATAAATGTTTTGAAACAAATGAAAATTTTGAGAAAAATCTTAGAAAGTGTTGATGAAATTGAAAAGTTTGAAAATGAGTTTTGGAGAAATTCTTAAATGGGAAATATTTGAAAAGTTTGAAAATAAAAGATTTTTCCGCTTATTGTTCAGTTTATAAATATATTATCCACGAGCTTTCGAGCTCACCCCCCTTTCATCCCCATCTCCAGGTTTTCACACAGGAAATCGGATGGAAGACGAGTATGATGTCAACCCGATAGTTTTTGTATGCTTTGTTTTATGTGAAATGTTGGAGTTTAGTTTTGAAATTTTGAAAAAGGTTTATGGATTATGTATTGCTTTTGTTTATGGCTTGAAAAGTCATTATGTAAATTTATAATGTATTTCAGTTATGAGTTATGTATGATTGTGGAATAGATTTTATACGTAAATTTGAATTGAGATGGATATAAATGGCAATTGGAATGTATATGAATGGCTTGTGATTGAATTGTGGATAATTAAGTTGAGATGTATTATGGATTGGAATGATGAAGTGTTTAGAACTAAGATTGTGTTTCTGCTGGTGTTTGGATGCCGGACGGAAGGTCCGATGTTGCCTTGTGCTATTGGATTATGTATTAGAAGTGCGTTTCTTTGGTTTTTAAATTTTTGGGCTGTCAAAATACAGTCGTTATGTTGCCGAAATTTCGGTAAAATGGGTTTAAAGAAATGAGTTTGAGGATTTATATGATTGTATAAGAAATGATTAAGATGAATTAAGTGAATTGAAATTGGTGAGGATGAGTTTCCAAAAAGGGAATTGTATGGAATGGTTATGATTTGAATGAGATTGATTAAAGAGAAAAGGAATGAATAAGAGGAAAAAAAAAATTTATACCGGATTTGAAATGTCGTAAGGTTTCCAACGCGATGAGTTTGCTATGCTTCATGTTTGAAACGGATGTCGGTGTTTATTTCAGTTTGATTTTTTTGATTCGCATTCGATTCGGAATTCTGCCTTTCGAGTTTCTCCGCTTTTTTATTCGTATTTCCGATGCACAATTTTCCTAATATTCGTTTCGCTCCGATGATGCGATTTGTATTCCGATTAGCGATTTCTCGCTTTTCGATTTTCCATCTTTCCGTTCCGTTTTTTGGTTGAGATCCGGTTCCTGGATCGGGTCCCAACATAGTCCAGGAAGTCGGTCTTTTTAGTGTATTTTTCTGGCGTCGGTATTTTGGTGCCGGGCGCCGGGAGGCTATACAAGATTGCCGGAGTAAAGGGAGAGCTGTACTGAGCCGTTGGGCGATTCGGGTGGAAGCTCATGGGTGCATTGATCCGATCGTCCACGATTTTTTCTAAGGCTTCGGTAGGGTGACGATCGGTCGTTACACTGGTATGTCGTCTTGAGCATTTGTTGTTATCTTATTTGAGATCAGAAATTGGCGAATCACGGATCGGCCCTTCCTCAATCTGTTTTCAGGTGAGGGAGGTATGCATGCAGTGTAGGAGGGTGCGCCCCAGAGGTGTCTTTGGAGATTGAGCGTATGTTGGTTCCCGCGTAATCTTCCAAGGCTACGCTCTGCTCTTCTTGTTCCAGGTTTTGTGGCTGTGGTTAATCATTCGGGTCCGACGACTGCGTGCATGAAGCATGGTGCGTCGGCGGCAGGGTAGTAAGTAACTGCAAACCCAACCATTGTAACGCCAAAGCTGTGACAGCAGCTATATCAGGGTTAGTTGCTGTCGCCTGACTGATTTGCGTGTTTCTGGACGTAGTGCCCTGATGTCGGGCCCCACGGTGGGCGCCATTTGGTTCAGCCTGGTTCTGACGAGGCTGCACGTGTCCGTTTGGATCAATGAAGTCGACTGTTGAACACGAGAATTCTGGTTTGAAGGTTCCTGCAAGACAAAGAAGGCACGTCGGAGGTTGTTTCCCGATAAGCCCCTCCGACGCTCAAGTCAGTCTTTGGTATAGGTGAGATCGCCGTATGCAGAGAAAGCTAGGGTTATGATTATGCGTACGTCTATTATGGTAGAATTATACCTTATATATGGAACAATAACTAGGTTTAGGTCTTTACGTGTGCATGGAAGTCTCTCACCTGTGAACGGGCTAAGGAGAGCGTAGATCGGGCTTGGGCTTGAAGACTGGTCTTTGAAGAATGAACCGATTGGCCCACGGGCCATTTTGACTGGGTTCGGGCCCAGCACGACCGACCCGACCAACATCTATTTCTATTTCTATTTTATTTCATTATAAACTATTACAAACTATTTTATTTCATCTCAATCTCATTCCATTCAAAACCTGATCAACCAAACGTAACTTTAAACTAAAGCCCATTTTCGAAACTATTAGACCCGAAGAATGTTTTTGCACGAATTTCTATTTACTATCCTATAACAAACACCGTGTCTTCCTTTTATTCTTTTTCTTTATTAACTAACTCCTACTAAAAGAAGTAAATAGTCACAATTTTATAATTAACTATACAGATTCTTCTATAATTAAATTTGAATATCGGATATTTACTGTATTTTATGACACAGGCACCTTGGCTACCCGCCTTTTGCGGTGCATTAACATGTAGTTAAAGTGAGCTACTGACTAAGAAGTAAGAACTCATCTCAATAAATAGCTTGCCAACGAATTTTTTTTCGAGTTATCATAATTCTTTTTGTTCAATGCAATTAATTATTTGGTGAGTGATTTCAATGATACTTTGAGCATTTTATTTACACCAACCTTTTTTTTTATAGAGTTGAAAGTGTTAAACGTTAAGTCCAAATCATTTGATGACCCTCAAAATTGCTTTCTAAATAAGTTTAAACACGTGTAAATTTCATTTTCATAAAAAAAAAACAAGACTAAAATAAACTAACAAAGAGGGTATGAAATTAGAACGTTTAAGCTATATAAATGGAATTAAAAAAATATAATTATAATCCAATGACTCAATGTTAGTTTTTCCCAAAATAATGTTAATAATAATGACTTTGGAAATTTACCAGTGGCGTCCATGGCTATGGGTACTCACTCAGACAAGGAGAAAACAAGTCAGCAACATTTGTCGAGTTCTAATGAATATGAGGTCATAAGTCTTCGTCAATGGGAAAGCAGAGATGATGTTTCCCAGAGCTAACAATCACTTCAGTTACAAACCGACAAAGACCATAAAGAAAAACTTGGTCAGTCCGTTTGTTGAATAGAACGTCACAGCCATGATGTAATTAAGGGAGACTATTTAACTATATACATACTTTATACTTATGTAAGGAAAAACGTCATGTAATCTTTTTAAATATCAGTTTAATACTGAAAGAAAAATTAAAATTAAAACTTTATAATATATTATCCAAAGATCAATCATAAAAATGAATCAAAAGTTAAGTGAAGTTATATTTTGATACTTGTTTATGGTGCTTTGATATCAAAATGGGTTAGAAGAATATAACTCATACTTTAATATAAGTTATATTTTTAACTTTAAGAGAATTATGTATTTAAAATATTTAATTAAGATTGAATTTATAATTTTTTCTCATTCTTCAATATATGTTACACGCTCAATTTTAAGTGAATTAAAATTTTAAAATTTTTATAAATTACTATTTATTTTAATTATTAAATAAAAATTAAATAGAAATTTATATATTTTGATGATATTTTAAATTTATTAATATTTATTAAATTAAATTTATTTAATTTAAATACAAAATTAAATAAAATTATTAAGTAAAACTAAATTATTCATAATTCTTAGTAAAATTAATTAAATATTATATTATATTAAATGAAATTATTAATACTTTTTATTAAAAATTATATATATATATATATATATATATATTCTAAATAATTAAATAATATATTTAGTTGAATAAATTATAAAAAGAAAATAAAAATCATTTTATGGTTTTATAATTTTTAAATTTTAATTCAATTGATATTTTTACTAAATTTTAAAAT
The DNA here is from genome assembly GCA_029891385.1 of Erythroxylum novogranatense. Classification (NCBI taxonomy): domain Eukaryota; kingdom Viridiplantae; phylum Streptophyta; class Magnoliopsida; order Malpighiales; family Erythroxylaceae; genus Erythroxylum; species Erythroxylum novogranatense. Next base: position 7,657,345 of record CM057230.1, on the reverse strand, counting down.
AAAAATAAACATACTTCGCTTTTTCGTTGATTATGATACACAGTTTCGACTTTAACGAAGTAGCAAAGAAATAGTCCGAGACTAGCAAGAAGCTACTCAATATCGTTAGTTAAGTAGACCTGAGTAAAGTTTAGTCAATATCTGAAACTAGTAAGAAGCTACTCACCTTCTTTTCTCCTCCTAATCACCCCCTTATATAGTATCTGCAAAGCGCCACACAGCTCCATAGCCAGAAATTAGTTTGCCTCTTCAGAGACCTAATTTACATCAGAAATCCTGAAAGCCAAGTTTATGTTTTCTCAACATCAGAACTAAGCTTTCAAGCATTCTCTTCCTCTGGCTATGGCTTCTCAAAATATTGATCATGAAAATTCCATGCAGCCCACACATAATTTGATGCAACCAAACCTCAGGTCGGATGGAGATGGAGTAGCCGTCCTTGTTGAAGATTCTCCCAAAGATGTGTCGTTGGTCCCGCAAGAGACCACAGAAGATATGTTAATCAAAGTTCCGGGAGTGGTCATCAATCTTATAGACAGAAGCTGTTGAAATTTTAGAACATAAATGATAAAAAGAAGAGTGAGCAGAGAAGAAGAGAACAATGAGATAAAAAGAAATAATATTAACTCACACACATCAATTAAATCATCAGAACAAGGCCTTATATAAGGCTTACGCATAGTGGACAATATGGGTCACAAAAGTATTAATAAAAATTACCCACTACTACTACCATGACTCAACAACTTACTAACTTCTTAAAGACTTTGACAACTAAATAACCTTGTTAAACATGTGACATAAATCAAACTAATTCTGAAGATAATCTAATATCTATTCTAAAAGAATTTAAACAATTCTAAAATTTGAATTAATTCCCAACATTTCCTCTTAATTCAAATTTTATAGATGGAGCATATCTCTTTGAATCTTTAAAATATTATGTGAAGCACTTCTCTTCACCAAATTTTCGTTGATGCCTTTTTTATCAACCTGTAAATATTGAAGCACGTCTCTCCAAACACATCTTGGTGCACTTCTCACCACCGTCATCAAATTTGTATGATGCACTTTCTCATTACTGTCTTCAAATTTGTATGATGCACTTTCTCATCATCTTACCATTGTTGAGCATTTTCTCTCAACTAAGTCAAAAAAGATTCTTCTTCACCCACTTCAACCATTGCTAGATAGGCTCCTTCCACCGTCTTTTCATTTTCTTGATATCTCATTGCCCTTTTTTTTTCTCTTGAACTTACAAGACATTAATCCCTCATAGGTCCCTCAAGGATCTATGGTTATGATACAATGCTGAATTTTGAAGAAAAAAAGAAAGAAAGATAATAGAAGCCAAACTTTTTTTTGATATATTCATTTAAACTCAAAATAATGACAGCCTTAAATAAACATAGAAATAAACTAACATTCCTAAATGCTAGCAACTAGGAGAACAACATGGGAATCAAGAAAAGACCTACTATCCCACAAACTTCACAACTAACTGAGTAGATAAACATGGCCACATAATCAATAAAAATAATAATTTTGAATTAATATTCAACGTTCCCCCTTGATTCAAAATTATAGATAATTTGAAGCACTTCTCTTCAATGGACGATGCACTTCTCACCAATCTGCAACTGTTGATGCACTTCTCATCAAATTTCAACTATTGATGCACTTCTCACCAATCTTGCAAATAATAGTATTGGAGCACCTCTCCCCAATTTTAAAATAAAGTTTCTTCTTCTTCTTGAGCAAAATTTGATTGCTCATTTTTTAATTTGCAATATTTTTGTATATGCCCAAATCTTTAACAACCAAAACATTGTGGTTTACCTTTATGCCAACAATCCTTTTCATCATGGTTATTTTTCTTACATACGCCACATGGTGGAAAATTTCCCCTTTTTGAGAAAGACTTGTTTGATGTCTTGGCAATGAAAGCTCCTTCCGTTGTTTTCTCATCTCTTATGGCTCTTCTTTGCCCAACAACTTGCAAAGCATTGATTAATTTTGCAACTGTAATCTTTGAAAGATCCTTAGAATCTTCAAGTGAGGAAATCTTTGTCTCATACTTCTCGGGTAAGGTCACAAGAATTTTTTCAACAATTCTATTGTCTGAAAAATTTTCACCAAACAATCTAATTTTGTTAACAATTGTGATAAGCTTGTTAACATATTCCTTGACCCCTTCTGATTCCTTCATCCTCTGCATTTCAAATTCTCTCTTAAGATTCAAAACTTGCATCAACTTTGTTTTCTCAAAACCCAAGTACTCATTTTTTAGAGAATCTCATATCTCCTTTGGAGTATCACAAGCCATGATGCTAGTGAAAATTACGTCAGATATTGAAGAATAAAGACAAGTTTTCACTTTGAACTTCTTGGCCTTTTCTTCACTATGACTCTTAAGTTGAGCTGCCGTTGGATGAGGAGGCAATGGTGGAACTTCACTATCATTTTCAACCACATCCCATAAATCAAAATATTGGAGATATGTTTGCATTTTGACAGCCCATAATTGGTCATTTTCTCCATTGAAAATGGGATGTGAGGCTAAAGGAAAAGTGTTTGAGGCCCTTTTCTAAAGAACTTACTTGTTTTCTCTCCACTCTATTTTTTTTTCACAACCCCATGACCAATAAAGGCTCTGATACCATGTTGAAATTTTAGAACATAAACGATAAAAAGAAGAGTGAGCAGAGAAGATGAGAACAATGAGATAGAAAGAAATAATATTAACTCACACACATCAATTAAATCATCAGAACAAGGCCTTATATAAGGCTTACGCATAGGGGACAATATGGGTCACAAAAGTATTAATAAAAACTACCCACTACTACTACCATGACTCAACAACTTACTAACTTCCTAAAGACTTTGACAACTAAATAACCTTGTTAAACATGTGGCATAAATCAAACTAATTCTGAAGATAATCTAAGATCTATTCTAAAAGAATTTAAACAATTCTAAAATTTGAATCAATTCCCAACATAAGCGGCCCTGTTGAGCTTGCTCAAGGTGATCTCTATATTATCGACCTAACACAAGGAGATGGAATCCCCACTATTCTTGTCCGCGTCGGGGAGGAAGTTCAGTGGATGTTAACCAAAGACACTACCACTTGGAAACTCCCTGGTTCAATTTACTTGTTCAAACTCCCCATCCCTAAAGAAATTGAAGATGACCCTATGTCCAGTGATGAAGAGGACATCAAAGGTGGTGTTGTCAACAAAAATTTGGATTCTGACGATGATAATGTCTCGGAGGATATGTTGGTGTTGTAAAGCTACTCTGTTTCCTTCGTTTGTTTCTTATCACTGTAAATAGTTAGTTTGTTTGTTTGTTAATTAGCTGAATAACCAATCTTTCTCTTGACTGGATAGTTGTAAATGTATTTAAGACTCGCAAATACGAGCTTACGGTTAATTAACGTGAAAGAGTGAGAAACTTAGTTTTCTCTCACTAAACTACTCTGTTATATTTTTTTATATGGTATCAAAGCTATCATAATCGTTTTTCAGCGGTTTCTATCGGTGACGGTGAGGTGAACAACATTTCAAGAACTATACCTTCAAGATGACCACGAATCTGAAGAAAGAATCAGATAATCCAGGTGCTAGTCTTGTAACTACACCACTGAATGGTTTCAATTACAGGACATGGAGTACATCCATGAAGAAGGCCCTAGCGGCGAAACACAAACTTGGTTATATAACTGGCAAGATCCAGATACCAGCTGAGGATGCGGCAGATTATGAAGAAATTATGAGCGCCAATGCCATGGTTGAATCCTGGATATTAAACTCGATGACGAAAGATTTGCATGATGCTTTTTTGTATGCCTCTTCTGCCAAGGATCGGTGGGATAAACTTGCAAATAGATTTGGTGATTCTACGGGGCCACAAGAGTATCAAATCAGAAGAGAAATAGGAAGCATTTCGCAAGGTAATTCTAGCCTCTCAATGTATTTCACCAGACTGTTCAAATTATGGGATGAACTACAGTGTATTATACCTATACCTCAGTGCATTTGTGGTTGTTGTACATGTGGTGTTTCGGGCAAGATTATGAAGATTAATGATAATGCCAAAATCATTCAGTTTTTAATGGGATTGAATGAGTCTTACAATCATGTTAAAAATCAAATTCTCATGATGGAATCGTCCTAACATAGATAAAGTGTATTCCATGCTAATGAATGTTGAGAGACAAAGGCAGGTTTCGAATTCCTTTGGCGACTTAACAGAGGGGAGTGCACTTATGGTGGGTTTTAGATCTACAGCAAATGTTCCTGTAGGGAAAACGAGTGGCAAGAAAAAGGAAGGGAAAGTTGATAAAGAAGATAAGAAATGTTCTTTTTGCAAGATGAATGGACATACTCAGGATACATGCTTCAAATTGCATGGTTATCCAGAATGGTACGTTGATCTTAAAAGGTAACGGAAGAAGTCTGGCGGGAAAATCGGACAAGTGAATTTGGCGGAAACACCGTTAGATGATAGTGAAGATGATATTGACGGTTTAAGTATGAGAGCTATTATTCAACAGGAGTTGTCAAAGATGTTGAAGGAAAAGCCGTAGATACAGATGCAAAACATGGAAAAAGTGAATTTTGGGAATAAAACCTTGAGCCATTCTGATGCTGTTTGTGATGTTTGTGCAAAAGCAAAACAGTCACGCATGCCATTTCCGGTTAGTGACAGCCATAGTAAGCATCTTTTTGAACTAATTCATGTTGATGTTTGGGGTCCTTATCGCCAGCCATCATTAACAGGAGCATCCTATTTTTTAACCATTGTTGAAGATTGCAGTAGGGTCACTTTTACATTTCTTATGCAAGGTAAGGATCAAGTTAGCTCCGTCCTTAATAAGTTTGTTGCTATGGTGAAGACTCAATATAATTGTGCTATTAAGATTGTTCGGACAGATAATAGAGGAGAGTTCGTGGGATCCAATTGTCAGCAGATTTTTATTGATCGTGGTATTATTCATCAACGCTCTTATGTCTATTCCCCGCAGCAGAATGGCAGGGTCGAAAGGAAGCATCGGCACATCATTCAAGTGGCCAGAGCTTTACTGCATCAAGCTCATATGACCAACGTGTTCTGGGGTGAAGCCATTTTGCATGCTACGAACTTAATAAATCATTTGCCTACGGTAACTCTACGGTGGCGAGCTCCCTCTGAGGTTCTATTGGGACGCCCGACTGATCTTGGACAATTAAAGGTCTTCGGATGTTTATGTTATTCCACTGATTCCACTCCACATAAGGATAAGTTTACGGCTAGAGCTCATAAATGCATTTTTCTGGGTTTTGTTGCTGGCAGAAAGGGTTACAAAGTGTATGACGTTGCTTCCGGAAAAGTGCGTGTTTCCAGGGACGTTGTCTTTCATGAAAATTTATTTCCTTGTGCAGGTCAGCAGTCTGTGGAAGCTATTGGCACGCCGATACCGTCATTGTCTTCGTTAAATGACGAGGTTGATGATCGACTATCTCCCCCTATAATTGATCACAGTGTGGAGGATGCTGGACGACATGAGCCTCATGCCCTTGTTGCTGATGATCTCCATTCGGATGACAATTCACTCCACCTCTTCCTGAAAGGCGAAGTAGCAGAGTCACGCGGATGCCATCGTGGTTGTCCGATTATGTGGTCAATCATTTGTGGATGTTTCAGGAGAATGGTGCGGTGACTTACAGTTCTCCTCATCTGCCCCACACGTTTCCTTTCTTCGAAAATAGTAAGCTTTCTGGTGATATGGCTGCTTTTCTCTGCCATGTGACTGAGTCAAAGGAGCCTTGTAATTTCCAGGAGGCTAGTCGAGATGTGTTGTGGGTTCAAGCTATAGAGTCGGAGTTACAGGCGCTTGAACAAAATCGCACTTGGGAACTTACGACTTTACCCACCGGGAAGAGAGCCATCGGCAGCAAATGGGTTTTCAAGTTGAAATACAATGCTGATGGGACGATTGATAGGCGTAAAGCTCGGATCGTTGATAAGGGTTACAATCAAGTTTATGAGGAAGATTATCATAATATTTTTTCTCCCGTAGCAAAGGTTGTCACAGTTTGTATTTTCTTAGCTATTGCAGCAGCGCGAGGTTGGGCTTTGAATCAACTAGACATTAATAATGCGTTTTTACATGGCTATCTCGATGAGGAGGTTTACATGGTGCCTCCAGAAGGTTACTCCAAGGCACTTGAGGGTCTAGTCTGCAAGCTGGTGCGGTCTCTATATGGGCTTAAACAAGCCTCGCGTAAGTGGAATACTGAACTTACAAATTTTCTCTTGCGTTTTGGTTTTCAGCAGAGCGACCACGATAATTGTTTATTTTTGTTTTGCAAGGATGGCTGTTTCTTGATGCTCTTAGTGTATGTGGATGATCTTCTTGTCAGTGGAAATTCTGGTTCCATGATTGATCGGCTTAAATCGGCTCTTCATGCGCAATTCACCATTAAAGATTTAGGGTTGGCTAAATACTTCCTCGGTTTGGAAATATTTCGTGATGATACTGGTATTTTTCTTAATCAACGGAAATATGTGTTAGATTTGTTGCTTGATTCTGGTCTTCTTGGTTCTAAACCTAAAAAGGTTCCTTTTCCGAAAGGGGGAAATTTGTTTGATGATAGTAGTCCATTATTGGGGGATCCGCGGGAGTATCGTAGTTTGGTCGGTCGTTTGTTGTATTTAGGGTTTTCTCGGCCGGACGTTACATATTGTGTCCAACAACTCAGTCAGTTTTTGCAGTCTCCTTGGCAGGTTCATCTTCATCATGCTTTTTATGTTCTGAAATATCTGAAACAAAGTCCTTCTTTAGTTCTTCATTTTTCGGCGTCTTCTAATTTGCGGTTACAAGCTTATTCTGACGCTAATTGGGCGACGTGTCCTGTGTCTCAGAAATCTTTGACTGGGTTCTGCATTTTTTTGGCGAGCAGTGCAATTTACTGGAAAACTAAACGCCAGTCCACTGTTTCGTGGAGTTCTGCGGAGGCTGAGTACCGGGCTATGGCATCTACCGTTTGCGAGTTGAAATGGGTCAGTTTTTTACTTTCTGATTTGCGGATTCCAATTCCCCTTCCGATTCCGTTTCATTGTGATAGCAAATCAGCCATCCATATTACTTGTAATCCCGTGTTTCATGAACGGACGAAGCACCTTGACATTGATTGTCATGTTGTGCGCAATCAGTACAAACAGGGGTTTATTTTGTCGGTTCATGTGGGTTCGTTCTTTCAGATTGCTGACATTTTCACTAAGCCTCTTCCTGCACCTGCGTTTCACCGCATGTTGTCCAAGTTGGCTTTGTCTGATTTTCATCAAAGTCTAACTTGAGGGGGGGATGTAAAGCTACTCTGTTTCACTCTGTTTCCTTCGTTTGTTTCTTATTACTGTAAATAGTTAGTTAGTTTGTTTGTTAATTAGCTGAATAACCAATCTTTCTCTTGACTGGATAGCTGTAAATGTATTTAAGACTCGCAGATACGAGCTTACGATTAATTAACGTGAAAGAGTGAGAAACTTAGTTTTCTCTCACTAAACTACTATGTTATATTTTTTTATAGGTGTACTCTTTGACAATTGAGTGGAAAGATCAGGATGCTCAGTTGAAGGCATTTGACGAGATTTTGCAGACTTACAGCTACTTTTTGGTCTATGAAACTCCCGAGCAGTCGGCAATGGAGGAAGAAGACGATATGGATAACGAATCAGGTTTGAAGGAGACGTTGCCAGAAGATACGACCCCAGATAACAAGAAAGCAATTGGGAAGTGCGAAGCATATTTTCGCCATGTCGAGCCAGATATTGGACAGTACAAGAGCATTCCCCGAAGCTAGTGGCAAAGGGCTCCACAGAGATGATAAAAGGGATTCTTTCATATGGAGACTCGACCATGGATATGTTGGGTTGGGTTGATTAGGTTATGAAGAAGAAGATCAATCCCAGGTCAAAATCCCAAATTAGTTCTGCCACTTTGAGGAGGATTAGAAGGTAATGAGGAACGGTATCTATACCTATAATCTGCACATTCACACGCACACAAACACATTTTTTTTTTTGAAAAATGAAAATAATTAAATCACTCAAACAATAAGTCTACACTGTACAATCCTTCTAAAAGGAAAAACAAAACACAGAATCGATGTAACCACCAAAACCTCTGCAAAGATCAGCCCAAAAAACAACTACTAAACTTTAAATATGCCAACGCCGCCTCATTTCCAAGCTAATAACCTCATGCTGTCCAGTAACAATGAGAGCCTCACGAATCACATTAACAATACTATCAGCTAACTCATACTTACGGCGCTCTTGGTGCTTATAAAGCCTGCAGTTTCTCTCCCTCCACAAGTGATAAATCACCATCTGAAAAGCCGTCTAAAGTATGACACTATCAGGCCTCCCGGAGTGAGTACCTCATATAAGATCATCCAACACCTCCGTCCATACATAGGAGGATTGTATTCTGCCAAGCAAATGCAAAATACGACTCCAAACTATCTTAGAATACTCACATTCAAAAAACAGGTGATCTCAACTCTCCTCACCTATGGTACACAACATACAAATGGGGTCGAAATCACCAAACCATCGATCTTTCGTTCTCAATCTGTTTTTAATAACCAACGACAATAAAAAAAACACATATAATTGCAAGTAACTAGTTTCAAGAATTATTGCAGGAACTGTGTAGTCGTTACCAGTGCAATGTAGATCATTGCAATTTAAAGTATCATGACCTTTGGTTTAAAAATATACATATATATTCAAATAATGAATTCGTGGGGTTTAATATGCATGGAATTGCAAGGTTAAGAGGGTGACAAGAACAACTGAGAAGGTGGTAACTGGGGTACTTTTGATGAAGATGAAGCTTGTGGGTCGGTTCCTAACTTGACCCAACAAGCTACTAATCAACCAAGCTCAAATGATCAAAGAGGAAGCAGAAGCCCAAGCCCACTCTAAAGATTCCAGAGACTTCCTACATGACCACGTGCATCTGTATATAACAAATATCTAGCACAACAAACAATATGTCAGAGTCAGTTACAACTTATAGCCATTGGATTAAAACCACCTAAGATCAATGGACAACATTCGTTAATTGTTTTGTATAAATTGCTTATACAACTTGACAATAATACCAACGTCAGTTTTTTTACAAATTATTCTCATCCTTACATGGTATCAGAGCTTGCACACTGACTAATCGTCTTCACTCTGCTATGGCTTTCTCTTCTTCTACGACTGAAACCAGCAACATCACCCTTTCTTCCTCTTCTGCTTCCTTTGATATCTCAGCCCTAGCCAAAACACTCAATTTCAACTTACCTTTAAAACTGGATCAAACCAACTTTCTGAACTGGCGTCCTCAAGTGTTGGCTGCTATACGCGCCCTGGATTTGGAGATGTATATCTCATCCGACTATGAATGTCCTCCAGCCTTGGTCCCCTCTCCTGATCATAACCCTGCTGCTCCTGTTTTCATCCCTAACCCTGCACACAAGTCTTGGATGAGAGTAGATCAATTACTGTTATGCTGGTTGCTCACCACTATTGGTGAGTCAGTCATTGGACAGGTGAATCATGCAAGCTCTACCTAAGAGCTTTGGCAAATTTTAATTTGCCTATATGCGCAGACCTCCCTTGTTAAGGTCCTGCAGCTTAAACAAAAACTATCCTCTCTACAAAAAGGTGCATCAATCATTTCTGAGTATATTCAACAAGTTAAATCTATTGGTGACTCTCTAAAAGTGGCAGGACACGCTGTTTCTGAACAAGAATTAATCCTCAGTGCTCTCAGTGGTTTGGGTAGTGAGTATGATCCAGTAGCAGTAATGTTAACAAATTCTATGGCTTTATCCTCTCTTCAGGATGTTCTTTATACTCTTATGATGCATGAAACTCGACTTGAGCAACAACATGCTCATTCTCAACTCTCTATTTTAAATACTACTGCCAATATGGCAACTTACTCTCAGCCCTCCAATCTTTTTTCTACTGGTGGTAGAGGACTCTATCGAGGTAGGGGACATAGAGGACGAGGGGGTAGATCTCATAAAATCTCCTGTCAACTTTGCAACAAACCAGGACACCATGCTCTCAAATGTTACAAACGTTTTGACACTAATTGGCAGGGTCACCACTCTTACAACAATACTCAGAAGTCCACTCCTCCTAATCAGGCAAGCCTATATTGCTCATCAGTCCATTTCCCACACCTCTTCAGATGCTGCCTCTAATCCTAACCGGTATGTGGACAGTGGTGCTACCAATCATGTCACGGCTGACCACTCCAATCTCACCATTCAGAATCCTTACACTGGGAAAGAACAACTAGCAGTTGGTAATGGTTCTAAACTTCCTATAACCCATATTGGCTCTTCCTATCTCTCTTCCTCCTCCATTTCTCCTCAAGTTAAATAACATTCTGCATGTCCCTAAAATCACCAAAAATCTATTGAGCATTTCCCAATTGACAAAGGATAACAACATTGTTATTGAGTTTACTGATTCTTGTTGTGCTTTTAAGGACAAAACTACAGGGATGACTCTACTCCAGGGGCTGCTCCAGAATGGCCTGTACAGCCTTAAACCAGCACCTCCTCAAAAATGGCCGATTAAATCTTCATCCTCCACTTTCTATTATGCCTTATCAGCTACATCAAGTGTAAATGAGTGGCATGCACGATTAGGGCATCCAAATGCTACTGTATTGAAACACATTTTACAATCAATGAATTATAATTTTCAGTCTCCTACTTCTTCCTTCAAATTTTGTGATTCATGTCAATATGGAAAGCACCACAAGCTTCCCTTTCAAACACATGCAATTTCTGTCTCACAACCCCTAGAAATAGTTTATACAGATGTTTGGGGTCCTAGTCCTTTTCCTTCCACCACTGGACATAGATACTATCTTATATTTGTTGATGCTTTCTCCAGATTCACTTGGTTATATCCACTAAAACACAAATCAGAAACTATGGCAGCATTCATTCAATTTAAATCTTTTGTTGAATTACAGCTGAATCATAAAATTAAGTCCTTACATAGTGACATGGGAGGAGAATTCATAGTTTTAAAACCTTTTCTTACTGCTCATGGTATTCAGATCCGTTTCAGCTGCCCTTACACTCATCAGCAAAATGGGATTCTAGAACGCAAGCATAGGCATGTGACTGAAACTAGACTCACCTTGCTTTCTCATGCCAACTTACCTCTCAAATTCTGGTTAGAGGCTTTTCAAATAGCCACTTATCTTATCAACTGTTTACCTACCCCTGTGCTAGGCTATAAATCCCCATTTCAGAAATTATTCAACAAACTTCCCTCCTATACTCATCTCAAAGTCTTCGGCTGTGCTTGTTTCCCATTTCTCCGATTCTACAACAAACACAAATTTGGCTATCACACTAGCAAATGTATTTTTCTAGGTTATAGTCCAACTCACAAAGGCTACAAATGTTTACATCCTACAAGCCACATCTACATCTCTCGCCATGTCACCTTTAATGAACATGAATTTCCCTATTCTACCTTATTTTCATCTTCCTCTTCCTCATCTGCAATTCCTTCTTCTAGTCTCTTTATTTCTACCCTCACAGATACTCTGCAGGCTATTCCAGTGCACCCCCCAACGGTGGATACTTCTCTGCGGTCTTCTTCTTCGAACACAGATCGGTATGTAACACCCACTCCCGAAAGTGACCGAACTCGATATCATTGGTGATATCCGAGTCCGTGCCCATGAGGGTGGCGATTACATCGATCGATTAAAACTCAAGATACATTTTTTTTCTTTTAAGCCATTGATTCCACGTTAGCGCGCAAAGAAAACAATAAGTAACTAAAACCCATGTTCATAATAAACCAGTTTGATTATTACGGTCATCCAAGAATAATTTACAATCATCGACGAGTAAAACATTAAAACCACAATGGCCTCGGTAGAAATACAAAGCATTGTTATACGGTGATTCGGAACACAATTTGATAAGACACTAATGCAGATACGGACTGATCCCGACCTCTATCCTTTACTTGCCTACAGAGACATACTCCGTGTCAACCGGGTATTCTTCAGACTGAAAAATAGATGCAAATTTTGGGTGAGTTTTGCGAACTCGGTGAAAAACCATCATCGATGGTTCACTCAAATCATGCACGCATACATGGCGTACAACATAATCTGATAGTATTCAATTAGCGATAACATAACAATTTCTGACTTTAAATAATAATTTGTAGTAACATGCAACAGTTTACGGTAAATCATGCCATCACGTAATCAGTAATTTTCACAAAACAGTCATTCATGTGAATGCAATGCATATGTGACTCTTTCTAATTATTCAGTGTTGTGCCCAAGTGTTCATCAAGATTGGTGGGGACGATCGTGATTTCTCCCCTCGGGCTCGAGGCGGTCGATCTGAGATAAGGATAAATCCCCTCGGACTCGAGGCCCGGTCAGTAATAATCGCAACTTGGGTCACAACGTCCATTATCTGTTCATGCATTTATGCATGTAATGCAGTACTCATTGGTTTACAGTAGTATGGCAATAAAAGCTCAGTATTGCAATACTCAGTAATCCAGTGATATGGCTATAAAAGCCCAGTATTGCAGTTTCCAGTTTCAAGCAATAGTCCAATCCAATACAGTAAAAGCATGCAACTTAATCCTATACAGTTCAACAACCATACAATTCACCTTTGCAAGTAGTTCCATTCAGTACAGTAAAAGCATGTAATTCCATCCAATATGTTTCAGTAATCTATGTAAATCACCTCGGCAAGCAATTCACATAGGGCATTTAGACATTCAGGAATTTGAGAAACCAACTAGGTTACTCACCTGTATTTCCGAGCCAAAATCTGGCAGTCACGGTGACGTCGGTGGACCGACGCTCCAAGTGTGACTCTATAACAGTGACAGTAAACAAACATTATCAATTGTTCAATTAGAACTATTTCAGAATGCACATGTAACACTTAGAAGGTGCACAATGCATGATCATGATATTCCCGCCCTAATCTCATCTTTTTCCACACAAAAAATCTGTTTCAAAAATAAGAAATCCAATGGCACTGACGGCGCTCAATTCTGACCTCTATAGGTCCCATAAAATAAAGCAGTGACCAGAAAATAATAAACCGGACCCACGTCAATTTTCCGTCCAATAATTCCCAATGTCTCAGAAAATAAAATTCAATAAGTCATGAATCCGATGCCTCGAGAATCAGGTCAATCGGAAACCGGACGGACAAGTTATAAGCAAAAGAATGGAAAAAGATCAGTACAAGTCGACTTACACTACTCCCATGACAGATCTGCAAAATGTTCTCCGACATACCAACTTTCATAGGTCATAACTCCTTACTCCGAACTCCAAATTGGGTCAAATTAATATCTATTTCATAGAGAAAAGAAAGATCTACAATGTTCATGAAGAACCCAAAAGCCAAATTCACCTCTAAGGGTGTTAAAAATACAATCAAAGTTTCTGTCCAGTCAATGAGTTCCTAACCAGTGCAGTAGAGTTCCTACCCAGTGAAGTATTTTGTAAATTCAATAACTTCCCATTTACTTAGTCAAAAAAATTACACAATAAATTTGATCAGTAAGATCACAATGTGATCTACAACTTTCATGAAACAACCCAAATTTCAATTCCCTTGCTAACTAGGTCAAATAATTCACTCAAGGTTGCTGTCCCTGAAATCACTCAATTTGAGCAGTAACATTCTATCAATCATATCTCCCTGTATACAAGTCAAACAAATCACCACTTTATATCCCTGAAAAGATAAAATCTCCAACTTCAATTCTTCATGAAATAACCAAACTCCAATTCAGCCTCTAACAGTGTCAAATCTGTTATGCAAGTTTCTGACCTAATCAGCAATTAACATCACAATGTAGGTTCAAATTGTGAAAATCCATAACTCCCACATCTGATTTCCAGAAATTATATTCCATACACCATTTTCAAGATTAATGTGTCATCTAACACTTTTCAGTAGATTTCCAACACCAATTCAATGCACAAAAATTACTAAAATTCCTCCTAATCTTAATGTACACCAAATTTGACATTCCAGCTAGGTTTCATTCAATGCATAAAAACAGCCAACAATCATCAGTCCATAACTCCTAATATACATATCGAAAAATTGCAAAATCAGTGGAATTGGAAAGCTAACTTAATAGGCTTCAACTTTCATTTAGTCCATTTGTCCTAATTCCTTATCAATTAATTCAGAAAAAATTAACAAAACTCTAGGTTATGGTTTCGGGTACTATTCATTCCAGTCAATAGCAGTAACCTTCCATGCAAAAATTCACCATCTTAAAGCTAATATTGGACAACACCTATTTCACACAAAAATGTAGCTAACATCTCAAAGTTTAAATGGCCACAAACCTCACCTCATTTCCATTCCTATACAATGAGTTATGATCAAAACAGTATAATCGATTAAAACCCTAAATTTCCAGATTTGGTCCAATCTTAGTTTCTATCATTTCCAATGCCTTTAACACATCATTAAGCATCTAAATGAACACAAATCAGTTCTTATAACATTCATACATTCACTAGGACTAATACTCAAAATTTTTCAGCACTCAATTCCTTATTTCTAGGTAAAATCAATCATCCATTTGCATTCAAAATCAAGTTAAAAACACTCATTCATACTCCTTCATCAATTCATAACTAACCCTAACCTAACACCCATTAATTCAAGCCATATTAGTCATCAATCTAGGGCATCAATAATCATAATAAATGTACCAAACCTCCCATTAATTACTCCTAACTACCATGGCATTCAATTTCTAAATCAAATCATAAAGAAAGCTTAACAACAAAACTTACCTATTAGCTTTTCCAACCTTGAATCCCTTTCACTTCTTTACTTCCTACCTTCACTAATCACTTCTTCTACCACCATACATATATATTTCATCATCATGAGAAGACTATAGCTTAGTGGCAAGTAAGAGAACTCTTGAGTGTTTGGAGGAAGATGAAAAAAAAGAAGAAGAAAATCGATGGATATGGAGGCTAGGAGTAGTTTTCGGATGAGAAGAGCTTTTAAGCAATTAAGGAGTTCTTTCATTCTTTTTATAGGCAACATCACCGAATTGAAAAGGTAAGGAAGCATTAAACCCCTTTGGCACTTGGCAATTGATGGAGAAATGAAGAAAAGTCAAAAGATTTCAAATATTATACTTTAATCACTTTAATCAATAAATATCCAACTTATACACCCACAATTTCGGTTACTACATGGTTTAAGGGTCTACTTTAGGGTCCCACCAAAATATGCAAGAGTTTTAAGATCAAATAACAGTAGAAATTCAACCGCTTCGCCACTTGGCGATTTTTTGTCCGGTCCGGGAATTTTCTCCGAAAAAATTCAGAAAAATTTCTATAATTCCAGTAAAATAGAAAACAATTTATGGAGCACTCAGAATAATTTTTCAAACTCATTAACCACGTTAATCCTAATAAAATTGTCTTAGGCACGCAAACCAAAAATATCATGTATGCATGCACAATAATTTCATGTGCACAAATGTGACTGTGGACCAATCTTATTATGCATGAACAGTCCTATACACTCCAAATCTATTCCATCCTATGTCAAATTTACTATTTTACCCTTCCAATTGAGGGTGGGATGTTATAATTCCCCCCTCCTGATAAAAATTTCGTCCTCGAAATTCTCAATCAACAGTTCAGTATGACAGTAACCATTTGTTCCTATATGTCCCATACACTTTTCCACTCAATAATTCATTTTCCGAAAGGTCACAGTAACCATATTCAGTCAGTTGTTCAGTTACTAATTTGGCTAACTCATTATCACTCAGTACAGTAGACGGACTCAACAAGGCTATCAGTTGGCGATCTCATTTTCTTAGCTATCTCACTTGCCATTTTCAGACTAGTCATTACCTTTAGTTCCAATGCTATGACTCAGTTCATTATTTCCGAACATGTTCACTAATCATCACGTTTATTCATCCAATACCTTTTTCTCACTATACCGTCCAATATCTTTTTCTCCCAATAACATACAGACTAAGTCGTATTCCATGGAGTACATATTTTCAAGGTGATACGTACAATAACCTCCTTTATCTCGTCAGAGACGATTCACATTCCTTTGGTACCAATACAATGACATTTAGCTCTATTTCACTATAACCAGTGATACTTTACCTAATGCAGTCATGCTTTATATCCCATTGACTCTCTGTTCAAATTCAACTCTCCTTAGACAATTTACTGTTCTAAAGTGTTAACGCACTTTATTCGGCTATGCACTTTACTCTAGTTCATTTGTCTGATCCTGATCTACTTCAGCTAACCCATGCAGTTTTCCTAAGTCCTGTCCTTTGCTTTACCCATCACAGTCTCAAATCCATCATGGTCTTTGACTCCTGTTAGGCCCTATGCGGTGTAGTAGTATATCCCCATAGTAAAATTAGAACTCTGTAACACGATCATAATCAAGCATTTTTCCTATTGAACATTTACACCTATAAGCACTTGAATCAATAATCACTTCATTCTATACCCATAGTTATTCAATTTCACTTTTCGCATATGCTTACTAGAATGTCTAGCTTTAACTGTTCACTTTCTTGTTCTAGCACTTTTTATCGGGTACCCATACTTTTTCTTTGAATCATTCAATATTGTTTTTCCGATTTCACTCGCATATTCAGACTCCTTATAGGACTCACCACTTTAACTCCAACACTCTTAACCATTCCTTACCTTTATCCAGTATCTCAAGTTTTCAGAAATACTTCACAATTAGCCATAACCTACCTGACATTCATTGGAAATCCCAATATCTGTAATCTGTTCATTGCAACATTATCTATTCACTATTTGAATTTAGTGGGCAGAATTGTCTGTTCATTTCAGAATTGTCGGTATAGTATTCATTATGCTCGTCTTTTTCCTCGAATGAACACAATGTATCCTTATAGGAATCTAAAGTCTTTAATACCATTTATCATAATCAGTTCAATTTATCTTATACCAGTTTAACATATTGTCTCAGTTCATCACACACTGCCCATTCTCCAAGGGTATGCTTATCCTCAGTATCAAATTCTTCACTTATTCATATAGTTCTTTTTACTTTTCACTGTTCAACACTTTCAATCACGTTCCGTCTATAAACATGGTCACTACCATTTGCTTACTTCGCATAATTCCCTATTAGGGTCTTGTTGACTTTACCATACATCATTCAACTTTTTCATTAAGTCCACAAGTAGTGTATTTGCAATCCCTTTATGAAGGTAACATTGTATCACGTCATTGTCAGTTTTCCTTTAGGACCTCTTGTCTCTATTCATTTTCTCCTTTCAATTGATTTCCTGTCATTCACATCGATGTATGCCAATACCTAGTCATCCGTACTTGGACTTTCATCAATTCCATTTCATTTGAGTATTCCACCTCACAGTTCGGGACTATTTTATTCTTAGTTTCAAATCTAGATTTCCCAACAGTTTTGCATCACGTATGGGGCTCTATTCACTTCACATTGCAATATAATCATCTCAAATTAAACTTCCACTCATGTTATTGGATACTTTACATTTCCATACACACAATACAGATAACTTCAGTAGTATGAGATATGACTCAATTTCACTTTTAATTGTGTCCATACTTCTTTCCGTTTGACCATTAGTCTTGTTACCATCTTTATACTGTTTACGAAAGTCTCATCAACCAATTATTATCCATAATTACTTTTCAATCATCCTTCACTATACGTACTATCTCAATCAGAACAATTTTATGCCATAATTTAAGAGATCATAACATTCCTTACACTAAGGTTCCTTGTGACAGTCACATAAACACTTTCTTTCACACTTATTCAGTAATCTATACCTCAACATTTTATCCGGAAACCAATTAGTAACCTATATAATTCAGACTTCCATAAGACTCCTTTCCGTTTATGTTAATTCTCAAATAAATAACTGATGCTATAATCATTTCTCATTTCCTCTCATAAAGGTACATTCAGTCCTCCTATGTCTTACTTTAACCTAATATAAACTTTACACTTATAGCCACTCATAGAAGCACGTATTTAATCATTCACTGATCATCTTCTCCATGATTTCCATTGTTTCATTTTTTTTTCTTTTCATTTCCCTAGTTTCATTCCCATAGCATTCATGTGTCAACTTGACCTTTTAAGGTCATGTCCACTTGGTTTATACAATGTCATCTTCTTATTGCTTCGTATTTCTTTAATATCCTCAAACAATCTATAATAGGGCATTCACAGTCCCCAAAACACGACAAAATCGTTGATACAACTCCATTGTATCTCTATCTATTTACCCATATATACATCTTTTCAACCAAATCTAGAATTTCCCGATACACAATCAGTAGAAAATTGTCAGTCTGTCTTTTTCCCTTACCATCCTTTGATACTGGTTTCCAAACTCTTAGCACAATATTCACATAACCATTTCAGTCTCACGCTTATGCGTTCAAGATCATTCCTGTTTCACGAGTTCATTTCAGTTTATCTGTACACTTTTATCTTCTACTTTTTCTTACTCGACTAGGCACTAGGTACTTTACGCTTTCAGTTCCTTCAGCTCTAGGTAGACCGGTACGGTATAATATTGATCCTATCACAATCCCGCTATCTTTATCTACCTATGATATCTACTGATATTGAACACAAATGCAGTGAATCCATATCTGCCTGTTCGAACCATATATTCTTCGCTCATTTCCAGTTCCCATTTCGTCATAGATACAAGTCAGAACTCTAATTACCTCAGCATGTAATTACACCTATGCCTACTCTAACCAGTATGTTTCTCATATCAGTCTAGGCCAACATAGTCATTCTAACCACAGTACAATATCAATCTCCTTATCCATTTTTCCTTTTTCCTTTCCTAATTGCTTACACACTTCCAGGGGTTCACCCTCTAACACAGTCTCACTTTTTCTCTCACTTAATCACTTGACACGTACGCACACGTAGGATTTCTACCCGTGCGACTCAAACTAGGGATCAGTTGCCACGGTCTGCAATGACACGACTCAAATGCATGCACCCTATGTTTCAGATTGTGCCCAGATACATTACGTACTACTGGGCTCTGATACCACCTAAATGTAACACCCCACTCCCGAGTGACCCGAACTCGATATCATTGGTGATATCCGAGTCCGTGCCCCGCGAGGGTGGCGTACTACATCAGTCGATTAAAACTCAGTATACATTTTTTTTCTTTTGAAGCCATTGATTCCACGTTAGCGCGACAAAAACAGTAAGTAACTAAAACCCATGTTCATAATAAACCAGTTTCAGTTATTACAGTCATCCAAGAATAATTTACAATCAGTCAATGAGTAAAACATTAAAACCACAATGGCCTCAGTAGAAATACAAAGCAATGTTATACAAATGATTGCGGAACACAATTTGATAAGACACTAATGCGACACGGATCGATCCCGACTTCTATCCTTTACTTGCCTACATGAGACATACTCCGTGTCAACCAGGGGTATTCTTGAGACCTGAAAAATATATGCAAATTTTGGGTGAGTTTTGCGAACTCGGTGAGAAACCATCATCGATGGTTCACTAAATCATGCATTACGCACATGGCGTATAACATATCTGAGAGTATTCAATTAGCGATAACATAACAATTTACATTAAATAATAATTTGCAGTAACATGTAGCGATTTACGGTAAATCATGCCATCACGTAATCGTAATTTTCACAAAACGGTCATTCATGTGAATGCAATGCATATGTGACTCTTTCCAATTATTGATGTTGTGCCCAAGTGCTCATCAAGATTCATGGGGACGCGTCAGAATTTCTCCCTCGGGCTCGAGGTCCGGTCGATCTGAGATATGAATAAATCCCCTCGGACTCGAGGCCCGGTCAGTAATAATCGCAACTTGGGTCACAACGTCCATTATCTGCTCATGCATTTTTGCATGTAATGCGAGACTAATGGTTTCTGATAGTATGGATATAAAAGCCCAAGATTGCAAATTTCAAGTAATCCGGTGATATGGCTATAAAAGCCCAAGATTGCAGTTTCGATTTCATGCAATAGTCCAATCAATACAAGAAAAGCATGCAACTTAATCCTATACGATTCAAGAACCATACAATTCACCTTTGCAAGTAGTTCCATTCAGTACAGTAAAAGCATGTAATTCCATCCAATATGTTTCAGTAATCTATGTAAATCACCTCGGCAAGTAATTCACATAGGGCATTTAGACATTCAAGAATTTGAGAAACCAACTAGGTTACTCACCTGTATTTTCGAGCTAAAATCTGGCAGTCTCGGTGACGTCGGTGGACTGACGCTCCAAGTGTGACTCTATAACAGTGACAGTAAACAAACATTATCAATTGTTCAATTAGAACTATTTCAGAATGCACATGTAACACTTAGAAGGTGCACAATACATGATCATGATATTCCCGGCCCTAATCTCATCTTTTTTCACAAAAAAATCTGTTTCAAAAATAAGAAATCCAATGGCGCTGACGGCGCTCAATTCTGACCTCTATAAGTCCCATAAAATAAAACAGTGACTAGAAAATAATAAACCGGACCCATGTCAATTTCCCGTCCAATAATTCCCAATGTCTCAGAAAATAAAATTCAATAAGTCATGAATCCGATGCCTCGAGAATCAAGTCAATCGGACACCGAACGGACAAGTTATAAGCAAAAGAATGGAAAAAGGTCAGTACAAGTCGACTTACACTACTCCCATGACAGATCTGCAAAATGTTCTCCGACATACCAACTTTCATAGGTCATAACTCCTTACTCCGAACTCCAAATTGGGTCAAATTAATATCTATTTCATAGAGAAAAGAAAGATCTACAATGTTCATGAAGAACCCAAAAGCCAAATTCACCTCTAAGGGTGTTAAAAATACAATCAAAGTTTCTGTCCAGTCAATGAGTTCCTAACCAGTGCAGTAGAGTTCCTACCCAGTGAAGTATTTTGTAAATTCAATAACTTCCCATTTACTTAGTCAAAAAACTTACACAATAAATTTTCTCAGTAAGATCACAATGTGATCTAAAACTTTCATGAAACAACCCAAATTTCAATTCCCTTGCTAACTAGGTCAAATAATTCACTCAAGGTTGTTGTCCCTGAAATCACTCAATTTGAGCAGTAACTTTCTATCAATCATATCTCCCTGTATACAAGTCAAACAAATCCCCACTTTATATCCCTGAAAAGATAAAATCTCAAACTTCAATTCTTCATGAAATAACCAAACTCCAATTCAGCCTCTAACAGTGTCAAATCTGTTATGCAAGTTTCTGACCTAATCAGCAATTAACATCACAATGTAGGTTCAAATTGTGAAAATCCATAACTCCCACATCTGATTTCCAGAAATTATATGCCATACACCATTCTCAAGATGAATGTGTCATCTAAAATCTTCAGTAGATTTCCAACACCAATTCAATGCACAAAAATTACTAAAATTCCTCCTAATCTGAATGTACACCAAATTTGACATTCCAGCTAGGTTTCATTCAATGCATAAAAACAACCAACAATCATCAGTCCATAACTCCTAATATACATATCGAAAAATTGCAAAATCAGTGGAATTGGAAAGCTAACTTAATAGGCTTCAACTTTCATTTAGTCCATTTGTCCTAATTCCTTATCAATTAATTTAGAAAAAAATTAGCAAAACTCTAGGTTATGGTTTCGGGTACTATTCATTCCAGTCAATAGCAGTAACCTTCCATGCAAAAATTCACCATCTTAAAGCTAATATTGGACAACACCTATTTCACACAAAAATGTAGCTAAAATCTCAAAGTTTAAATGGCCACAAACCTCACCTCATTTCCATTCCTATACAATGAGTTATGATCAAAACAGTATAATCGATTAAAACCCTAAATTTCCAGATTTGGTCCAATCTTAGTTTCTATCATTTCCAATGCCTTTAACACATCATTAAGCATCTAAATGAACACAAATCAGTTCTTATAACATTCATACATTCACTAGGACTAATACTCAAAATTTTGCAGCACTCAATTCCTTATTTCTAGGTAAAATCAATCATCCATTTGCATTCAAAATCAAGTTAAAAACACTCATTCATACTCCTTCATCAATTCATAACTAATCCTAACCTAACACCCATTAATTCAAACCATATTAGTCATCAATCTAAGGCATCAATAATCATAATAAATGTACCAAACCTCCCATTAATTACTCCTAACTACCATGGCATTCAATTTCTAAATCAAATCATAAAGAAAACTTAACAACAAAACTTACCTATTAGCTTTTCCAACCTTGAATCCCTTTCACTTTTTTACTTCCTACCTTCACTAATCACTTCTTCTACCACTATACATATATATTTCATCATCATGGGAAGACTATAGCTTAGTGGCAAGTAAGAGAACTCTTGAGTGTTTGGAGGAAGATGAAAAAAAAGAAGAAGAAAATCGATGGATATGGAGGCTAGGAGTAGTTTTCGGATGAGAAGAGCTTTTAAGCAATTAAGGAGTTCTTTCATTCTTTTTATAGGCAACATCACCGAATTGAAAAGGTAAGGAAGCATTAAACCCCTTTGGACACTTGGCAATTGATGGAGAAATGAAGAAAAGTCAAAAGATTTCAAATATTATACTTTAATCACTTTAATCAATAAATATCCAACTTATACACCCACAATTTTGGTTACTACATGGTTTAAGGGTCTACTTTAGGGTCCCACCAAAATATGCAAGAGTTTTAAGATCAAATAACAGTATAAATTCAACCTCTTCGTCATTTGACGATTTTTTGTCCGGTCCGGGAATGTTCTCCGGAAAATTCTAGAAAAATTTCTATAATTCCAGTAAAATAGAAAACAATTTATGGCGCACTCAGAATAATTTTTTAAACCCATTAACCACGTTAATCCCAATAAAATTATCTTAGGCACGCAAACCGGGAATATCATGTATGCATGCACAATAATTTCATGTGCACAAATGTGACTGTGGACCAATCCTATTATGCATGAACAGTCCTATGCACTCCAAATCTATTCCATCCTATGTCAAATTTACTATTTTGCCCTTCCAATTGACAGTGGGATGTTACAAGGTAACTTCTTCTCCCTCTCTTCCAGTATCTGCTTCCCTCTCTCCTCATTTTTCTGCTCCTTCCAGTGTTTCCAATTTACATCCTATGCAGACCCGCTCTAAGAGTGGTATTTTCAAGCCTAAGATCTACACTACTTCTATTTCTACTTCAGTCCACAAGTTTTCTGAACCTTCCTCAACAGCTATTGCTCTCTCTGATCCTAAGTGGACCCAAGCAATGTCTGAAGAAGTTCAAGCCCTGCAGCAAAATCACACATGGACTCTGGTTCCTTACGACTCCTCTAAGCCAATTCTTGGCACTAGATGGGTCTTTCGTATCAAGTATGATTCTACTGGGGCCATTAACAAGTACAAGGCCCGTTTTGTCGCTAAGGGGTTTAATCAAATCCAAGGTCTTGACTTCACAGAAACCTACAGCCAAGTGGTAAAGTCCTCAACTATTCGGGTTATTCTATCTCTTGCAGTGAGTCACCATTGGGATATTCAATAGGTGGATATTAATAATGCATTCCTAAATGGGCATTTGGTTGAGGAAATCTACATTAGAGAGCCTACAGGTTTTAAGGACCCTAATTTTCCTAATCACATCTGCAGACTAAATATGGCTCTCTATGGCCTTAAGCAAGCTCCCCGAGCTTGGTACACAACTCTCAAATCCACACTTCTCCAATGGGATTTCCACCAATCACTATTTGATACTTCTCTCTTTTACAGATCAATCAATGGCACTATACTACTACTACTCATCTATGTTGATGACATTTTAGTCACCGGCAACTCCAACACAGCAATCAACTCTATCATCATGCAGCTAAACACAAAATTTGCATTAAAACATCTTGGCAATATCAGTCATTTTCTTGGGTTTAAAGCTTACCGAAATGCATCTGGCCTGTATCTTTCTCAGCGCCAATATACACTGGACATCTTGGCTCGAACCAACATGCTGAACTGCACTCCTTGCTTGACCCCCCTGGCCACTGGCACCAAACTCTCAGCTACTGATGGTCCTCTCTTCTCCAATCCCACTCTCTACCGCAGCACCATCGAAGCTCTTCAATACCTGTGTCACACCAGACCAGATATCAGTTATGTCGTGAATAGCCTCAGTCAGTTTCCATCTACCCCTCACGACTCTCACTGGGTTGCTTGCAAACGGGTCCTACGGTATCTTAAGGGTACCATTGGTTATGCTCTACATTTTCGACCCTTGACTAACCCTCTCTCCCTCCAGGCTTATAGCGACTCCGATTGGGGTGGCAATCCAGATGATAGGAAGTCGACAACAGAAGGTTGCGTCTTCCTAGGGGGTAACTTAGTGTTCTGGATATCCAAGAAACAGACTATCGTGGCCAGATCTAGTACCGAAGCCGAGTATCGTGCCCTAGCTCAGGTTTCTACAGAGGTAATTTGGTTGCACTCACTATTAAAGGAACTTGGTTTCACTCTCACAGATACACCTATTCTCTGGTGTGACAACAACGGAGCACGATCTCTGGACCTAAATCCAGTGTTTCACGCTCGAACGAAACACATCGAAATCGATGTTCACTTTATACGCGATAGAATAGAGAAGAAGGAACTAGAGGTTCGCTATATACCAACCGAAAATCAAGTAGCAGATTTACTTACCATGCCTCTCACAATGATCCGGTCGACGGCGCTGCTTCCCAAACTCAATATCGTCGTTCATCCCCATTTTCGCTTGAGAGGGGCTGATGAAGATGAAGCTTATGGGTCGGTTCCTAACTTGACCCAACAAGCTACTAATCAACCAAGCTCAAATGATCAAAGAGGAAGCAGAAGCCCAAGCCCACTCTAAAGATTCCAGAGACTTCCTACATGACCACGTGCATCTGTATATAACAAATATCTAGCACAACAAACAATATGTCAGAGTCAGTTACAACTTATAGCCATTGGATTAAAACCACCTAAGATCAATGGACAACATTCGTTAATTGTTTTGTATAAATTGCTTGTACAACTTGACAATAATACCAACGTCAGTTTTTTTACAAATTATTCTCATCCTTACAACTTTCAGGTGTGGTGACGGGAACTACAGCGATTAACCGGAAAGTTCTGAACACAAAACCGGTCAAGAAATTCGTTGATAATACCATTATAGGCCAATTCTTGGTTGCGTCCTTTGAAGGATTACGTAAGTCTTTATCACAATAATGGTTTTCTCAATCCCAGTCCTTTTTCGCTACACACGATTTACATTTACTTCTCCTGTAATTGTTTGTTTCATTTCGTAATTTCTTACAATTAGATAAGACGTGTGATGCTTTAGAAGAAGTTGGAAAGAATGTCCTGTCAAAATCGTCCAACGTGACAACTAATTTAGTACACCACAAGTAAGTTTGTGTTACTTGTAAAAAATTTGTAGATCAACTCCAAATAAAAAAAACTATTTAAGTATTTTTGAGTATTGCCATATTAACTGTAGATATGGGAAAGAAGCAGCAGAAGCTACCGGCGAAGGATGTTGGACCAATGGTGGTTAACAAATAAAAATTCATTTATGTTTTGATAATTATAAAATATATAGAATTGGTTAAGAAATTATTTCAGGATTTTAATTAAAGGACCAATTCAATTTCAAATGATAATTTCCAAGGATGC
Source organism: Erythroxylum novogranatense (assembly GCA_029891385.1). Lineage (NCBI taxonomy): Eukaryota > Viridiplantae > Streptophyta > Magnoliopsida > Malpighiales > Erythroxylaceae > Erythroxylum > Erythroxylum novogranatense. The sequence continues at coordinate 7,631,489 of CM057230.1, read as the reverse complement.
AAGTGATAGACAATGTTCAAAGTTCAATCTACAAATGTCAAAGAGATAAAATATCAAGAAATCAAGTCAGTAATAATCTTCTATGATCAAGAGAAGATAGACAACGTGCAAAAGATGATCTTAGTGAAGATTATAGATAGAGATCTTGAAAGATCAAAGATTATCTGCAAATTTATCCGTTAGAGAATTTCCAGTCGACTACAAGCACTTTCAGTCGACTATAATCATTCCAGTCGACTATTCGAAGACCGGAGATTATTTTCGTTAGTTCTAGTCGACTACAAACATTTTCAGTCGACTATAAAACGTTTGTTCCAGTTGACTGACACTGGTTTCAGTCGACTAGTACTAGTCGACCAGTCGACTATCATCTCTTCCAGTCGACTAGCAGCACAGCAGAGAACATTCTGACAAATTCAATGATTCTAAAACAGGAAGAAAATCTTTTTCAACATTCATAAGAGATCTTCAATGGTTACAAGAGGATTTCCAACGTCTATAATGATCCAGAAGCCTGTAAATAAATAGATGAACACCAAGAGATCGATTAGTGCTAAAAAATAACAAAGCATACTGATCATAGTTCATATTTCTCATATTATTGCTCTCAATTCTCTTAGCAGATTCAAGTGTATCTAGCTATCTTGAGCTTTAAGTCAGTTTTCTATCATCTTTTTGTAAGCTTAGTGATTAGAGGATAATCACTGGTGAGGTTGGATTTGTGCTGGAAATCAAATCGGGTTGTGAGGTGTTGCTTGAGTCGAAATTCAAGTGGTTGTAAAAGTTCAGACTGAACTAAAAAGTGTACAATATAGTGGTTTGTCAAATCCTAAGTGGGAGCTTAGGTAGAGGACGTAGGTCTTAGCACCGAATCTCTATAAAAACAGTGTTTGCAATTCTTCCCTACTCTTTTCATTTGATTAATTTGATTGTTTCGTGTGTATTAATTCCGTGTTTTTGTAGAACTCTGCGAAAAAGTTTAGACGATCTATTCAACCCTCCCTTCTAGATCGTTTTCAATTGGTATCAGAGCATATTCATCCAGGGATGGCGTTCAGTATGACACATAACAATCTGGCGGAAGAAGGTAACACTAATAATCGTCCTCCTTTGTTTAATGGTTCTAACTATTCTTCTTGGAAAAATCCTATGAAGTATCATATCATAAGCAAGGGAGTAGAGTACTGGAAAATCATCATCTTCGGTCCACATGTATCATTGAATGAAAATGGTGAGAAAAAGACAGAGCTAGAGTATGACGACAACGATTGGAAGCAAGCTTATATCAACGCAAAAGCCATGAAGTTGATCTATTGCGCACTCACCGTTGAGGAGAGAAATCGAGTGAACTCTTACACAAGTGCTCAAGAAATGTGGGAGAGACTCCACATCACTCACGAAGGAACTAATCAAGTTCGAGAAACCAAGATCAACATGTTACTCCATGATTACGAAATGTTTGTCATGAAGGAAGGTGAGTCTATTTCTACTATGCTTGATCATTTTGCAGAAATTATAAATGGTTTAGGAAATCTTGGAAAGCATATGACGGATAGCGAGAAGGTGAAAAAGATCCTTCGGTCACTACCAAAAGAATGGGACTCACAAGTCACAACAATTATGGAGTCTAAAGATCTCAATCGCTTGGAATTCAATGCGTTGATGGGATCACTCATAAATTATGAGATAATCCTCAAATCAAGAGGAGGTAGATGTAAGCCACAAAAATCAATTGCTTTTAAAGCTAACACTTCTTCTATGGATGAAAGTGATGAAGAATTAGATGAGGAGGAAGAAGATGAAGAGCTAGCAATGTATGCTAAAAACTTGAGAAAATTCAAGGGACTACTCAAAAATAGGAAGAGAGAATTACGTGGTGGAAGAAATGATGATAAAAAGAAGTACACCATGAAAAGAAGGACCAAAAGTTATGAGGAAAAGAAGAGCAATGAAGAATGTTGGAAATGTGGAAAAAGAGGACATCATGCTAGAGAATGCAAAAGTTTTTCCGTTTTTCAGAAAAATGATAAGTATGACAAAGGTAAAAAGAAAGCTAGTCTTGTAGCCACTTGGAGCGATGATGAGGAAGCTTATCAAAGCAATGATGAAAACAACTTAGGTCTTATGGCAAATAGCTCCATGACAAGTGATGATGAGGATGAGGTAATGATTATTGATCAAGATCTTAGAGATTCTTTTACTGCTTTGCAAATTGATTTTGAAGAAGCTATTGATATTAACAAGAAATTGAGGAAAAGGATAAGAGAACTTGTTGCTGAAAATAGTGTTCTGCATGAAACTATTGATGATTTAGATTGTACTAAGGAAGATCATTCTGCATGCTTTGCTGAAAAAGAAAATCTTACTAGAGAACTTGATAGACTTAGAAAAGAATTTTCTTATGTGGTTGGAAAATTTGTTGAAGGAAATGAGAAGTTTGAAAAGATGTTGTCTTTACAAAGATATTCAATTTCTAAACATGGCTTAGGATATGATCCTTTTGATAGAGATTGCTCACTAATTTCAAAATTCACCAAAGATGGTAAGGTTGCTAAATGTGCTAGATGTTTGAATGATGGTCATAATGAAGTTGTTTGTAAAAGTATTAGGAGATGTATTAATGTGAAGAAAATCTGGGTGGTAAGGTACAAAACCTTCAAATTTAGTGTATTTGACTAACCAAAATGGACCCAAAATGGCATGGGTACCAATGAGAAGAAAGAATGTTTCTGTTATAGGTACAAGCAAGGAATAAAAATCCACCAAGCACTTGGTACATTGATAGTAGATGCTCAAGGCATATGAGTGGAGATAAGAATCTATTTGCATAAATCAGACCAAAGAACCAAGGATATGTCACATTTGAAGATAACAACAAAAGCAAAGTCATTGGTGTTAGTAAAGTGGGTAAGGAACCTTTGCCTACCATTGACAATGTGTTACTTGTTGATGGATTGAAACATAATCTGCTGAGTGTTTCACAATTGTGTGATATGAATTTTAATGTGACATTTGAATCTTCTCATTGTATGGTTAAGAAGGATGAAAATGTTGCATTCATTGGTTTGAGGCACGAAAATACTTATATTGTTAATTTACATGATGATAGTTCTTTCAATGAAAAGTGTTTAGTAACATTAGAAGAAAATGCATATTTATGGCATAAAAAATTAGGACATGCACCATTGCCCCTAATTTCTAAACTTTCTAAAAATGATATTGTGAGGGGCTTGCCCAAGATAAAATTTGTTAAAGATCATTTGTGTGAATCTTATTTGAAGGGTAAACATGTTAGAGAATCATTCAAACCAAAGAAAGAAATTTGTACATCTAGAATTTTAGAACTTGTTCATATGGATTTAATTGGACTATCTGGGCATAACAGTCTTAGTGGTAAATTATATGTACTTGTAATTGTGGATGATTTTTCCAAATTTACTTGGGTGAGATTTCTTGTTAATGAAAGTGATGCATTTAACGAATTTACTAAGTGGTGTAGGTTGGTACAAAATGAAAAAGATTTGACTATTGTCCCAATAAGAACCGACCATGGAGGAGAATTTGATTGTGACCCATTCGAAAGGTTATGCGATCAATATGGAATGGAGCACAATTTTTCAACACCAAGGTCTCCGCAACAAAATGGTGTAGCAGAAAGGAAGAATCGTTCTCTTGAAGAAATGAGTAGAACAATGCTAAATGAATACAATCTTCCTAAAGCTTTTTGGGCGGAAGCAATCAATACCTCGTGCTATGTGATAAATAGAGTACATTTGAGAAGAGATAGAAACAAGACATCATATGAGCTATGGAAAGGTAAGAAACCAAATATTTCTTATTTTCATCCTTTTGGTTGTAAAGTGTTTATTCATAATAATGGAAAGAACAATTTAGGTAAATTTGATTCAAAATCTGATGTTGGTGTGTTTCTTGGCTATTCATTATCTAGTAAGGCATTTCGAGTTTATAATAATAGAACTAGGAGTGTTGAAGAAAATATTCATGTTAAATTTGATGATATAGTTTTACCCCCGAGGAAGGTTTGTTTTGATGATGATGCAGGAAACTTAGGAAATGACGTTGAAGAAAAAGAAACCAATGTTGAAGAAGAAAAATTAAAGCATATTCCTATCATGAAAACTTGGGCAAAAGCAAAGAATCATCTTATGGAGCAAGTCATTGGTGGCTTAAATGATGGTTTAAGAACTAGGAGGAATACATACGAATATATGAGCAACTCAGCTTTTATTTCACTAGTGGAACCCAAGAACATTAAAGAGGCTCTTGAAGATGAAAATTAGCTGCTGGCTATGCAAGAAGAACTAAATCAATTCAAGAGAAATAATGTATGGGATTGGTAGCACCACCAAAGGATAAAACTATCATTGGAGTCAAATGGGTAAATAGGATAAAATATGATGAGAATGGTGAAGCAGTCAAAAATAAGTCAAGATTAGTAGCCCAATGATTTTATCAAGAAGAAGGACTTGACTATAATGAGACATTTTCAACAGTGGCACGATTAGAGGCAATCAGATTATTATGTGCTTTTGCTTCACATAAAAGGATTAAGTTGAATCAAATAGACGTCAAAAGTGCATTTCTCAATGGCTACATCCAAGAGGAGGTATATGTCAAACAACCACCGGGTTTTGAAGACCATGAACATCCGGATTATGTCTACAAACTCAAGAAGGCACTTTATGGATTAAAGCAAGCACCAAGGGCATGGTATGAAAGGTTAAGTAATTTTCTTACTCAAAATGGTTATATTAGAGGTAAAGTTGATAACACTTTATTTATAAAGCATGTTAATCAAGATATGTTAATTTGCCAAATATATGTTGATGATATTATTTTTGGTGCTACTAATGAGTATTTGTGTAAAGAATTTAGTGATTTAATGCAAAGTGAGTTCGAAATGAGCATGATGGAAGAGCTTAAATTCTTTCTTGGACTGCAAATCAAGCAATATAGAGATGGCATATTCATTCATCAATCCAAATACACCAAAGAGCTTTTAAAGAAGTTCAACATAGATGGATGCAAAGTAGCAGCTACTCCAATGGCATCAAATTTGGTCTTGGAAAAATCTGAACATGAAGAGGATGTTGATCAAAAACTCTATAGAGGTATGATCGGCTCTCTTTTATATTTAACTGCTTCTAGACCAGATATAATTTTTGCTACGTGTTTATGTGCTAGATTTCAATCCAGTCCTAAAATTTCTTATTTGACTGCTTGCAAAAGAATTTTCAGATATTTGAGTAAAACTGTTAATCATGGTTTATAGTATCCTTATTGTGATTTTTTTGACTTGTATGCATATAGTGATGCTGACTATGGTGTTGTAGAATTGATAGAAAAAGTACTAGTGGTATATGTCATTTCTTAGGATCATCTTTGATATCTTGGGCTAGTAAGAAACAAGTAAGTATAGTTATTTTCACTGCTGAATCTGAATATGTAGTAGCTGGAAGTGCATGTGCAAAAGTTCTTTGGCTTAAACATCAATTACTTGATTATGGTATTGTGATTAAAAATATTCCAATTTATTGTGATAATACCAATGCAATTTGTTTAAGTAAAAATCCAATTTTGCATAGTAGAACCAAACATATAGAAATTAGACATCATTTTATTCGAGATCATTGTTTGAAAGGTGACATTTATTTGAAACATGTCTCTTCTAGTGAATAATTAGCTGATATATTTACTAAACCTCTTAAAGATGTGTTTGTAAACATAAAATTGAAACTTGGTATTTGTGATTTAAATTCCTTTGGTTGAATTTAGTTTTCTGCATACACTATCATATCAAAATGGTCTGGCAAAATAAGTAATTTCATCAGAGATACATCATAATGATTTACATTTAGTGAATTTGTTAAGGTTTAGAAAATTCCAGCCAAGTCGACTGATTTTGAGGTGGATAGACGTACCAGTCGGCCAGAGGGACACGACGACTAGTGATAAAGAAAAGGACGTACCAGTCGACTAGTGGGACACGATAAGTCGACTAGTGTATCAAACAAGGAAGTACCAGTCGACTAGTGGGACACAACAAGTCGACTAGCTCTTACACGAGTCTCTTAAATTAAACCCATTCTTCTATTTTTATTTTTTTTAAATCTCATCATCTTCTACCTACAACAAACCTCTCACTCGACTAAACCTCTCAACCTTTAAAGAATCACCACTCTCATCATCAATCTACTTCTAAAAGCCTCAAAACTCCTTCATCTTTAAACATCTTATCTATTTCTTTCTCTAAAACCCATTACTTCTTGTTTTTCCAAAAACCCATTTCTTTTCTCCCTTTGCAATTTTCTCTCTTCTAGTCGACTAGATCTGTGAAATTTCTTCAATCGACCTGTGTTTCAACGAAACCCCCCTATTATTTCAACAAAATCACTCTTATTTCCTTAAGATTCCCTTTTTTCGACTTCCAAAACCCTAACCTCCGAAATACCCTTTTCTTCGTACAAACCCAGTTTTTGATTCAAATCTCCTAACGTTTTCTACAATGGCTCCACGAAAGGGTAATGGAAAAGGAAAGCAAGTGGATGCAGCACCTCAAAGACCACGAGTTCGTGGGTCTTCTTCATGGGGTGGTGTAGAACGTGAGAATGATGAGGTTGAGTCCCAATTCGTGTCGAAGGAAGCTCTAAGTCTCTATTACAAGGTACTGAAAAATGAAGTCCTTATTCCTTATATGAAGTTTGAATGGACTGAGTTAGATTACAGTGAGTATATGATGTTGTTCACGGAACTCAATAGCTTAGGCTTGCGATTTTTTCTGGGTTTTTCGAATGAAATCTATGAAGATTTAATAAGAGAATTTTATGCTAATTTGGTTGTGGTTAGAAGTGATGTTGATCGTGGAGTAATTTTGAAATCAAGTTTTCAAGGGAAGGAGATTTTCATTTCTGACCAAAATCTGTCCACTTGGTTGAAGTTACCTACCGGTGGAGTTAGGCCTAGAGCCTCATTGTTAGATTTTAATATTTTGAGACATGAAAATGGAGACACTGACAAGGAAACTGATGAAAATTTCGGGTATACTGAAGAGAAGGGAGATGCACTGCTGGATAGCCTTTGTTCGGCTCATTCCTCACCACCCTATGAGGCAATGGATTTGCCTCTGAATTATAGGTTGTTGCATTATGCTATTAATCTAGTAATATATCCTAAGAAGGCAAGTAACAACCATATTACAACTTTGGATAAGAAAATTCTATGGCATTTGGAAGAAGGAAGAAAGATTAATTTTCCTAGTCTGATTATGCAAATGATGAGGAAGAAAACTAATTTGTTAAGAGGAGAGCTTAAGAGTCAAACAGGAAAGCATAAAGGTATGTCGTATGCTGCTTTGATTACATTTATCGCCAAGTTGCAGAAAGTTGATTGTAGTTCTTATAATCATTATTCATATCCTCAAAGTTGGAGATTTACACCCTACAATTTGAGGAGTATGAAATTGGTTAAAACTGTTGAAAAATGATGGGTATATTCTGATCATGTGGCCAAGTTTGGTTTGACATTGGAAGGTGAACAAGGGCCTAGGAGGCAACGTTCAAAGCGGGCTGCTAATCGTCCAAGTAGCTCTCGGCCAAGTAATGTGCGACGAAGTGAGGTCTCTCATGAGGACCTTCATAACATTCACGATCAATTGGAAGATTTCAATGATCGTGTTGATGATATACAGAGTATATTTATACGGTTGGCGAAAAGAGTTGATGAACAACATAGTATGCTTAAGAAGATTTTTGATAAGTTAGGATGTCAACATGATGATATTTCTCGTCGTTGATGGTTGTTGCATTTGTTCCCGACCGATATTTGTTTCTTTGTTTCATTGACATTTTCATTTCGTGTTGGTTTGTCCTTTGCAACTTTTGGATATTTGTGTGATTTTTGTTTTATGGTTTGTTTCCACGTTGATTAAATTTTTGGATTATGAAATTGTGCTAAATTTATTGGATTCATTGATTTATTGATTAAGGGGGAGTTTAACTAACCAATTAGACAAGGTATAAAAACCTTGATCAATTTTTCTTTGTTTTCAATTTCTTAAACAATTTCTAAATGTTTTGTCATTATCAAAAAGGGGGAGATTGTTGGACTAATGGTGGTTGATAAATAAAAATTCCTTTATATTTTGATAATTATAAAATATATAGAATTGGTTAAGAAATTATTTCAGGATTTTAATTAAAGGACCAATGCAATTTCAAGTGATAATTTCCAAGGATGCAAGTGATAGACAATGTTCAAAGTTCAATCTACAAATGTCAAAGAGATAAACTATCAAGAAATCAAGTCAGTAATAATCTTCTATGATCAAGAGAAGATAGACAACGTACAAAAGATGATCTTAGTGAAGATTATGGATAGAGATCTTGAAAGATCGAAGATTATCTGCAAATTTATCCGTTGGAGTATTTCCAGTCGACTACAAACACTTCCAGTTGACTACAATCATTCCAGTCGATTATTCGAAGAGCGGAGATTATTTTTGTTAGTTCCAGTCGACTACAAACATTTCCAGTTGACTATAAAATGTTTGTTCCAGTTGACTGACACTGGTTCCAGTTGACTAGCACTAGTCGACCAATCGACTATCATCTCTTCCAGTCGACTAGCAGCACAGCAGATAACATTCTGACGAATTCAATGATTCTAAAACAGGAAGAAAATCTTTTTCAACATTCATAAGAGATCTTCAACGACTACAAGAGGATTTCCAATGTCTATATTGATCCAGAAGCCTGCAAATAAATAGATGAACACCAAGAGATCGATTAGTGCTAAAAAATAGCAAAGCATACTGATCATAGTTCATATTTCTCATATTATTGCTCTCAATTCTCTTAGCACATTCAAGTGTATCTAGCTATCTTGAGCTTTACTTCAATTTTCTATCATCTTTTTATAAGCTTAGTGATTAGAGGAAAATCACTGGTGAGGTTGGATTTGTGTCGGAAATTAAATCGGGTTGTAAGGTGTTGCTTGAGCCGGAATTCAAGTGGTTGTAAAAGTTCACACTGAACTAAAATGTGTACAATATAGTGTTTTGCCAAATCCTAAGTAGGAGCTTAGGTAAAGAACGTAGGTCTTAGCACCGAACCTCCATAAAAACAGTGTTTGCAATTTTTCCCTACTCTTTTCATTTGATTAATTTAATTGTTTCGTGTGTATTAATTCCATGTTTTTGTAGAACTCTGCGAACAAATTTAGACGATCTATTCAACCCCCTTTTTAGATCGCTTTCAAAGGACTTGATGCTGCAGGGCATGCATTGGGGACTACGTTCGCAGGCTTCAGCATCCGAAAGGCATTTGATCCTTCCAGGGTTATGAAGTCAGGCAATGAATTGGGCAAATCTGCTGTTAAATCTGCTTCAGGCATGAAGGCTAAATTTTTCAAGTGAAATAATTACGTAGTCTTGTCGATTTCTGGTAGCTGCAATGTGAGTGGAAACTTTGTTACTTTTATTTGTACCTGTTCATTAGGTCATGTTGCTTTTAGTTTTAGAGCGTATAAATGGAACAAAGTACTGTACTGGATCGATTAGCTGCATTGGCCCCTTGTGTAACATAAGTGGATGAAGTTATGTACCTCCTCCTGCATTTTAATGACATAATCCAAATAATCATAACATTCACAGCAAACTTCTTAACCTCACATATTATTCACAACAATCATTCTCCAGCCAAATTCTGGTCTCATTGCGCCAACTTGTTAAGAAAACAAGTAGAAAAAGTAAGATTAAAGTTTTCCATAAATTCATGCTATGTGGGCATCACCATTTTGCTGAAGCTATCTCAATAACTTCACGTTGAAAACGATTTCGTTATTAGTGGTCATGACGTCGTATGGGGAACTTGACTTCCGATATTTTTGTTGCGTACGGCTTGCTTTTGATCCAATCCAATTCTGGGTGTGGGTAATCGAATAGTTACTTTCATCTTTTTGGAAGAAGAAGACAGAATAATTGTCAAACAGTAATGCACAATTATTGTACATAAATAAGACACAATAATTCTAGTCACATAGAAGGACGTGATCTTCTAACCCGGGTACATTGTCCCTATTCTGTCCCAACTCATCCCACCCATCTATTTATGTGGTCTAACTCATCCCATCCATCTATTTAACTCATCCCACCCATCTTAGTTATTATCACATTAATACATGAGTGGGATGAATTGGCACAGGATAGGGACAGTATACACAGGTCAGAGGATTTGAGGGGTCACAGAATCGAAAGGCCAATAAATATTGAGCCGTCGTCCATTTGCAGTTTTTTTATCGGGATCACTTCCCTGTTTCTGTTCTCGTGATGTTAATGGATGAATGGATACTTTCGGGTGATATACGAAAACAGTAACAGCACCCTATGCCCGCTTCTTATCTGTATCTTGTTGTGATTAAAGTTCTTTGCTAGCCTTTGGAAAGCAATGTAGTTTGTGCGCATCTCTGCTTCCTTTCCTAATTGACCAAGACCAGATTGTAGTCTAGCCTAAGAGGCTCAACTGCGAAGGATGAACTTTGTTACTAATTATTTAATTTAATTTTTTAATAATTTATCAAATATTTATAAATTATAAACTATTACACTTAAATATAACGCCTAAAAATTTTTCTTATAAGAAAAGATCTACGAATAGATACTGACCCACTGCTTTATTGCTACTTGACAAAAGTTGCTGAATTATTTTCATTCTAGCCATTACTTTAACAGAAGTCGCATTTCACTTTGGAAAAGCGGTCACTCTGATGAAGAGGATGTAATATTCGTGGGGAACTTGATTTCTCAAGGTTTGGCTCCATCCTACTGTCCATTTAAGGGTAGGATGTGCAATAGAAAAGTTACTTTTACTGATTTTGGAACATAATTGTGAGATATCTTTTTTTTTTTTTTTTACACGGGAAGCTAAAACATTAAGAATCTAAATGTAGAGTCACAGGAGCGGAGATGCTTGAGTCGTGGCCGCGAGGATGGTGCAATCTAGCCGAATCCTGAATTAAGACTTCTTAGATAAGCGACGGGGGGTCCCGTAAGTACTGAAGGCCGGACCTGGAGGCAGCTACTAAAGAGGCGAGGAGATCAACACACACTGGTTATCCTCGCGATAGATATGATGGAAGTGGACCTCTCACGACCGGTAGAGCAACCCTCGTATAATTGTGAGATATTTTACTAAGAGAACCAAAAGGAAATTGGTGGCACTATCTTTTCAGATTTGATATATCTTTCGATTAAGAATTGTCTATTATTTCCTTAACAAGATGTGTAGAGCATATTTATATTTAAAAAGAAAATAGAAAATAGAAAGGACATTTGGTTCATATAACCTCACCATTATCTCACATCAAATCCTCTCTTCCAATTACTTTATTCTAACCATGTTCTATTAAATCTCATCTAAATATTTATGTAGAATCCATATAAATATATAGATAAAATTTAATAAAACATGATAAGAATATAAACAGGAGATCTGCTCCCTTACTACCCAAAAGTAGAAGGAAACAAGCCAAGTTTTTGAACATGTACATCAAAATATACATAAAGTATATATATATATAAGCTTCACAAGTTTAACTTTAAAACTATAAAGAAAGATATTTTAATACGTGCAAAACATATATATTTGAATATTTTGTTATAAATTTTGTTGCATCATCTTTGTGACGTTGCATTCAACAACCTAGGTTGTTGTCTACATTTTACTTGTCTTTTGTCTTTGACCATTTTGTGGTTGAAGTTGCTGTTAGACTTTGGAAAGCGCCGTGCCTTATCCACCAACTCAGCATCTCTACTTTGCTGTTGACGAAGACATATTTGTAGTAGTTCTATGTTAGATGGATCGCAATTGGATGGAACTATCTTAGTGGAGGACCAGGCAATAGTTCTGCAACCTTTTCATAGAGAATAATTAATCCATTTGGAAGTAGCAGTGCCATTGTCTAGATTAAGCATCTTCCTGAGACTAAATAATTTAAACTATATCAATTTTCCTTGCAGCATATTCCAAGATTAATTTGGATAAATTTTGTAGTAAATTTCACTTTTGACTGCCTAAACTGCCACGCTGAGCGAGCAGTATAGAAGTATATCCCAATCATGTTTTGATAATCAAGAGACTAATCCAATTTACGTATCATCAACAAAAGTTTGGTAACATAGAAAAAGATGCATTATACATAAATGTCTATGGGAAGAAGCTATGAAAATGCGTGGTTGCCAGCTCCTCCTCCAATGTCCCCTTCTTATGGCTTCTTGTGTTTCCTAGTCTCAGCAGGAGGAGTTGTTTTGGTAGGGCTTTCTTCTATTTCACCCTATCAAAGTCATTCCAAGCTGAATGTATGCAACCCCTCAGCCTGTCAAATTTCTTCTCTTACCTCTACCCTTAAACCGTTTCACCTCCTTCACTAGCCCTTCCACTGTGCGCTTAGGCTCGTCGATTTCCTTATTTCTTCAATCCACTTCGTAGTTTTGGTCGTCAGGAAATGTTGCCGACAGTTATTTTGCTATGGTCTTTGGCGGTGTTTGCGAGGTTGAATAAAAATCGTCTCTTTTCTTGTGTTGATCCAGCCTTAATTGAACACAATTATTCGTTGTGAAGTCTTTGATCAGCTTGCCGTCGGATAGACTTAACGCACTTTCCACAATTGATACAGAACAAATGTCCAAATGCAATCGATCCATAGATATACAGAAAGAATGTCCAAATCCAATCGATCCATGGATTCCTTCGAGTGGAAGGAGTCCTCAGGACCATCAACTCTTACACTAAGGGTATGTTTGGAAGTTTAGGATGGAATGGAATTTATTGACAATTAATGAAATGGAATGGAATGGAGTGGAATGAAATGGAATGGAATAGGTCATTCCATTGTTTGGAAGTTTTAATAAAATAAGAAAAGGACTCATTTGACCATTGTTTGGAAGTGATACTCAAAATGAATGGAATGGAATGGCTTGTAATATTATTTTCCAAAATTACCCTTGTAATAAAATATGCATAGTTGCCTTGAAACTATTTAAGTAACCCCAAAACATTTCAAATTATAGAAATAGCATTATAGTCTCAAAAATGAAGGTCACTTCAGTTGGACAAGCAACTTACAATTTCTTTAAATAAATGGATTAAAAAAAGTTCCAAAAAAAACCAGTAATGCAGTATTTAAGTTATTGTGTATAAGTTCATTAATTATTGAGAGACATAAGATAAGTCAACATTTGCTTCCGCTTATCTGGAGGACATCCAATTATGGCTCATTGAGCATCAACATCTCGAATGAGAAAATAGTAAGCTTTGAATAATGTGTTTGTATCAATCTCTAATCCTTCCAAAAGAGCCCAAACTTCATTGTCTGACATAGGATGAGTTGGTTGACCACTCTTGACAATTTCTGTAGTGGACTTTGCAAAACTTTCAACCAGCTTTTCTATAGATTTAGCAAATAAGTCCATTCCTACATCATCATTTTTTGATTTCCCTTTTCTTTTCTTAGATGATGCTTCACCTTTAGGGGTACCTTGAGTAGGTGCTTCAGATTGTTCCCCCGGAGAATTCTCCACCACTTCAGCATTATTCACATTAAAGTTATGCAAAGTCGATTCATTGTTATAAACTAGGAAGTCAATGTCATCTATGGTTTCAAGATCAGGAGTATCAATTGTTTCTCTTCTTTGTCTCACTTCTGCTGCAGTTTCTGCATATTCACCTGTTGCCCTATCTTGCCCATACAATGTAAGCATTTTCTCATAATATGGCATTGGCTTGTTCCTCCATATGGCACCTTCAGGTTTGGCCTAGGAAAAGTAAAACACACACATCATAAATAAAATGTAAACAAGAAACTACATGAAAGTAAACTATTTACTTATAAGACTAATTCATTGGTTACCTCAATTAACTTCTCCCAAACTTCAGGCTCAGCAGTCCACATATTAGTAGTTGGATCCCATCCAAAACCACTGAGTCCATGCTTAAATAAGTCATAGCAAGGTGTAAATTTGTTCTTTAGCCTTTTCATGTGATCCTTTATTTTTGTCTTGTCAATTTGCCTATTTGGAAAGCTTTCTCTCATCTCCTTTAGGATTTCATCAAGTGCTTTCGAAGTGAACGTTCCACCTTGCCTATTTCCCATATTATGTTGATGCACATATGCATCAACAAGAACATCTTCCATAGCCGTGGTCCAAACACATTTTTCAGCATACTCAGTAGTTGCGATTGGCACATCATTTCCTATTTTTCGTTTTGGCATGTCTAATTGAACATAAAGTCAATCATATATCTAGCAATGCAGATTAGTGAAGTAATAATCAAAAGAATGAAATAAATAATAGTAAAAAATAGAAACTAACATTCTTAGTAACATTAACACAAAATTGTGTTAACCAAGAAATAACACTAATTCAAAATTAGGAAGTAACATTAACTTCAAGTGTCAAAAACAATAGAAAAAGCAAACATAGTAGCTACAAATATTTATGCATATATTTCTTTTTCCTAAAAACAACATTAATACAAAATTAAGATATATAATCATGCCACATAGTAGCTGCAATCGAGTCCCTAATTAAGGCCCCTCTAGCTGCCTCTTCATTATCTTCCCTGTCAGTATTTTGCTCACTTTCATAATGAGTTTGACTAGCAAGTTCACGATCCACTTCAGCTATAAGTTCATCATCTCGATCAAATCCCATCAAATAATTATGCAAGATATAAGCAGCTAACACAATTTTCTTTTGGGTTATAATACCAAAGGTTGGTGCACTAGTGAAAATTGCAAACCGCCTCTTCAAAACACCGAAAGCTCTCTCTATTACATTTCGCAAAGAAGAATGTCGATGGTTAAATAATTCACGAGGATTTCGTGGTGGATTTCTTGAGTATTCCTTCAAGTGGTATCGTTCTCCTCTGTAAGGTGTAATGAGTCCATCTTTTAACATGTAACCCAAGATCAACAAGGTAAAATTTGCCTATAGAAAAGTAATTAAAACTTTAGTAAAATAATTTATTGCTAAGTGGGTTTTAAAAAGTACAACTTTTTATTAATCTATACCTTTTGGAATTTTTAAAGGATATTGACGTCTTAAGGCATCTTTTAAAATTCTTGAATCAGATGATGTTCCTTCCCACCCAGGCAAAACATAGGTGAATCTCATATTAAAAGAACAAGATGCCAAAATGTTCTGTGTGGGATAATCTTTTCTACCACGAAATTTAGGAGCATCTTGCACTGGGACTTTAACACGCACATGGGTTCCATCAATTGCTCCAATACAATCCTATAACAAAATAGTTTTTTTAGAAAATTGTTATAATACAATTTATAATTTTGATTCTAATGTAATAGTAATATTCACCTTAAAATATGGAAAGAACCTGTTGTTGTTAAGTAATTCTGGAGCAGCTTCTTCACCATTGGGTTGTCTCAAGTATTCATCTTCTAATTCAATCAATGCTCTAAGCACACTATGGAAATGGCGACTTACAGTTTCACCATACCTTCTAAAGAAGAAGTTAAGTGCTCTATTTCTTACACTATGCCCAATCAAATACAAAAACTTTCCAACTTGTTCTTCAACTGATGCATGTTGAGTTGGTCGAAGACCACCTTTCCTTTGTAATATATCACACAAATTTAAAAATGCTACGGGACCCATCCGTACTATAGCACGACATCTTCCTTCATTATCCAAAAGATGCTTCATTATCCCATTCCGTGCTTGTTCTCTTTCCTCCCATATGATTTTCGGAAGTTTATTTCTTTTATGTTGTTTTTGGGTTAAATACCATATAACTGCCAAGCAGATTATTTGAATAACACATATAATAAATAGATGTCATAGTAAGATGTATTTGCGCATTATATTTTGATCTGCCATCTATTTCAAGGTGCAAAAAAATATGGACTAATCAGTAAGATTACAAATGCAAAACTAAAATTAAAGATGTATGAAATCACTTCAAAAAAATAACAAATATGCAACCATAGATAGTGACCCAACAGAACATGTATGCTAGATGTTAACATGTTTGTAATTAGTAGATGTTAAGGTATGCCTAATTAATTTGAAACTAGGTCGTGTCTTAGGTCCCTGAATGACATGTCTCTACCTTTTATACACAATACACAACTATATTTCTATTGAGTTCTTGTGTTCAATCTGTAGATTGCTACTACTGTCAAGATACCTTGTAATACCCAAGCTTAAACTGGCCTAACAGTAACTTTAGTTCATGAGATAACTAGTTAGGAGATGGTTAGTAGTCTTTTCATAGACTTATAAAGACTTCATCTCTCAGCTCCTTTATGATATGATTTAAAACTCAACTCCTATGTGGAAAGTCATATCTATGCTCTTCAAATTGCTAACTCGTGGCTGATGTCTATTCCAGAGGGTGGATTAGCTGAACATAGTTCAGTCAATCAATATCCACCTGTTCTTGGGAAGAAAGATTTTTATACAGAGGACAAAGATAAGTTAGATTTTGTGAACCCTTCCTCTGTCCACTTGTGGGCAGAGCAAGGCTTTATTGCAGCTTATGATCATGCAGAGAAACTATCATGCCAGCTCAAAGGGATTGATGGTCCGCTATCTGTTCAAAATTTTAATTTCGGACTTTGTTAAACTTTTATTTTAGGGTTATGGTTCCATGATTTACTTGAGATGTCTCTAAATTATGCGGCAATGCCATCGAGATGCCCGATGCTATGGAGCTAATATTAACTATTATTCTAATCCATCAAACCCATCGATTCAACGTTACAAAGACAAACAACATGGAGGTTACTTTATTTTATTCCAAATGTGAATAAATGTCAAAATCAAACCTTGACTGATATTTCAAATTATCCGTACACTTTCTTATACCGTAAACCATAAGCAAGCAAGATTTAATAAGATATCCAATAAAGATGCATAACACATACATGAAGATGAACACAAAAAAATACGTGGACTTGCGACAACACATAACATACATGAAGATGAACACAAAAAAGTACCTGGAACGAAGACAGATAATAGTTGCGGAAGAAATCGTCAATGGAATAGCCAGGAGAAACACAATGAATAGTAACATATAACCCTGTAGGGTTTGGAGGGTATTTTTGTCATTAATTAGGGCTTCATTTCCAAACTCAAGCCATTCCATCCTTGACCCCCCAATTTGGGGGGTCACAAATTATTGAAGTTTGGATGGCAAAGGTTGGCTCCTTTGCCATTCCATCATGTTTTAAAATAAACTCCCAAACAATGGTCTAGATCATTTGGGCCATTCCATTCCTTGCCTTTTCACCCCTTTACCCACATCCAAACATACTCTAAGGGTATGTTTGGAAGTTTAGGATGGAATGGAATTGAATGACAATTAATGAAATGGAATGGAATGGAGTGGAGTGGAATGGAATGGGCCATTTCATTGTTTGGAAGTTTTAATAAAATAAGAGAAGGGCTCATTTGACCATTGTTTGGAAGTGATACTCAAAATGAATGGAATGGAATGGCTTGTAATATTATTTTCCAAAATTACCCTTGTAATAAAATATGCATAGTTGCCTTGAAACTATTTAAGTAACCCCAAAACATTTCAAATTATAGAGATAGCATTATAGTCTCAAAAATGAAGGTCACTTCAGTTGGACAAACAACTTACAATTTCTTTAAATAAATGGATTAAAAAAAGTTCCAAAAAAAATCAGTAATGCAGTATTTAAGTTATTGTGTATAAGTTCATTAATTATTGAGAGACATAAGATAAGTCAACATTTGCTTCCGCTTATCTGGAGGACATCCAATTATGGCTCGTTGAGCATCAACATCTCGAATGAGAAAATAGTAAGCTTTGAATAATGTGTTTGTATCAATCTCTAATCCTTCCAAAAGAGCCCAAACTTCATTGTCTGACATAGGACGAGTTGGTTAACCACTCTTAACAATTTATGCAGTGGACTTTGCAAAACTTTCAACCAGCTTTTCTATAGATTTAGCAAATAAGTCCATTCCTACATCATCATTTTTTGATTTCCCTTTTCTTTTCTTAGATGATGCTTCACCTTTAGGGGTACCTTGAGTAGGTGCTTGAGATTGTTCCCCCGGAGAATTCTCCACCACTTCAAACATTATTCACATTAAAGTTATGCAAAGTCGCTCAATGTTATAAACTAGGAAGTCAATGTCATCTATGGTTTCAAGATCGAGTATCAATTGTTTCTCTTCTTTGTCTCACTTCATTGTAGTTTCGATATTCACTGTTGCCTATCTTGCCCATACAATGTAAGCATTTTCTCATAATATGGCATTGGCTTGTTCCTCCATATTGCAGCTTCAGGTTTGGCCTAGGAAAAGTAAAACACACACATCATAAATAAAATGTAAACAAGAAACTACATGAAAGTAAACTATTTACTTATAAGACTAATTCATTGGTTACCTCAATTAACTTCTCCCAAACTTCAGGCTCAGCAGTCCACATATTAGTAGTTGGATCCCATCCAAAACCACTAAGTCCATGCTTAAATAAGTCATAGCAAGGTGTAAATTTGTTCTTTAGCCTTTTCATGTGATCCTTTATTTTTGTCTTGTCAATTTGCCAATTTGGAAAGCGTTCTCTCATCTCCTTTAGGATTTCATCAAGTGCTTTCGAAGTGAACGTTCCACCTTGCCTATTTCCCATATTATGTTGATGCACATATGCATCAACAAGAACATCTTCCATAGCCGTGGTCCAAACACATTTTTCAGCATACTCAGTAGTTGCGATTGGCACATCATTTCCTATTTTTCGTTTTGGCATGTCTAATTGAACATAAAGTCAATCATATATCTAGCAATGCAGATTAGTGAAGTAATAATCAAAAGAATGAAATAAATAATAGTAAAAAATAGAAACTAACATTCTTAGTAACATTAACACAAAATTGTGTTAACCAAGAAATAACACTAATTCAAAATTAGAAGTAACATTAACTTCAAGTGTCAAAACAATAGAAAAAGCAAACATAGTAGCTACAAATATTTATGCATATATTTCTTTTCCTAAAATAACATTAATACAAAATTAAGATATATAATCATGCCACATAGTAGCTGCAATCGAGTCCCTAATTAAGGCCCCTCTAGCTGCCTCTTCACTATCTTCCTGTCAAGATTTTGCTCACTTTCATAATGAGTTTGACTAGCAAGTTCACGATCCACTTCATTTATAAGTTCATCATCTCGATCAAATCCCATCAAATAATTATGCAAGATACAAGCAGCTAACACAATTTTCTTTTGGGTTATAATACCAAAGGTTGGTGCACTAGTGAAAATTGCAAACCGCCTCTTCAAAACACCGAAAGCTCTCTCTATTACATTTCGCAAAGAAGAATGTCGATGGTTAAATAATTCACGAGGATTTCGTGGTGGATTTCTTAAGTATTCCTTCAAGTGGTATCGTTCTCCTATGTAAGGTGTAATGAGTCCATCTTTTAACATGTAACCAGCATCAACAAGGTAAAATTTGCCTATAGAAAAGTAATTAAAACTTTAGTAAAATAATTTATTGCTAAGTGGGTTTTAAAAAGTACAACTTTTTATTAATCTATACCTTTTGGAATTTTTAAAGGATATTGACGTCTTAAGGCATCTTTTAAAATTCTTGAATCAGATGATTTTCCTTCCCACCCAGGCAAAACATAGGTGAATCTCATATTAAAAGAACAAGATGCCAAAATGTTCTGTGTGGGATAATCTTTTCTACCACGAAATTTAGGAGCATCTTGCACTGGGACTTTAACACGCACATAGGTTCCATCAATTGCTCCAATACAATCCTATAACAAAATAGTTTTTTAAGAAAATTGTTATAATACAATTTATAATTTTGATTCTAATGTAATAGTAATATTCACCTTAAAATATGGAAAGAACCTGTTGTTGTTAAGTATTTCTGGAGCAACTTCTTCACCATTGGGTTGTCTCAAGTATTCATCTTCTAATTCAATCAATGCTCTAAGCACACTATGGAAATGGCGACTTACAGTTTCACCAGACCTTTTAAAGAAGAAGTTAAGTGCTCTATTTCTTACACTATGCCCAATCAAATACAAAAACTTTCCAACTTGTTCTTCAACTGATGCACGTTGAGTTGGTCGAAGACCACCTTTCCTTTGTAATATATCACACAAATTTAAAATGCTACGGACCCATCCGTATTATAGCACGGCATCTTCCTTCATTATCCAAAAGATGCTTCATTAACCCATTCCGTGCTTGTTCTCTTTCCTCCCATATGATTTTCAGAAGTTTATTTCTTTTATGTTGTTTTTGGGTTAAATACCATATAACTGCCAAGCAGATTATTTGAATAACACATATAATAAATAGATGTCATAGTAAGATGTATTTGCGCATTATATTTTGATCTGCCATCTATTTCAAGGTGAAAAAAAATATGGACTAATCAGTAAGATTACAAATGCAAAACTAAAATTAAAGATGGATGAAATCACTTCAAAAAAATAACAAATATGCAACCATAGATAGTGACCCAACAGAACATGTATGTTAGATGTTAACATGTTTGTAATTAGTAGATGTTAAGGTATGCCTAATTAATTTGAAACTAGGTCGTGTCTTAGGTCCCTGAATGACATGTCTCTACCTTTTATACACAATACACAACTATATTTCTATTGAGTTCTTGTGTTCAATCTGTAGATTGCTACTACTGTCAAGATACCTTGTAATACCCAAGCTTAAACTGGCCTAACAGTAACTTTAGTTCATGAGATAACTAGTTAGGAGATGGTTAGTAGTCTTTTCATAGACTTATAAAGACTTCATCTCTCAGCTCCTTTATGATATGATTTAAAACTCAGCTCCTATGTGGAATGTTGGATCCCGTTACCGGAACCCAACTACATAAGCAGAACGGAAACCGAAGCAAACGGAAACGAAGAGAAACAGAAATGTCGAATCGACAACAAAATGCGGAAGCGAACAAATCCGAAAGTAGCGAAGCGGAAGCCAAGGCAAGCGGAAGCAAATGCTAATAGAATCAAACGAACAGATTCAATCGAATATAGCGGTTTAAATGATCGAATACGGATCACAAAGCGGAACGAATAATTAAAGCGGAATCGAATCGAATGCAAATCGAATTCGGATAGAACACAAAGTAAGCAAACAAATCAATGTAAACTGAAACACTTTCCGACATCCGTGACTAAGCAAAGAACAGGAAACAGAATCGCGTTGGGAATTCTAAGACGTTCCAAAATCCGTTATGAAATTATTTTTTTTCTTTTCTTAATCTCATTCCTTATTCATTTCTTCTCTTACTCAAACACATTTAAAACATAACCATGCATCCAATTTCCAAAATTACACTTTTATCCCAAATCTTATCGAAAATTGGTAAAGATAACTACCGCTTTATCCTAACCCAAAATTCTCGCAAAGGCGAATACACTTCTATAATCTCAACAGACTCGTAATCATCGGACACTCCCGTCCAGGAATCCCAACACCAGCAGTAAACACAAACCTAAAACTAATACTTCCATAATTCTCAAATCAATAAATACCAAATTCATAATTCAACTCATTTCCAAATTCATACATATATATTCCCAAATCAACCATACAATATGTTCTCAAATTCTCCATAATTTCCTATACAATTTCACAGTCATTCACAATACTTAACTCATGCAAATTTCAAAAGCACAAAACCGTCGGAACTGATGTCTTCACATTCTTTCATCCAATCTCCGTCAAACCCGAGATGGGGATGAAAGGAGGTGAGCTCAAAGCTCGTGGATAACACATTTATAAACCGATAAATAAGCGAAAACATTTCTTTATAAACTTTTGCCAAAAGGGCTAATGTTTCAAACTTTTCAATTTTTCAAACAATTTCTCAAACACTTTTTTTTTTTTCATATTTTCAAACTTTTCAACTTTCAAATATTTCTCTCAAACTCTTTCCAATTTTCCCAAACTTCTCATAAAATATCATTTTCTCATTTTTCAAAATTCTCAATTCTTCATAAATATGAATGCAACATAATTTCAATTTTCATTTCTCACTTTATAAACAAGAATGCAGAACACAAAAACAAAACAAAACACATACATATCAGAATGGTCCAGCTGGGTCCAAGCAGACGATTACTACGGTCCGCATAGCGGTCCCATGCGATCGTGAACGAACGTATTACACTTTCCGCATTGCGGTCCAGTGTAGCAAGTGAAGGAGTCCGAATCGAGACTCCGTGCCACTATGTGGCGACTGGAGAAGGCTATACACATAGAGACAAAACGACTCACCAAGGACCTACCAAACCCACATAACACATAATCGAAAACGGAAATTCAAATTGCTCAAGGCACTTTCCAAAATCTTGATATTTTTCACACGTGTCCTCACGGACATATTTTCATTCATAAATTCACAATCTTCAAGCAATACAATACACATAATACATTCTCAAAAAGTCAATAATGCACAACCATAGCAATTATTAAAACTTCATATATAATGATGCAAATTTTATTCAAAACTCATTTGGGACTCGAATGCCAAACGATAACAAACTTTTATTTCCAAATATTTACAAAACCTTAATTTATCAAAATCCAATTTTACTTTCTTTAATTCTTCAAAAGTCGTAGATTGCTTACAAATCAAAATATAAATATGCTACCCACCTCAATTATTGCGGAAACTTGATTTCAAGCTCCAATTGATCCTTGCTTTTCTCTCATCCAAAATACCAAAACCTAAACCATAATCATCCAAATTTCACATCAGAAAATACTTAATTTTCACAATCAACTTAGGAATTCACCAATTCCATTTACATTCAAGCTATTTCAATCTCCAATTTTGAAAATTCCCAATTTTCAAAATTGGCCTAAACCAAGACACTCAAATTCAATCTCATAAATAACTTAATTTTCAAAATTAATCTCACAATTCATCAATTCACATTAATTCCAAACTATTTAAATCCTCAATTTCAAAATCCCCAAATCTTAAAATTGGCCTAAACCAATTTATCCAAATTCAATACCATAAAATACCAATTTTAAAATTGATTTCATATATCATCAATTCATCATATTTCCTATAATTCTACACCAAAATATCTCAAAATTCTCAATCATAAAATTTAGCCTAAACTTTACTCAATTTTCCATCCAAAATTAAACACAACCTAAAGCATATACTTCAAAATTAACTTCATATAACACATACCCAAGTCCTTTTTCACAATTTTAAACCAAAAATTCACCAAAAACTCAAAGTAGAAAAATTTCTCTTACCTCTTTCTCATCCAAATTCGAATTTTCTTGGTTCCTTAGGAAGCTCTCATGCTCCTCTATCTTTTTCTCTCTTGGAACCCTCCCAAAATCCTTAAGAAAGAAGTAGAAAAATCAAAACTTCATTTTCTCTCTCATCTTTTCTCCATCACCGAAGCTTCACTCTCTTCTTTCTTCTTCTTTTCTCTGGAAATTTCCAGCCACTTTCGTGGCTTTTAATAGCCAAAAACGACATCTCTCCATGAGTTTCATTAATTGAAGGTCAAATGACCAATTTGCCCTTCATTCAAAACTTAAAATTACACTTACTTGCGGTTTGATTCGCACTATCGATTTGAAGGAATTTGTCAAAACTTCCTTCTCGAGAAATGTTCCTCTCACTCATACGAATCCAACGCCACTGACCGCACTCAATTCCGAGCACCACATCAAAAGTTACGCATAAACAAAGGCGGAAAATCCATATTCTAACACATTTCTTATGTACGATTATTTCCGTCCAAAATTTCACATTCTTAATCCCAGAATTGAAACTCGATGTCTTCATAACAATTGTAGCCTTGTCTCTAGTTTAATTCAAAATAAGAATCGCCTCATTTCGATTCCCGGATCAAAAGTTATACTCAAATTACTCTCGGTGTTCCTAATCCAAAATTTCACCCTAATCCGAACTTAAATTCAAAATTAAAAGTCCTAAGGGCAAAATTGACATTTCATGTCTTCATATGATTTGTAGCCCTTGTCTTATCTTTATTTCCCTCAAGAATCGCTTCAATCGGATCTCTACAGATCCCGAATTTCACAAAACACTGAATCATGCTCGGAAAATTTCCCGACTCACTTTGATTAAATTAATCACCATTAATTTAATCTCAAAAGTTCACAAATTTCTTGTAAAATGAAATTCAATGTCTTAGGAATCCAACGCAAAAGAATCAACTCAATCGGATGTCGGACGGAAAAGATATAGGCAAAATAGTGAGCAAAGGTCGGATTAAAACAAAGAAATCAAAAATTTGAAACAAAAGCAGCGTCAGATGCAGACGGACGCCTAACTCATGAGGGCGACGCGCGTCATGAGGCGAGCCGCCGCCTTCGAGGGCGAGAGCCGTCATGAGGGCGAGACGCCCTTCGCTAGGGCGAGGCGTCGCCTAACGAGCGCATGACAACATGAGAGGCGAGCCTTGCCTCGCGAGGCGAAGCGAACGCCTCGCCTCGCCAGGCGAGGCGTCGCCTAGCGAGGCGCCAGATGGGCGCCCGCCTCGCTAGGGCGAGCCGTCGCTTAGCGAGGCGCTAAACCTTTTCCTTTTTTTTTTTTTTTTCACTCTAAACTCCCCAAAATTCATAACTTTTACTCCCGAACTCCGATTTTGACAAACTTAGTCTTTATAGAAAGCTTAAAGAAAGCTCTAAATCTTCCAAGAAGAACATAAAACTCAATTCGACTCCTACGGGAATCCATTTTCCGGTCAAAGATACTATTCTCGATACACGCTTGCAAAAATCATAACTTAATTTTCCGAGATCGAAAAATTGCATACTTTATATCGAAATAAAGATCAAAACAAATCCTTCAATTTTCATGAAGAACATCAAAGCTCAAATAACCTCTAACTAGGTTAATTTCTCAGTCAAAGTTCTAACCAATATAAAAGTCAAACCCGATCAAACATAAACTTTGACTGATCATAACTTTCACTCCCGATATCGAAAAATTACAAACTTTATGTCCACAAAAATCTCTTAACATAATCTACAAGTTTCATGTAGATCATTTTATCAAATTTTGCCTCAATCAAAAGTCAACTCTCAAAGGCCAGAAAGTCAACTATTACACAATTTTTCATATTTTCATACTTTCTCTCTTTATTTCATGATCTTCAACTTAATTTCAATCAACTCATCCACTTGATCATAGTCAAATTGTCACTCAAGGTTCGGGGTCCAACATGGAAAGTCATATCTATGCTCTTCAAATTGCTAACTCGTGGCTGATGTCTATTCCAGAGGGTGGATTAGCTGAACATAGTTCAGTCAATCAATATCCACCTGTTCTTGGGAAGAAAGATTTTTATACAGAGGACAAAGATAAGTTAGATTTTGTGAACCCTTCCTCTGTCCACTTCAGGCGTAGAGGGCTTTATTGCCGCTTATGATCATGCAGAGAAACTATCATGCCAGCTCAAAGGGATTGATGGTCTGGCTATCTGTTCAAAATTTTAATTTATGGATTTTGTTAAACTTTTATTTTTGGGGTTATGGTTCCGCAATTTACTTGAGATGTCTCTAAATTATGCTGCAGCTGCCACTGAGATGCTTGATGCTATGGAGCTAATATTAACTATTATTCTAATCCATCAAACCCACTGATTCAATGTTACAGTACAAACAACATGGAGGGTTACTTTATTTTATTCCAAATGTGAATAAATGTCAAAATCAAACCTTGACTGATATTTCAAATTATTCGTACACTTTCTTATACCGTAAACCATAAGCAAGCAAGATTTAATAAGATATCCAATAAAGATGCATAACACATACATGAAGATGAACACAAAAAAATACGTGGACTTGCGACAACACATAACATACATGAAGATGAACACAAAAAATATCTGGAACGAAGACAGATAATAGTTGCAGAAGAATTCGTCAATGGAATAGCCAGGAGAAACACAATGAATAGTAACATATAACCCTGTAGGGTTTGGAGGGTATTTTTGTCATTAATTAGGGCTTCATTTCCAAACCCAAGCCATTCCATCCTTGACCCCCCAATTTGGGGGGTCACAAAATATTGAAGTTTGGATGGCAAAGGATGGCTCCTTTGCCATTCCATCATGTTTTAAAATAAACTCCCAAACAATGGTCTAGATCATTTGGGCCATTCCATTCCTTGCCTTTTCACCCCTTTACCCACATCCAAACATACTCTAAGGGTATGTTTGGAAGTTTAGGATGGAATGGAATTGAATGGCAATTAATGAAATAGAATGGAATGGAATGGAGTGGAATGAAATGGGCCATTCCATTGTTTGGAAGTTTTAATAAAATAAGAGAAGGGCTCATTTGACCATTGTTTGGAAGTGATACTCAAAATGAATGGAATGGAATGGCTTGTAATATTATTTTCCAAAATTACCCTTGTAATAAAATATGCATAGTTGCCTTGAAACTATTTAAGTAACCCCAAAACATTTCAAATTATAGAGATAGCATTATAGTCTCAAAAATGAAGGTCACTTCAGTTGGACAAACAACTTACAATTTCTTTAAATAAATGGATTAAAAAAAGTTCCAAAAAAAATCAGTAATGCAGTATTTAAGTTATTGTGTATAAGTTCATTAATTATTGAGAGACATAAGATAAGTCAACATTTGCTTCCGCTTATCTGGAGGACATCCAATTATGGCTCGTTGAGCATCAACATCTCGAATGAGAAAATAGTAAGCTTTGAATAATGTGTTTGTATCAATCTCTAATCCTTCCAAAAGAGCCCAAACTTCATTGTCTGACATAGGACGAGTTGGTTGACCACTCTTAACAATTTATGCAGTGGACTTTGCAAAACTTTCAACCAGCTTTTCTATAGATTTAGCAAATAAGTCCATTCCTACATCATCATTTTTTGATTTCCCTTTTCTTTTCTTAGATGATGCTTCGCCTTTAGGGGTACCTTGAGTAGGTGCTTGAGATTGTTCCCCCGGAGAATTCTCCACCACTTCAGCATTATTCACATTAAAGTTATGCAAAGTCGCTTCAATGTTATAAACTAGGAAGTCAATGTCATCTATGGTTTCAAGATCAGGAGTATCAATTGTTTCTCTTCTTTTTCTCACTTCTGTTGCAGTTTCTGCATATTCACCTGTTGCCCTATCTTGCCCATACAATGTAAGCATTTTCTCATAATATGGCATTGGCTTGTTCCTCCATATTGCAGCTTCAGGTTTGGCCTAGGAAAAGTAAAACACACACATCATAAATAAAATGTAAACAAGAAACTACATGAAAGTAAACTATTTACTTATAAGACTAATTCATTGATTACCTCAATTAACTTCTCCCAAACTTCAGGCTCAGCAGTCCACATATTAGTAGTTGGATCCCATCCAAAACCACTGAGTCCATGCTTAAATAAGTCATAGCAAGGTGTAAGTTTGTTCTTTAGCCTTTTCATGTGATCCTTTATTTTTGTCTTGTCAATTTGCCTATTTGGAAAGCGTTCTCTCATCTCCTTTGGGATTTCATCAAGTGCTTTCGAAGTGAACGTTCCACCTTGCCTATTTCCCATATTATGTTGATGCACATATGCATCAACAAGAACATCTTCCATAGCCGTGTTCCAAACACATTTTTCAGCATACTCAGTAGTTGCGATTGGCACATCATTTCCTATTTTTTCGTTTTGGCATGTCTAATTGAACATAAAGTCAATCATATATCTAGCAATGCAGATTAGTGAAGTAATAATCAAAAGAATGAAATAAATAATAGTAAAAAATAGAAACTAACATTCTTAGTAACATTAACACAAAATTGTGTTAACCAAGAAATAACACTAATTCAAAATTAGGAAGTAACATTAACTTCAAGTGTCAAAAACAATAGAAAAAGCAAACATAGTAGCTACAAATATTTATGCATATATTTCTTTTTCCTAAAAATAACATTAATACAAAATTAAGATATATAATCATGCCACATAGTAGCTGCAATCGAGTCCCTAATTAAGGCCCCTCTAGCTGCCTCTTCACTATCTTCCCTGTCAGTATTTTGCTCACTTTCATAATGAGTTTGACTAGCAAGTTCACGATCCACTTCAGCTATAAGTTCATCATCTCGATCAAATCCCATCAAATAATTATGCAAGATACAAGCAGCTAACACAATTTTCTTTTGGGTTATAATACCAAAGGTTGGTGCACTAGTGAAAATTGCAAACCGCCTCTTCAAAACACCGAAAGCTCTCTCTATTACATTTCGCAAAGAAGAATGTCGATGGTTAACTAATTCACGAGGATTTCGTGGTGGATTTCTTGAGTATTCCTTCAAGTGGTATCGTTCTCCTATGTAAGGTGTAATGAGTCCATCTTTTAACATGTAACCAGCATCAACAAGGTAAAATTTGCCTATAGAAAAGTAATTAAAACTTTAGTAAAATAATTTATTGCTAAGTGGGTTTTAAAAAGTACAACTTTTTATTAATCTATACCTTTTGGAATTTTTAAAGGATATTGACGTCTTAAGGCATCTTTTAAAATTCTTGAATCAGATGATTTTCCTTCCCACCCGAGCAAAACATAGGTGAATCTCATATTAAAAGAACAAGATGCCAAAATGTTACGTGGGATAATCTTTTCTACCACGAAATTTAGGAGCATCTTGCCTTTGGGACTTTAACACGCACATAGGTTCCATCAATTGCTCCAATACAATCCTATAACAAAATAGTTTTTTAAGAAAATTGTTATAATACAATTTATAATTTTGATTCTAATGTAATAGTAATATTCACCTTAAAATATGGAAAGAACCTGTTGTTGTTAAGTATTTCTGGAGCAACTTCTTCACCATTGGGTTGTCTCAAGTATTCATCTTCTAATTCAATCAATGCTCTAAGCACACTATGAAAATGGCGACTTACAGTTTCACCAGACCTTTTAAAGAAGAAGTTAAGTGCTCTATTTCTTACACTATGCCCAATCAAATAAAAAAACTTTCCAACTTGTTCTTCAACTGATGCACGTTGAGTTGGTCGAAGACCACCTTTCCTTTGTAATATATCACACAAATTTAAAAATGCTACGGGACCCATCCGTACTATAGCACGACATCTTCCTTCATTATCCAAAAGATGCTTCATTAACCCATTCCGTGCTTATTCTCTTTCCTCCCATATGATTTTCGGAAGTTTATTTCTTTTATGTTGTTTTTGGGTTAAATACCATATAACTGCCAAGCAGATTATTTGAATAACACATATAATAAATAGATGTCGTAGTAAGATGTATTTGCGCATTATATTTTGATCTGCCATCTATTTCAAGGTGCAAAAAAATATGGACTAATCAGTAAGATTACAAATGCAAAACTAAAATTAAAGATAGATGAAATCACTTCAAAAAAATAACAAATATGCAACCATAGATAGTGGCCCAACAGAACATGTATGCTAGATGTTAACATGTTTGTAATTAGTAGATGTTAAGGTATGCCTAATTAATTTGAAACTAGGCCGTGTCTTAGGTCCCTGAATGACATGTCTCTACCTTTTATACACAATACACAACTATATTTCTATTGAGTTCTTGTGTTCAATCTGTAGATTGCTACTACTGTCAAGATACCTTGTAATACCCAAGCTTAAACTGGCCTAACAGTAACTTTAGTTCATGAGATAACTAGTTAGGAGATGGTTAGTAGTCTTTTCATAGACTTATAAAGACTTCATCTCTCAGCTCCTTTATGATATGATTTAAAACTCAGCTCCTATGTGGAAAGTCATATCTATGCTCTTCAAATTGCTAACTAGTGGCTGATGTCTATTCCAGAGGGTGGATTAGCTGAACATAGTTCATCAATCAATATCCACCGTGCTTGGGAAGAAAGATTTTATACAGAGGACAAAGATAAGTTAGATTTTGTGAACCCTTCCTCTGTCCACTTGTGGGCAGAGCAAGGCTTTATTGCAACTTATGATCATGCAGAGAAACTATCATGCCAGCTCAAAGGGATTGATGGTCCGCTATCTGCTCAAAATTTTAATTTCGGATTTTGTTAAACTTTTATTTTTGGGGTTATGGTTCCCAATTTACTTGAGATGTCTCTAAATTATCTTTGCAAATGTATGCCATCGAGATGCTCGATGCTATGGAGCTAATATTAACTATTATTCTAATCCATCAAACCCATCGATTCAATGTTACAAGACAAACAACATGGAGGTTACTTTATTTTATTCCAAATGTGAATAAATGTCAAAATCAAACCTTGACGATATTTCAAATTATTCGTACACTTTCTTATACCGTAAACCATAAGCAAGCAAGATTTAATAAGATATCCAACAAAGATGCATAACACATACATGAAGATGAACACAAAAAAATACGTGGACTTGCGACAACACATAACATACATGAAGATGAACACAAAAAAATACCTGGAACGAAGACAGATAATAGTTGCGGAAGAAATCGTCAATGGAATAGCCAGGAGAAACACAATGAATAGTAACATATAACCCTGTAGGGTTTGGAGGGTATTTTTGTCATTAATTAGGGCTTCACTTCCAAACCCAAGCCATTCCATCCTTGACCCCCCAATTTGGAGGGTCACAAAATATTGAAGTTTGGATGGCAAAGGATGGCTCCTTTGCCATTCTATCATGTTTTAAAATAAACTCCCAAACAATGGTCTAGATCATTTGGGCCATTCCATTCCTTGCCTTTTCACCCCTCTACCCACATCCAAACATACTCTAAACTTAAAAATGTAGTCGGTTTGGAATATGATTGTCCTGGAAATCCTAAATCAATTTACATAAGAAAGGTCATAATTTTCCAGGACTTACAATTTTTTCAACCCAACACAATGACATTGTAGGCTTATTCTACCCAATATATGTGTGTGTGTGACAGGAGAGAGAGATAGAGATTTTACCGAAGGAGTAACTTAAAAAAATATTTTGGGCAAGGATCGAACGAGTAACTATTGGGTAGAATAATCCTACAATGTCTTTATATTCAAGGGCCATAACTCCGTCTAAATCAAAGAATTTTATTTAGCATGAACAAAATTTTAAGTTTAAATCTCATTAATAACTAAATTTATATAAAACATTTAATTAAACTTTTAAAAATTGGACTAAAAATTAAACCAATAAAATAATAGATTTAAAGTTTAAAATTTAAGCGATATGAGATCTTCATAAAATTGGTATACGCTAAATCTTGAATAAAATCAAAAATTTTAAAATAAGATCGAAGAAAGAAGTCATCTTTAGTTATTAAAGAAGTTAAAGTTTAATTGAAGAAGGAGATTTTAAAAAAGACCAACCGGTTTATTATAGTTTAAATTTTGATTAGTTTATAAAATTGTTTGGTTTATTAATAAATTGGTTAATTTTAATAATAAGAATTATTAAAAGAAATCAAACCAAAAATTATAATGTTATTTTTACGGTTGAATTGATTTGGTTTTCTAATAATTAAAATACAAAATGATTTAGTAAAACAAAAGTGTCAACCTATTGTCTATGATATTTCACCCATGTTTGAATTTAAATGCTTTTAACTTATTGTGCCAGTTTAATCTAAAAAGAAATCATAAAATTATAGTATATTTTCGTTTATAATGTGTGAAAGGGCATATTTTTTAGTGGTCTTTTAGTTGATAAACAGTATGGTTACAAAATAATGTCATAGTACTGTAGGGCTTGGTTGTAGCATTCTTTGTCTCTGTTCTTGCGTTGATCCAGTCTTAATTGAGCATAATTATTCCTTGTGAACTTTTTGGTTAACTTGCTGTCGGATAGACTTAACGCACGTTGTGCAATTGATACTGAAGAAAAATCCAAATCCAATCGATCCGTAGACTCCTTCGAGTGGAAGGAGTCCTCAGGACCATCCAATTCTACACTAAAGTTAAAAAATGGAATATGATTGTCGTAGTAGTCCTAGATCAATTGACAGTAGAAAGGACAGTATTTTCCCAACTTCATTTTTTTAATGTTTTAAAATTCGGACCCAATACTAAACTGGTTAAAGAAAAATTTAAAGTTTAAAAGTTTAAATAAATAAGAAGTAGAAATTATAAGAATAATTAAAATAAAATATCTTATTAAAATAAAATGCACTAATAATGTTTATTAATATATAATAGATTAATAATAAATATAACAATTTAACCTAAGATTGAATCTAATATAAATTTTAAAATAATAATAATAATAATTGTATTCCAATATTATAATTTATTTAAAATTATAAAATTTGAAGTATATTTAAAAAGTCAATAGAAAAGACTCTAAGTTTATTCTAATTTCCTTTTAATGTCCTTTAAATACACTTCTTTATATTTGAAATATTATTTTAACACATTCTTAATTATTTTAAGCAAAATTACTTATATATACTAACTAATAATTTAATTTATTAAATAAATTTATGATAAAATAATAATTAGAATCTAACAATAATAATTTAAAATTTTCAATTAAAATGTAAGAAGATAAATAAAGAATATAATTTTTCACAAATATAATTTATTAATGAGATTAAATAAATATATTATTTTTAAGAATAAAATAGTACTTTGTTTTTAAAAATAATAATTTAAAATAAAGTTTTAAATTAAAATATAAAGAAATAAATAAAGAATATAAAATTTGAAAAATAGAATTTTATTTTGAATATATGAAAGAGTTGAAAAGAAATAAAAATCACTAAAATTTAAAAGATATATGAATGTACCTTTAAAATCGTTACTTTCATTGTAATGCATTTTACTAAAACTCAAAAGTTAAAATATTTACAGCTACAGGTACAGTCGCAGTTGGTGTCTGTCCTAAACGAAGAACTTAAATGTTAATGGTGGTCCCGCATCATTAATAATATATAGGTCTTGTAGCATTAAATAGACTATAGGTCTTACATAATTTAAAAAGACTTAACCGATTTTTAAAAAAATTGGGTGGTCTTTAAAGAAATTGGTCGGTTTATTACTTAATTGACTGATTTTTTTACAGAACCAAAAATCTGACCAATTCATATTTATTTCGGTTAAATACCCAATCCGATTTTAAAATCATTGCTTTCCTTTCCCTTTACGTTCCCTGCATTTATCCATGGTAGTAGACCAAGTTTACAAGTCAGTCAAGGAGTACAAATAAAATAAAATCTCTACCGGAAAGAAAAATTCTTATTATATTTTTATAAAATTATTTTTTATGTCCTATAAATAATTTTATTTATGAATTTTCAATATTTGATTTTCGTAAATGAGTATACTCTAATAAGTTACGTGTCATTTATTTTCGTAAATGACTATACTCCATAGCCATAAGCTCCTCCGAGTGGAAGGAGTCCTCAGGACCATCTTATTTCAAAACTCTCTCCCTACTTACACTGTCGTTTTTCCATAGTTTGGTCTTTAAATAACATTCTGAAATGTATCTAAAGTTCACCATAGTTTGGCTTTTTGAGTCCTTTGTTTAATTATATTATCAGATTTCTGAACTTTTTTCAGCTTCTGCAACTATGAGAACTGGGAGTAAAATGGAAGAAGAAACGCGGCATGGTGAAGTTGAAGTTGATGATATTGAACTTGGAAATTATCGACAATCTAGTAAGTTTCAGTTGATGAAAGCTTATTTATCATAAATCTAGTTGATTTCGAGGACCTTGTGTGTAGCTTATCATTAACTTAAAAAACTGGCAGCTACTGCACTCAATGAAATCGAACCAGGATATGATGAAACTCAGGATGCTGATCTTATTAGAAGCCAAAGAGATCAAGTCGGAGTTGAAACAGAAACCGAGGACAACGGAACAGAAAACGAGGACAGCGGAAGAGAAACCGCAGACAGCGGAACAGAAACCGAGGCCAACGGAAGAGAAACCGAGGACAACGGAACAGAAAGCGAGGACAGCGGAAGAGAAACGGCGGACAGAGGAAGGGAAACCGAGGCCAGCGGAAGGGAAACCGAGGGCAGCGTTCAAGCATCAGGTGAGTTTTGGCTTATTAGCATAAGTGTGGTAACTGATAAGTCCATACAATAATTATGGAATATAACTCATTATATTTGATAGCAAATATAAGCTCTAATAAATATTAAGCTATCTCTTAGTGAATAATAGTTAATCTGAAGACTAATGTTGTTGACAGAGGACGCCCAAACAGGCAGCCGAAGATTCCAAGAAGAAAATAGTAAAAAGCTTCATCCAGACGAAATATGTAAGTTGATGTCACTATCGATAACAATTCAGAATTTAATTATAGGAAGTAACCCTTCGTCATGGGGAAGATATGATTGGATAGGAAAAAATTATTTTACTTTTTATATAAAAATTTCTTGTTTATTTTTCGCTACATGTCACCAAATAATTATTAATATATACATAATTGATATCTAGAATTTAAATATTAAAATTATCCATATAAATAGAATATTTCTATCAATTGCTAAAGATTCAGTTGGGGTATTCCTTCCTCGTGTCACTCATCTTTAGTTTTCTTATTTGGGCTCACGTCTTGTTCCTTAAACAAAACAAAAAAAAGTCTTATGAATGCAAAAAATAAAAAAAAAAAAGGGATCTACTTGTAACATGTCTTCCCTATTTTCATTCATTTGATCTCTTTTAGCCACACAGCTACCAACAAGTAAACATTGTCTAATAGTTTTGCTTTAATTATTTCGCAAAGGCAGCAATGCGCTTCGAGTTGTATCGAGCTGCATGGCAAGGCAATTGGGACATTGTTAAAGAGATTTGTGAAACTAAAAAGCGAAAGGAAATAATTAACCACAGTATCACCGGGCGAGGTGAGACTGCTCTTCACGTTGCAGTCTCTGAAGGTCAAACTGATTTTGTGCGAAATCTAATCAAGCTAATGAGTAAAGAAGCCATAAAAGCTCCAGATAACTTTGGCAACACAGCTTTTTGCAATGCAGCCACTGCTGGGAACGTCGAATTGGCTCATGAAATGCTAAAACGGGTCGAGGATTTGGCCAATATCAGAGGAATTGAAAGAATGTTGCCAATCCATGTGGCAGCTTTGTTGGGACACAAGAAAATGGTCTCCTACCTCTATGATCGAACCTCAGATAAAGCATGGGAAGATGATGAACTCATAAATTTACTGGTCACCCTGATAGATAATGATATTTATGGTGAGTAGTACTCTGCATCTTTACGATTACTAGTTCAATGGTCTGTAGAATTATCTGAAATTTGATCGATGCTTCTTTCCAGATGTTGCATTAAGAATGGTTGAAAAACACAAAGCTTTAGCCGTTGATCGAAATTGGAAACAAAAAACGGCATTGGATGCATTAGCTCGAAAGAAAATTGGCCAAGCTCCGGCCAAATGCTTCAACCTGTTATGTCAGTTCTCTGACCTCAACTGGAGTTCGGATTAATAATTAGTGTGGCTGAATATAATTATTTGGTTTCAGGCTGTGGCGCACATCGGAAGAGTAATCCTCTTCCCATAGAAGCATCTCGGCTTCTCCATCTCCTCTGGGAAAACGTCCAATTGAGTGATCACAGGATAGATTTTGAAAAAAATAGATCAACTTTACTAACATTCAAGGCTGCAAGAAAAGGAAACTCTGAGTTACTGACCCTACTCATTCGCACGTATCCTGAATTAGTGACTAAACTTGATGGGAACAATTGCAGTATATTTCATATTGCTGTTTTGCACCGCCATGAAGATGTCTTCAAATTGATACATGAGATAGGCTCAGCTAAGAGTTTGGTCGCTGCAATTAAAGATAATAAGAAGAACAATCTGTTGCATTTAGCTGCAAAGTTGTCACCAAAAAAAAGATTAGATGCTATTCCAGGAGCTATTCTTCAACTACAACATGACCTTCTGTGGTTTGAGGTGAATATAAGATAACTACATTAATGATTACTTATTGCTTGTTTTCATAGTAATTACTCACTCGCCACAAATTCCATGCAGGAAGTTGAGAAAGTTGTAAACAAAAGCTATGTTGAAGCCAACAATCTGAACAAACAAACGCCTGAAGAAGTATTTCTGATCGAGCACAAGGATATAATAAATGAGGGATGGAAATGGATGAGAGATACTGCAAATTCGTGCATGCTTGTTGCCATCCTTATAGCCACGGTGGTTTTCGCGGCGGCTTTCACTTTACCCGGCGGCAATAATCAAGCCGGAAAACCAATGTTTCTGCACGACCCTCAGTTCCAAGTTTTCGCCATAGCTGATGCAATATCGTTAACATTTTCAGTCTCTGCGGTGTTGAACTACCTGTCAATTCTCAGTTCTCGCTACACTCTAAACGATTTAAAGCGGAAGCTGCCTGGCAAGTTGATTCAAGGACTCGGAATGCTTTTCATTTCAGTGGTGGCAATGATGGTTGCTTACATTGCAGCCATTTTCATCATCTTCAAAAGTGGACTACTACGAACTGCAATTCCTATCGCTGCGACATCTATATTTCCAGGCGTTTTGTTCGTTTGGCAACAAGCTGGTCTCCTTCGTGACGTGGTTCGCTCAACCTATATGCACAAGTATCTCTTCCAGCCCAATAAGCATACTCTTGTCCCCAGGCCTCCGATAGGTTACGTTTAGGAAGATTAGTGTAACTTTTTAATGTAGTAGTTGTATGTTAGATAGATCGAAATTGGACAGAACTATCTTACCTGGTAATAGTTCTGCCACCTTTCATAGAGAATAATTAATCCATTTGGAAGTAGCATAGCCATTGTCTAGACTAAGCAACTTCCTGAGACTAAATAATTTAAAATATATAAATTTTCCCTTGCAACATATTCCATGATTAACTTGGATGAATTTTGTAGGAAATTTTCAATTTCGACTGCCTAAACTGCCACGCTGAGAAAGCAGTATAGAACTATATCCCAATCATGTTTTGATAATCAAGAGCTAATCCAATTTACGTATCATCAACAAAATTTCGGTAACATAGAAAGAAAATAACTTGAAATAGATGCATTATACAGAAATGTCTATGGGAAGAAGCTATGAAAATGCTTGGTTGCCAGCTCCACCTGCAATTTCCCCTTCTGATGGCTTCTTGCGTTTCCTAGTCTCAGCAGGAGTAGTTGTTTTGGTAGGTCTTTCTTCTACTTCTTGCGTAAGCATTAGTAGTTGTCAAATTTCTTCTCTCTTACCTCTACCCTTCAACCATTTCACCTCCTTCACTAGTCCATCCACCCTGCGCTTAACTTAAGCTCGTCGATTTCCTTGTTTCTTTAATCCACATCGCAGTTTTGGTCCTCAGTAATGGAACTACTATGTTTAACGAGACTTTGCCATTAAATTGTTGCTTGGTTTAAGTTATACCCTATAGATTATAAAGGAAAGTCAAAGAAGTTAAGAGTGTTATATATGAATAAGATCTTAATAGACTTACTAAATTTACTGTTACAAAAATTTGTTTTGGTTTATTGACTCATTTAGACGATAATAAAATTATGATCAAAAAGATTTCTTACATTAATCCCAAAATAGAGTTTAAGTTTTGTCATTTAAAGTGAGATAGTTCCTATCGCATACTCTTTGAAATTAGTGAAAAAATTATTGAAAATTGTGTTATGATCAAAATTAAGTATATAATTTTATCTTTTTAAGAGAGGATGAAATATGGTATATAGTAAAATTATTTTAAAATTTTAAATTAAATTATAAAATTTACTGAAGTTAAACTATCAAATTTAAAGTTGAGTTCAATTGAATTTATAATAAAAATTTTAAAATTTATCAAAATTTAAATTTTTAAAATTCTCTTTTAATTTTTAATCTTTTAATTTAAATTAAATTTGAATCTGAACAAAATTGAATTAAGCCTAAATGTCAATCTCTAATCAATAATAAGGAAATCAACTCCATCTCTAGGGTCTTATCATATGCTTCTACATAATGTCTTTTCCTGTGTTTGGTTTTCTCAACTATAGCTCTTATTTCTACTTGCTTTGTACTAATCTCAGTTTACTTTCTCCCGTAAAAAGGTAATATAATTGCCTAAGAACAAGATTTTCTTACCCATAACTCTGTGTCAACTTTGTTCTAGATGACCTCATCCACATAAATATACAGGACCAGAGAAATATGTGGATGGAATCATCTGAAACAGGGTTGACACATGATTATGAGCACAGAGAATTTGATCCCCATTGCCTGATGTCAATTTTCACCCAATTTATTCAGTTCAGTCTAATTTTAGCCCAAGTTGATCAAGTCACGGGTTAAAAGTGGTTACCTTAACCTAGTAACTAGTTGGTTCTATCCGACCTGTGACTCAACATTTATTTTAAAACAAAAACGACATTGTTTTTGACATTTTTTTAAAAAATATAAGATAGGCTAGGTTGCTCTGACCTGCCAGTGGCCCGTCGGCCCGTGACCCGGTTTGGCTTGTTGACATTCCTAAATTGAACAAGTTCAATTTCAAAGTCAAAAGCTATTCACTTTACATATGAAACTAAAAATTCTAAGAAACAATTAAAAATCAGTCAATAAATAAAAGAAATGCTTTCCATATGATGATAAAAATCCAAATTATATTTAAAAAATCCAACTTCAACAAGGAAAAGGCTAAAAATCTTCTTTTACCCAACACAAGAGTCATGTTTGGTTTTAATACAATCTCAATCATTTTAATGAATTATGATTGCTTAAAAAATTATTTTACACCACCTTTATACCTTTCCTGCCAAGTTGTAATTTACAATCAAGAGTTTCTGCTGGAAAACATGTACAAGAAATGGAAAGATAGATCAAACCAGCCTGAAATAAGATGAAAGAGTTGTTGCAAGCATTAATATATGTCAAAAAAGGGCCAAATGTGTAAGACATTTGCAATAACATGATTGGTACACGATCTACATACATCAAAGATATTAGGCTTGACCCTAAGTTAATTGCTTTATCCTTATCAAGTTCAGCATAGCATCAACATCTTAAAGAAGATAACAAATCGTTTAAAAAAATTTAGTCAACTATGTAAAGTACTCAAGAAAATTACTTGACTCGGATTATTTAAGCAGTGAATATGAAAACGAGTCTAACTATGAAACTTGGTTTGGGTCGGCCTGCATCATTGAGGTTTTGTCCTTTCGATTGCCAGTCTTTAATAACCTTATCCTTCAGGGTTGTGAGTCGAGCACTTACGACCAGGTTTTATTGAGTCATGACGACCACGCTTCTTATCACCTGGCCACGTGGCCGGTGGTAAAAGCGCGCGTCATGCACCCAACAAAATCTCGCGTTATGCTCGGACTCCGCAAGTTCCCAAGAGGACAGGTTCACTAAAGACTGACGAACGAAGTGAACAAATTATTCGAGGGCTCACCCAAACCAAAAAGCGCCTTTTGATTTGGGTGGGCCCGCACTATGAAGTTTTGTCGTTTGGTCATACCTACATTCCAGTAAAGGCGCAAGCATCCCGCAGAAGAATGAAAGTTGAACTCATGACTCGTAGCTTTTTAAGACAGACATGATTTCGCCACATCATCGGCATTTGAAATTTCAGCTCATGGTGTGACTTTATCAAAGGAGTAACTTAAAACATATTTTGGGCAAGGATCGAATGAGTAATTATTGGGTTATAAAATAAAAAGTTTAAAGTTTAAAAATTTAATTAGTACGAGATCTTCATAAAGTTGGTGTACATTAAATACTGAATAAAATAAATCATTTTAAAATAAGATTGAACAAGAAAGTTATCTTTACTTTTTAAAGAAGTTGAAGTTTAATTGAAAAGAATATTTTAAATAAAGATTAACCGGTTTATTATAGTTTAAATTTTGATTAATTTATAAAATTATTTGGTTAATTAATAAATTGGTTATTTTTAATAATAAAATTATTTAAAAAATCAAACCGAAAAATTATAATGTTATTTTTACGGTTGAATTGATTTAGTTTTCTAATAATTAAAAATAAAAAATGATTTAGTAAAACAAAAGTGTCAACCTATAATTAATTTAAAAGATAAGTTGTCTATGATATTTCGCCCAAGTTTGAATTTAAATGCTTTTAACTTATTGTGCCAGTTTAATCTAAAAAGAAATCATAAAATTATAGTATATTTTCGTTTATAATGTGTGAAAGGGCATATTTAATAGTCGTCTTTTAGTTGATAAACAGTATGGTTACAAAATAATGTCATAGTGCTGTACGGGTTTGGTTGTAGTATTCTTTGTCTCTGTTCTTGTGTTGATCCGGTCTTAATCTCATGTTTGGTTCCTGTCTCTGTTATTGGAGACAGAAGATGAGCCATATAAATCTTATCTCCGTGTGACGTTTAGTTGTTATCCCGAGTTTCTGTCCACCATCATCAGATAACAAGGATAAGCTTTTTTGTTCTTCTCAAAAAGGGAGGACAGATACATGTTATCCCTATCTCCACAGAGACACATTATACATTTTGAACTTTTTTATAATTGTTATTCATTTTGTTGTTGTTGTTATTATTATTAGTATTATAATAATTGGTATTTATTATTATTATTATTATTATTATTATTATTATTATTATTATTATTATTATTATTATTATTATTATTATTATTATAAATGTTGGTATTTATTATTATTATTATTATTATTATTATTATTATTATTATTATTATTATTATTATTATTATTATTATTATTATTATTATTGTTATCATACAATTTGTTTTGTTTTATTATTATTATAAATTTTATTATTATTATTATTATTAGTAGTAGTAGTAGGTGTATTGTAATAGAGCCCACAGTGAAGCCCTTTTCATAGTCTAGAATATTCTTTGCAATCTAAACCAGCTGTATAGATTTGTCTTTGTAATCTAAACCAGTTGTATAAAAATGTAACGGTATACACTGCTTTAGTCTAGGCACTTACATAGGCTCTTAATTAGCTAAATCTTCTCTTACAATTATGTATAAATTCAAGCTCACAATACAATAAAAACACTTCAATTTCATAAGTCTTTTATGGTATCAGAGCCATAGACATACGTCAAACATTTTTTTTTCCTCTTCTTTCTTCATCATGTCTAGCTCATCTGCCTCTACCCCCAACATGTCTGCCAATCTCATTACCATCAATGTTGTAGCCCCAAGCTCCACTAAAACTTACTTCCACCAATTACTTCTCCTGGAGGCTGTAGTTTCACAGTCTCTTCATTGGATATGATCTCATGGGGTATATTGATGGCACTAAAGTATGTCCACCACCACTCATCACCATTGCAGATGTACCTACACCCAATCCAGAATATCAGTTTTGGATTTGAAAAGATCAGCTTATTTTAAATGCAATCATTGGAGCCCTCTCCCCACCAATTATTCCATTCATAGCAACTGCTACCACTTCTAAAGAGGCTTGGGACTCTCTCGCTAAGACCTATGCACAAGCATCCCGTGGCAAAATCAAACAAGTGAAAGCTCAACTCAAGAAAATTGTCAAAGGCAACTATACCATCACAGAATATATGCAAGAAATCAAAACAAAAACAGATCAACTAGCTGAATTAAAAGCGCCAATGGATATTGAAGATATCACTGATAAAGTATTGGAGGGTCTTGATGACACTTACAAAGATGTCAAGACAAATGTTAATGCCCGAGAACATCCTATCTCCTTTGATGAACTGCATGAAAAGCTAATTATTGCTGGATCTGAAATGCAACCAGCCATCCCTAGCCACTATCCTGCAACAGCCAATTATTCCAATCGTAGCTCTACCAAACGTAGTCACTCTAATCAGCACATTCACTGGCGCTCCCAAGCTGCTCAACCCACTCGTTATTCAGGCTCTACTGAACAACAGAACCACCAGTCCATCAATCATATGAATTGGACTAGCAATGCTCAAGGCTCTCGACCCTATCTTGGCAAATGTCAAATATGTGGTGTTCAAGGTCACTCTGCAAAACATTGTCCTACATTTCGAATTGTGCCATATATATCCACATCAAATGTTCCCTCTCCTTCATGGCAGCCAACTGCCAATTTTGCCGCTTCTCCTTCCCAGCATCTGAATAGTGAACCATGGCTTTTAGATACAGGAGCATCGCATCATGTTACTGCTGATATTTCAACCCTGGAAAAACATCAATGTAACATCCCGTCACTGTCATTAAGGGTATTTTGGTTATTATGAGTCATACTGATAGGTTTCACTGCATTCATTGAATGAGCATGTTACTGGCCTCTAATTGTAGAGGAACATGTTTAATGCATATGCATTTATCCATAGGTACATGCATTCATGATTTCCGGTATTTAATTGTAAGTAAGAACTGACTGAGTTGACTGAAACTGACTGGACTGAGAGTTAATTGAGAATTTGAGTAATCGAGTGCAATTGGTGATTTGATATCATTTATGAGTGGTTGGTAATTTATAATGGCTTATAGGAAATTCTCGTGAAATTCGGAGATAATGCGGACCGAAAAGTTTTTTGGGTGGTGATCGATCGATCGATTCTACAAGATCTTGAAAGCAACGTCCAATGGCAATGGAAAAATTAGAATTTTACTGATAGGAAATAATTATGTGGAACCATTGGGATTTAGAGTGAAAATTTGGTGACTTGGAGACTTAGGTCTATAAATACTAGGTTTGAGGAATTTGGGGAAAACACTAAGGCAATTTCACGTTTTCTTCTTTCCCCATCTTGTGACTTGCGATTTCCTCCCATTGGTAAGGATTCTCGATTTTCTTTATGGATTCTTTCCTTGAGATGAGGTTAAGCGATTGGTCGTTATTGGTGAAGGTTAGAGGCTCTGGGATTAGTGAATCGTTGAGCTTGAAGGATTTTAGGGTTTCGGAGGATTTTGAGGAATCCGTAGCTTGATCTGTGATTTGGTAAGTTTTAAGAGCTTTGATGTTGTTATGGATGATTCTTACTGTATTTATGGCATTTATTATATTTGATCGGGTAGTTGGGAGTGTTTATGGATGGGTTTTGTTATTGATGATTACCGTAGGAGTGCATAGGGTCGAAGTGTGGATTTGTGGAGGTAGATTATCGATTTGTTGATGGATAGAGTTATATTGATGATTGAATATGCTAAGGTTGCCGATGATGATGATATTGCTTGATTTATGTGTATTGAGTTACTGGTGAGTTGCAGAATCGGAAATCTGGAAATCTCGGTGGTGTGTTTAAAAGCTATGTGTTGGGGAAGAAGGAGAGCATGCGTAGTGGATTTAGGTTGGAGACCGCACAACCGTGAGGAGCTTCGGCATGCGGACGAAGAATGAGTAGCTTCAAGACGCGGACGACGATGAGGACTTCGGCATGCGGACGGCGGTGAGGAGCTTCGGCATCTGACGAAGCGGTGAGTAGCTTCGGCATGCGGACGCGGTGAGTAGCTTCGGCATGCGACGAAGCGGTGAGGAGCTTCGGCATGCGGACGAGCTGCGAAAGTAGTCCAACATCTGAATGAGCTGCGGATCGATCGATCATCCGAGCGACCAATCGACGAAGCGTGCGATCGTTTGGCTATGCGGCGACCGAGCGACGAGCTTGGGAGTCGCCGCACGCATGCGAGCGAAGGATTCGGCGGTCTGCGTAGCTAATCGATGAGCGGCGGTTTAGCGTGCGGGCTAGGGCTCACGCCCGTGTCGACCTGTGGCATGCGGGTGAACGCCCAAGCGCACCCATGGTCGCAACCTTTGCCCTAGTCGTCCGAAGAGGAGTGTTTGAGGCTTTTGGCATTGGGACTTAGGAAATTAACCGATTAAGGTGATTAAGGATTAGATTTGATTTGAAGTTTAAATTGGAATTTTTATGGATGTGTTCGACCCAAGGAATAGGAAATTGCTATTGGGGATCCTAATTGAGGTAAATTATTTGGATTTTAGGAATGGATCAATTATTGTCAATCAACTCAATGAAGAGTCGAATTGGGTTTTAGCACCGGAATCGTGGCGTGCATTGTACATTATTTCACCGAGACATATGCATTCTTGTCATCGTTTTATTGGGCAATAAGTGATGGGTTGTACTTTATTGTTATAGAGGCACCGTTGGACCGTGCGTTCCACGGACATTCTTTGGGACTTCCAGCAAGAGCTCGAAGTTACTGGTGAGTAACCTAGTTGGTTTCTCAAATTCACGATTGCTTACATGCTCTACATGAATTACATGCAAAGATGAATTGTATGACTCTTGTATGATTCTTGGCATGTATTGGATTGAATTGCATGTCTTTCTTGAACCGAATCTGCATCGCTACATGATATCGAGATCGAATCTCGGGCTTTTATAGCCATACACCGAACTCATGAATCTGAATTTATGAACATCGCATTGCATGCATAAATGCATGATCGGATAATGGACGTGTCCCAAGTTGCTAATTTTATTGAAAGAGCCTAGTGCTCGAATATCGCATCGATGGGCTTAGCCCAGGGGAGAAATCACGACGCGTCCCTACATTTCTTGATCGAGCACTTGGGCACAACATCGAATAAGCGGAAAAGAGTCACATATGCATTGTATACACATGGTCGATTGATTTGTGACATTGGTGATTACGTGATGACATGATTTATTGTGTATTACGATATGATCTGCAAATTGTTACATGCTATCAGAAGCGTGAAATGACATTGTAAATGGTTTATCACCGTAAATCGCTTTTAATATCAGATATGGCTATATGATACCGTTAAGTGAATACTCTTGATTACGTTTGACGCCGTATGCGTAATGCATGATTTGAGTGAACCATCGATGATGGTTTTCACCGAGTTCGCAAACTCACCCAAATTTGCAACCTATTTTTCAGATATTAGAGCGGACTTCAGCTCAAGATCTTTCTTTCTGCCGTGCGAAGTCTTGGCAAGGGTCGTGATGGCACATAGGTCGGTCAATTTGGATT
The DNA here is from genome assembly GCA_029891385.1 of Erythroxylum novogranatense. Lineage (NCBI taxonomy): Eukaryota > Viridiplantae > Streptophyta > Magnoliopsida > Malpighiales > Erythroxylaceae > Erythroxylum > Erythroxylum novogranatense. The sequence goes on along the minus strand of CM057230.1, from coordinate 7,586,538 downwards.
AGTGTTTTGAGGATGACTTAGGATAGATGTTTGTATCGTCTCTTTTTGGTTTTGTTAGGAGATTGATAGACTTGTCTATTCTGGATTGGATTACTGTACTGGATAATTATTACTTTGGATGTCAATTTGTTGATTACTGTTATTTTGTGATTTAAAATACTTGATGCCATGGATTTTAGCGAAATTTTCGGTAGTAAATCCTTTATCGTGGGATACGTGTGAGCGACCTTGGGTTTCGATGTGTACCTACGGTGAGGGGCGCTACATTTAGTGGTATCGAGCATGGTTGGCATCTTTTGGGCATAGAGCATTATTAGGCTGGAATCACTGTGTAAGGATAACTGAACTGATCAGAATTTCTTATCTGTTTAGGTCATCCGTTATGGGAGATCGAGTAGAGCGACGGTGACCAAGAATCGGTAGGAGCTAGTAGGGAGTCCCTATGCCTCTCGGAGGAGTTACCTCCTCGAGTTCTGTGAGACGGAACGACGCAGACGATCGATCGCTTGTGGGGCGATTGATTTCTATGGTAGACTTGACTCGCAGAGGCCGAGGATGGCTTGAGAGGGTGGCGAGTCCTCGATCGATGGATCTGCGACCACGAGGAGAGGTTCAACTACTGCTCTCCTCTTCTGAGGTCCTGCATATCGGTGGTGGAGGGATGCCCGGCGGTACCACAGCCCCCACTCGACATGGGATGATTTTCGAGGGCCTTCAGGACAATTTCATGCCCAAGGTCTATCTGGAGATGAAGATGCAAGAGTTCTTAGAGTTGAGACAAGGACAGATGACTGTGGCTGACTATGAGGTTCAGTTTAATGAGTTGATGGGCTATGCTTCTGCACTGATTTCTACTGAGGACGACAGATGCCGAGATTTGAGGTGGACTCAATTTGAGATCCGCACCGTGGCAGATCGATATGAGCTCATTTATCGTGAGAGCCGCATTGTCGAGATAAAGCATTGCTTCTGGCAGAATCGCGATCGAGACCGGACAGGGACCCGGCATAAGAGACCTAGTGATAGCCATGACAAGACTTGGCAGAGGCTACAAGATGTTTACAGTAGGCCCTTGGTCCATTGGAGGGCCGAACAGAGTGGATATGGGCGGAAGGCGATTCGCATGCATCGCTAGTGGTGGTGGTAGCGCCAGAGGATCAGGACAGACTGCCCCAGACTGTGAGCATTGTGGCAAGAGGCACAGTGGAGAGTGCCGATGGTTATCTGGAGCACTGCTGAGGTGCGGCTCGATGGAGCATTGGTGAGGGCGCCCGAGACATTGGGAGCCCGATCTACTATGACCGGTAGATCAGCGATAATACCCGATCCAGCAGAGCCGTGGAGGTGGATCATTTGGAGAGATCGAGGCCGAGGCCGAGGCCGAGCGAAGGTTCTCAGTGAGGTCTCGAGGGGGTGAGTGGCGGCGATCTCGGGAGGGTCTATGCCATGACACGGCAGGAGGCCCAGACTCACCGGATGTTGTTTGGTATGCTTCTTATTTACGGTATAGAAGCATATGCATTGTTGGATTCTGGATCCACCCATTCTTTTATTGCACCGCATCTAGCATGTAGATCGCATGGGGATAGGCGGAGGTTACAGATATGGGTTAGAGGTGAGTACACCTCAGGTAGTACAACCGTATTGGAAGAGGTATGTATAGGATGTCGGTCCAGATTGACCGAGCAAAGCGGTGTTGAAAGTGATTTGATAGTCTTGGCTCTGCGGAGATTGATGTGATATTGGGATGGTGGTTAGCGTGCATAGGTCATATGGATTGTTACACCAAGGAGGTTGTATTGGATTCCCCTGGACAGCCCATGGTGGTGTTTAGAGGAGTCAGTCAGGCTGTGCCTGCGAGGATGATATCCTTTATGAGTGCCCTGAGATTGATGCAGGGAGGTTGTGAGGCCTATCTGGCTCATGTAGTGGATTCTCGAGTTCGAAAGAGAGATTGGAGGATGTTCCGTAGTGAGGGAATTTTGGATGTTTTTCCCGAGGAGTTACCGGGATTGCCGCCCGAGCGAGAGATAGAGTTTGAGATTGATCTCGTTCCCGGTACCGCTTCTATATCGATCCCTCCATATAGGATGGCACCGGTGGAACTGAGAGAGCTTAAGGCTCAGTTGCAGGAACTTTTAGACAAGGGTTTATCGGATCGAGTGTTTCGCCATGGGAGCTCGGTATTGTTTGTAAAGAAGAAGGATGGGACTACGAGGCGTGCATTGATTATAGGCGGTTGAACCGAGTGATGATGAAGAATAAGTATCCACCGCCTAGGATTGATGATCTATTTGATCGATTCAGGAGGTCGGTGTTTACTAAGTTAGACCTGCGATCGGGTTACTATCGATTGAGGATTGCAGAGGCCGATGTGCTCAAGAGTGCTTTCCGAGTAGGTACGGGCATTTGAGTTCTTAGTGATGCCGTTTGGGTTGACTAATGCCGGCGACCTTCATGGCTTTGATGAATAGGATTTTTCAGCCTACCGGATCGATTTGTGATAGTGTTTATTGATGACATCTTGGTTTATTCGAGGGATAGACAGGAGCACACTGAGCATCTGAGGATAGTGTTGCAGGTCATGAGAGAGAGGCAGTTGTTCGCCAAATTCGCTAAGTGTGAATTTTGGCTTGATGAGATCGTGTTTCTGGGACACGTGGTGTCCGGTGAGGGTATCCAGGTGGATCCTCACAAGATAGAGGCAGTGATGAGTTGGGAAATTCCGAGGACTGTGCCAGAGTTGAGGAGTTTCCTAGGACTGGCCGGTTATTACCGGAGATTCGTCGAGGGATTTTCGTTGATCTCCGCCCCTCTGACGAAGCTATTGAGGAAGAATGTACCGTTCAGATGGACTGAGGATTGCCAGAAGAGCTTTAAGGAGCTGAAACATCGGTTGACGACCGCACCGGTGTTGGGCATTCCTTCTGGGACTGGAGGCTTTGTGGTTTACAGTGATGCCTCGCACCAGGGGTTGGGATGTGTATTGATGCAGCATGGGAAAGTTATAGCGTATGCCTCAAGACAGTTGAGGTCTCACGAGGTGAATTATCCAGTGCATGACTTGGAGTTAGCTGCAGTAGTATTTGCTCAAGATCTGGAGACACCATATCAGTATGGGAGACGTTCGGATCTTCATGCACTATAAGAGTTTGAGGTATCTGCTGAGTCGAGGGAGCTCAATTTGAGGCAGAGGAGATGGATAGAGTTCTTCAAGGATTACGATCGCACGATTGAGCACCATCCAGAAAGGCCAATGTAGTGGCCGATGCTTTGGCGAGGTGAGATCGCATGGTATTGTAGCTCGATTGGATGGAGAGATTGCCTAGTCGTCTGATTGAGAGCTCTTAATGTCTGAGATGGATTTGGGGCGGTGATGGAGCACTGATTGCACTGGCCGAGGCTCAGCCGATCTTTGCATGACGAGATTCGGAGGTTCGGGACCGGGACCCGGTACTAGTGAAAGCGATTGATAGAGTTGAGATCGGCATGATTGAGTTTGAGTTGAGAGATGGGACATTATGGATGGGACGGAGGTGTGTGTGCTGGGATATTGATGATTTGAGACGGAGATCCTAGAGGAGGCTCATGTAGCCGCTTATGCTATGCATCCTGGTTCGACCAAGATGTATAACACACCGAGGCGACATTTACGGTGGCACGGTATGAAGAGGCAAGTGGCGTAATACGTGTCCAGTGTCCGACATGTCAACGAGTTAAGCGAGCATCAAGCTCCATGGGAAAGTTGCATTCGTTGCCCATTCCGGAGTGGAAGTGGGAGCGAATTACCATGGATTTCGTGATGAGGTTGCCTAGGACACCGAGGCAACATGATGCTATCTGGTCATAGTGGACCGATTGACCAAATCGGCTCACTTCTTGCCGATGAGAGAGTAATACTCTCGATCGTTGGCCCAAGTATGTAGCGTAGATTGTACGATTGCATGGGGTTCCGTTGTCGATAGTTTCGCGAGGATCCTGTGTTTACATCGAGGTTACGGAAGAGCCTCGATCTATATGGGTACTGATCAATTTCAAGACCGCATTTCATCCTCGGTGATGGATGAGTGAGAGGACGATCAAGATCGCTGAGGACATGCTTGGGCATGTGTCTTGGAGTTTAGAGTGCGTGGGATCAATACTTGGCATCGATAGAATTTGCATACAATAACGAGATTAGAGCAAGATTGGGATGGCACCGTATGAGGCCTTGTATGGCGCATCGTGTAGATCACCACCTTGTGTTGGGATGAAGAGGGTCGAGATCGATAGAAGGTCCCGAGTGATCCGTGATACAACCGATAAGATACTGATTGGTCGAGTCGCATCAAAGCGGCTCGGGGATGAATGTAAGAGTTATGCGGATCAAGATCGGCGGGGTATGGAGTATAGTGTGGGTGATCGAGTATTCCTTCGAGTGTCTCCTTGGAAAGAATCTTGAGATTTGGCCGTAAGGGCAAATTGAGCCCTCAGTATATTGGTCCGTTTGAGATCCTTGAGAGGATAGGACCACCGGCTTCTGAGTTGGCTTTTACCGAGCGAGATGTCCCGATTGCATGGCGTGTTTCACGTTAGTATGCTCGACGGCACCGATCGATCCGACGATGTGATTACGGCTCGGGATATCGAGATAGCCAGTGATATGAGTTATGTGGAAGAGCGGTGCGGATCATTGGATCACGGGTCAAGCAATTATAAACGGGTGATTCCATTGGTGAAAGTACTTTGGAAGAACCACTCTGTGAGGAAGCTACTTGGGAGATCGAGGAGCATATGAGGAGCCAGATCCTCATTTATTTGTGAGACGGTATGAAATTTCGAGGACGAAATTTTTATTAGGAGGGTGAATTGTAACATCCGTCACCATCATTAAGGGTATTTTGGTTATTATGAGTCATCTTGATAGGTTTCATCGCATTCATTGAATGAGCATATTCTTGGCCTCTAATTGTAGAGGAACATGTTTAATGCATATGCATTTATCCATAGGTACATGCATTCATGATTTCCGGTATTTAATTGTAAGTAGAACCGATCGAGTTGATCAAACCGATTTGACCGAGAGTTAATTGAGAATTTGAGTAATCGAGTGCAATTGGTGATTTGATATTGTTTATGAGTGGTGGTAATTTATAATGGCTTATAGGAAATTCTCGTGAAATTCGGAGATAATGCGGATAGGAAAGTTTTGGGTGATCGATCGGTAGTGACCCTACAAAGATCGAAAGCACCGCCCAATGGCAATGGAAAATTAGAATTTTCTTGATAGGAAATAATTATGTGGAACCATTGGGATTTAGAGATGAAATTTGGGTGACTTGGAGACTTAGGTCTATAAATACTAGGTTTGAGGAATTTGGGAAAACACCTAAGGCAATTTCACGTTTCTCTTCTTTCCCCTCATTGTGACTTGCGATTTCCTCCCATTGGTAAGGATTCCTCGATTTTCTTTATGGATTCTTTCCTTGAGATGAGGTTAACTGATTGACTGTTATTGGTGAAGGTTAGAGGCTCTGGGATTAGTGAATCGTTGAGCTTGAAGGATTTTAGGGTTCGGAGGATTTTGAGGAATCCGTAGCTTGATCTGTGATTTGGTAAGTTTTAAGAGCTTTGATGTTGTTATGGATGATTCTTCTTGTATTTATGGCATTTATTATATTTGATCGGGTGGTTGGGAGTGTTTATGGATGGGTTTTGTTATTGATGATTCCGTAGGAGTGCATAGGGTCGAAGTGTGGATTTGTGGAGGTAGATTATCGATTTGTTGATGGATAGAGTTATATTGATGATTGAATATGCTAAGGTTGCCGATGATGATGATATTGCTTGATTTATGTGTATTGAGTTACTGGTGAGTTGCAGAATCGAACTGGAAATCTGGTGGTGTGTTTAAAAGCTATGTGTTGGGGAAGAAGGAGAGCATGCGTAGTGGATTTAGGTTGGAGACCGCCGCAACCGTGAGGAGCTCGGCATGCGGAGACGGCGATGAGTAGCTTCGGACGCGGACGGCGATGAGGAGCTTCGGCATGCGGACGAAGCGGTGAGAGCTTCGGCATGCGGACGGCGATGAAGTAGCTTCGGCATGCGGACGAAGCGGTGAGTAGCTTCGGCATGCGGACGAAGCGGTGAGGAGCTTCGGCATGCGGACGAGCTGCGAGTAGCCCGACATCTGAACGAGCTGCGGATCGATCGATCATCCGAGCGACCAACCGACGAAGTTCGCGTATCGTTTAGCTATCTGCGGCCAAAGCGGCGAGCTTTGGGAGTCGCTTCGCACGCGCGAAGCGGCGATGGGCGGGCGGTCCTGCGTAGCTAGTCAGATGAGCGAGCGGTTTAGCGTGCGGGCTAGGGCTCACGTCCAGGTCGACACTGTAGCATGCGGGTGAACGCCCAGGCGCACCCATGGTCGCAACCTTTGCCCTAGTCGTCCGAAGAGGAGTGTTTGAGGCTTTTGGCATTGGGACTTAGGAAATTAACCGATTAAGGTGATTAAGGATTAGATTTGATTTGAAGTTTAAATTGGAATTTTTATGGATGTGTTCGACCCAAGGAATAGGAAATTGCTATTGGGGATCCTAATTGAGGTAAATTGACTGGATTTTAGGAATGGATCAATTATTGTCAATCAACTCAATGAAGAGTCAGAATTGGGTTTTTAGCACCGGGAATCGTGAGCGTGCATTGTACATTATTTCACTGAGACATATGCATTACTGTACTGTTTTATTGGGCAATAAGTGATGGGTTGTACTTTATTGTTATAGAGGCACCGTTGGACCGTCGTTCCACGGACATTCTTTGGGACTTCGAGCGAAGAGTTCGGAGATTCTGGTGAGTAACCTAGTTGGTTTCTCAAATTCACGATTGCTTACATGCTCTACATGAATTACATGCAAAGATGAATTGTATGACTCTTGTATGATTCTTGGCATGTATTGGATTGAATTGCATGTCTTTCTTGAACCGAATTGTCATCGCTACATGATATTGAGATCGAATCTCGGGCTTTTATAGCCATACACGAACCTCATGAATCTTGAATTCTTGAACATCGCATTGCATGCATAAATGCATGATCGAGATAATGGACGTGTCCCAGTTGCTAATTTCATTGAAAAGAGCCTAGTGCTCGAATATTGTCTTGTGGGGCTTAGCGGGGAGAAAATCACAGCCGCGTCCCTCTTGTTTCTTGATCGAGCACTTGGGCACAACATGAATAAGCGGAAAAGAGTCACATATGCATTGTATACACATGATCGATTGATTTGTGACATTGGTGATTACGTGATGACATGATTTCTTGTGTATTACGATATGATGCTGCAAATTGTTACATGCTATCGTAAAGCGTGAAATGACATTGTAAATGGTTTATCATAAATCGTTTTATAATACGTATATGGCTATATGATCTTCGTTAAGTGAATACTCAGATTATCTTTGTCTGCGTATGCGTAATGCATGATTTGAGTGAACCATCGATGATGGTTTCTCACCGAGTTCGCAAACTCACCCAAATTTGCAACCTATTTTTCAGATGTTAGAGCGGACTTCTAGCTCAAGATCTTTCTTTCCCGCTGCGAAGCTGCTTTGGCGAGGGTCGTGATGGCACATAGGTCGGTCAGCTGGATTAGTGTTTTGAGGATGACTTAGGATAGATGTTTGTATCAGTCTCTTTTTGGTTTTGTTAGGAGATTGATAGACTTGTCTATTCTGGATTGGATTACTGTACTGGATAATTATTACTTTGGATGTCAATTTGTTGATTACTGTTATTTTGTGATTTAAAATACTTCGATGCCATGGATTTTAGCGAAATTTTCTGGTAGTAAATCCTTTATCGTGGGATACGTGTCGGAGCGACCTTCGGGTTTCCCGATGTGTACCCTACGGTGAGGGGGCGCTACAATCAACCCCACAATGGTTCAGAGGATGTGATGATTGGTGACGGTATAGGTTTGTTAATCAGCCACATTGGCAATACTTCACTTTCCTCAGGTCATATGACACTGAATCTTGAGAATGTACTTTGCGTACCTGAGATGAAAAAGAATTTAATATCAGTATATCAGTTTTGTGTCACTAACAATGTGAAAGTAGAATTCTCACCTTACTCATTTCTTGTGAAGGATCTTTTGCAGGGAAGTACCATTCTTCAGGGAATGCCTAGGAATGGAGGTTATGAGTGGCCATCATCAGTTTCACCGATCCTAGCACTATCCACTGGTTCAGCAGAAGCCATCAATTGGCATGCCCGACTTGGTCACCCTGCCAAAGCAATTGTAACAAACATTTTATCTCAAAATAAAATCTCCTTAGCCTCTACATCCTCTCATTGCAATGCTTGTCTTAGTAATAAAAGTCATAAGTTGCCCTTTTCAAACTCAACTCTTCAATCCACTCAACCATTGGAATTAATTTTTTCAGATGTTTGGATGTCACCAGAATTGTCTTATGATGATTTTCGCTACTATGTCATATTTGTTTATCACTTCACCAGGTATACTTGGCTTTATCCTCTCAAACAAAAATCAGAAGTCAAAGAGATCTTCATTCGTTTTAAACTGCTAGTTGAAAAATTCTTTGAGAAACCAATCAAAACATTGTATTCTGACAATGGAGGAGAATATATTGCCCTCACTCAATTTTTACAAGAACATGGTATTTCTTTTCGAACCACTCCACCACATACACTCGAACATAATGGAATTTCAGAACGCAAACATCTGCATATTGTTGAGACAGGTCTCACATCATTATCCAATGCATCAATTCCACTTTCATATTGGCCTCATGCTTTTGCTACTGCATTCTATCTAATAAACAGAATGCCCACACCTAAACTACACATGAATAGCCCCTATTTCTGCCTATTTAAGTCTCAACCTAACTACCTTAAACTGAGAATTTTTGGTTGCTTGTGCTATCCCTGGTTAAGACCATACAACACTCACAAACTTGAATCAAACTCCAAGCCATGTGTCTTTTTAGGCTATTCTCCTACACAAAGTGCTTACTATTGCCTAGATCAATCTACGTTTAGAATCTATACTTCTAGACATGTCAAATTTGTTGAAACAATCTTCCCATTTAGCACTCAATCATAGTCAAGTGATGACTCACCTGATTACTCTGCAGCTCGTTGGATACAACCATCTATCTCCCTACCTCCACCGACTGCTTCAACATCAGTGTTACTCACGCCATCTCCAACATCTGCACCTGAAAATGGTAATTTCTCCAACATTAATTCTTTACCAGATGCTGAATTACATGCAGAACAAAATACAAAATGTATGAAAGCAAGAAATACAGTGCACAATACTCATTCCATGGTCACAAGAGGAAAGGACAACATTCGCAAACCCATTCAAAAGCTAAACTTGAGTGCTGAACTCCATTCACCTATCGAATATGAACCAACAACAATTACTCAGGCATTGAAAGATGACAAATGGAGAAAAGCCTGCTCAAAGTCAAAAGAAGGTAGTCTACAGTACCTTCTTTTGACTTGGCCTGATGTTGCGTTTGCTGTCAACAAACTCTCTCAATTCAATCATCACCCAACATCCGACCATTGGGCTGCTGTAAAACGCCTTCTTCACTACTTGGTCGGGACAGTCGACGATGGCTTACAACTATATTGTCGATCCACCACAAATCTCCTTTCCTTTGCAAATCAAAATCACCATTCTTCGCTCCATGCGTACTCCGATGCAAATTGGGGAGGAGACAAGATCGATTATCAATCAATTGGAGCATTCATCATCTACCTCGGTCGAAACCCTATCTCCTGGAGTTCAAAGAAGCAGAAATCAGTTGCTCGTTCATCCAGTGAAGCCGAATACAGATCTGTAGCTAATACAGCCGCTGAACTAAACTGGGTATCCCATCTTCTTGCCGAGCTCAACAATCCTCCTTCACAATCGCCGGTGATTTATTGCGATAATGTTGGGGTGACACAACTCAGCTCAAACCCGGTGTTTCATTCACGAATGAAATACTTAACCATCGACTTCCACTTTGTACGGGAACAAGTTCAGTCCGGCGCCCTCCGCGTGTCTCATATCTCCGTCGATGACCAAACAGCCGATACCCTAACAAAGCCTCTTCCCAAATCGCGATTTCTGGAGCTCAAAGTCAAGCTTGGGCTACGAAGACGTCCGCCAGCTTGAGGGGGCGTAATAGAGCCCACAGTGAAGCCCTTTTCATAGTCTAGAATATTCTTTGCAATCTAAGCCAACTGTATAGATTTGTCTTTGTAGTCTAAACCAGCTGTATAATAATGTAACGGTATACATTGCTTTAGTCTAGGCACTTACATGGGCTCTTAATTAGCTAAATCTTCTCTTACAATTTTGTATAAATTCAAGCTCATAATACAATAAAAACACTTCAATTTCATAAGTCTTTTATATTGTTATTATTATTAAGCATCATTTTGTATTATTATTATTATGTACTTTGTATTTATTGTAATTCAAATTTATTATTATTATACATTTTGAACTTATTTATTATTGTTATTAATTTTTTTTTTGTTGTTGTTGTTGTTGTTATTATTATTATTATTATTATTATTATTATTATTATTATTATTATTATTATTATTATTATTATTATTATTATTATTATTATTATTATTATTATTATTATTCATCTTAATTTGAAATTGTTATTATTATTATTTGTTAATTTTTAATCAATACAAATTATTCGTAATAAAATTATTAATGAATTATATATTTCTAATCATATTAAGAATCAGGTGCATTTTGACATTGACACAATTTTTTCGTTCTGTCCACTGCAACTAAACACATTCTGTCTTTGAGACGGAGATAGTTTTTTTTTCTGTTCTGTCCACCACAACTAAACATCTCACTGTCTCCAGTTTTTGTTCCGTTTCATCTCCAAATTTTTGTTCCATTCCATCTTCAGATACCGAAGACAGCAACCAAGCGCAACGTTAATTGAACATAATTATTCCTTGTGAACTTTTTGGTTAACTTGTTGTCGGATAGACTTAACGCACGTTGTGCAATTGATACTGAAGATAAACAACTTTCTAAAAGGAAATAGCAATAAACAGTACTACTTTACAAAAAGTGAAAGAGAAATCCAATCGATCCGTAGACTCCTTCGAGTGGAAGGAGTCCTTAGGTCTATTGAATCTCACACGCTCGCTCCTATCCCCCACACTGACTTTGACTTGCGGGTGCAACACTACACAGACGAGTCAGGTAATTGGCGTAGGGATAAATTTCAATCTTTACTTTCTCATTTTGTTTGCATGTCCATTGCAAGTGTTTTGCCGCCCAAGCCCCACTTCGGGCCAAATAAGATGATTTGGGGAAGATCGGAATCCGACCACTTCACTACAACTCCAGCGTACACCATAATTATGGAGCAGGCTCTCCCAGAGGCTCCTTTGTAGCGCCCCCTCACCGTAGGGTACACACCGGGACGTCCGTGGGTCGTTCCGACGCATATCCCACAGTAAGGAAGTGCTACGATCGCTAACGATCACTAAACACTCGCATGGCATCAATAAAATAAACCACAACATGCAATTCACTAATATTTAAAACCACAATATTTCTTTCATTTCACAATATCAATCCAAAATATAGACAAGTCTATCAGTCCCTACAACTAAATACAATAATCTAAAAGGAAAAGCGATAAAAGCGTCATACTAGGTCATCCCAAAATATAGTCCTAAAAGAAGTCACCCCGGTGACCGACCTGCGATCCATCAACGCTCTTGATCACGAACGCACACTGCAGAAACGTCTGACACGGGAGCTAGAGTCCTACTGACGCTGTCTGAAAAATATATTGCAATGTTGGGTGAGTTTGCGAACTCAATGAGAAACCATCATCGATGGTTCACCCAACTCATGCATATATATCTCATAGATATATTTTAACACAATTTATAACACTATAAACACTTTACACAATTTACACAGTTACACTATCACATATCAATTCACACTATGCACACATCACACGTATTCACAATTTCGCTAATCGACAAATGCATAATGTATGCAATTTCTCATTTATGATGTTGTTGGATCGACGGCAATATTCACATTTTGGCAAGTAGGAGAGCCCTCGTGGTATGCACTCATCGCCCACTCACTTTAGGAATAGAAGAGCCTCGGGTATGCACTATTTCCTTTTGGCCTTAGGCCCATTCATTGATATCGAGCTTAAAGCTCGATCACTAAGCTCACCACAACCGATTAATTACCACTTATGTTCATGCTTAGCATGCACTAACACTTACACAGCCTCTAACACATTTATCTCACTTCACTCGCTAATCACAATCAAAACACTTACTCACAATTTTATATCTGATTCTCATTCACGGTATTCACATTTATAAATCACACTTGGTGCAATCACTAACACTTATCACATTTAGCTCATTCACTTCACATTTATATCACTCACTTTGACACTTAATTCACACACATTCACAAAGACATTTAATCACATAAAACCGAGGAACCAACTAGGTTACTCACCAGTAACTTTCCGAGCTATTGCTGGAAGTACCAAAGAATGTCCGTGATGCCGTCGATCCAACGGCGCCTCTATAACAATTCAAATGAATTATCATCACCACTTGCTCAATTAATTCAATTCATCGATGCACATGTCTTAATTCAAACTATATGATGCATGATCATGATTTCCCAAAGACTAAGACCCAAATCGCTATCTCTCGCTTCACAATCACAATTCACTATTCACTAGGTCAATAGCATTCCCTTAAATTCAAATTCACTCACTCAAACTCTAATCATACTCCGCTAGTTACAACATAACTCTTTGGTCACATTAAACTATAATGGACTCTCTTTCGATAATTGCAATCCCGTAAATTAAAATTCAAACTCTCAATCTTTATCACAATTATAGACCTCTTTCTCTAGTTCATAACGAATCAAGTATCACCTTAATAGGAATACCACGCACCAAGATATCATCAAGATCTTTGAAACATGTTCAATAAAACATCTAGTTCATGTTCCTCCACCAATACCCTTACTTTGATTCAATCAATCATTTCCAATTTAATACTAAAACCATAAATTGTTTGTGAGAGATAAGGAAATGTGTTAGAATCCAATGCTTCAAGAATCAGGTCATTTGGAGCTCTATAGCTCAAGTTATCCTCAAAACACCGATCTATGCACGATCGTTTTCCTTCCGTTTGATTTTTGCTTCAATTGGTTTTCGCTCACTGATTTTCCTTCAATGATTTTCGCTTGATTGATTTTCCTTCAAATGATTTTCGCTTCACTGATTTTTCCGTCCGAACATGTCCACTTATATAGATCATATCTTTTGACTCCGATATTCAAATTGGACAAACTTGGCATCTATCTCATAGAGAAAAGAGATCTACAACTTTCAAGAAGGAAATTTTGTCCAAATCTATCGATATCAAGTCCATATCGTCTGCTTTTGCTTCAGCTGATTTTCCTTGGTGATTTTCGCTTCACTGATTTTCCTTCATTGATTTTTCTATTCGTAACATGTCCACTTATATAGATCATATCACCGAACACCAAAAGTTTTCTCAACAACTCATTTAACACTATAACATAATTTATTTCTCCCAACTACCCAGATTTATGAACAAACATATGGAATACATTTTCCATGAAGATGATGAAATCTCTCAACTTTATTTCACAAATCCCTAACAAAGAGGATTTCTCTAACACTTACCCGTTGAGAACTCAAACAAATCTTCAAGCCCTAAACTCCACACTAAAAGATCAGCACGGTTTCTCCTTGAGTCGAGAACACCAATGGCGGAGAAAGGTTGGTGAAAGAAAGGAAGAACACCAAAGTCCCTTAGAAGATATTTTGGGTGGGAAAGCTCTATGTCTCGGAGAGAGAAGTTTTGAAAGAAAGGAATAAAGAAGGCTTGGACAAGACTCAACCCATCAGCCCTCAAGGAATAGTGACCACCTACTCCTAGCTAGAGTACAAAGTCCAAGTACACATGTCACTTTCTTAATGAATAAACTCTAACTTAGTTACTTTTGAACTAACTCCATTTAGTTCTCCCCTTTCCAATATAACCAAACTATCTCCAAAACTTCATTTAATTTATTTCTTGCTCCCAACTATAAATATATCTTTCAATACACCATAACTTTACCAACATAAACAAATACAATAATTCCACCAAAATTCAAAATCGCAAGATTTCACTAACCCAATTATTTCAACATTTTTAATAATCACAATTCACAAAATTATCTCAATTTCACTTTTCCAAACACAATCACTATCAAATGCCGGAACAATCATGAATGCATGTCACTATGTATATGCATGTGCAAAATGATCTATCTCTCTAAAATCAGAGGCCACAAAACACTCGATCACAAATTAAGCACTAACAACTCTACACTCATAACACGATGCTCATCGCATCGGTAACGGGATGCTACATCCTTCCTCCTGTAAGACTCTTTGGTAATGGGCCGACCCTCAACGCATCAGATCCTTCCTCTGGCTTCTGGCTCATGACTGTTTGTTAACGAATCATCAGCGACTTTGTCGACATCTGACTTCCTCTGTTGAGTGCCCCCAGTGTCTGGAGGAAGAGTCCTCCCTCCATGTTATGCGCGACTGCCCCAGGGCAAAAAAGCTATGGTTCTCTTTCCCTATTCGAGTTATATTGCCTGACTTTTTTGAACTTTCTCTTTCAGATTGGCTCCAAGTCAACCTTCACCTGCATCGACGGATCGGTGGCCATGATTGGTCCCTTGTATTCGGAACAGCCTGCTGGTTTCTATGGGGCTGGCAGAACCGGTCCCTCTTCGAGGCCCACTTCTCCTGGCCAGTCTCTCTTGCTATCCTTGTTCTGGAGTATGTCTGTCAAATCCACCAAGCCTCGGACTGGAATCGTACGATCACTCCAAGTCCCCGCTCTCGCCAGGCACACCTCATTGGTTGGCATCGACCTGCTGAAACTGAACACCGATGGGGTGCGCAAAAGTTCTTCCGGGCTTGCTAGAGCAGAGGGCCTCCTCCGTGACAGTAATGGTGATTGGTTGGGAGGTTTTGTCCATAATATTGATCGGTGTTCCTCGGTCGACGCAAAACTCTGGGGCATTTATTCAGGGCTCCACCTTGTCTAGGACTCCGGATTTCGAAGGTGGATTTAGAACTAGATTCACAAGTGGTCTCTAGTCTCCTCCGTGACTCCACTAACAGCGTCACGTTTCTCAAACCGCTCGTTTTGGGCATCAATGATCTACTCTATCGTAACTGGATAGTTTTACCCCGTCACATTTACAGAGAGGGTATCAGGTGTGTCGACTGGCTTGCGAACTTTGCTGTAAATTTTCGACTAGGGGTTAGCATTTTTCATTCCGCACCTATCGAGTGTCAATCGCTCCTCATTGAGGACATCGCTGGGGTTTGTTTCCCCAGATTAGTCTAGCTTGCTGTTTGTACTTTTCCATTTACATAAAAAAAAAATGAAGTCGGCGTGGAATATGATTGTCGTAGAAGTCCTAGATCAATTTACAGTAGAAAGGACATAATTTTCCCAACTTCATTTCTTTAATGTTTTAAAATTCGGACCCAATATTAAACTGGTTAAAGAAAAAATTTAAAGTTTAAAAGTTTAAATAAATAAGAAGTAAAAGTTATAAGAATAATTAAAAATAAAATATAAAATAAAATATCTTATTAAAATAAAAATGCACTAATAATGTTTATTAATATATAATATATTAATCATAAATATAACAATTTAAACTAAGATTGAATCTAATATAAATTTTAAAATAATAATACTAATAATTGTATTCCAATATTATAATTTATTTAAAATTATAAAAGTTGAAGTATATTTAAAAAGTCAATAGAAAAGATTCTAAGTTTATTCTAATTTCCTTTTAATGTCCTTTAAATACACTTCTTTATATTTGAAATATTATTTTAACACATTCTTAATTATTTTAAGCAAAATTACTTATATATACTAACTAATAATTTAATTTATTAAATAAATTTATGATAAAATAATAATTAGAATCTAACAATAATAATTTAAAATTTTCAATTAAAATGTAAGAAGATAAATAAAGAATATATTTTTCACAAATATAATTTATTAATGAGATTAAATAAATATATTATTTTTAAGAATAAAATAGTACTTTGTTTTTAAAATAATAATTTAAAATAAAGTTTTAAATTAAAATATAAAGAAATAAATAAAGAATATAAAATTTGAAAAATAGAATTTTATTTTGAATATATGAAAGAGTTGAAAAGAAATAAAAAATCACTAAAAATTTAAAAGATATATGAATGTACCTTTAAAATCGTTACTTTCATTGTAATGCATTTTACTAAAACTCAAAAGTTAAAATATTTACAGCTACAGGTACAGTCGCAGTTGGTGTCTGTCCTAAACGAAGAACTTAAATGTTAATGGTGGTCCCGCATCATTAATAATATATAGGTCTTGTAGCATTAAATAGACTATAGGTCTTACATAATTTAAAAAGACTTAACCGATTTTTAAAAAAATTGGGTGGTCTTTAAAGAAATTGGTCGGTTTATTACTTAATTGACTGATTTTTTTACAGAACCAAAAATCTGACCAATTCATATTTATTTCGGTTAAATACCCAATCCGATTTTAAAATCATTGCTTTCCTTTCCCTTTACGTTCCCTGCATTTATCCATGGTAGTAGACCAAGTTTACAAGTCAGTCAAGGAGTACAAATAAAATAAAATCTCTACCGGAAAGAAAAATTCTTATTATATTTTTATAAAATTATTTTTTATGTCCTATAAATAATTTTATTTATGAATTTTCAATATTTGATTTTCGTAAATGAGTATACTCTAATAAGTTACGTGTCATTTATTTTCGTAAATGACTATACTCATTTCAATATAGTCATTTACGTTACAGAGTAAAAGTCCAAAGCCAATATATCCATAGCCATAGGTAGGGGTGAGCATAATTCGGGCCGGCCCGATTACCCGGCCCGGCCCGAATTAGTTCGGGTAGAAAAATCACAAATATTGATAAATCGAAATTTGGACTAATAATTACCGAAATATTTGAATGCAGTTGAGTAACCAGAGAAAAATTGGGTTACGAATTACCGAATATGTGTTTAAGTGGGATTAAAATTAGGGCTTGAATGAATATGAATCCCTCCCGATTCTTCTTCTTCTCGAATCTCTCCGGACTGGAACCGCCGCCTTCTCCCTTCTCTTCCCGCCTGTCGCTCGCCTTTGCCTTCTGCCGTTCTGCGTTGGTCTTCTCGTTGTCTCGGTTGGCGTTCATCTTCTCGGTTCTTCTTCTCAGTTCGACTGTTCGTCTTCTGCCTTCTCCTCCTCCGTCCGTGGTGGCGTGGTGCGTCTCGTCGGTTCGTCTTCGGCCTTCTCCTCCTCCGTCCTGGTGCTTCCGCCGGCGTCCCTGGCTCCCTGCTCCCTGCTCCTCCGTCCGTGACTCCGTGGTGCGTCTCGTCTCCCGTGGGTCAGCCTCCTCCTCTGTCTTGATGGTGCGTGCTTCCGCGTGCGTCCCTGCTCCCTGCTCCTTCGTCCGTGGTGCCTCCCTGCTCCGGTGCTCCCTGCTCCTCTGTCCGTGACTTGTCCCTGCTCCCTGCTCCTCCCGTCCTCCGTCCGTGACTCGTCCCTGCTCAGTGCTCCCTGATCCTTCGTCCGACGTCCGTAACTGTTTTTATGCATTTAATTTTCAGTGCTTTGTTTGTTGACTAGTCCTCCGTCCGTGACTAGTTCTCTTTTTCTTTGATCCATTAAGGTAGTGTATGTTGAAATGTTGAATTGTTGGTAATGTTTCCAATCTGTCAATGCATTTGATCAGAAGGCAGTGCCGCAGTGTATGTTGAATTGTTAATATTGTTTCCAATCTGTGATCTGTCAATGCATTTAATGTGTCCATAACCATCATTCTTGTTAGTTGTAAATATCTGATCTGCACTAATTTTCAATTTCTGATGAGATTAGGACATGAATTCCATACACAGCCCTATTGACTTATTGAGTTATTGTAGAGTTTTTGCAAATGACACATTAAACACTTAATTTGTTTTCTGATAATTGTCCCAATTCCTCAAGACAAGATTTGGACTATTCTTTTTTTCAAAAGAGTTTCCAAGTTTAGAAAGGAAACAAATGTCCTTAATGACTTATTTAAATCTTTAATTCCTTTGTTAATTGTAAGTACCAATGCAATGATGTATCCTGATGGAAAATATTTGGAAATTTTAACTTCTAACCTCTCACTGAATGATCTTGTGACATGGGCTTGGCAATGAGTCAGATTGGGCTTAGGTTTTAGGGTGATCGGACCAGTAATTAAAAACTTGGCCTAAGTTAATTTCAGAACCTCTTCTTAGAATTTTTAGGCTTTAGATTGGATTAAATTGGAGGTTAGATTCATTAAGAATTAAATTGGAGTTTAAGATTAAATGCTACCTCCTTGCCTTTCCTAAATCTAATACTTTTTTAAATTAGTTGTTAGTTAATTATAAATTCACTTCTAATGTGCTTTGAAGATTCATATTTGAAGTGAGTTAATTATAAATTGACTTGATTGTCTTATAAATTGTTTTTCCTGTTTTAGATGGAACAAGAAGGGTCAAATAATCCAATGATTCCATTCAATGTCGAGTCTCCGAATGAAGAGGCTAGAGGCCTCTGGAAAGAGATGCCTCCAGTTCCACTAGCACCAAAGCGAAAAGCTATGGCAAAAAGATCGAGGTATGGCATCATTTTACTGCATTTGTGGTGAAGATGGAACTAGAAAAGGTATATGCAATTATTGTGGTAAAGAGTATCTTTGCCGATTCAAAAGTATAGTACTCGCCCACTTATTTATCACATGAATCATTGCACAATGAGCCCCTTCTTAGATCTAATCAACGTGAAGTTAATGTAGTTAAGGGTGAGGGGTAGTCCAAATATTATGATGACTTGGAAGTTTGATCAACATATAGCTAGGGAGGCTTTGACATATATGGTTGTCTTAGGCGAACTTCCTTTCAAATTTGTAGAGAACGAGGCTTTAGACATTTTATGTCTAAAGTTCAACCAAAGTTTGTTTTTCCATCCCGATTTATCGTGTCTAGGGGATGACTTCCAACTCTACATAAATGAGAGGAATAAGTTGAAGCAATTGTTAGGAACTCCACCCATAGGGTTTGTCGACAACAGATACATGGACTTCTTTGCAAAGAATCAATTATATGTGTTTAACTGTGCATTTTATTGATAATGATTGGAAATTGAACAAGATGATCATTAACTTTTGCCCTATTGATAGTCATAAGGGTGAGGCCATTGGTATGGCAGTTGAGAGGTGTTTGATTGAATGGGGCATTGATAATGTGCTAACAATGACATTGATAATGCTAGCTCGAATGATCCGCCATTGCATATTTGAAAAAAAGGTTTAGCACTAGAAAAAATAGTGTTATTCGATGTGAACATTTTCATGTTAGGTGTGTTGCTCATATAATTGATTTGGTGGTTGGTGATGGTTTAAGTGAAATTTCTAGCTCAATTATGCGAATTCGATTTCTTTGTTAGGTTTGTTAGACAATCCTTGCTAGGTTGAAAAGGTTTAACGAGGCAATTGTGATGGAGATGATTGATTGTAAAAAGTCTTTGTGTTTGGATGTTTCAACTAGATGGAATTGACTTACTTGATGCTTGATGTTGCCCAAAACTTTGAAAAAGCTTTTGAGAGATTTGAAGTTCTTGATCCTAGTTTTAAGAGTGAGATGGAGGGTGATATGGGGGTTCCTACTTGTAATGATTGGGAGGTTGCTAGAAGATTAACATTGTTCTTGAAGCAATTTTATGAGTTGACTTTGAGAGTTTCGGGCTCTTATTATGTGACTTCAAATACTTATTTTAGTGAAATAAGTACAGTGGCTAGTAATTTAGATCAAATGGTAAACAACAATGATCTTGAATTGGGTTTGATGGCAAGCAATATGAAAAGGAAATTTGACAAGTATTGGGGAAATATTGAGAAGGCCAATATGTTCATTTATATTGCTGCTATTCTTGATCCTCGAGCTAAATTAGAGTATGTGGAATTTGCTTTTCAACAACTTTATAATGGGGAGGATGTTTCACGTATGTGTCATAAGGTGAGAGATACTTTGTTTGCCATGTTTAATGAATATAAATGCATATTGTCACCTGAAACTAGCCGGTCATTTGAGAGAGGGCAATCTTCAAGCAATTTAGATAAGGATAGTGAACCATTTGAGACTATGGAATCCAAATTTAAGAAATTCAAGAGTGCAACGGAAGGTTGGGATACACGATCGGAATTAGATAAGTATTTGGGTGAAGGGGCAGAAGCGGATTGTGAAAACTTTGATATACTTGGATGGTGGAAAATTAATGGAGCAAGGTTTCCTACACTTGCTATCATGGCTCGTGATGTTCTAGCAATCCCTATCTCAACCGTGTCTTCGGAGAGTGCTTTTAGCACAGGAGGGAGGGTTCTTGATGCATTTAGGAGCTCATTGACTCCTAAAATTGTTCAAGCACTTATATGTGGACAGGATTGGATTAGAGCTTCAGTGACTCGTCACGAGATCAAAATTAAGGAGGATTTGGAGGACTTAGAACGTTTGGAAAATGGTAATTTTCTTTTTTATAGCTTTATTATTTAATATTTCAATTTGTTATACATTGTGATATTTTTGCATGATTGATTTATTCTCTGATTTATGTTCTTTTAATGTAGAATTGTCACAAATTTCGTGGATCTGGATTACACGAAGTTTGATGACTTTCATGATTTACCAGACTCCATCAGTGATGAAGAAGTCAACAACAAACACTCCGGTTTAATTTACCAGGCTACTTTTCATGACTGTTTTTTTTCTTGTAGAATTAACAATCAAAATTATGCTAGTCAATTGTAATATTTGCATTTGGACTCTTTATTTTTATATTATCTTGGGTAACTCAAAATTTTAAATTTGGATACGTTCGGGTTATTAAAATTTTGTTCGGACCAAAAATTTCGGGTAATTAAAATTGGGTTGGTAGGGTAAGTTCGATTTGAGTTCGGGCCAAAAGTTGGTATTGACAATTTGGGTTGGTAGGGTAACTTAAATCTTGGTTCGGGCCGAAAAATTTCGGACTATCAAAATTTGGATTGGTAGGGTAACATAAAAAATTGAGTAATTGGTAGGGCGAAACGGAAAATTTGGCCCGAATTACCCGAATGCTCACCCCTAGCTATAGGCCCCTCCAAGTGGAAGGAAGAGCATCAAATTGGACCCTCCATGCTGGAAAGTTGGTACCATCAAGCTTGGACCCAGGGAGGTTACTGGTATTGAAAATAACCAGATTTGCTACAGGAGAGTTTTGGCAAAGATGGCGAGGAGGAAGACGATTTGATGCCATGTGGTGATTGATTTATTGAAGAAAAGAGAAAAATGCGATTAAGCCTTCAGGCTCTGATACCATAAACAGGATTGAATTGAATATGAAATCGTGTATGTGATGTTGTACAGAGAGGTATAAATAATGAATACAATGAAAGAATTCCTATAATCCAGGAGAGTAGATCTCCTGAATACTAACAAACTGATACTACATCATATTTGACTTGTTCAAGATATTATCCCTATTACCCCGTTCCAAAACGAAGAAACCTATCCTGATAAGAATGAGGAAGCAACCACTCGGTCCAGGTCCATACGCATACGAAGTGCACCAAGAAAGCTCGTAGATTATGTTGCAGCAAATTAATTCATGTTACAGCTGGAAATCATTTTTTCAATTACGTTTGAATTTGTTAGCTGTTAGAATTCTGTTACAAAGAATCCTCTATAAACCTTACGGTGAACGATGAGAAAGGCAGGCAAAATTATATCAAATTTTCTATCTCTTTTATTCTCTTCTCCTGAATTTGTTAGCTGTTAGAATTCTGTTAGCGATTCTGTTACAAAGAATCCTATAAACCTTACGGTGAACGATGAGAAAGGCAGGCAAAATTTTATCAAAATTTCTATCTCTTTTATTCTCTTCTCCTCTCAACGTTCTTACTCGCTTACTCTTAGAAAAGAAACAGAGGAGGCCAGCCACCTCAAATTGGCTCACTCTTATCATATCCCGTTTTCTCTACTGTCTTCTCGTTTCTCCCAAATCGCTACCGTCTCTTTCTCCCAACGCAGTGGTCTTTCTCCGGTCTGTGGTTGGCGGCGGCTGAGGTAGGTTTTCTGTTTCTCCCAAATCGCACTGGTCTTTCTTCTGTGGTTGCCGTTTGGGATCGGTCTCCTCTCGTCTCTCTTCCGTTTACAATTTTGTTGTCGTCTTCTTGTGCATCTGGATCTGTCGTTATTCTTTTCTTGTCGTTGTCTTCTGGATCTGGATCTGGGTTTGGATTCTTGTGGTCTTGTTCATATATTTTGGTTCTTCTTCTTGTTTGTCGATCGGGAGATTCTCATTCCCGAAGAAGTGTTTGAGTCTTGTTTTATTTTTTTGTCGAGTAGATATGCTTTAATTACAGCACGTTCTGTTATCTCAGAACTCTGTCCCTACTTGCACTGTGGTTTTTCCATAGTTTTGCCTTTAAATAACATTCTGAAATGTATCTAAAGTTCACGATAGTTTGGCTTTTTGAGTCCTTTGTTTAATTATATTATCAGATTTCTGAACTTTTTTCAGCTTCTGCAACTTTGAGAACTGGGAGTGAAATGGAAGAAGAAACGCGGGATGGTGAAATTGAACTTGGAGAATGTCAAGAATTTAGTAAGTTTGAGTTGATGAAAGCTTATTTATCATAAATCTAGTTGATTTCGAGGACCTTGTGTCTAGCTTATCATTGACTTAAAAAACTGGCAGCTACTGCACACAGTGAAATCGAACAAGGATATGATGAAACTGAGGATGCTGATCTTGCTTATCTTATTAGAAGCCAAAGATATCAAGCCGGAGTTGAAACGAGGAGCGTTCAAGCATCAAGTGAGTTTTGGTGATAACTTATAAGTCCATACAATAATTATGGAATATAACTCATTATATTTGATAGCAAATATAAGCTCTAATAAATATTAAGCTATCTCTTAGTGAATAATAGTTAATCTGAAGACTAATGTTGTTGACAGAGGACGCTCAAACAGGCAGCCGAAGATTCCAAGAAGAAAATAATAAAGAGCTTGATCTTGACGAAACAAGTAAGTTGATGTCACTATCAATTCAGAATTTAATTATATAAAGAAATCCTTCGTCTTGGGGAAGATATGATTGGATAGGAAAAATTATTTTGCTTTTTATATAAAAATTTCTTGTTTATTTTTCGTTACATGTCACCAAATAATTATTAATATATACATAATTGATATCTAGAATTTAAATATTAAAATTATCCATATAAATAGAATATTTCTAACAATAGCTAAAGATTCAGTTGGGTATTCCTCCCTTGTGTCACTCATCTGTAGTTTTCTTATTTAGGCTTACGCCTCGTTCCTTAAACCAAAAAAAAGTCTTAAGAATGCAAAAAATAAAAAAGGATCTACTTGTAACATGTCTTTCCTATTTTCATTCATTTGATCTCTTTTAGCCACACAGCTACCAACAAGTAAGCATTGTCTAATAGTTTTGATTTAATTATTTCGCAAAGCGAAGCATTGCACTTCGAGTTGCATCGAGCTGCATGGCAAGGCAATTGGGACATTGTTAAAGAGATTTGTGAAACTAAAAAGCGAAAGGAAATAATTAACCACAGTATCACCGAGCGAGGTGAGACTGCTCTTCACGTTGCAGTCTCTGAAGGTCAAACTGATTTTGTGCGAAATCTAATCAAGCTAATGAGTAAAGAAGCCATAAAAGCTCCAGATAAGTTTGGCAACACAGCTTTTTGCAATGCAGCCACTGCTGGTAACGTCGAATTGGCTCATGAAATGCTAAAACGGGTCGAGGATTTGGCCAATATCAGAGGAATTGAAAGAATGTTGCCAATCCATGTGGCAGCTTTGTTGGGACACAAGAAAATGGTCTCCTACCTCTATGATCGAACCTCAGATAAAGCATGGGAAGATGATGAACTCATAAATTTACTGGTCACCCTGATAGAAAATGATATTTATGGTGAGTAGTACTCTGCATCTTTATGATTACTAGTTCAATGGTCTGTAGAATTATCTGAAATTTGATCAATGCTTCTTTCCAGATGTTGCATTAAAAATGGTCAAAAAACACAAAGCTTTAGCCGTTGATCGAGATGGGAATCAAAAAACAGCATTGGATGCATTAGCTGGAAAGAAAATTGGCCAAGCTCCGGCCAAATGCTTCAACCTGTTATGTCAGTTCTCTGACCTCAACTGGAGTTCGGATTAATATTTAGTGTGGCTGAATATAATTATTTGGTTTCAGGCTGTGGCGCACATCGGAAGAGTAATCCTCTTCCCAGTGAAGCATCTCGGCTTCTCAATCTCCTATGGGAAAACGTTCAATTGAGTGATCACAGGATAGAATTTGAAGTAAATAGATCAACTTTACTAACATTCAAGGCTGCAGGAGAAGGAAACTATGAGTTACTGACCCTAATCATTCGCACGTATCCTGAATTAGTGATTAAAGTTGATGAGAAGAATTGCAGTATATTTCATATTGCTGTATTGCACCGCCATGAAGATGTCTTCAAATTGATACATGAGATAGGCTCAGCTAAGAGTTTGGTCGCCGCAATTAAAGATAATAAGAAGAACAATCTGCTGCATTTAGCTGCAAAGTTGTCACCAAAAAAAAGATTAGATGCTATTCCAGGGGCTACTCTTCAACTACAACATGACCTTCTGTGGTTTGAGGTGAATATAAGATAACTACATTTAGAAAGAAAGAATGATTATTGCTTGTTTTCATAGTAATTACTCACTCGCCACAAATTCCATGCAGGAAGTTGAGAAAGTTGTAAACAAAAGCTATGTTGAAGCCAACAATCTGGACAAACAAACGCCTGAAGAAGTATTTCTGATCGAGCACAAGGATATAATAAATGAGGGATGGAAATGGATGAGAGATACTGCAAATTCGTGCATGCTTGTTGCCATCCTTATGGCCACGGTGGTTTTCGCGGCGGCTTTCACTTTACCCGGCGGCAATAATCAAGCCGGAAAACCAATGTTTCTGCACAACCCTCAGTTCCAAGTTTTCGCCATAGCTGATGCAATATCGTTAACATTTTCAGTCTCTGCGGTGTTGAACTACCTGTCAATTCTCAGTTCTCGCTACACTCTAAACGATTTAAAGCGGAAGCTGCCTGGCAAGTTGATTCAAGGACTCGTAATGCTTTTCATTTCAGTGGTGGCAATGATGGTTGCTTACATTGCAGCCATTTTCATCATCTTCAAAAGTGGACTACTACGAACTGCAATCCCTATCGCTGTGATATCTTTATTTCCAGGCGTTTTGTTCATTTGGCAACAATCTGGTCTCCTTCGTGACGTGGTTCGCTCAACCTATATGCACAAGTATCTCTTCCAGCCCAATAAGCATACTCTTGTCCCCAGGCCTCCGAATGAGAAACCGAGATGCGCGGAGGCAGCAAACGCCACCCCACAACAAGGGCGATCTGATAGAACTAGTTTTTTGTGTTTTTTAGCTCTAGGTATAAGACGACGTCGTTTTTGAGCAAAATGATTACTTTTAGCTTAGAATAATCGAATTTTGGGCTCTCCAAGTCGGGCCCGGGTCCCGTTGTTACCTGGAGCTAGTGGAAAGGCTACAAAACGTGTAGGTTACGTTTCTGAAGATTAGTGTAACTTTTTAATGTACTCTATCGAAATTGGACAGAACTATCTTACCTGGTAATAGTTCTGCAACCTTTTCATAGAGAATAATTAATCCATTTGGAAGTAGCAGTGCCATTGTCTAGACTAAGCAACTTCCTGAGACTAAATAATTTAAAATATATAAATTTTCCCTTGCAACATATTCCATGATTAACTTGGATGAATTTAAGAGTATTATATATGAATAAGATCTTAATAGACTTACCAAATTTACTGTTACGACAAAATTTGTTTTGTTTCATTGGATTCATTTAGCCAATAATCAAAAGATTTCTTACACTAATCCCAAAATAGAATTTAGGTTTGTCATTTAAGGTGAGATAGTTCCTATCGCATACTCTTTCAAATTAGTGAAAATAATTGAAAAATGTGTTATGATCAAAATTAAGTATATAATTTTATCTTTTAAGAGAGGATGAAATATGATATATAGTAAAATTATCTAAAAGTTATATTAAATTATAAAATTTGCTGAAGTTAAGCCATCAAATTTAAATTTGAGTTCAATTGAATTTATATTAAAAACTTAAATTTTATCAAAATTTAAAATTTTAAAATTCTCTTTTAATTTTTAATCTTTTAATTTAGATTAAATCCGAGTATGATCAAAATTGAATTAACCATAAATGTCAATCTCTAATCAGTAATAAGAAAATCAACTCCATCTCTATCCTAGGGTCTTATCTTATGCTTTTACATAATGTCTTTTCCTGATCTTGGTTTTCTCAACCATAGCTCTTATTTCTACTTGCTTTGTACTAATCTCTAGTTTACTTTCTCCGATCAAAAGGTAATCTTATTGCTTCAATTAGGATTTAATTTTGGCCCCATCTATTTAGTCCAGTCTAATTTTAGCCTGAGTTGATCTGGCCACGAGTTAAAAGTTGTCAGCCCGATCGGATAACTAGTTGGCCCTACCGACCCATGTCTCAACATTTATTTGAAAATAAAAATGACTTCATTTTTATTTTAAAAATATAAGATAGGCCGAATTGGCCCACCATTTTTTATATTTAAAAAAATATATAAGATAGGTTGAGCTGACCTGAGTTGTTAGTAGCCTGTTGACCCGTGATCCGACCATTGATATCCCTAATTTCGATAAGGTCAATTTCAAAGTCAAAAGTTGTGCAATACATATGAAACTAAAAATTCTAAGAAACAATTAAAATCAGTCAATAAATAAAAATACTTTCCATATGATGATAAATAAAATCTAAATTATATTAAAATTAAATCAGTCGATAAGTAAAAGAAATACTTTCCATTCGATGGTAAAAATCCTAATTATATAAAAAATCCATCTTCAACAAGGAAAAGGCTAAAAATCTTCTTTTACTCAGCATAGGAGTCATGTTTGGTTTCAATACAATCTCAATCATTTTAATGAATTATGATTACATAAAAAACTATTTAACACCTCCTTATACTTTCCTGCTAAGTTGTGATTTACAAACAAGACTTTCTGCTGGAAAACATGTACAGGAAATGGAAAGATCAATCAAATCAGCCAGAAAATTGCACAGGTCTTAGCATTTCATGTTTTAAATTTGATAATACCATAAAGTAGTAAGATTATTGTGAGAGAAACTATTTTGAGGGCCCACCATCCAACCTTCTCGCTTCCAATATTAATGCAAGTGTGACCACCCTTCTTTTTCTTTTAGTTTCAGAAATAAGAACAAAAGGAAAATAAAATAAAATTGGTAAACCAACACCTCACCTAATAGTCCCCAAAACACATGCTCAGACATGACATTTGCTATTTGTTATGTTATTACTTATTAGTATTGCAATCTTAATTCTTAAATTTTATGTTAGAAGACCATAAGCTTGGAGTGGCTCTCCCTCTCTCTCTTGTGCATGTGTGTGTGTCAGCTCTTTTGACAAAGTTTGTGTCAGCTCATCTTCCACAGTTCCACTTGTTTTCCACTTTCTTCTTGGCTTTTTCCCCTTTTTGGTTCTGAGTGCTGCGGCTTTTAACTCGCTCCCATTTTTTTGTTTGCTTTGCTTTATTTTTTTTCCCCCTTGTTTTATTGACCTTTAAGAGTTAAGACCCAGTTCTTGGTTTCCTTATGCTTTGGTTTTTCTTTGTCAAATTTCCATCTTTGGTGGACTGATTAGAGGGATTGAGTCAACCCATGGAATTCTGCTGAAGTTTGTATCTTTTTTCTTTGTGGCATTTGGGTTTGTGTGACAGAGTGTGAGACTTGCTATCACTGTCATAAAGTTCGTTGCTTTTCCCCTTTTGTACTCAAGGGTCTGTTAGGGTTTGTGGGTTTCTGGATTTTGGTAGTTATGGTGAGGAAGCATGGATGGCAACTACCAGCACACACCTTTCAGGCATGTCACATCTCCTATCTTTTTGTGCTAGGAACTCATTCTCAATTGTCAAGCTTTGGAATTCTAGCTCACTATTGTCTTGAGTTTGCTATTTTATTTAGAACTTTGCGATTCGACTATGTAGGTTGCTATCCTAAATTTCCATTAATCTCTAGGTGGGCCTTTTGCTTGCGCTCATGTTGAATTTGTGTGTAGCCTTTCTCCTTTCCTGTTACACTGATATTTCTAAGTTCTGTGATGTGGAGTTATTTCTGGGAATTTTGAACTATTTGAGTAGCATTAACTTTCTATTATCCAGTGCCTTGGTTTCTGAGAAATAGAGGAATAAAGAAAAAAACCAGGATTTGAAATGCTGGACTTTTAATTGATTGAGACAATACATATTTGGGTGGGCAGACAGTTTGGTGGCGTTGTATCTTTGCTTCACTTTGAAATAATATTGAGTAGCCGGCAGAAATTCTTCAAGTTGTTAGTGGTTCTTTGTTGCAAAACTTTTATTTTTTAGCGTTTCAAGTTGTTTAGCACTAATAGCTACAAGAAATGCTGAGGGTTTATAATATTTTTCTCTTTCTTAACATGGAATTTTTGTGGTCTATTTGACCATGCAAGATTTTACCCCTTTTTTACATCGCAGAAAAGAAAGGGGGGCATTGTATATGTTTTCTCTCAAGAGACTACAACGACTTGATGAAACTTCAAATTTGTTATTTCTTGCTGATCTTTATCATCTACATATGGTTTCAGTTATTTTCCTTGATGAGAAATTGCAAGTTTTTGAGTATTTATTTATTTAACAGTAGTGTAATTTGGTTGTATTAAAATGTGGGAGAGTTCGAACTATTCATCTTTGCTTGGATATTGAAACTATGCTGGAAAATATTCATCCATGACATCCCTATCTCTTGCATTGTTATATGATCTAAGTTGGTCAAAGTTAATTTTACTTGGAATTCATTATGAAATTGGAAAGTATAAAATTATGGCCAGATGACACATGGCTCTGATAAATCGTAATTCTTGGATATCTTGGTTAACATTTTTCTTAATCACAATTCTCGTTCTAAGTTATGAAGTCTTGGGTTTTCTCATACTCCGTCATGCTACCATATTTTCAAATATTCCCCTTGTCTTTGACAGGTTGTTGCAATCACTGTGTTCTGCTTATTGGTCATTGCATTTTATGCATTCTTTGCACCTTTCCTTGGAGGCCACATCTGGGAGTATGCTCTGATTGCTACTTACACTCCAGTGGTATGTTTACTTATTGATCTCTTTTGCGCGTTTCGGATTTTTCCTTGAGGTTCGGGGGACCTCCAAAAATTGAGAGTAATATCTCTAGTAACATTCACAGTTGTTGGGGCATAAATTGAAAAATTAATGTGGCTATTACCATAACTCAATACCACTTTAGGGAAAGTCTTTTTTCCCTATGAAAAGCCTCCTTTTGTGGAGGAGTAAGCTAACACCTTGGAGCCATAACTTTTGTGCTTGCTTTAGTGACCTTCTTTTGTACTTCACACTGTTGTAGGTTGTCCTTGTTTTCATTCTATATGTGCGATGTACTGCAATTAACCCAGCAGATCCTGGTATAATGTCCAAATTCAATGGTGATGTATCAAATAAGGCCAATATGAATAATGGGCTATCAGCAAAGGATCTACCTAAAAAGTTTGATGAAGCTGGTATTGATTTACATTCATCCCCATCATCAGTTTCTAGAAGCTCTCTAGCTGCACCTAACTCAAGTAGGAAAGGCTCTGTTGGAGACATTGGGGTAGTAGATACAGTTTTCCAACCGCCAACCAGAAGTTCATTTCTTAATTTTGGAGGGATCTTCTGTGCGGTGTTCGTCCATGAAGATTGCCGTAAATGGGAAGGAACGGCTGAGCATCAGGGAAATAGTGAAGATGCTTTATTTTGTACATTGTGTAATGCTGAGGTATTATTTGATGATCTTCATTTTGTGGAAGTTACTTTTTATTTCTCGATATTTCCTGTCTCATAATGATTCAACAATTTTGATTTGCTTGTGAACTATACCATGAATTTTTGGTGATTGCTTATGCATGCTTTCTTTTTCTTTTTCTTTTTCTTTTTTTGCATATTATTGAAGGCCTTAATCATCATTTGGCAAATCATATTTTCTGGTATCAAGAGTATAAACTGTTTCAAAACTTTATACTGTTCTAGACAAGGTCAAATTTGCGTTACTTCCCCTTGTGCTAAAGAGATAAAATCGTCAATCTTGGTTTGGGAATCTGATTTCTATCTTGATCAATTCTCTTTTCTTGAAAAGGAAGGAAATCTGACAGTTTCACGTGCTATTGACCAATTGAAAGAATAGCTCTGACTTTTCTTATTAACATGAAAATTTTAATATTTTCAGGTACGCAAGTTCAGCAAGCACTGCAGGAGTTGTGATAAATGTGTGGATGGCTTTGATCACCATTGCAGGGTTATCTTCTTAATAGCTCTTAATTTTTCTTCATTTATGGCATCTGTGCTCCATTGGTTGTTGATGTGCATCTTGAGTATCACACAACTTATTGGTCACAGACCGGATTACTTAGCTGAAACTGACTCTTACTTTTTGTCTGGGTGCAGTGGCTTAATAATTGTGTTGGATACAAAAATTATGTCACTTTCATTTCACTCATGGCAATTAGTCTTGTGTGGGTATGTTTGCCTTTATTATCTCACCTATACATTATTTGTTAGTTCTGTTCTGTTGAGGGTAGAAAATGTTTTCTTACTCTCTCTCTTTCTCCTGATGTTGTCCCCTGATTATACATGTGTTGTTCAGCTTGTGCTTGAAGCCGGAGTTGGTATTGCAGTCCTAGTGCGCTTCTTTGTCAACAAAAAGAGCATGGATGCTGAAATTGTTGACACACTTGGAAATGGTTTCTCGCGAGCTCCTTTTGCCACTGTTGTGGTACCTATATAAGAAATTCCCCAAATCAAGCTTGTTTTATAATCTTTCATTTTAAACTGTAAGCTTTATTATACTGATGTTGAATCTCTATTTACTTAGGCTGTATGTACAACAGTTTCAATCCTGGCCTGTATACCTTTGGGTGAGCTCTTCTTTTTCCACATGATATTGATCAGAAAGGTTAGTATATCAGAGAGATTTTGGCATTATTGACTTCTTATGCTGTTCACATGATTGCTGAGAGAAGTGTGAGAAGTACATGCAAAATTTTATGGCTACTTGTTGATTTAGAATGGCAATTTTGATTGTTTTGAAAACTGAATAATGCATGAATGGAAGTGTTGGCAAACTGTGGGAGAAGTTATCATTTGATTGGAAATATCTTGCTATCTATGATAAGGATATGCTTGTGATAGTTTAGTTGGTTAGATAAAATATATTCTTTTCAGAAAAAAATTTGGCTGCTTGGATCTTTGAGTTAAGTTGGTTTACAGCTTCTTAGAGCATATCACACTAGAAATATGTTCATTTCATGGTTTTGATGGCGGGATAGCTGATTACCCTTTTATTTCTGTGGCTTGTACTTCAATGTTTTTATCTAGATGAAATTTAAGAAGTAGCTATACAGTTTGATCTGTTGTCTTCCTAAAGATTTTCCATTGTTTTGCTGAGCTAGGGTATTACAACCTATGAGTATGTTGTGGCAATGAGAGCAATGAGCGAGGCACCTGCTGGACCACCTGCTGATGAGGAACTACCAAATATTCTATACTCTCCATCAGGATCTGCTACAACTGGCTTCAGTGGTGGAAGTTCTCTTGGTCTCCAGTACAAGGGGGCCTGGTGTACTCCTCCTAGGGTATTTGTGGATTATCAGGTATCATCTTTCAGTGAATGTTATTACTCTATGT
The DNA here is from genome assembly GCA_029891385.1 of Erythroxylum novogranatense. Lineage (NCBI taxonomy): Eukaryota > Viridiplantae > Streptophyta > Magnoliopsida > Malpighiales > Erythroxylaceae > Erythroxylum > Erythroxylum novogranatense. The sequence continues at coordinate 7,554,486 of CM057230.1, read as the reverse complement.
CCATTTTTTGATTATTGTCCACAATTGTCTGACCAAAATTGCATTGATTTCTGATTAGATCCTTGATTTAGTCAGAACGATATTAAGTTGGAGACACTCTCTTTCTCTTTTCTTCATCTAGATTTTAGTTTTTTTGTTCCTCTCAGGGCCTTGTAACTGAGTAGCATTAGTACCTTGAGTGGAAGCCTGATATGACTTTCATTCACACTGGTTTAACGAATAGAAATAATCTTTAGATGATGTTGAAGGATCTATGATATGTCAGTTTTTTCAACCTCTACTCTTAGAAAAGGCTTCAAAATTATGATTTGATCTTTGTTTCTTCTAATTATATTGCATATGCTCGCATATTATAAATTGTGATTTTTGTGCTGATCCCTGAACATATTTTAGTTTATCTTCTGTTTAGATATAAATAATTAATGCAGTTCATTTATGAGTTGCAAAAAAAGCTCTGTTTATGTTATTCACATTGGAGTGGTAACTATCTACTACCAACTGTAACAGTTGCAAAGTACAAAGTTTTAGTCCATAACCCTTTAGAATGAGCTAGTAATGTGATTTTCTCTTCTTCCACCCCAACCAAATTGTTCTTTCTTTTTGGGGTACATTAGAAATACACATCCTTGTTTACCTATTTTAGAAGTTATGAAGTTGACAGAGCTTACATGGTGAGCAGGTTTCCATTTATCCCCGGCTTGCATTGCTATGTTTTAATTAGATATCAGGGTTTATATTCATTTGGCAAATGATGAAAAGTTGCCAGAAAAGGCTTTTAACCATTCTGGATACATGAAACATGTCTAATTTGTCTCTACCAGGATGAAGTTATTCCTCACCTGGAGCCTGGGATGATTCCATCTACTGTTGATCCTGATGCTGCTGGAGGTGCTGAAAGAGGAAACAAGTTACCCAAGAGACCTGTTCGAATTAGTGCTTGGAAACTTGCAAAATTAGATTCTACTGAAGCCATGAGGGCAGCCGCCAAGGCCAGGGCATCTTCCTCTGTTCTTAAACCCGTTGATAATCACCGTTTGGCAGATCCTGAATGTAGTTCTAGTGGTAACCTGAGTGTCAGAAGTAGTGTGAGTACTGATATGGGGCCAAACAAAGAGATCAAGAATGAGCTGAAGTCATCTCATCCAGGTTACACATTTGCTCCCAGTCAAGGGAGCCGGGATGAGTATGAAACTGGGACTCAGAGTGTTAGTAGCTTCAGCAGCCCAAGCCACATCCATGAATCGGTCACACTTAGCCCTCTACCACAGAATCACAGTCTGGGACGTCCAAATCCAATAACTTCAGGCTCCGGCTTTGTTCCTGATAATTTTTTATCATCTAAGCCAACTGTTTCCCATGGTAACAACCCAGTACCACGTCATATATCAGGATTTGATGAAAGGATCATGCAGAAGGGAAGTAGCAGTGATCCTTTACTTTTATCTGCACCTGCTACTTCTCTTCTTCGAGATGTCAAAAGGACATCTGTTGTTTGGGACCAGGATGCTGGAAGGTATGTATCTGTTCCTGTGTCAGCCTCTGAAGCTCGTAACAGATCAACAACACAGATAGGGCTGCCAAATTCTACTGCTGAGATGATCAATCATAGTAGAAAGCCAGTGATTCCACTCCAAGAGCCATCTTCTTCAGCAGCAAAACCTTCAGAGCAGCAAGCCGAGAAGCTTATGTACACAGGGGACTCCATTTTCTACGGTGGCCCTCTTTTGAGTGCACCACTTAGGGATGGCTTGAGAAATGAAGGAGGTTTAGTCACTAGAGAGGGGCAGCAAAGGTTGATACTCAACTTGCCTCGGGAGTCTAGGTTCAAAAGAGATTCAACTTCAAATCAACTCCCTGTTTTTGTCCCTGGGGGATACGAGCACAACCCATCTTCTGGATCTGGTCTAAGATAGGGTGAACATATCATTCATAGTGGAACTATACATGCTTTCATTCAAATACTTGGGTGAGCTCCGAGAGGCGAGTTTGAATAGAAACTCTAACAAGTAGTTGCTCAACCTCGCGAACCTTGCAGTTTTGAAGTTTGATCGATCCAACTGTATGAGGTGCATTTTTTTCCGATGAACTTAGTGATTCAACACGAGGTCAGGTGAAGATTGGTAATGGGGGAATGATGTGAAGAACTTTGGCTACGTGAAAAATGTTGTAGAAGGGGTTTGTTGTAGGGTTCTTTTAACTTAGTGATTTTCATTAGGCTTCATGAATGAGTTATAAAGAAAATAATTCAGTTCTTAGTATAAGTCTTTTGCTTTCAATAGGTCTTGCATCTTTACTATTACTTTACAGAGTTGGAAGGCAACGGGACAAATAACGCAGGCGAAGGCATCAAAAGAACTCCCACCTTCCATTCTGACTCGCTCTCTGAATCAAACATTTACTCAATCTTACTAATACTAAGTGTCTCAAAGCTCCAAACCATCAATATTAAAGCCTTTATATTGTTGGGACCATTGGACCTAGCAGTTTCAAGCTTTGTTGCCTGCTTAACAGCAAAACATTCTTGTACTTGATCGGTTGATCCTCGTGCCAAAAACTGTTGTTAATATGAAAACTGACAATGGCAACTGGCAAGTCAACCTATAACATGTGGTCTGTTTTAAACAAGCCCCACTCTGGGCTGCTTATTCCGTTGACATAGCCTGTAGGCTTTGTTGTGCATTCCCTTCACTAGCGACGGGCCTGGTTAGACACTAACATGGACCACTCGGGGTTTTCTCCGGCCATAATCGTAAATGGTTTTTACCTATCTGTTGGCGCGACGAGGATATTCCCAGTACAGGGCCAGAGGTTCATCTTTCGTTGTCGCTGGCTACCAACTCTGGGGAGCTTAGTGTTCGATTGAGTCGTCAATCTTTTCAGGGATTCCTTAACACTTACACGAGTTATGAATCTTTTGAAGCAGCTGATGCCCCAAAGGCGTGGCCTTTCTGATTCATTGAAGCGTTTTGGAGGTTTCTATTTCTTTCTCGATTCTTTCATTAGCTTTTCTTGGTGTTAGTCATCACTTTTTGGTCAGATATGCACATTACATTTTGGTTTTGTATTGGAGTTCATGCTGTGACCAATAGATTATTGAACACGAGAGCTTATTGTCAGTTTTTGATCTAAAAATCTGGTCTTTTTGGTTGTTCAATGTGATTTCTTTGAAATGATTTATTTGAGAGTCGTGATTATTGATGTCCGTCGTCTTATGCCAGAAAATTAAATGAATAAGCGGTGCCCAACTCGGTTCATTGATCGTTGCTTTGATTGTTATTGTAGGATCTTCCTTTTGCTTTCTTCATTCATCACAAAATGTATCCGTGGAGCTCTATTCTCAAGAGCATGAAGTGGTAATTGCTCTTGGAAGCAATGTGGGAGACAGAATTCACAACTTTAATCAAGCGTTGCGGTTGATGAAGAAGTCTGGCATAAACATTACTAGGCATGGCTGCTTGTATGAGACGGCCCCTGCCTATGTGACTGATCAGCCTCACTTTCTCAATTCTGCTGTCAGGGCCGTTACAAAACTTGGACCCCATGAATTGCTGGGAGTTCTGAAGAAAATTGAGAAGGACATGGGTCGTACTAAAGGGATTAGGTACGGCCCAAGGCCAATTGATTTAGATATATTATTCTATGGAAAATTCAGGATCAACTCTGATATACTTGTTGTACCTCACGAACGAATTTGGGAGAGACCATTTGTAATTGCCCCATTGATAGATGTGGTAGGATCAGAAATTGAAAATGACACAGTTGCTTCTTGGCACTCTATGTCGTTACATTCTGGTGGACTTTTTCAGTCATGGCAGAAGTTAGGTGGGGAATGCCTGATTGGAAAGGAGGGGATGACAAGAGTTTTACCCATTGGAAATCATTTGTGGGATTGGTCAAAGAAGATTTCTTTGATGGGCATCCTTAATCTGACTCCTGATAGTTTCAGTGACGGAGGAAAATTCCAGTCTTTGGATGCTGCTATTTCTCAGGTACGCTTGATGATTTCAGAAGGGGCGGATATGATCGATTTGGGTGCCCAATCAACAAGACCTATGGCTCCTAGGATATCTCCTCAGGAAGAATTAGACAGGCTAATCCCGGTGTTAGAAGCTATTGTAAAGATGCCTGAGATGAATGGAAAGCTGATATCTGTGGATACTTTCTATTCTGAAGTTGCTTCAGAAGCAGTCAGCACTGGTGCTCATCTTATAAATGATGTATCTGGTGGACAGCTAGATCCTAACATGGTAAAAATTGTTGCTGACCTTGAGGTTCCTTATGTCATAATGCACATGAGAGGAGACCCAACTACAATGCAGAACAGCGAGCACCTACAGTACGACAATGTTTGTAAGCAAGTTGCTTCTGAGTTGTGTGCAAGGGTTAATACTGCTGAAGCATCTGGTATCCCGGCTTGGAGGATAATTATTGATCCTGGGATTGGATTTTCAAAGAATACTCAACAAAATTTAGAAATTCTGATTGGATTGTCAGACATTCGTCTAGAACTTGCAAAGAAAAATTTGGCTGTGTCTCACACTCCTATGTTAATTGGAACTTCCAGAAAGAGATTTTTAGGTGAAATTTGCTCTCGTTCAGCTTCAAGTGACAGAGATCCAGCAACCGTTGCTTCTGTAACTGCTGGGATTTTGAATGGTGCTAACATTGTTAGGATACACAATGTAAGAGATAACTTGGATGCTGTGAGACTCTGCGATATGATGCTAAAATACAAGAGATCTTGTGGATAACTTGAATACTACTGATTCTTATTCATCCATTGTATAGTTGAGTCTTACGAGTATGGGACCACTTTGCCAGCTTCTTGCACTTGTCCTGGTTTGTTTTGAGTACAATAATTCTTACGTCGAACTCAAGTGAAGTCATAAAAGCTTTCATCTAAGAATTTGGTGAGTTCTTAGTAATGCGCTTGAAGAACAATTCTAACAGTTCTACCAAATCTCCATTATCTAGACAGCATATGCATTATCTTTATTCATGTATTCATAGTTTGATACAAATTTGTGTTGTAATGGTATGAGTGTAATTTGGTAGGTTTCTAGTTAACTATTTCTCTATTCTTGGTTCAGTTTTCTGCATTTGTTTACATTTCTAATATCAGGCTTTATATGTTCCTCAATCCTAAGAATTGCAGGTTACAGAACTGTGGACTTGCTCCTCTGATATAGAGGTAGCTCTTAACTGGAAATGATGATTGGAAGTAATGCTCTCTTATTCCCTATTTTGCAGGAACAGGCAGACCACAGTGCAATCATCTACATTTGAGGAAGGAAACTTCTTTCTCCAAGCTACCACAGCAGCCTCCACTACAGCTATCGCAGCTTCTTGCTTGTTTTCTGCCGCCCACACGATTGACACAACTTGTTCATTACTGAGCACATCCCACACCTGCGTTCCATGTCACAAGGCGTCAATATAGATCTTTTACTATTTATGATTTCAATTGCTAAAGGTTATCTCTTCTCTGTGATTTTTGCAACAGTGATTGCCTTTAAACTATAGTCTGATTTTTTAGGACTGCCGTTGGCTTATAAGCTTAATCAGATGCCAACAACTACTTATTTTTAGGAAATGAGCTTACCCCATCTGTTGCAAGAACAAGGAACTGGTCACTAGAAGTTAAACGATGATAAGATATACGAGGGAGTGCAATTACTCCGTAATCTTTTAGTCGAAAATCTCCAAAAGCTCTAGACATAGCGAGACCCGGAGAGTCTTCATTCGGCAGCCACACACGTTGGATGTGTGGTTGTTCTTGTAGTGCAAGTACTCTGCCCTTGCACTTCCTTATTCTATCTGCCTCACCTGGAATACAGTTGGTGATCAGACGCACGAGGATGAAGATAATTAAACAAGGGAAGTACAATAAAATCCTTTTGTTGTATGTACTCCTGGCTTTTACTTTCTTGGCATGCCATTAGCTCTGTTAAACTAGAAGTAACTTTCATAATGAGTTGTATTTAACCATATACTGTCAAGTTTATATCATCGAAGTACTAACAGTATTGTGGTAAACTATTGAAAAATGGCTTACTTGGTAAGCTGGGCTTCAAATCTGTAGTTAACTGAACAGGAATTATTCTGTCATCACTGATCGCACCCAACACTGCTCTCGAGTCTCCAAGATTGGCTATGATCATATCTTCACCCTGTTTGATTTTTGAAGTAAGAAAACATATTGAAATCCGAATCTGAAAGGATAAAAAGTTGTGGACAAGAAAGAATTTTGATGTTTCCTTTACCTGTTTGATGAAAACTACTGCAGTAGTTCCACTGTAAGAGCAATCTAAAGACTCTCGGAGTTTGATTTCCTTGTCCATCACCTTAAAGGCACTGATACAAGCCCTTTTCCATTGATCAAATGTCTCACTTGGATGTAAATCACCATCTGCTCTCTCTCTGGAAATGTTCACTCCTGTCTTTGCTAAAGCATCCCTTTGTCTCAGCAAAAGTGATGCCAATCTATCTTTCACCATCTTACTCACGAGGTGACCATTCTTTCCATGCCCATCAAATACTCCACAGAAAACTCCTCCTTCCATTCCATAGTCCTGTCAAAAACTCCAGTTAGTCATTTTTCAGGAACTCAAGGATCTTTTTCAGATAATATCATATAAGCAAATTGTACGATGCACTTGTATGTTTGAGGCCAGTAAATCAAAATTTTCATCAGGACTCTTTGTGTGAAGCAACAAAATTTTGTTGTCCTTAGGATCTCTATGAAAATTGGCTAATACTTTTGTTGTTTCTCTTGGAAATGAGCTGGATTTAACATGACAAAGAAATCAAATTTAAGAAGCCTCAGTTGTGTGAGGAAAACTTGAAACCAGTAACTTACATGGTAAAGACTGGCAGCATCTTGGTTCAGCCCTTTGCTTCCCACTTTAGAATAAAGGGAACCAATTTTCTGAACTCCATTATAGGCTATGGTTTCTTGTAAGTACGCGACATTTTCAAAGCCATCTTCGGCCTGGTGAATTCCTGAAGATGCAGAGGATATGCAGATTCCCATCTCTAGTTTCTTCACCAACCTGTTAAAAGTCAACTGCTATATGATGTATACTCTTCTTCTTCTTCTTGATTCTAATATAAGCTAGCAACTCATATGTGAATCTCGGTCAAATACTGTTTCTTTAAAAGCTATCAAGTGGCTCTACAAAAGCTGAAAACATAACCAGACTCAATGATCAAGTGTTTTTTAAATGTTGGATAATGTTCTAAGCTAACCAGAGATTCGAAGGGGCAAGCAAACTTGGTATCTTAATGCCAAGATGCTTATCCGGTTATTTTAATCTACATACCTCCAATATAATTGGTTTGACTTTTAATTTGTGGTCTCCATTAGATTCAACTTCTCTGCAGACGTCAGATATTCTCAGAAGTTGCGACTCCCAAATCAAATGGAACCATTAAAAAGTATTGTATAACAAAAAGTATTGATTTATCAAATATTAATTTGCAAAATAATAGAGATGAACTCAGATTAGCCATGCCCTAAATGACTATAGAGTTCGGTTATTGAGTTTGATATCTGTGTCGAGCTTCTTGTATGAAGATTTGAGTGGGAGTAGCGCCGGAATCATCAAACACCTAGCCTCCAGAGTCGACTTCACCCTCCCTAATCGAAAAATGATGCGAAGATTCGAGAAAGGGCAAGTTAGTTTTACCCTATGTAGCACGAACTCGACAAAATGGAATCGTGTCCGTGTCAGACACCCACTGACACACAGTGGACACAACTCGGACACATTTAGAGACCGCTTGAACATTGCTTAATGGAATATATGCTTCATATTTTTTGATAGGGGCTTATAAAATATCAAATATGTATGAACTATCAAAATGTTGAACTTGAAAGTCTTGAAGTTGGTGTGCCCTCGTGTCCGTGTCCACCAAATTTTAGAAGTTGGTGTGTTCTCATGTCCGTGTCCATATCGTGTCCGGTGTCTGTGTTTCTTAGGTTTTACCCTAATTGTCTACGAAGTGTCGTTAAATGTTGGACTGGATATGTTGCTGTTTTTGTATTTGTCTGAAACCAGTGTTTTAAAAGGGTTTCTCTCACGTGGGAGAGATCTGTTAGACCCCTAAGTCCAGACTGCGGGATCATGCGAGTGTTGGCAAACCTTGGTCAATGCTTGGCAGGCAAGTTGGCACAAAGAAGGCGTGTTGACAAGGGAACAAGGTAAAGTCTTGCGAGTTGGCGAACAAAACCCGAGGAACTTGCAAAGTAGGCGAGAGTTGCGGGAAGCATCGGTGGAGATCTCGAGAGTAGGCGAGATTTGATATGCGTAGGCGTGCATTGGTGGAAATCTTCGACGAGATGTGAGATTCATATGCGAGGCCGCACGGAGTTGGAAAACTAAGTCATGCGAGACCTGAGGGCGCGTAAGAAGGCGCAAAGGTATGCGAGAGACCCTGTGAGGATGCGCGAAGGTAGGTCGAAGGTATGTAATATGTGCGAGGTTAAATACTAACTCGGATTGTGACTTGTGACTTAGTCATGGAACGACGAGATTGTACCATGAATGAGCTTGATCATGGAAGATGGACTTGTACATGGACATGCATTGATGGACTTATGTGCGGATAGGCTGTGATAAAGATACTTCAGCAATGATGTGACAACTGTGGATGATGTGGCACGTGATGACGTGGTGGATAAGATCACAGTGAATGAACATCATCTTTAAGAGATGAAGATTACGTGGAAGGATCATCTGAAGATAGAGGAGATTTTTGCGGATAGGGATAATCTTTCCTAGATAGAGTAAATCTTTTAAATGTGATGTAATCTTATTAGATATGATAAGATTGTGATCTTAGCTAGTAGAGTTCTATTAGGACTCTTAGTCATTTGGAAGAACCTATAAATAGTTCATTAGAGTTAAGATCTATTCATTAGATCAGATCGGAGGAGATCAAAGTTGAGAGCTTTGAGAGTTGAGAGCTTTTGGGGGAGAGTTCTCATTGTAAGAGCTTGGAGTGGGGAGTTCTTGTAAAGGCTTCGAGTAGGAGGTACTCGTGTCTTTTGTTAACATTTTGTTGAGAGTTAATGAAAGAGGTAGCTTCGGCTACATTTAAAAATCTCTTGTTGCTTTCTTTACTCTATTACACTTCTGTTCTTTTCGTGTGTGAAGGAAACACTTAAACACTTGTGTACGCGTGAAGTGTTCGAGGGCTAACGGAATTGTTCGGCAACATTCACATGAGAAGGCTAAATCTTGCTTAAGCGGACCTAAGCGGGATTGCCGTATGAAGGTAGGCGCGACTTGCGGTGAAAGTTCAAGTCTAAGAAAAACCTTTGTAACAAGATCCTCCCCTTGTTTTGTAACTTCTCTTTTATAATGAATGAGTTTTTAATTTCTAAAAAAAATAATAATTCAAAGTTAATTAATCCTCTCAGCTCAAAGAATGGCTAGACTTCCATTAATGTAGTGCATCTCACATCATTTTTTTTTGGGAAAAATAAGTTTATTAGAAAAAAGAAAGAGCCAAGCTAATGGCAATACAAGCAGGACACAGCATCAAAGCTCAGTTAAGCCACCAACCAAACCTATAGTTGTTATTTCTTCTCTTATTTATTGAATAACTTGAGGACTGATTCATTATTGTTGCTAACAAAGGAAAAACTCATGATCCAGTTAACTGTTGGATTCTAATTGTGATAAGCTATATTTACATTGAACTCTAGAAAGACCTGCTCCCAAATTGAGCATGAAGAAGGGCAATTAAGAAAAAAAAATGATCATGGACTTCTAATACACAAGGACAAAGAGAGTAAGTTCTATTTGACATGAAAATGAAGGAAATCAAGTTTTTAGTCCATAATTTTCATGTAATAGCAAGTCAAAGGACAAAACTAGCTTTAGGGAGATGATGAAAGAACTGAGGAACTTCATTCAGGAGCTAATGGATTACGACCTCTAAGCAACTTCTAACATGACTTCTTGGTGAAATCTTCCGAAAGTACAAATTGTAAAATGTCCAATTCGGGAAAAGACTTTTGTAGAAAGCATTAGTCATTGTTAACAGTTATTCAGAATTAAACCAATAGTCAAATTTTCAGTGGTTATTTTGATGTTTCATTAATTTATCCTTCCAATTTTGAATTTCAAATGAATAAATTGCTGTCTATTGCAGCTATTAGTACCAAACCTGGGCTATTAATTAGGGATTACAATTGTATTCTTACTGATCAGAAAGTTGAAGGAGGACGGGGGTTTCATAATTTTTTCACAAAGCTAAAGTTACTGATTTGAAATTCAAGGGGAGGCTATTTACCTGGTCTAACAAACAAAATGACCATATGCTTATAACGAAAAAGTTCGATAGAGCTTTGGTTAACCAATGTTGGTTGGCTCGGTATCCTCACTCTTTTGCTGACTTTGGGAAAAATTCTTTTTCAGATCATTCATTTATTAGCATTCAAAATATGAAAGCTGTAAAGAAGCCAGGGGCTTCTTTCAAATTCTTTAATGGCCTCTCACAATAGGATGGTTTCTTGCATTTGGTGGAATCTTGCTAGAACTTTAATGTTGATGGGTTTAAATCCTTTGAACTTGTGCAAAAGTTGAGAAGGGTTAAACATTCTTTCGAAGCTTTCTCTAATGCTAATAAGAGGCAAATTAAGATCACTCAATAATTGCTTAGTGAGGCTCAAAAGGCTTGCTATCAATCCCCTAATGGTAATCATTGGAAGGTTCATCAGGATGCTTTGAATTTGCATAATTTTATTTTGAAGCAGAAAGCTCGTATGAATTGGCTAAGAGATGGTGACTCAAACGCCAAATTCTTCCATTCTTCTTTACTTGCAAGAAGGAATAGGAATACGATTGTGGAACTCAAAGACTCTTTGGGAAACTCTTTCTTTGATCATGAAACTTTATCAAGGCTCACAAGGGAATTCTTCTTACAGCTTATGGGCATTGAAGACAGTTCTTATGAATATTAGTGAACTCTTTGATAATCCTTTATCTCAGGATATCAAAGAATATCTATCTGTTGCTCCATTCACTGGTATGAATGTTAAGGAGGCCTTATTTTCTTTATATCATTATAAAGCTCCAGGCCCTGGTGGGTTCACTACTAGATTTTTTCAAAAAACTTAGGAGATCACTAGTAATTTGCTTACAAAAGCCATCTAAAATGCTTATTTGCTTTAAAATGCTAAAGGAGATAAATCACACTTATATTTTTCTGGTTCCTAAAAAGTTGAATCCTGATTCTTTGAGACACTATAGACCCATCTCATGTATAATACAATTTACAAGGTGATTGCTAAACCTTTTGCTAGAATATTGAAGACTGCCTTAAGAATAGTGGTAAGCCTAACTCAGAGTTCATTCACACAAGGAAGATCGATAGGGGATAACATCCTTCTAATGCAAGAGACTCTGACATATTACAATTATGGGAGAAATATTAAAAGCTGTTTTTGGAAGATTGACTTCTTCAAGGCTTTTGATACTATTTTTTTTAGATAAGCAAAATTTTATTTATCCAAATAACAGTGACACAACAAACCCCAATTACAAAGTCAACAGTAAAACAAGATCAACTAACTTAAACCCCAACTACTACATAGAGAAGCAGTTCTCAAATTAACAACAGCAAAGCTAGTACCTAAGACCTTAAGCCTAACAGACTCCTTGATGATAGCAAGAAGATCTAACTCAGACTTAAAAGTAGAACAAAACAATCGAGAATTGCGCTCCCTCCAGACCCAATAAGCCAAGGCATTCCAAGCTAAACGAAGCAAAATAGAGCGCATCGATTTGCCCTTACCAACACCAATCAACCATTGAAACTCAAAAGTCCAAGCACCTAGATCTCGACAAAAACCACAAGCCAACAATAACTCCTTCCAAATGAATTTCACATAAGAACAGCTCATAAACAAGTGATCCCGAGACTCAGAACCATCAGAACAATGCAAGCAAGCTCCATCAGTAACCAAGCCCCAACTATTCAATCTATCCTTTGTAGGCAATCTATCCAACAAGACAAGCCAAGAGAAAAAAGAGTGCCTTGGGATGTGTAACGGGCACCATACAACTCTACTCCAACCAACTTTATCCTCATGAGGCCTAATTTCGTTCCAGATAACAGAAAGAGAGAGTTTCTGGGAAAGAAGAGCACTACTTACAGATTGAAATACACCTGCAGCTTCATTTCTCAAGCTCAAAAGTTTCTTCCAATGCCAGCTACTAGAACTTGGAACAGGTAGAGACAGGAAATCCCTATCCTTAATGAGATAAGCTTTAATCCATGCAATCCAAAGAGATCCGTCTTTATAGAGGATATACCATAGCTGTTGAATGAGACAAGCTTTGTTCCAAGAAATTAGATCTTTAATACCTAAGCCACCCTCACACTTAGGCAAACAAACTTGCTTCCAACTGACACGAGCAGAGGAAGTTTTCTCATCAGATCCAGACCAAAGAAACCGCATACAAATCTGCTCAATCTTCTTCAAAACAGACTTAGGCATCATAAAATGCCTAACCCAATAGCTTTGAACATGAAACAAAACGGATTTAATAAGCTGAGTCCTTCCTGCAAAAGATAAAGTCTTGGCAGCCCACCCTGAAACACGTTTTCTGACTTTATCAAGAAGAGAAACACAATCACGCTCAGTTAATCGCTTAGCCACAAGAGGAACCCCTAAGTATCTAACTGGTAACTATCCCATAGTAAAACCAGTTGCAACATGGATATCATCAAGCACTTCATGAGAAATACCAGCAGAGAAAACCTCACTTTTAGTAGGATTCAACTTCAAACCAGAAAAAATATAAAATTGCTCAAGAACACAGTTAATCCCAATAACCGAATCAACATCACCCTTTGAAAAGATCAGTAGATCATCAGCAAAACACAAATGGGTTAACTGAATCTTATGAGTACGAGGATGATAATGAAATAGGTAATCGAAGCAAAGATAATTCAACAATCTGGATAAAACTTCCATGACCATAACAAAGATATAAGGTGAAAGAGGGTCCCCTTGGCGAAGACCCCTTTTACTCCTGAAATACCCCTCCAAATAGCCATTAACAGAAATGGAAAGCCTAGCACCAGTCACACACCCCATCATCCAAGAAATAAATGTATCAGGGATGCCTAAAGCCTGAAAAACCACCTCTATAAACTCCCAACTCACAGAATCAAAGGCCTTCTGCAGGTCAATTTTTAAAGCACACCTAGGAGAGAGAGTACTTCTACCATAGCCCTTAACAAGTTCTTGAGCAAGTAAAATATTCTCGGAAATACTTCGACCAGGAAGGAAAGCAGACTGATTATGAGCAATGCAATCAGGTAGAACAGCAACCAAACGTGCAACCATAATTTTTGTTAAACACTTATAAAAAGTAGAGCAACAAGAAATTGGCCTGTAATCTTTAATACTCATATAATTAGGCTTTTTGGGAACAAGAGCAACTATAGTTGAATTAAAAGTAGGAAGAACCAAACCAGATTGGAAAAATTCAAACACAGCATCACATACATCATCACCAACAACAGACCAAGCTACCTGGAAAAAGTGAGCAGAATACCCATCAGGTCCAGGAGTCTTTTCACCCCCCAAAGCAAACATAGCCTTCCTAACTTCATCCCTGGAAATATCCTGAACAAGCATCCGCTTCTCGGCTTCACCAATAGAACCAGGAAGCAAATCCTTAATGAGAGACAGATCAGAACAATAACACGAGGATCCTTTTCACCCAACAACTTTGTAAAGTAACTAACCACAACTTCAGCCAGGCCGGCTTTAGTATCAACATAATCACCCTGCTCATTAAGCAACATTCTGATTTGACTCTTGCACAGCTGACTCTTCACAGAACAATGGAAAAACTTAGTATTGGCATCGCCCTCCTTTATACACTGAACTCCAGATTTCTGCTTGTAAAAAGATTCCTCAGCCAAAAGGAGCGCCCTATATTCCTTGTACACCTTCACAGTTTGTTCCATAGTAGTAATATCAACATTAGGCCTCAAAACTTTAAGTTGCAAGTCATCCAACTCCTTTCTCTTGACAAGTACTTTTTGAGAAATATCTGCATAGCACTCCTTATTCAATCGTCTAAACACCACCTTAAGTCGTTTCAATTTTAGAAAGAGCCTCAACATAGGAGAACCAGCAATTGGTACTTTCCAAGAATCTTCCACTATAGCAAGGAAGTCAGGATGCCTAGTCCAAAAGTTAAAAAACTTGAAAGGCTTGGGGCGAAGCTCTCTCAACTCTTAATTCCAAAGCAAAGAGGCAATGATCGAAACATGAGGAGCCAAAAATTCAACCTCAGAACGATCAAAAACACCAAACCAATCACCAGAAACCAAAACTCTATCCAACTTTCTAGCCAAAAAACCATCACATTGATTGTTAGTCCAGGTAAAAGTGGAACCAAGAAAAGGGTGATCCTGCACACCAGCAGCACATATCCACTCTTTAAAATCATCCATATCAAGCAACAATTGACTACTTAACTGACTACTAGAACTCTCAGAAGGATCAGCAATAATGTTAAAGTCACCAGCAATAAACCAAGGACTAGTACCAAGTAAAACCTGAACATCCAGTAAATGAAGCCAAAGGGTACTTCTCTCTCTACCATCATTACTCCCATAAACAGCAGTAAAATGACCAAACTGAAGACCAGAACTAAAAGAACATGTAATACTCTGAGCAGAGGCAGCAATAGACTGAATAAGAATACCAGGCTTCCACAAAATCCAAATCCTGCCATTAACAGCATATTAATAATTGCAGAGAAAACTCCAGCCAGGAAACCACTTAGCAACAATACTACGAGCATTAGAACATTTAACCCTAGTTTCTAACAAACAGACAACATCAGCCCTTAAGAAAGAAATTCTATCAGCAATACTTTTCTGCTTAGAGGAAAGATTCATTCCTCTTACATTCCAGATTAACCATTTCATTAAGATGGAGTTGAAGAACCCTTACCCCCCCTTTTACCTCTATCAACCTGGCCTTTCTTTTTCTTATGCAACTCCTTGAGCAACTCAGCTGCACCCACAGCTGCAGCTCTAATCTTCTTAGGAGATTTAGCAGCAGCCTCAATCACATCCATGTCTGATCCAGCGATTGCATCAAACCTATTTGTATTAATGATAGCCCTGCCCTTAGCCAAAATCGAACCCCCACCAACTTTAGCATCCATGATCTTGATAGCACTTACAACAGAATCCACCAAAGCATCCTCAAGCTGTTCAACAGATGAAGCTGTAACTGGAGTAGAGGGCAAAGCTTGAGGAGAAACAGAAACATCAGAGACCTGCACAATAGGCTCAACAACAGGCAACACATGCTCAGCAAGAACAACCGGTAGGGAACTAGAAGATCCAGACTCAGCCATGACCGGCTCAGCAACCTTAGGCACCCAAACCTGAGTTTCTGTCTTCTTTTTCGAGCAGCCCTTCTCATCATGACCAAATGTTTTACACTGAGCACACTTCAAAGGTAACCATGGTATCTCAACCCAAACCGAACACACCGAACCATTCCTCAAAATAACATCAATAGTTTTTGGAACTGCTATAGAAGCATCGATCTCCACACAAACTTTTGCATAAGCCAACCTGGATTGACTCGCAGTGATGGAATCCATATACAGTGGAACCCCAATAGCACTTGCAATATAGCTCAGTCCAGTACTCGAATACAACTCCAAAGGCACGTTCCTCAAATGAAACCAGACAGGGATCTTATGCAAATCAAACATCAATCGCGACATACCTGGCTCCCATTTGCGTAGAATCAAAGGCTTATTCTGCACGTGCCATGGACCATGTTCAAAAACCCAATCCCGAGCCTCAGCAGACGACAATCGAACAACATACAAATTGGTCGCAATAGTTTTGATTTCAACACTGCTAGTCGTACCCCAAAGATTTTTCAGCGTGCGCTGCAACGCTTCAAAATTAGGAGGTCTATCAATGAATTGAAGAACCAAAGAATTTTGCCAAACCTGTACACCATGATCAAAAACTTCCGTGGTGGCTCCACGTAATAAAGGTACCCTCAAAGAACCTTCGGAGGAAAAAATTGTAAAGATTGCGCAGCCGAAGGAACAAAGAACTTCCTCCAGTCCATAGATCCCATCAATAAATTGAAAATCAAAAATAGAGACGTCACATCTTTCAGCACGCTCTCAATCAAAGGAATCAGTGAAGAAAAAACAAGCAAATTAAGAACAAAACCAAGGAAATCGAAGAGGAAAAGTGAAATCGCAGAAATTTTCAATTGACTAGCAAAAGAAAAAAGGAGAGAAATTCACGCGCGACACGCGCCCCCTTTTTGTGTGTCCATACCAAGTTGCAAGACCTTTGCTTTTGATACTATTAGTTGGCACTTCATTCAAATTTCCTTGGAAGCCCTTGAATTCCCAACAATATTCATCAAATGGAATTCCTACCAAGCCATTAAATTGTGTTAGAGGGATTAGACAAGGTGATCCCCTTTCTCCTTATCTATTCATTCTTGTTATGGAAGATCTCTCTCATCTTATCAATAAGTTCATTGTCTCTTAACAGGTGGTTTCACTACTACAATAAATGTAGTTCTTACAAGCTCACACATGTAATGTTTGCAGATGATCTGATTCTTCTTTTAAGCGTTGAATCTCAATTGGTGATGATGCTAAAGGAACGTCTTAAGCAATTCTCCAGATAGTCAGGTTTGAAAGTAAATGTAGATAAAAGCAATTTGTATTGTTCCAAAGACGTGAGGAACGATGTTGAATTTTTCAGGATAACTAAGCTTCAACTTCAAACACTTCCTCTTTAATATCTTGGAGTTCCCATTTTGTATGCAAAACCAAATTATTTTGAATGTATACTTATCACTGAAAGGATCAAAGTCTGAATTAATACCTAACAAAATAAATTCTTGTCACTAGCTGCAAGGGTCACTTTAATAGTTTCTATACTTGGAAATCTTTATGTTTACTGGATATACCATACCATCCTACCAAAGAAAGTTATCAAGGATCTTGATGGTATCCTGAAAGCTTTCTTATAGTCCGGGAATTTTGACAACCTTAAGAAATCTAAAGTCAAATGAAGTGAGGTGACTATTCCTAAAAAGCAAGGTGAGTTGGGGATCACTCCTATTTCTCTTTTGTAAAAAGTTTTTTGCCAAAGGATTTTGAGACTTTTTGAAGATAAAAATGCCATTAGGTTAAAATGGCTACATGAAACTTTTCTAAAAAATGAAAGTTTCCGGTAAATGCCAATTTCCAAGGGGTATTCTTGGTTCTTCTTGCAAATGTTGAACATAAGACTGGTAGTATACCGATGGATTAAGCATGTGTTAGGGAATGGAGAGAAAATCTGGTATGGTTCGATACAGTGCCGGTAAGAGGGGGCCTCCCCTCTAAACTCAAGTGATGCACTGTTTTAAATTTTAACCTTAGTCATTAGCTAATGACTTTAACTATAACGACTGTAACACTATAACAACTATAACACTATAATGTTAAAGTAATTTTTAACTTTATAGTCATCTTTAACGTTATAGTTATAATAATTTTTTAAGTAAAGGTAATTTTGTGATCCTCGTACTTAAAATAGTCTTGAAATATTTAAGTATACTTTTACCTTCTATTTTTTTCATTAATATATATATTTAAAATATTTCAATTCAAAAATTTTTACAATTACATTTTTTTGAGTTCGAGTATAATTTAAAAGTAAAGTTTATAATTTTTAATATATTTTTACTCTTTGTTTTTATTTTAATATTAGATATTAAATTTTGTTATTTATTTATTTTCTATATCACGATATAATACCATTTATATATCTTTGTGATATTATTAATGATTTTGCATCTAAAATGCACAAAAAATTGTTTTCATAAATCATGATCATCATGTATTTGTTAGTGTTATGATCATTTAATATTTAGTTAGTTATGTAAACTTATAAATTGAGTCATTTATATTTCATATAAATATGTAAACTTAAGTATATTTTCAATTTATTAGGGCCCCTTTTTTTAAATTTTGCCCAGGGTCTATAAAACTATAGAAACGGCCCTGGTTTGATAATTGGACACAATATAGCCCACTTATACAAAGAATTGAATTATCCCAACTTACTAACAGACTGCCATTCAACTCCAAAGCATCTTCTCTGATGAATCAAGTACATTAGGCAGGCAATTTCAGAGGGTTCAATATACTAGTGGAAAGTCATTTGCAGGATTCAATATCCTAGCTACCAGATGCTTCAAGACTTTTTACTAATAAGTCTCGCTATAAGGCTTTGGAGCAAGAAGGTGAGAATGTTCCTTGGTTTAATCTTTTATGGAAGCACTCCCTGAATCAAAAGATCTCAATATTCACCCAGTTGGTTATTAAAAACATGATTCGTACTAAGAATAGTTGGTTTGGATCTTATGACCCAATCTGTGTGTTGTGCAAAGAAGCTGAAGGAGATAGAGAACACTTATTTTTTCAATGCAGATACTTAAAAGTGATATGGAGTAGAATTTTACATCTACTTTCTGATAAAACAAGCACACGCAAAAGAGGGAGGGGTGAATTATGTGTAACTTAAAAAAGATTTAAGTTACTATCAATTCGTGTAAACAATAAGAATCTGCTAAATTTCAATAGAAAAGTCTGTAAATAGAAGGAGCCAGTTAAAAATGAAAGGAGCTTGTTAACTTTTAAAAAATAAAAGGGGTTTGTTAACGTTTAAAAACAAAAGTAGTCTGTTAATGTTAAAAAAGAAAGTAGCTTGTTACTGTTAAAAATAAAAGGAGCATGTTAAACAACGAAAAAAGCCTGTTAATGAAAGAAACCTCTTATAATATTAAAACAGAGTAGTCTATTCAAAAGTGAAAGAGCATCATGTAAATTAAACACACACAATTGTAATGCAAAAATTTAAAAGTTAAAGGAGAGAGAGAGAGTGACAAAATTGATTTATACTGGTTTAGCTTATAGCGAACCCTACGTCCAATCCCCAAGTATTCAACTTGAGTATTTCACTATAAAATTTTAAGTGGAAAATGTTCACAAATCTTTCCAAGTTTACAAGTACATATTTTTCACGATTCTTTAACCTTCTACCCTTATAGGGTTTAAAAAACTTCTACAAGACAAAAAAATGTATAAAAGGGTTAATAGTCTCTCTTAATAGAGTGATTTCACTTTCAAAGGCACAAGGAGTTTGATATAGATATGACTTTCAAGAATGCCGATGTTGCTAAAGTATTTTGCAAATCTGTGTATTTTTTACAAATGTAGTGACTCTTCCTTAAATAGACATTTTTTTCAACTAGCCATTGTTTCATTTTAATTTTAAGTTGGTTTTGTATCTAATGAATTTTCAATATCATCTGTGCTGGAATCTTCCAATATTTTGACGTTCAGAGAAAAATTTTGTCAAAAATTGCAGAGATAATTGTTCGAATTAGTAAGATCTTTCCGGATGTTGTAAAATTATTTCTAATAAGGTAAGTTCATTAAAAAGGTTCTTGTAAGAAAGGAAGCATGTATCCTACGATATCATTTTCTTTTAAGAATTATATCGTTACCTATACAAGGAAATAAATCCAATTTGAATTTTGAAATATTATAGAGTTATCATCAAAATCATTAATAATAAACTTGAGTTAACAATCTCCCATTTTTATGATAACAAACAATAGCAATATATTTTCAAAATTAAAAATAATAAAAGATTTCAAAAGATACCTATAAACTTTTTATGTTCTCACTCACAATCATGATTTGAAGGAGCCTTTCTTACGATAAGAATCTATCATTTATGCATATCACAGATTTAAACTTCATAAATATACTTTAACAATATTTCAACAATCAGCAGAGAATAAGGCAAATATATCATTAAAAGAAAATATATCATTGATCTTCCCCTTTGTCATTATCAAAAAGTAAAGGGGCCTTCCAAACTAAGAGGAGCTTTCTAAACTAAGAGGAGCCTTTTAAACTAAGACGAGCCTTTTAAACTAAGATGAGCCTTCCATAAAAGAATATATTATACGAAGCCTGCTAATATCTACAAAGGGAAGTAGCATAGAGTCTTCATACATAATTAATATCAAATAATCTGCACATGCTAAGCTCTTTTCTTAACACACAAAATCTATCTTCATAGAGTGACCTAATAAAGATATCAACTACTAGATTTTTAGTTTTAACATGCAAAAGATCAATGGTTCCTTTTAAAACATGATCTCTAAGAAAATGATGTTTGATTTCTATATGCTACATGGGAGAGATGTTTTGCACTAGTATTGTCACATAATATAGGAATATGATTAAAATTTAGAGAAAAATTCTAGAGTTGATGTTTCATCCATAAGATTTGAGCACAACAACTGGCAGCTGCTATATATTTTGTTTCATTTGTCAAAAGCGTTATGTAATTTTGTTTCTTGCAAGACCAATAAATTGGACAGCTTTCAAGAAATTGGTAGTGACCACTTATGCTTTTTCTATCAACTTTATCACCTATATAATCTGCATCACAAAAGCCAACTATGTTAAAAGAATCAGTTTTTGGATACCATAATCCAAAGTCTATAGTTCCACGAAGGTAACGAAGTCCTCTTGATTGCTTAAAGATGACTGTCTTTTGGATTTGATTGAAAGCGTGCACAAAGACACACACTAAGCATAATATTTAATCTTGACCTTGTGAGATATAGTAGTGATCCAATTATTTCTCTATTCTTTGTCTCATCTGTATCCTTGCCTTCTTCATCCTTATCAAGTTTAGTTCCAGAATACATACGAGTAGTTTGGCATTCTCAAAATGATATTTTTTGATGAGTTCCTTTATGTATTTGTTTTGACTAATGAAGATTCATTTTTTTGTTTGCCTTATTTGCAACCCAAGAAATAAAGATAGTTCTTCCATCATACTCATTTCAAACTCCTCCTATATTAGAGCTGAGAATGCTTCACAGACGGATTGATCAGTAGCACCAAATATTATTTCAACAACATATATTTGCACTATAAGTAAATCGTTCTCCTTTTTCCTAATAAATAAGGTTTTGTCTACCTTTCCTCTTTCGAAGTTATTCTCAAGCAGAAAGTTACTTAACCGCTCATACCATGCTCAAGGAGCCTGCTTTAGACCATGCAGGGCTTTATTCAACTTCATCAGATAATCAGGATGGTTTTTATGTTAAAAACCTAGAGGTTGTTTAACAAAAATTTTTTCGTTAATGTATCCATTTAAAAAGGCACTTTTAACATCCATTTGGAATAATTTAAAGTTTTATAGAATGTAAAAGCAAGTAAAATTCTAATCGATTCTAATATAGCAACAGACGCATAAGTTTCATCAAAATAAATACCTTCCTGTTGATTATAACCTTGAGCTACAAGCCTAACTTTGTTTCTTACCACCTTACCGTTTTCTTCAAGTTTGTTTCAAAATACCCAACGAGTTCTAATGATTGACTTGTTTCAAAATACCCAACGAGTTCTAATGATTGACTTGTTTTGTGGACGAGGTATTAGATTCTAGACTTTGTTTTTGTCAAACTGATTTAGTTTGTTTTTCATATTGAAACCCAATTTTCATCAGTAAGAGCCTCTTCAATAGTTTTGGTCCTAATTGTGAGATGAGGACAACATAATTGTTTTTGAAGGAAGATCTAATTCTTAGACTTTCAGAAGGGTCTCTCAGAATGTACTGATGTGTATCTTGACCTCTCCATTCTCTTAGTGTTCTTCGTTACATAGGCTCCTACCGAGATGAAGGAGCCTGCTCCATCCTGGTTTTAGAAGAACCTTCTTGATCTTGTAATTCTGAAGATACTATAGATGTAATTTGAGTTTGCGATGTATTTTTAGGAATCGCAAGATGCTCTTCATCATCTGAATTAGCCGCTATTATCGAGGGTAGTGTTTTTTTAAATAACACATGTATTAATTATTTTATCCTCTTTGTTCTTTTATTATCAACTTTGAACCCTTTATTGGAAGTACTGTAACCTAGAAAAATAGCTTCATCTAATCTCGCATCAAATTTTCTAATATTGTCTTTTCTGTTATTTAATATGAAACAATTGTAGCCAAATGCTCGAAAGTAAACAATATTCAGTTTTCTTCTTTTTCACAACTTATAGGGGATCTTTTTGAGAATAGGGCTTATAAGACACCTGTTAAGTATGTAACAAGCAGTAGATACAATTTCTTCCTAGTACTCGTAAGGTATACCACTTTCACACAACATTGTCCTGACCATATCAATAAGATTCTTGTTCTTTCTCTCAACAACTTCATTTTGCTAAGGAGCCTTTAGGTATAAAAAATTATGAGTTATCCCATTTTCATTACAGAAATCTTCAAATTTTTTGTTGTTGAATTCTCCTCCATGGTTGCTCTGAATAGATGTAATGCAGTACCCTTTTTTAATCTGATTTTTTTTGCAAAATTTCTCAAAATCTTCACAAGTATCATCCTTATTTAATAGAAAATAAACCCATTTAAATCTAGAATAATCATCTACTATAACAAAACCATAATGTTTACCACTGAAGCTTTGACTCCTAATAGGACCAAATAAATCCATATGTACAATTTCAAGTGTTTGGTTAATAAACACAATATTTTTAAGAGGAAAGCTACTTCTGATTTGTTTTCCTTTTAGACAGGCTTCACAAACTTGATTACTCTCAAATTTCAAGTTTGGTAATCCTCTTACTAACTCATTTTTGGATAATTTTAATAGAATGCTCGTGCTAGCATGTCCAAATCTTCTATGTCAGATAAATGAATCCTTTTTTAGAGAAACAAAACATTTAACATTTTGTGAGGACATGTCTTCCAATTGAGCATAATATATATTTTGATTTTTAGAACTAACAAATACAATGTTGTCATTAAGATTATCAATAATTTCACAATGGGCTACATAGAAAGTGGCTCTGTAACTCTTATCATATAATTGACTTACACTTAACAAGTTATGTTTCAAACCATCAACATAAAGAATATTATCAATATAAGCAGAGTTAGAGTCACCAATTTTACCAATTACAATGACTTTTGCCTTGTTTTTGTTAGCAAAGACAACATCATCTCCATTTTTTTTTCAATATAGTTAAAATGTGATATTTTACCTGTCATTTGTCTCGAACAACCACTATCAACTATCTATTGATTTTCTCTTGTCTCTATTTTGAAGCATATCTCATCGTCTCCTGATTCAGCCATAAAAGAAACATTGCTGACTTCTTCAGACTTTTCTTCTTCAAAGTTTTCAAAATCCTCACCTGACCATGCTGCTATCATAACCTACTTTCTAGGTTTTCTATTTTCTATTTTATCTTTTTGAAGAAGAGGACATTGTAGTCATGTGTGTCTAGGCTTCTTGCAGTGATAGCATATGAATTGATTATTTTATGAATTGCTACTTCTTTTATTGCCATGGGAATCTGTTATTTCTAGTTTTCTTGTTTTCTTCTCTTTTCTTCATTAGTTTCTTTTTGTAGAAGCGTGCATATTTTCTGATCATAAAATTGAATTTATCATCTCCATCTATTTGCAACTTAGTGTCGCTTTCATCACCGTTTGATGGATTTGATTCATTAGCTACTTTTAGTGCCATTTCTCTTCTGTATGAAGATCCTTCATCTCTCTTAAACTTGGCTTCATAGATCATCAAGTTTCCTCTTGACCTGTTGAGTGAAATAAGGTTGAGACCCATTGTAGTTTCTAGAGCTGTCACATCAGACCTTTATTCTTTTGGCAGTGACATTAGAATCTTTGTTACAAGCTCATCATTGGGATATACCTTTTCTAAGTTCTTTAAGGCTATGATGACATTGTTGAAATGCCTGAAGAATTCATCTATACTTTCTTCCTGTTTCATGCAAATAATTTCATATTGATGCATTAAAAGACTTATTCTATATTTCTTTACGTTATTCGTTCCTTCAAAAGTAACTTAGAGTTTGTCCCACATTTCCTTTGTTATAGAACAGTAGGATATCTTTTCATATTATTCTGGAGATAGTGCACATATTAGATAATGTCTTGCTTTGACATTCAATTGTGTATTTCTTCTATCAGCATCAATCCACATTTCTACATTATCAGTAGCAGGAGGTGTGACTCTAACTTTGATAGCTTGTCAGATTTCAATATCTATAAATTGAAGATAAATGATTATTCTCTCTTTTCAATAAAAATAGTCGTTTCTATTGAAATAAGGAGGCTTTGAGACAGATTGTCCTTTAATGCTTCTCAAGTTATTTTTCATGATCTATCACGTGTTGTAAAACAAAATAAATGTGAAACCTAGCTCTTACTTCAAATGATAAAGCAAAAACACGCAAGAGGGGGTTGGATTGTGTGTGACTTAAAATTTTTTAAGTTCATATCAATTCATGTAAACGATATGAACCTGCTAAATTTCAACAGAAAAGTCTGTAAATAAAAAAAGTCTGTTAAAAATGAAAGGATACTTTTAACCTTTAAAAAACAAAAGGGGCTTGTTAACGTTTACAAACAAAAGGAGTTTGTTAACGTTAAAAAAAAAAGAGTTTGTTAGAAAATGAAAGGAACCTGTTAACGTTAAAAACGAAAGGAGTATGTTAAAAAAATAAAGGAGCTTGTTACTGATAAAAACGAAAGGAACCAGTTAATGAAAGAAACCTCTTGCAACATTAAAACAGAAGGAGCCTATTTCTAAAGTGAAAGAGCCTCGTGTAAATTAAACATACACATTGTAATGCAAAAATATAAAAGTTAAGAGAGAGAGAGAGAGTAACACAGTCGATTTATACTGGTTCGGCTTATAACAAAGCCTAGTTCAATCCTCAAGTATTTAACTTGGTTCTGCTGGAAAAATAAACTTATCCACCTTGACTAGCACATCTTCAAGAATTCCCCATAGATGGATAATGGAACGATCGGCCAATTGTAGTCTCATCGAAGTTGGTTTAATTACATCTCCCATGCCTAATTTTCTAAAAACAGAGATGAGCATTAAATTAATGGAAGCACCAAGATCACAAAAAGCCTTACCGAAAATTTGTGTGCCAATTACACATGGAATTGTAAAACTTCCAGGATCCTTAATTTTTGGTGGGAGCTTCTTTTTTAGTATTGCACTACATTCTTCCGTCAAGGCCACCGTTTCATGATCTCCAAGACTTCTTTTTTTTGATAGAACATCTTTCTTAAATTTGGCATAGCTTGGCATATTTTCTAAAGCTTCAGCAAAGGGAATGTTAATTGTTTGTTTCTTAAAAACATCCATAAATTTTTCAAACCCTCTTTCATGCTTTTGCTTTGCTAGCCTTTGAGGAAAAGGTGGTGGAGGATATGGTCTTTCCCTCGGTTGTTTTTCCTTGTCTTCCCTTGGTTTTTCTTCCTCCTCTTTTTCCATGAATCTATCAACATCAATAACAACATTATCCCGAAAAATTTTAGAATTTTCAGAATTTTTACATACCCTTTTCCCTTGGGGAGTTGGTGTTGTATCCACCTCTTTTTCATTCCTAAGAACGATGACATGAAGTTGTTCCTTTCGAGGATTTACGGTGTCACTTGGCAATGTTCCTTGAGGACGACTTTTTAAAGCTTCAATCATTTGTCCCATTTGAGTTTGCAAGTTCCGTGTTGATTCTTCAAGTTTAACCATTCTTTGACCACTTTGCTCCATGAACTTCCCCAATATACTCTCTAATGATGCTTGGTTGGATGTATTTGGAGGTTGTCCTTATGGTTGGTTTTGATATTGCCAATTTTGTTGTTGTGGTTGGAATCCCGGTGGTTGATTTTGCCTTGGAGGGTAATTTCTTGCTCCCGAATTGTAGTTGTTTGCATTTTGATTATACGGAGCTCTTTGATTCCCGAAGTAATTTACCGTCTCGGTCGGTGGCTCGACGTTTGGACACTATTCATAATGATGGCTTTCACCACAATAATCACAAGTAAATGTAACGACTTTTACCTGTTGTGTTATGGGTTTAAGTTGCTCCAAAACAATGTCTGTGATTTTCTTGCACATATTCGAGATCTTGGCATCCATCAATTCTGAGGGATTTATTTCATAAGTACTGGGGACTTTCCACGTAGGTTGAGATCCTCCTCTTTCATGAGCCCTACAGTTGTTAACAGTAACCTTTTCTACTGACGATATAGCATCATCGGGATTGAGTTCTAAGAATGTACCTCCAGCAATTGTATCTAATTGACTTGTCGTAGCGAGAGTCAACCCATGATATAAATGAGAGACTAGAGACGATGGAGGAATCCCGTGATGTGGGCACTTCCTTTGGAGTTCTTTGAATCGTTCAAAGGCTTCAGCTAATGACTCCATCTCGGATTGTTTGAAGTTGATAATCTCCATTTTGAGCTTGTGAGTCTTTGCTGATGAGAAGTACTTTCTCATGAATTTGTCCTTTAATTCGCCCCACGTCGTCAACGAACCCTTTGGGTTTGCATCCCACACCCATTCTTTAGCTGCACCCGCAAGAGAAAATGAAAAGAGCCTTAGTCGCATTTGCTCATTTGACACATTTGCTACTTGATAGCTATCGGCAATTTCAAGAAAGTTTTTTAGGTGCGTGATGAGACAATCGGATGCCACTCCGGTGAAAGGTTTGTCCCTCAAGTAATTCATGACCGCTCCGTCGATTTTGAAAGTTTGAGTGGCTGGAATCCGAGTGTGAGCTATACTCGTTCTCTCATCAAAAGTAGGTGTATGGAAATCTAAGCAACTTCGTGCTCGTTCCAATTATCTTTGCTCGGCTTCCATCTCCTCTCGAACTTGTCTTTGTATTTCTTCATTTCGGAGTCGTTCGGCCATTTGTTCAGGTGTCTCGTTATTATTTTCCATGTTGGCTGCAACTGCTCTTTGTTCTCGAACTCTTCTCCGATTCGCTCTACACGTTCTCTCTATTGCAGGATCACGTATGGGTTGGATCAGTTTAGAGCGGGTGAGCATGCAGATCACCTGGCCAATAAGAACAAAATGAGACACGAAAGTAAACTTAAACTAAAAATCAAAACAAGTATCAATATTAAAACTAAAAATTGGTCCCCGGCAACGACGTCAAAAACTTGTTGGTGGTGAACGCAAGTGCACGTTTCTATCGTCAAGTAGTAAAAATATCAATCCCATGAAGACCAAATCAGTTAAAAAGTAATACTCGTAATAACTTCTAATTTAAGCTAATAACATAAAAATTAAAGAAAAGATTGATTGATTGTGGTTTGAAAAATGAAATAAAAATGAGAATTAATGCAAGATAAAAATATAAGAAATATCGATGGAATGAAAATCTAGGAATTTAACTTTCCCCTTGATTTTACCTCGGTGTCAAAATTTTCTCGGTTTAACTCATATACCGAGTTTGATAACCTAAGATTTAGAATTAACTACTAAGCTCTCCCGGATCATTAGTAATCCTAATCATTGAACCAATTTTCTATATTTCTATGGTAAATTGTGATAATTCGATGATTGCTTTATCGAATCAATCTTAATGTGGTTACTTAGGGTGGATAGGTATCTCCCGATCTTAGACACAAATCACAACAAATGTGATCCTAAGCTATTGCAATCTTTTTCCAAATCTATTGCTCCCTGTTACGTTACACAAAGATTAAGAAAATCAATTTCATAGGTGATCAAATTATGAAAAGCATTAAGAACAAATTGCAATAATCAAGCCTTTAAGTAAAAACGGACATAAGAGATTACACGTAGAAAATACCAATTAACCGAGATTACATCAAAGGTTCCGTTAAAATCCTAGAATGAAAGGATTAGTCACTCATAATAACAGTAGCAACAATGAAAATAATAAAAGCAAGCATTGTGATTATGAAATAAGTAGAAGGAATGGAAGAACAAATGGTGATGTTGCTCTTCAATTTTGCCTCCAGCTCTATTGCTTCTTCTTCAATGCACGTGCCCTCTCCTCTATTTTTCTGTTGTCCCGTTAATGCTCCAAGAACCCCCCTCTTCCGTTATTCCCTCTCTCTTGTGCGTAAATGGAGAGTTTAAAAATGAAAAGTCTCTTGCTTCTTTTGCTGTTGGAGTACGTTGATGGCCAAGTGAGTGAAATGAACTTCTCTTGGTGGCTCCCACGTTGGTCCCAGCTCCCACTCATGTGCCTAAATCCTCCCCTTGTGTGTATCTTTTTCGGTGGGTACTAAATTGTCAAAATGAGTGGAGAGCTGTCGTTGATACTTGTAGAGAGTGAGTGGAGAGTTTGGATTAAGTGGTTGGTGGAGCCCTTTTTCCTTTTCTCTTTTTCAACGTTGGTGGCTGAATCCTTGGCTTCTTTTTGTATAACGTTGATCTTCTAAGCTCCGCTTTTGTTGAAACTCACCCACTGCAACCTAGAAGCTCCAACCAAAACGTTCTCCCTTGGATATCCACGCCACCCTCTATATTTTCTATCACGTTGATTTTCTTTTTTGGTTGTATACGACGTGATTCTCCCCTCTGCTGCTTGTTCACGCCTCCCACTGCATGCTTCAGCTGACGTTGATTTCGTTGTCTCTTGGAGTTGTAGTCTTGCATACGTGGATGGAGAGTTTCCAAATGAAAAGTCAGTGTTTTCGGTGGAGCCTCCCTCATTTTTGTTGTTTTCTTCTTTTCCCAAGTTCACGCCTAAGCTCTTGTCCATGCATGCTTCTTTCTTTGAAAATTTTATTTGCTCCTTCTAATGTCTGCATTTTGCCTTCCCTCAAATTAATTGTTGTTGCGGTCTTTTTAAATTAAAAACACGTGTAGTTCCTACAAATTAAACAAGACCCATTAAAAATGTAGATTATGTTGGACCAATGGTGGTTGACAAATTAAATCCCTTTATGTTTTGATAATAATAAAATATCTAGAAATAGTTAAGAAATTATTTAAGGTATTTTGGGATTGATATTCAATGAAAGAATTGTACAAATCAAGATGAGCAAGTGTCTAATCAATGAGGAATCAAGTTGGGAGTTATCTTCTAAGTAAAAATGGCATAAAGCTTAAGGATTATAAAGGATTTGGTAATACAAGTCGACTTACATCAAGGTCTGAATATAATAAGTTAACTAGAGCAGTACAAGTCGACTTATATATGAAGATGTATTAAGACAAGTCGCCTTATAGCACACAAGTCGACTTATCGAAGATAACAAGTCGACTTATACAGCACAAGTCGACTTATTGGAGAGCGGAGTTACAATTTTTACGTAGATGGTTGAAACAAGTCGACTTATGCATTCGACAAGTCGACTTATGAATGCACAGATTCAGCTCCAACGGTCCAATTTGCTAAAAATGGAATGGAGATTATTAAGGAACGGCTATATCCAATTAAGCAACGGCTAGAAGAGCTCCAACAGCTATATTTCTTCAAGTATAAATAGAGGATGATGGAAGAAGAGTAAAGAAAAGTTCTACAAGTTCAAATACTCTTATACTACTTCAAATTGCTCACTATTGCTCTTATTTTGTTACAAATTGTATTGAGCATTTGTTCTTCAATCTTTGTATTGTTTTGTTACAATTTGGTGACGAGTGAAAAGGTCACGTGAGGTAGGATTTGTCTTGGGAAGACAAATCGAGTGTAAAAGGTTACTTGAGTAGGAATTCAAGTGGCGTTGTAAAAGTTCACACTCGACTACAAAGTGTGCAATAAAGTGGTTGGCAAAATCCTAAGTGGGAACTTAGGTAGAGGACGAGGTCTTAGCACCGAACCTCTATAAAACAAGTGTTTGATCTTCTTCCTACACTTTTCAATTAAGTTTATCTAAATTGTTTTGTGTGTTTTAACTTCGATTTTCTTGTAGAAATTTTCAAAGAATTTTAAGATCTATTCAACCCCTTCTAAATCACTTACAATTGGTATCGAGCGAAGTATCGGGATGGCACACAACAACCTAGCGGAAGAAGGTAACACTAATAACCGTCCTCCCTTGTTTAATGACTCTAACTATTCATCATGGAAAAATCCTATGGAGTATCATATTATAAGCGAGGAGTTGAATCTTTGGAAGATCATTATCTTGGACTTCAAGACCTCTAAAAGAAAATGGTGAGTTGAAAGCAATTTGGAGTATGATGATAACGATTGGAGGCAAGCGTATATCAACGCCAAAGCTATGAAGGCGATATATTGTGCATTAATGGTTGAGGAAAGAAACCGGGTAAATTCTTGCACCTTGCCAAGGAAATGTGGGAGACTTGAGTTACTCATGAAGGGACAAATCAAGTCAGGGAGACAAAAATCAACATGCTTCTTCACGACTACGAGATGTTCGTCATGAATGAAGGTGAGTCAATTTCTACAATGCTTGACCGTTTTGCAGAAATCATAAATGGATTAGGCAACCTGGGAAAGCACATGACGGATAGCGAGAAAGTGAAGAAGATTCTTCGTTCACTGCCGAAGGAATGGGGTTCTCAAGTCACCGCAATTATGGAGTCAAAGGGTCTCAACCATCTGGAATTCAACTCTTTGGTGGGATCACTCATCAACTATGAGATTATTCTCAAATCCAGAGGAGGTAGAGGTAAGCCTAAAAATTCTATTGCTTTTAAAGATGACACTTCTTTTGTTGATGAAAGTGATGAGGAATTAGATGAAGACGAGGAAGACGAAGAAATTGCTATGTACGCTAGAAATTTAAGGAAGTTCAAGGGACTTCTCAAAAATCGAAGGAAAGAATTAAATGGCGGAAAACAGGTAGAAAGGAAGAGGTTTGGCGCGAAAAGAAAATCAAAAGGCTATGACGAAAAGAAAGGCAACGAAGAATGTTGGAGATGTGGAAAACGGGGACATCTCGCAAGAGAATGCAAAAGCTCATCATTAACATCAAACTTTCAGAAAAATGACAAATACAACAAAGGTAAAAGGAAAACTAGCCTGGTGGCAACTTGGAGTGATGAAGATGATACATATCAAAGTGATGATGAAAACAACCTGGCACTTATGGCAAAAAGTGATGATGAAAATGAGGTAAATTTTAATGAACAAAATTTAAGAGATTCTTTTGATGCTTTGTAAGCTGATTTTGAAGAAGCCATTGAGATTAACAAAAAATTAAGAAAGAAAATACGTGAATTGGTTGCTGAAAATAGTGTCTTACATGAAACGATTGATGATTTAGATAGTCCGAAAGAAGATCATTCTGCATGTCTTATTGAAAAAGAAAATCTTATTTGTGAGCTTAATAGACTTAGAAAAGAATTTTCATATGTGGTTGGAAAATTCACAAATGGAAACGAACAGTTTGAAAAATTGCTATCGCTACAAAGATATTCCATTTCTAAACATGGATTAGGTTATGATCCTTTTGATAGAGATTGCTCTTTAATTTCCAAATTTACTAAGGATGGAAAAATCGCTCAATGTGCTAGATGTTTGAAAGATGGTCACATAGAAATTGCCTGCAAGAGTACTAGAAGATGTGTTAAGATTAAGAAAATTTGAGTTATTAAAGGCACAACACCACCTAATGTGGTTTATATGGCTAACCAATATGGACCCAAAATAGCTTGGGTACCTATAAGAAGAAAGAACGTTGATATTGTAGGTACAAGCAAGGGATGAAAGGCCGTCAAGCACTTGGTACATCGACAGCGGATGTTCGAGACACATGAGTGGGGACAAGAACCTTTTTGCAGAAATCAAACCAAAAAATCAAGGTTATGTCACCTTCGGAGACAACAACAAAGGTAAGGTCATTGGAATTGATAAAGTGGGTAAGGAACCTTTGCTAACCATTGACAAAGTTTTGCTAGTTGATGGGTTGAAACATAACCTGCTAAGTGTGTCTCAACTTTGTGATATGAATTATATTGTATCACTTGAATCATCACATTGCCTAGTTAAGAAGAATGATCATGTTGCCTTTATTGGTTTGAGACATGGGAACACATACATTGTTGATTTGCATGATGATAGTTCATTCAATGAAAAATGCCTGGTGACACTAGAAGAAAATGCATTTTTATGGCATAGAAAATTAGGACATGCACCATTGCCTTTAATTTCTAAGCTCTCAAAGAATGACATTGTAAGAGGTTTGCCTAAGATTAAATTTGTTAAAGATCATTTGTGTGAGTCCTGTTTGAAAGGCAAACATGTTAGAGAATCTTTCAAACCAAAGAAAGAAATTTGCACATCTAGAATTCTTGAACTTGTGCATATGGATTTGATTGGACCTTCTAGGCATGCTAGTCTTAGTGAAAAATTATATGTACTTGTGATTATATATGATTTCTCTAGATTTACTTGGGTAAGATTTCTTGCGAATAAAAATGATGCCGTTAATGAATTTACCAAGTGGTGTAGATTGGTTCAAAATGAGAAAATTTTATCTATCGTTGCAATTAGAACCGATCATGGAGGAGAATTGAATGTGAACCTTTCGAAAGTCTTTGCGACAAATCGGAATGGAACATAATTTCTCGACACCAAGGACTCCATGACAAAATGGTGTAGTAGAAAGGAAAAATCGCTCACTTGAAGAAATGAGCGGGACTATGCTAAATGAGTACAATCTTCCTAAATCATTTTGGCAGAGGCGGTCAACACCGCTTACTCGTCATCAATAAGGTGCACTTACGAAGAGACAAAATAAGACACCTTACGAGCTATGGAAAGGTAAGAAACCTAATATCTCTTATTTTCATCCTTTTGGTTGTAAAGTTTTATTCATAATAATGGAAAGAGCAATTTAGGAAAATTAGACTCTAAATCCGATATTGGTGTGTTTATTGGTTATTCTCAAACTAGTAAGGCTTTTAGAGTTTATAATAATAGGACTAAATGTGTTGAAGAAAGTATTCATGTCAAATTTGATGAAATAATTTCACCCCGAGAAAGGTTTATTTTGATGATGATGCAGGAAGTTCAGGTAATAAAGTTGAAGAAATTGAATCCAAGATTGAGGAATTGAAGCTAGATGAAGAAAAACATGTACCCGACATTAAATCATGGGCAAAAGAAAAGAATCATCCTATGGAGCAAGTCATTGGAGATTTAAATGTTGGTGTAAGAACTAGGAGAAATATCTATGAGAATATGAGTAATTCAGCTTTCATTTCGTTGGTAGAACCCAAGAATATAGAAGAAGCACTTAAAGATGAAAACTGGCTTTTAGCTATGCAAGAGGAGCTTAATCAGTTCAAGCGAAATGATGTTTGGGATTTGGTAGCTCCACCAGAGAACAAGACCATCATTGGAGTCAAATGGGTAAATCGGATAAAGTATGATGAGAATGGTGAAGCGGTTAAAAATAAATCAAGGCTAGTGGATCAAGGATTTTATCAAGAAGAAGGCCTTGATTACAATGAGACATATGCTCCTGTGGCTCGTTTGGAGGCAATTAGGTTACTATGTGCATTCGCGTCTCATAAAAGGATCAAATTAAATCAAATAGACGTCAAGAGCGCATTTCTAAATGGGTATATTCAAGAGGAAGTTTATGTCAAATAACTGTCGGGATTTGAAGATCATGAGCATCCGGATTACGTCTACAAACTCAAGAAGGCACTTTATGGACTAAAGCAAGCACCTAGAGCATGGTATGAGAGGTTAAGTACTTTTCTAACTCAACATGGATATGTTCGTGGCAAGATAGATAATACTTTGTTTATTAAACATGTTGGTAATGATATGCTTATTTGTCAAATTTATGTTGATGACATTGTGTTTGGTGTCACTAATGAATTTTTGTGCAAAGAATTTAGTGATTTAATGCAAGGTGAGTTTGAAATGAGTATGATGGGAGAACTCAAGTTCTTTCTTGGATTGCAAATCAAGCAACATAAATGTTGGGACCCGATCCGGGAACCGGATCCCAACCGAATCAACTTAACACTTTCACTCTATGCTCTGATACCATAAATGTTGGATCCCACTTTCGAGACCCAACTACATAAGCAGAACGGAAACCGAAGCAAACGGAAACGAAGGGAAGCGGAAATTAAGCAGAAGTCAAGCGAATACTGAAACAAACACGGAGCAAAACGGAACGGAAAACGGAAATGTCGAATCGAAAACAAAATGCGAAAGCGCACAAATCCAAAAGTAGCGAAGCGGAAGCAAATACTAATCGAATCAAACGAACAGATTCAATCGAATATAGCGAAGCGAAATAATCGAATACGAATCACAAAGCGGAACGAATAAGCGAAAGCGGGCTCGAATCGAATGCAAATCGAATTCGGATAGAAAACAAAGTAAGCAAACAAATCAATGTAAAGCTGAAACACTTTCCGACATACGTGACTAAGCAAAGAACAGAAAGCGAGAATCGCGTTGGGGATCTAAGGCGTTCAAAATCGATATAATTTTTTTCTTTCTTATTCTCATTTCTTACATCAATCACATCCATATAATTTCCATAGGAAAATTCATTCTTAAACCGAAACTCAACAATCATACAAATTCTTATTCATCCATACAAATCTCAAATTACATTTTAACCCGATTTTATCGAAATTTAATGACATAACGGCGCCTTTATCTAACCCAAACTGCAAGGGTTCAAAATACACTTCTAAAACTCAAACAATAATACACAAATCAAAATCAACGGACCCTCCGTCCGGGATCTCAGCAGATAAACACAAACCTAATTCTAAAACAATCTCATACTTGTCATTCAATCTACTATTTTCATAATTCAAACTTATTCCCAGAATCAAACACAAATATATATGCCCAAGCTATTCATGATTTCATATACAAATTTCTCAATCATTCCGATACTCGACTTTATACACAAATACACTTTCTTTCAAATCTATCTTAAACCATAAACATTTCCATACTCAAATTTCAGATTACTCAAAACTAACTCATGCAAATTTCAAAAGCACAAAACCGTCGGAACTGATGTCTTCACATTCTTTCATCCAATCTCTTGCTCGAAACCTGGAGATGGGGATGAAAGGGGGGGTTAGCTCGGAAGCTCGTGGATAACACATTTATAAAGCGATAAATAAGCAGAAAACATTTCTTTATAAACTTTTTGCCAAAAGGGCTAATGTTTCAAACTTTTCAACTTTGAAATATTTCTCTCAAACTCTTTTCAATTTTTCCAAACTTTTCATATCAAATTTCATAAATTTCCTGATTGAAAACCCTTTTCTTCATTTTCCAAAATTTCTCATAAACATGAATGCAATCACATCGGCAAATTATCACGCACATTAACAAAATCAAAATCACATAACAGATCAAAATGGTGCAGTTTGGTCCAACGAGCGTCTTGCGATCCGAATAGCGGTCACATGCGTTAAATAACGAAACGTACTACACTTTCCCGCATTGCGGTCCAGTGTAGCCGTGAGGGAATCCGAAATCGGAGTTCCGTGCCACTAGCGGGCAGCCGAGTGAAGGCTTTACGAATAGAGACAGCACTGACTCACCAAGGGACCTACCAAACCCACATAACACATAATCGAAAACGAAAAGTCGGATTGCCCGAAGGCACTTTTCAATTCGTACTTTTCTTCAAAATTTTCCCAATGCATACCACTCAATTTATTGATCTATCATTCACTAAATTCAACAATCAAAACATTCAATCAAACAATAATTTCAACAATTGAATAATGCATACACAACAAAT
Source organism: Erythroxylum novogranatense (assembly GCA_029891385.1). NCBI lineage: Eukaryota > Viridiplantae > Streptophyta > Magnoliopsida > Malpighiales > Erythroxylaceae > Erythroxylum > Erythroxylum novogranatense. The sequence goes on along the minus strand of CM057230.1, from coordinate 7,518,847 downwards.
GCATTTTCGAAATTTCTATCGGTTTATCGAATCATTGAAAGCAATGAATTCAAACTTATAATAATCTTCGAGAAAACATTGAAATCGAATTTCAAACCTTTACAAAACAATAATTTGTCAAAATTTTCACATTTTGCTTTCTTTATTTTTCAAAATTGCTTTCTTTAATTTTCAAAATTCACATATAGCTTACAAATCAAAATATAAATATGCTACCCACCTCGAATTATTGCGGAAACTTGATTTCAAGCTCAATTGATCCTTGCTTCTTTCCTTCTTTCCAAAATACCAAAACCTAAACCATAATCATCCAAATTTCACATCGAAAATACTTAATTTTCACAATCAACTTAGGAATTCACCAATTCCATTTACATTCAAGCTATTTCAATCTCCAATTTTGAAAATCCCAAATTTTCAAAATTGGCCTAAACCAAGACACTCAATTCAATCTCATAAAACATAATTTCTTCAAAATTAATCTCACAATTCCTCAATTTACATTAATTCCAAACTATTTAAATCCTCAATTTCAAAATCCCCAAATCTTAAAATTGGCTAAACCAATTTATCCCAATTCAATATCATAAAATACAAATTCTTCGAAATTGATTTCATATATCATCAATTCTTATCACTATCTATAACTCTATACCAAAATATCTCAAAATTCTTAATCATAAAATTAAGCCTAAACCTTAATCAATTTTTCATCCAAAATTAAACCCAGCCTAAAGCATATACATCAAAATTAATTCCACAATCCATAAACCCATCTCATATGTCATAATTCTAAACCGAAAATTAATCAAAATCTCAAAGTAGAAAAATTTCTCTTACCTCTTTCTCATCCAAATTCAAATTTTTTTGGCTCCTTAGGAAGCTCTTATGCTCCTCTACCTTTTTCCTCTTGAAATCTACTCAAAAATCCCTAAGAAACAAGTAGAAAAATCAAAACTAAACTTTCTCTCTCCTCTTCCTCCATAACCGAAGCTTCCACTCTCTTCTTCTTCTTTCTTATTTCTCTTTCTCTCTTCTGTAATTCCAGCCACTTTCGTGGCTTTTAATAAGCCAAAACGACATCCATATATGTGTTTCATTAATTGATGGTCAAATGACCAAATTGTCCTTCATTCAAAACTTAAAGTTACACTTACTTGCAGTTTGATTCGCACTATCGATTTGAAGGAATTTATCAAAACTTCCTTCTCGAGAAATGTTCCTCTCACTCATACGAATCCAACGCCACTGACCGCGCTCAATTCCGAGCACTACATCAAAAGTTATGTGCAAAACAGTTCGGAAATATCCATATTCTAACACATTTTCCATGTACGATTATTTCCGTCCAAAATTTCACATTTTTAATTCCAGAATTGAAACTCGATGTCTTCATAACAATTGTAGCCTTATGTCTCTAGTTTAATTCAAAATAAGAATCGTCTCATTTCGATTCCCAGATCAAAAGTTATACTCAAATTACTCACAGGTGTTCCCAATCCAAAAATTTCACCCTAATCCGAACTTAAATTCAAAAATTAAAAGTCCTAAGGGAAAAATTGACATTTCATGTCTTCATATGATTTGTAGCCCTTGTCTTATCTTTATTTCGCCTCAAGAATCGCTTCAATCGGATCTCTACAGATCCCGAATTTCTAAAACACTTGAATCATGCTCGAAAAATTTCCCGACTCACTTTGATTAAATTAATCACCATTAATTTAATCTCAAAAGTTCTAAATTTCTTATAAAATGAAATTCATTGTCTTAGGAATCCAACGCAAAAAGAATCAACTCAATCGGATGTCGGACGGAAAAGATATAAGCAAAATAGTGAACAAAGGTCGGATTAAAGGAGGAAAGTCAAGAAAATCGAAAAAAAGCAGGCGTCGGGCGTCGGACGCCCCAACTCATGAGGCGCCCGCTCATGAGGCGAGGCGCCTTCGCTAGGCGGCGTCGCCTAGCGAGGCGACTGACTGTGAGGCGAGCCTTGCCCTCATGACGGTATGACGCCCGCCTCGCTAGGAGGAGGCGTCGCCTAGCGAGGGCGTCTGATTAGCGCCTCGCTAGAAGCGAGCCGTCGCCTAGCGAGGCTAAAACTTTCTTTTCTTTTTTTTTTCACTTAAAATAAGAAACTTCAAATTCATAACTTTTACTCCGAACTCGATTTTGACAAACTTAGTCTCTATAGAAAGCTTGAGAGAAGCTCTAAATCTTCCGAGAAGAACATAAAACTCAATTCAACTCCTACGGGAGTCCATTTTTCCGGTCAAAGATACTATCCTCTATACAAACTTGTAAAAATCATAACTTATTATTCCGAGATCGAAAAATTGCATACTTTATATCGAAATAAAGATCAAAACAAATCCTTCAATTTCCATGAAGAACATCAAAGCTCAAGTAACCTCTAACTAGGTTAATTTCTCAGTCAAAGATTCAACCATAATAAAAGTCAAACCCGATCAAACATAAACTTTGACTGATCATAACTTTCACTCCCGATATCGAAAAATTACAAACTTTATGTCCACAAAAATCTCTTAACATAACCTACAAGTTTCCAGAAGACCATTTTATCAAATTTTGCCTCAAACAAAAGTCAACTCTCAAAGTCAAACATTCTCTCTCCAAAAAGTCAAACTTTCTAAATCCTTCAAATTTTCACACTTTTTCTTTCTACTTCTTGCTATATAACTTCATTTCAATCAACTCATCCACTTGATCATTCATATTACTAAATCAAATTGTCACTCAAGGTTCGGGGTCCAACAATAAAAATGGCATTTTCATCCACCAATCAAAGTATACCAAGGAACTTCTTAAGAAGTTTAAAATGGATGGATGCAAAGTGGCAGCTACACCAATGGCGACAAATCTGGTCTTGGAAAAACATGAAAATGAAGAAGACGTTGATCAAAAACTCTATAGAGGTATGATCGGCTCTCTTTGTATTTAATCGCTTCTAGACACGATATAATGTTTGCCACGTGTCTTTGTGCTAGGTTTCAATCTTGTCCTAAGATTTCTCATTTGAGTGCTTGTAAAAGAATTTTTAGATATTTGAGTAGAACTATTAATCATGGTTTATGGTATCCTAGTTGTGATTCATTTGATTTGTATGCTTATAGTGATGCTAATCATAGTGGCTGCAAAATTGATAGGAAAAGCACTAGTGGTTTGTGCCATTTCTTAGGATCATCTTTGATATCTTGGGCTAGTAAAAAGCAAGTTAGTGTAGCCATTTCCACTGCTGAATCTGAATATGTAGCAGCTGGGAGTGCTTGTGCCCAAGTTCTTTGGATTAAACATCAATTGCTTGATTATGGTATTGTGGTTAAAAATATTCCTATTTATTGTGATAATACCAGTGCAATTTGTTTAAGTAAAAATCCAATTTTGCATAGTAAAACAAAGCATATAGAAATTAGACATCATTTTATCCGTGATCATTGTTTAAAAGGTGACATTTGCTTGAAGCATGTATCAACTAGTGATCAATTGGCTGACATTTTTACTAAACCTCTTAAGGAAGATGTGTTTGTGAACATTAAATTAAGATTAGGCATGTGTGATTTAAATTCATTTGGTTGAATTTATGTTTGGCTATATTCATATATCAAATGGTCAAAATTTGAGGCATTTGTGCAATCACATCCGAAGATACATTCATCGTGTTGCTTACTTGGGCTGATTTAAGTGCTTTATTCGGAGTTTTGGACATACTTTTATGTCTGGACCATCAGCAAGTCGACTTATGAGGAAATCAGTGTTTTAGGAAAGCAGAAAATTGGAGAATAAGTCGACTTAAATGGATCGACAAGTCGACTTATTAAGGTCGATAAGTCGACTTATTCAAGGAACAAGTCGACTTATGCCTGGACGGAGCATTAAGAAGATTTTTGATAAGCTAGGGTGTAGGCACGATGATTCTTCATGATGTGTATTGCATTGTGCTTTGACCAACATTTCGACTTATGTTTGTTTGCTTTATGTTGTTTTCTGTGTTCTATGTGTTAATTTCTGTTGGGTTGACATTTTCTTTTAATGAATATCATTTGTGTTTAATGTTATGTTTGGTGTTACATTTCATTAATCTTCATTTGTTTTTCTAATTAATTTTTGATTATGACAAAATGGGGGAGTAAGATTGAAATTGCTATTTGATTAAGGGGGAGTGAACATTTCATTGATTTGCAACTTTATTGAATTCTATTCTAATCATTGATTTATGAATTAAGGGGGAGTTAACCTAACCAATCAAGACAAGGGAAACCTTGATCAAATTTTATGTCTTTCAATTTTCTTGTCAATTTTTTAATATTTTATCATTATCAAAAAGGGGGAGATTGTTGGACCAATGGTGGTTGACAAATTAAATCCCTTTATGTTTTGATAATAATAAAATATCTGGAAATAGTTAAGAAATTATTTAAGGTATTTTGGGATTGATATTCAATGAAAGAATTGTACAAATCAAGATGAGCAAGTGTCTAATCAATGAGGAATCAAGTTGGGAGTTATCTTCTAGTAAAAATGGCATAAAGCTTAAGGATTATAAAGTTTGGTAATACAAGTCAACTTACATCAAGGTGCGAATATAATAAGTTAACTAGAAGCGACAAGTCGACTTATATATGAAGATGTATTAAGACAAGTCGCCTTATAGCACACAAGTCGACTTATCGAAGATAACAAATCGACTTATATCTGACAAGTCGACTTATTGGAGAGCGGAGTTACAGTTTTTACGTAGATGGTTGAAACAAGTCGACTTATGCATTCGACAAGTCGACTTATGAATGCACAGATTCAGCTCCAACGGTCCAATTTGCTAAAAATGGAATGGAGATTATTAAGGAACGGCTATATCCAATTAAGCAACGGCTAGAAAAGCTCCAACAACTATATTTCTTCAAGTATAAATAGAGGATGATGGAAGAAGAGTAAAGAAAAGTTCTACAAGTTCAAATACTCTTATACTACTTCAAATTGCTCACTATTGATCTTATTTTATTACAAATTGTATTGAGCATTTGTTCTTCAATCTTTGTATTGTTTTGTTACAATTTGGTGGCGAGTGAAAAGGTCACGTGAGGTAGGATTTGTCTTGGGAAGACAAATCGAGTGTAAAAGGTTACTTGAGGAATTCAAGTGGCGTTGTAAAAGTTCACACTCAACTACAAAGTGTGCAATAAAGTGGTTGGCAAAATCCTAAGTGGGAGCTTAGGTAGGGCGTAAGTCTTAGACCGAACCTCTATAAAAACAAGTGTTTGATCTTCTTCCCTACACTTTTCAATTAAGTTTATCTAAATTATTTTTGTGTGTTTTAACTTCTGATTTTCTTGTAGAAATTTTCAAAGAATTTTTAAGATCTATTCAACCCCCCCTTCTAGATCACTTACAGATTAAGATAAACTAAACAATTTAGTAGAAAAAATATGTATAAGACCCAATAATTAATCCATAAATTAAGGTAAAACGCCATGAAATTTAATAAAAAAATGCATCCAACAAAAGCAAAAATACGCAAGAGGGGGTTGGATTGTGTGTGACTTAAAATTTTTTAAGTTCATATCAATTCATGTAAACGATATGAACCTACTAAATTTCAACATAAAAGTCTGTAAATAAAAAAAGCTTGTTAAAAATGAAAGGATACTTTTAACCTTTAAAAAACAAAAGGGGCTTGTTAACGTTTACAAACAAAAGGAGTCTGTTAACGTTAAAAAAAAAGAGTTTGTTAGAAAATGAAAGGAATCTGTTAACGTTAAAAACGAAAGGAGTATGTTAAAAAAATAAAGGAGCTTGTTACTGATAAAAACGAAAGGAACCAGTTAAGAGGGAGAGAGAGAGTAACACAGTCGATTTATACTGGTTCGGCTTATAACGAAGCCTAGTTCAGTCCCCAAGTATTTAACTTGAGTATTTCACTATAAAATTCTAAGAAGTAAATTTTCACGAGCCTCTCCAAGCTCACAAGCACATATTTTTCAAAGTTTTTCAACTTTCCACACTCATAGTATTTAACAAGCTTCTACAAGCTCTTAACAAAAAAAAAGTATAAAGGATTTAACAATCCCTCTCAATAGAGTGATTTCACTTTCTAAGGCACAAGGAGTTTGATATAGATATGACTTTTAAGAATATTGATACTGCTAAGCATTTCACAAATCTATGTATTTTTTGCAAATACAGTGACTCTTCCTTAAGTAGAGCCATTGCTTCATTTTAATTTTCAGTTGATTTTGTATCTAACAAAATTTTGATAACATCTTTGTTGAAATCTTCCAATATTCAAATATTTTATTCACCAATTTAATAGATTTTGTACTTAAATTATTTTTTTGGACATATATACAGATATTTATTTGACAGTTCTTAATTTATCTTTTTATAATTTTAACTAGTACCATGGGAGCGCTTACATGAGCACTCCAATTAATTAACATTAAGACAAATAACTATCGATGAGAGAAATTGGAGCCTATCTACAAAGGAGAATGATTTATTGTTTTAACTGTCCTAATTTTCTATTCATCATATCCGCAGGCATAAAACGGTCTAGGTTTTTTGGTCTGATTGGCGATGATAGGATGCCTTGCGAATTCTAGGAGCTTATCTTATTGAGTTAAACAACCTGTTTCACCTTTGTTTTTCATTTCGATGTTTCTGTTTCCTCTCTTGCTAACCCCTAACAGAGCATTGTGAAAGTAAATCGTGTACTAATGTGGACAAATAAGAAAGCTTTGTATGGTATGCAAACTTTAAGTTTATTAAGTTCATAATGGAATATGTGTACTCTGTTGACGAGGTCTAATTATATATATATATATATATTGTTTTTGTAGTATCTCTCGTGTGCTTAGATATACTTATCGACATAATTTCTTTTATTAAAAAACTTATCAAGATAAGTCTTCGCGAAAATATAGTTTACCTCACAGTGATGATAAAAATGGATGGCAAAGTTTTATATAAATGCATCGCAATGTTATTAAAATAACAAATTATTATGATTTAAGATGTTTTCCTTCTAAGAGTATGTTGTAACTATTTAGAATTAAAATATTTTTAAAATTTACATATAAGAAATTATATTTAAATTTTAAAATCAAAATACGTTAAACTTATAATTGACCATATGAATTTTCTTACTTAAATAATTTTAAAATCAGAACATTTTATTTAATTAAAATAAGCTATAATTTAAAGTCTCCTAAAATTTTTACTCAAATTATTTATTTTCAAACTTAAGTTCAAGTTAGATGATCTTTTATGATTAAATTATTAAAATATGATAAAGTTATAAAATTTTAGACATCAAAATCAATATTTTAGAGTAAATAACTTTCATATATATTAATTAGTTGTTATTGGACTAGAATTAAACTAATTTCTATTGTGATCATGTCCACTGAAAATTATACTTAATGTTAAAGATTTAAATTGTTAGCATTTTGGAGAAATAAATATTTTAGTAAGATTTGACTTATCAAGAGCGGTGATATGACTATACTAATCAATAATAAGTCACTTTAATTCATGAGAAATATAGGCTTATTATATGTGGACAATTTTTACACACATATGATTAATTGTAAACTCTAACTAGGATCTTTTACTAAATCTAACTTAACCTCATCATGATTTTAATAAGCTATATAATCCTTTTAAAGTTTGCAATCCACCAAAAATGTGATTTTAGATAAGGTTTTCTATTATGGATATAACATGGAATCCTTTTAAAGTTTGCAATCCGCCAAAAAAGTGATTTTAGATTAGGTTTTTTTTATTTATGGATATAACATGTGCCACGTTTATGTCCCTAGTTATAGATCCCACTGCTCTTTTTAAAACATGATACGAGCTTTGGTATGTTTGTATCTCATATTATAGATGTAATAACCCGTTTCTACACTTAAGGATTTAATTGTTAGATTAAGTCATATCATATGAGAATTTATGAAGTGCATTTCATTTGCATGCATCATATTCACATCTATACATGAATCATGATTTAGAGACATTGTAAAAATAGTATATGCATTCAATTGACAAATCTCGGGGTATGAAAGATCTTAAATGATTATGTCTTAAATTTTGTTTGATGAATTATAATTAGTGAAATGAGAATTTATTGTTACAATAGAGTGATTGATAAGGTGATATGTGTATCTAGTCTAGGAAAAAAATGTTAAAGGACAAGACAAATTGATACACGAGAATTTAAGTTGATTAGGCTTATGAAATGGTGATATGTGGCATTAATAATAGAGTGACAAATGACTTGAATTCATGAGTGATAAATGGTGGTATAGTTGAATGACACATGGCCTAGTGATTATATGACAAATGGATTAGTTATGGAGTGACAATTGGGAGTATAAGACAAAGACACTTAACATGACTCTTAGCAATGACAAGTGTCATGCCAAGTGTCCATTTTCTTCACCACACATCTCAACCACGTCTCTCACACTTACAAGACCACCTTCTTTCATGTTTTGCTCTTATGTTTTCTTTTTTTTTTTCTTCACATCAATGACACTCTCACACCATCTCCATAACCCTTTAATTTTTTCCAAAATTTCGTAGCTTTCATCTTGTGTTTAGAAATCCTTCTCATTCCATCTTGTTATTGGAGTATGTTTGAATGCTTGGAAGGCTTGTTAGCTTGTTAATTGAAGATATTTTGAGATAAATAAGTATTTGATAGCTTTATTGTGATATATGTGAGCATAACATACATGATGATTGATTGGAGATGAATTGCATATAGGGTTGACAATGAGACGTGCTTGAAACTTGATGAATGAATTGGTTTTGTTCTTGATGTATAAAAACCCTAGGTTATATATTGTTTTAAGGATGAATTGATGAGGAATTGAAGTATTTTTAAGGTATAAATTGAGGTGTAATTGATGAACAATCATAAAGGTGTCAAAATTTAGAAGAAAAGTTGAAGGAAATGAAGGTGAAATTTTCGATTCACCTATCCCATTATCATGGGAATTGTATAGTTCCTTCCCATGATCATGGAAATGCTTGGCAGAGATGAAAGTTTGTGTTTTGTGTTCTGGTTGAAACATATAAGGATACTGCATTATACATTAGTGTTTTTAGACTTGATTAGGGATTAAAATGAACTTAGTTTGATGTTGAATCAATTGGTTAAGTGTTTGATGAGTTTAGGTTAATAATTGATGTTATAACTTGAAGATTGGATTGTTTGATATCAATGTATATGAATTTGGTGAGTATGAGTCGTTAATCATATCAAGATGTCTTTATGAATGGAAATGTGATTCAAAGGATATAGGTAATGAATTAGCCATGACTGTAACACCCCACACCCGTAAGACCCGAACCCGATATCGTTGGTGATATCCGAGTCCGTGTCCCACGAGAGTGGCGTACTACACCAGTCGATTTAAAATTCAGTATACATTTTTTTTCTTTTTTCTTCTTGTAGCCATTAACTCCACGTTCACACGGCGGCATACGATAAGTAAATAAAATCCGTGTTCAATATACACGATTTCAGATTATTACAGTCATCCAGTAATAAGTACAATCAGTCAATGCAGTAAAACATTAATACCACAATGGCTCAGTAAAAATATAAAGCCTTGTTATACAGTGATTGCGGAATACATTTTACTAAGACACTAATGCAGACACGAACTGATCCCGACCTCTAACCTTTACTCGTCTACAATAGACATACTCCCGTGTCAACCGGGGTATTCTTCAGGACCTGAAAAATAAATGCAAATTTTGGGTGAGTTTTGCGAACTCAGTGAGAAACCATCATCGATGGTTCACTCAAATCATGCATTACGCATATGGCGTACAACGCATAATACAATAATAATCAATTACCGAGAAGCGATCAAGTAACAATTTACGATAATATGAAACCATTCACAATAATTCATACCATTATGAAAGCGGTATATGTCACGTAAGCGGTCATTTGTGCAAATGCAATGCATATGTGACTCTTTCCGATTATTGAGATTGTGCCCAAGTGCTCGATCGGTTCAGTGGGGACGCGCGTGATTTCTCCCTCGGGCTCGAGGGCGGTCGATCGAGATGAGAGCTCGAAGCTCTTATCGGTAATAATAGCAACTTGGGGCACGTCCATTATCGATCATGCAATTATGCATGCGATGCGATATCGATAAATGTACGGTGTTTGGCTATAAAGCCCGGTGTATCGATGAATCAATGATATGGCTATAAAGCCCGATATAGCGATGTTGATGCGGTGGCTATAAAGCCCGATCTATCAATATCGGTATCATTGAGACAATCCCATACATTACATGCCAAGATTCATACGGTGATCATTCAATTCACTTTTGCACGTAATTCACGTTGAGCATGTAAACAATCGAAATTTGAGAAACCAACTAGGTTACTCACCTATTATTTCGAGCTAATGCCGGAAAACTCTCGTGACGTCGGTCAATCGACGCTCAATTGGACCTCTATATGAATCGAGAAAAGTACGAGTCACTAAATATGAAATTTGTGCTCATGTTGATGAAATATGCATGTTCATGAATTCCGGTCCTAATTCAATATTTTCCCATAATAAAATTCTATCAAAATTAGAAATCCATAAGCGCCGACGGTGCATGATTCGGACCTCTATAGGTCCCCAATTAAATAAAGCAGTGTTTACAAGTTAGTCAATAGGGCTCGTCAAATTCCGTCTAAAATTTCCGTTTCTCATAATATGAAATTAAATATTAAACGAATCCGATGCCTCTGGAATCAGGTCAATCGGACGTCGGACGGAAAGAAATTGACAAAGGAACAATCGGATCAATTAATGCTAAATAAAATTCAAAATAATTAAAACAGAAATTCCCATGCGCTTTGCCTCGCGAGGCGAGACGCCCTCGCGAGGCTGAATCACCCTTCTTCGTCATGAGGCGAGGCGCGCGCCTCGCGACCAGCCTCTTTAAATCTCGCCTCATGGTAGCGTCGTCCTCATGAGGCACCCTCTGCCTTGCCCTTTCTTTCCAGATTTAAAACTTAATTTCCATCCACTCTATCTTTTAGCACACAAATCAGAAAATACCCACTATACCTCATTGGAAAGCTTATGAAAAGCTCTACAATTCTCTAGAAGACCATAAAAATCAATTCCAACCCTAAGGGTGTCAAATAATCCATCAAACCTTCTGCCTTCACAATTTCCCTCAACACAGGGCAGTACATTTGCAATTTCATAACTCACTGATTCCTCAGTAATAAATTACCACAAAATATGGTCAATAAGTTCACAATGTCCTCTACAACTTTCATGAACAACCCAAAATCAAATTCTATTTCTAAACCAGTCAATTAATTCATTTAATGTCACTGTCCCTGAAATCCTTCAATTTGGGCAGTAACCTTACAAGAGGCATAACTTCCAGTATACAAGTCAATAAATTCCGAACTTTATATCCCTGTAAAGATAACATCATAAACTTCATTTTTCATGAAGCACTCAACACCCAATTCGATCTCTAACAATTTCAAAATTGTTATGGAAGTTTCTGTTATCATCAGCCATTCATAACCTAATGTAGGATCAGTTTTGAAAATCATATCTCCCAATTCTGACTTCTAAAAATTACAAACCATATGTCATTTTCAAGGTAATCTCTTCCTCTACAACTTTTCAGAAGCTCACTCACACCAATTCAGTCCACTTAAAATGTTAAAATTGCCTCCAATCAGTACACTCACAAAATCACACTTAAGCTAGGTTTCATCCAAAATGCTCAAAACCAATCATTAGTAATCAATTCATATCTCCCAATACACAATTCCAAAAATAGCAAGATCAGTAGAAATGGAAAGATAATTCAATATACTACAACTTCCATGAAGATCATTTTCCCTAATTCCATCTCAATTAATTCATAAAAATCAACAAAACTCAGATGTCATGGTTGCGGTTACTGTTCACAGGCAATGGAACAGTAACTTTCCATGCAAAATTTCACCCTTCTATCATTGAAATTCAACAACACCTATTTCACACTAAATTAAAGCCAACATCCCAAAGTTTCAGTGGCCACTAACCTTACCTCATTTACATTTCTACACAATAAGTTATGAATAAAACAGTAACATCAATTATAATTCCAACTTTCCAGATTTAAGGTTAACCTTAGTTCACCCACTTCTAATTCCTTTTCACATCACTAGACATCAAAATAAATACAAATAAAATATTACTCCAGTCACACATATACTAGGGTTAATACTGAAAATTTACAGCATTAAATTCCTCAATTCAAAAACTCAATTAATTATCCTATTCAATTCAAAATCAAACCACATCATTAACTTCAATGCATCTTCATCTAACCTCATCCCTTTTCATCAAATCATAATAACCATCACTTTAATGCTTACCTCAACCTAATACATGCTTTAAACCCTTTTAGTAACTACCCACACTATCATGACATTTAATCCATATAAAAGACATCATTTAAACTCAAAACTATAATGAAAACTTACCTAACACAATTCTCCTTCAAAGCTCCAACTTCCAACTTTTACCTTCTAACCTTTATACCAAGCTACCACCTTTTCCTTCTCAAGTATATACAATACTCATCATCTAGCTTTGATGAGCTCAAAGAACTTTGCTTAAAGCTATGGAGAAAATGGAGAAAAGGAAAGCAAAAAATCGATGGTTTTCAATGGAGGAGAAGTTTGTGTGTTTGTATCTTCGGATGGCTATAAAACAAAGCCTTAAAAAAATCAATCTTTAAAGACCTTAAGACATACCCATCCGTAAGCATTGAAGGAAGCATTTATTGTCACTTTATAAATGGCAAAATACCATTGGTTACTTTGTATTTGGAAAGTCAAAATAGTCATTTAATAATCCGGTCAAAATTTTACTCCATTCAACTCCAATGACCCTACTTTCAGTCCCAAAATAATATACCCCATATTCTGTGCCATTGGGTAGCGATTTTTGCTACCGAGAAACTACTGGTTATTAATTGGCGATTTTGCGTCCGGAATTGTCTCCGGAAAATTCAGAAAAATTTCTAAAATCCCTAAAATCGAAAACGCTAAACAAAAGACTCGAATAATTTTTCAAATCCCATAACCACGTTAATCATAATAAAATACCGTTAGGCCCAATTACCGGGAATATCATGAATGCATTTACCGTAATTCCATGTACACGATTGATACTGTGTATCAATCCTATTATGCACGAACAGTACTAATTATTCCTTACCAATCTCATCCTATGCCAATTTTACTATTTTACCCTTCCAGGAGGGGGTGGGATGTTACAATGACTGAATGAGAATTGTGAAATTTTACAAATATAATGCTAGAAAAGGATTATTGAATGTATGATTGATGAATTAAGAGTAACCAAACTTACTTAAGGCATAACCTAATTACAAACAAGATATATACAAGTTATGATTAATGAATGAGCAAGACTTGTGAATACGGTTAGATACCCGAGATAGTAAATTGAGCATGCATTGAGCATAACACATATACATGTGTATGATTGAGTACTCATTTGATTAAACAAGTTGGTAATGTGTAAATATGTGTGTATTGCACGATATAGAAGCACAAATTGACCGATAGCATCCAGACATTGCCGGATTGTCAAGGTAATAGCTAATATGGAGCATACATTGAGTAACTTAGATGTGCAATCTCAATTATAAACGTGTTTCTGTTTGAATTGTCTTGATTAATCTTTATATGTATATTGAACTGATATTAATATTGTGATATTGATAATTTCGGACATTGATTGTCTGAGGAGTTCAATATTCGGGAATATATCTACTTGTATGTGAATGCCGGAAATGAGTGCTCAACTAAATGTTGAATGTCGGACTTAGATCCGATGAATGCAATAAATGCCTGTGTATACTAAATGAAAGTTATTGATGGCATATTATGTGATTTGATGCATTTTATGACATTGATATGTATGATCAAATAAAGAAGTTGTGACTGAAGTGACCAGTGTGGAAAGGAGCTTAAAGTTCATAAATGTGCACAAAGAGCATGAGCCTGGTATATATATATATCATGTATGTGTTGAAGAGCATGAGCCTGGTATACACAAATATATATATCATGTATGTGTCATATGGATAGTTGTGAGGAATTACTAAATTGTGTTGAAATAATAATATGAAATGTTTGTGTATATGTTAAAATGAATGATTGAGATAAGTGGTTGGATTATTAGAGACAACTACATGAAATGGTTATGTTCATAATGTGTTGGTTGAAATGTGAGATACATATATTGATGACTGTTTTACACCCATAATGGGTTCAATGGTCATCTGGTGTGAATAACTACTACCGGTAGTTCTTCCCAGATGATCTTTGTATATAAGGCAACGGTTATGAACAAAATAGACAAGTGTGTATTTTTTAGTTTGCAAATCAATCTTGGTTCGGGTTCTCTAACCAGTGGAAACTAACAAATCATCGAAATCAAGTATGTTTTGTTTTCCACGCATATATATAATCGATCCTATGCTATATGATATGTTCATATGTTTGTTCTAACATTGGTATCAGAGCAGGTTTTGTTTTGTTTATATGCATAACTTTGGCTATTGATTGAATATCTTGAATAATTATATGAATATGTCGTCGAGTTTGCCTCTGTTTCCGCTAGTTACTTCTCTCTCTAAACGTTATCCCCGAAAGCATGTTTTTTTTGACTGCGTCGGTAACATTTCATTCATATGAAATCTGCTATGTAGTTATGGATTTTATGGATTCAAAGTTTTATTAAAAGTTTTTCCGATTGTGGGTTTTCTGATTGGGTTGGAAGCAACATATATACATGATACATGAAGTTTTAATCTTCTGGTATGTTTACGTTTTTTCGGAAGTAAATGGGTGTTTGAAGTGTAGGATTTGTTTTTTTTTATTGTGACTTGAATAAATTTCCGAAAGAAAGAATAGAAAGGAAGGTAGGAAAAAAAACACGAGGAGGAAGAAGAACTAGTTACGCAAAGAAGAGAGAGAAACAAGATAAAAACCAGACAGGGAGAACTAGTCGAAGGAGGAAGACGACATGCGTCAGGCACATGTAGAACATGCGCCTAACGGTGTGTCCTTCAACGTCGTCTGGCACGTGCAGTGCACGCGCCAGCAACGTTGGCACCACTGTCAACGTTTGGCGCGTGCACTCTCAAGGCCCAACGTGTTTGTGGGCTACCTCCCAAGCCCAAATTCTTTTATGGGCTGATTGTTTGTTTGTGTTTTGGGCTATTGAGTGTTATTTGCACTAAATAATTATTTTTGGCCCACATTATGATGGACTTATACATAATATAATGGAATGATTTAGAAATTAGTTTTCTAATTTCCACTAACTAATTTATTTAATTAAATTAGTTTCTAAAATACCATAATAAATTGATTAGTTCAATTATGTTTTAAATTAGAGATAAGTTTCTAATTACTTAGACAATTTTTTAAAAAATATAACTAATTTGTTTAGTTAAAATAACTTTAGAAATAAACTAATTTCGTTGGTTTATTTTCTAATTAACTCAATAATAATTTGTTTAGTGAAAATGAGATTACCCATAGAAATAAACTATTTTTGTTGGTTTATTTTCTAATTGGATAAATAATAATTTTGTTTCATTAAAATGAATTTTTAATTAATTTATTTAGAAATTAGTTTCTAATTAAACCAAGATAATTGATTAGTTCAATTATAAGGTAAATTAGAAATAAGTGTCTAATTACTTAGAGATTTTTTTATTCGTTCAATAAATTGTTGATAAACAATATAATACAAAATAATAAATTAAAATTATTTCAATATATGAGCATAAGTTCGCTAAGTGTTAGAAAAAAAAATAATTTGTTATTTTTATATATATACTCTTCTGATTCCTGAAAATTTATTTTTCAGGACAATGCCTATTATTAAGTAAACACGCAAGCTTATTCGATGTGAGGCACAGAAGAGACAAATTAGAAGCATGTATGTGCAGTTAGTCAACATGCACTTAATGCCTGGAGATGATCTAACACAACATGTTATTGCAGTCAATAACATGATGCAAGCGTTATATTTTGGAGGTTGTCTAGCTTACAAGGATGTTGAAGTAAAGTACATGACTTCACTTGCAACATTGCCTCAACCTCAAGGCGAATTATTAAAAATGCTCTGAAATAATATACCTGAGAAGACTTATAATTTGTTAGTGATGACATTTATGAAAAGGATGCATAGAAGAGAGTTAATTAGGACTTTATATCCTTTAGGTCTTCCAATGAAAATAGTTAGATCTATTGTAAATCGAGCTTCACAAAATGTTTCACGCGAACTCGTGAACTCATTTTCGCGTAGGGTTCGTTACCTATAGATTGTTCATAGGTATATAATAGGTTGTTTGGTTTTATAAGAACAAAGTTTTTAATATTTATGTAATATGTCTACATGAATTTTATATAAGAATTCGTCTAGAGTAAAGTAATTAGGATTCGATTGTTGTATGAATGATGATTGAACACATTTGTGGACTTTTGATTTCATAAGCAATTGTAATCGAATTATTTGCTCTATGAACGATTAATGTGACATTAACGTGTATATATTTCTTTCTTATTATAGAAACTTAGTGTTTCGAAAATGGCTACTGCTTTGAAGAATATAGTTGCTGAACTCAATAATGGTGAGAAACTAAATGGTGATAATTACGAGATCTGGAGTATGAAAATTCAATATGTGCTAGAAGAGCAAGAGGCTCTAGAACCATTAAACCTAACCATGAATGTTCATGAGGAGGGCACAACAGTCCAACATAGAAGGGACCGTGATGCGTATGATTTATGAAAAAAGAAAAACTCTATAGCTCGCATCACGTTGCTGAGTAGCATGGATAATGATATCATGCGTGAGTTCCGTAAGTTCGAAACTGCAAAGGACATGTGGTCCGCATTGGTTGCTCGTTTTGGAGGTGCTTCAGTGATCAAAGTGAGGTCACTCACAATTAAGTTTGATACTTATAAGAAGCGTCCAGATGATACAATGCAGAAGCATTTGAGAAAATTGTCCAACATGGTAAGTGAGTTACGTGATGTTGGTCATGAGCTATCTGATGAGCAATAGGTGCAAGCTGTGATCCGTTCACTGCCTCAGAGTTGGGAGCATATGAAGATGCACCTAACTCATAATGAAAACATCAAGACAATGGAAGATGCTACGAGGCATCTTATCTTGGAGGAAGAGCGTCTTGAAGCCTCAAAGATGTCTTCTGAGGCATATGCAGTTAGTTCTAGCTCACATGGAGCCATGAACAAGAAACGCAAGCATCATGGTGGATATAAGTGGAAAAGGAATAAGAAATTCAACCACTCCTCTCAGGAATCCAAGAAGGAAAATTGGAACCAACGTGGAAAGGGAAAGCGTCCCTTCAAGAAGAAGAACATGAAACATGTGAAATGCTATAATTGTGGTAATAAGGGCCACTTTGCTCGAGATTGTACCGAGCTCAAGAAGGTACAACTTTATAGTACAAAAATTTGTTATGTGAATGTTTCTTGTTCTGTTTTTCTAACTGAATCACATCCTTTGTGGATTGCAGACTCAGGAGCAACCAACCATGTAGCGAAGGATCGTGATGCCTTCGTTGAGTTTCGTAAACTCCCACATGGTAGTCGATGGCTTTATGTAGGTGACAATTCCAAAGTTGCTGCACAAGGAATTGGGACATGTAAATTGGACATGCGTGGAGGACGACCTCTCATCCTACATGAAGTATTATTTTCTCCACATATTCGTAGGAATCTTTTATCTGTGTTAATGTTAGTTAAACTTAGTTTTAATGTAAATTTCCACAGTGGTGGAATGGATTTGTTTCTTGGATCTATTAATTATGGTCATGGTTTTTTATTGGATGGTTTTATTGTGCTGGATGTGTTAAAGGAAAATAATAATATTAGTTATTCATTATTCACATCTAGCAATCCCAACAATGATGCAACTTTGTGGCACGCTAGACTATGCCATATTGGTCAAAATCGAATAAGTCGATTGGCTAAAGAAGGACTTTTAGGTAATTTAAGTCAAGTAGATTTACCTACATGTGAGTATTGTTTAGCTGGTAAAATGGCAAGAAAGCCATTTGGAAAGGGAACATGAGCTTTATATCCATTGCAATTAATTCATTCCGACATCTGTGGTCCAATGAATGTAAGGGCTAGACGTAGGGCAATTTATTTCATCACGTTCATAGATGACTATACTCGGTATGGTCATATCTATTTGATTTCTCATAAATCAGAAGCATTCGATTGTTTCATAAAATACTCAAACTTGGTTGAGAATTAATTAGATAAAAAAAATAAAAGCATTACGAACTGATCGTGGACAAGAGTACTTGTCAGAAAAGTTCAAGGCTTTCTATGATGAAAAAGGAATAGAAAGGCAATTAACAATTCCTAGAACCCCCACAACAAAATGGCGTCGCTGAAAGAAGAAATAGGACGCTATTAGAAATGATTAGGTCCATGATGGCCCAAGCAAATTTACCAATCACTTTTGGGGTGATGCGTTGCTAACAGCCACTTATGTACTTAATCGTGTGCCCACGAAATCAGTTACTAGCACACCATATGAGTTATGGACTGGTAGGAGGCCTGATGTGTCAAGTCTCCGACCTTATGGGTGTGCAGCCTATGTTTATGATCTCTCTCACAAACATGGGAAATTAGGCCCAAGAGGGAGAAAAAGTATTTTTATTAGATACTTAAAACACTCAAAAGGATACGTGTTCATAAGTGAACAAGGTAGTGGAGGTGTAACTGAATTTGAATCACGAGATGTAACATTCTTAGAGAATGATTTTCCCAAGTAAGGCGAAATAGGTAAAGACCTATTATTATATGAGTCGCTGATCGTAATGATTCATTATGCGAGAATCAAGATGAGGAACTTCAACCAAGTGGGAGCAATTCCACATAAAGGTTCTCTATGATAACTGATCCGAGTGGGAGTAATCAGATCAATCATGAATTTGTTCATGATGAACCTCGGTTAAGATGAAGTAATCGAGAGATAATTCCCCGACATCGTTTTGAGATTGAAGGAGAAATTAATATGATTGTTTCGTAAGAAGAAGAAGAGCCAAGGAATGTAAATGAGGCTCTTGCTGGCGCTGCTAAAGAAGAATGGATGAAAGCAATGATGGAAGAAATGTCTTCTTTAAGCTCAAATCAAGTATGGGACTTGGTTGACCTACCAGAAGGACGTAAAGCAATTGGGAACAAGTGGGTTCTCAAAATTAAGGGAAAAACTGATGGCAATATCGAAAGATATAAGACACGTTTTGTAGCAAAAGGATATACGCAATAGGAGGGAATTGATTATGAGGAAACTTTTTCACCTGTTGTGAAGTTTGCTTCAATCCGTCTTATTCTGGCTATAGTAGCCAGTATGGATCTTGAATTACATCAAATAGATGTAAAAACTGCTTTTCTCAATGGAGAATTAGATGAAGAAATCTATATGGAACAACCTGAAGGTTTCATCAAGGCAGGTCATGAAAATAAAGTATGTCGTTTATTAAAATCAATTTATGGCCTGAAGCAGTCTTCAAGACAATGGTATATTCGTTTTCATAACGTAATCATTTCGTATGATTTTCAAATGATCGATGAAGACCATTGTGTGTATGTTAAAAGATCCAAAGATAAATTCGCAATTTTATCTTTATATATGGATGATATATTGATTGTTTGTAATGACTGTGTGTTTCTTAAGAAAATCAAAGAATGGTTATCATCTGAATTTGAAATGAAAGACATAGGTGAAGCGACATACATTCTTCGAGTCAAGATTTCAAGAGATCGTTCAAAGAAATTGTTATCACTTTCTCAAGCGATGTACATTCAAAGAATTCTTGAACGATTCCGTATGCAAGATTGCAAACCAATTGATAATCCTATTGCTAAGAATGAAGGCCTTAGTAAAAGAAATTGCCCGTCGACGCCACAAGAAAGGGAACAAATGAAGAATGTTCCCTACATTAGTGCAATTGGAAGTCTTATGTACGCAATGATGTGTACAAGATCAGATATTTGTTATGCTGTTGGGATGGTAAGCAGATATCAGTCAAATCCAGGCCAAGCACATTAGAAAGCAGTAAAGAGAATATTGAGGTATCTGAAGGGAACCATGGACTATGAATTGTGTTATCAAGGCAATGATCTATATATAAAAGGATATACAGATGCAGAATGGGGAGCAGATTTAGATGAAAGAAAATCTACCTCAGGATATGTATTCTTACTAAACCATGGAGCAATATCATGGAAAATTAAGAAACAATCCTGCGTTGGATTATCCACAATGGAAGCTGAATTTATAGCGTTCTCAACTACAGTACAAGAGGCTGTGTGGCTTCATCGATTTCTTGTGCATTTGGGAGTCACTAAAAGTGAAATTAATCTAGTGACCATCAACTGTGATAGTCAAGCTGCAATCGCTTATACAAAAGACCCCAAATTTCATTGTAAGACAAAGCACATAGATACTAAATAAAATTATGTGAAAGATATAGTTGCACGAGGAGAAGTGAACATGAGATATATATCTACGCGAGATATGATAGCAGACCCAATGATAAAGCCAATTTCTAGAGATGTATTTATTGGGCATGTAAAGTCACTAGGACTGTGTAGATGTTAAAATGTACTGATAAAACATTTCTCTATGTATGTTCACTCAGTTTAATGTCACTTGTTTGGATATAATGTATGATGAAGATTATACATTGTATATCATTTGATTCATGAATGAATATGTTTTGTATAAATAGATTTTTGAGATGAATCATAAGTATATGAGACAGATTATAGATTGTCCCTCTCACACGGGAAATCGCCTCTAGTGTTTATGGTTGCTAGAGATGAGGCATGTTTAAAGTTAATTATCTAGGTGATAATTGAGAGCGCAAAACTTAAACATAGATGCCGCATGGAAATTGGTTCAAAGTGATTTATTAATCACTATATCTGTCTTACGTTGCCAGATTTGGGTTCTGAATAAATTGGTGAGTAGATAAGTGAACTCAAGTTAAACATTGAGTATGTTTGAGCTATCATCTGTACGGTATTTCTTGGATAAAAGATGTTTAAGGTAAACGAAGTAGGTAAATACCATAGTACATGACTCGTACCATGTGCACATAACTGACCACAAAAAGGATTAATGTAAGTCGCAAGATCTCATCTTACATTGTGTGAGACCCTTGAGGTTAAGAAGAACCTCATCATATACCCTTATGACTCTTGTTTCATTCTTGAGAATTGAATTTAAGGTTTGCTACTTTAGGTTATTGCCAAGAGATCATGTATGATGCGATCTTATGGAATAATTCTAGGAAAGAAAATTAAATTTAAATCAAAAGAGAATTGAGAACAGAGGAAGGTCATTTAATTTAATCATCGACTCGCATGAAAAATATTCATAGATGGCCATCTTCTCTTTAGTAGAGAACATGAATACAGTCATGACTTAAAGAAACTAAATGAGATCAAAGGAAATTGCAAATGCGAGATATGACCTAGGGTATAGCATACAATTTCTACTCAAGGACATATAAGTCCTAGGATCAATTTGTTAATCGAGATGTCATATACTCCTAACAATTATGTGACTATGTACTCTCGTCATATGCTGGTCACACTGGTTATTGAACAAGTATGAGTACTGCAAAGTTTTTTTTAAAACCCATCATGTGTGAGTGGGAGATGATGACCGTTTTACACCCATAATGGGTTCAATGGTCTTCTGGTGTGAATAACTACTACCGGTAGTTATTCCCAGATGATCTTTGTATATAAGGCAACGGTTATGAACAAAATAGACAAGTGTGTATTTTTGAGTTTGCAGATCAATCTTGGTTCGGGTTCTCTAACCAGTGGAAACTAACAAATCATCGAAATTAAGTATGTTTTGTTTTCCATGCATATATATAATCGATCCTATGCTATATGATATGTTCATATGTTTGTTCTAACATATATCATGATTTGGTATCCAAACTAAATGATGTGATAAATAGGAATTGGTTTTGAAAAATGTGATACATTTGAGAACTTGGATTATATGTTTATGATGTTATGTCCTGATTTGAGTGAACACATCGATGATGATTCATTCACTAAGTTCTCAAACTTATTAAAATTGCAACGTTGATTTTCATATATTGGAGTGACTTAGCTATTAAGACAATCTAGTAGTAGCCTATTATTGTCCGTTTTGGAATCAAGAATGTTTCAAAGGTCTGGTCAGCTGATTTTAAAGCACCTAGTTAGATTATGTTGGTCCAGTACCCTGTTTTATATTGTACAAGTTGTAAAAAGTTGTGAACTTTCATATGTTATGGATTGTATAAACATGAATTATGAGTGTAATGAATGTTCATGTGTATGAATCAAATGCAAAGAACCTCTTATATTTTGGTAATATAAATACATGGATTATAGAATGTAATAACAATGTAAGCTTATGGTTATGAATGATATGAGGAAACTTAGTTCTTAAAAATTCTTATGTTCTATATGATGTCATGATAAAGTTAATGTGATTGCTCTGACATGCCGCTTTCATAAGATATGTGCTCGGATATTCTCTGGAATGTCGATATATACTATATGGTAGCGAAATGTCATAATTCCTTTTCTTGACAATATCTTTATGGCATCAGTGCTATCTTTGTTGGAATTTTAAACCTTTCTCTCGTTCTTATCTTCTTCTCCTTCTTTGACTTCTTTCTTTTTCAAGCACCCACCATATAGACATTGCCATGGCCAATGAGAACAATCAACTCACAATTCCTAATGCATATGAACCCACAAAACCTCTTGCCATTATCAATATTAACAATTCCATCAAACTTACCTTTACCAACTATCTCTCCTAAAAACTTTAATTGGAGCACTTTTAATAAGTTATGATCTCTACAAGTTTATTGATGACTCTTATCCCTCTCCCTCAACCATAATCACCACAAATAATACTACCACTCCCAATCCAAAATACCAAACCTGGCTTCGTCATGATTTAGATTTAGATTTATTAGGCTTAGATTTAGATTGTTTAGTCTCAAACTTATAATTTTAAAATAAAACAAAATCATTTTATTGAATATGTTTAAAATTTTAAAAATTTATTTAATTAAATCTAAGTAGGTCCAAGCTCGGCTCTACCGTTTCCAAACCTATTTTATACATAACATGGGTTCCTGAAATGATGCCGATTGTACGAGGACCCTAGAGTTGACATGGAAAAAAAGGAGAAAGTAAAAGAAATCCTAGTTAACGTCATAGTTAATTACAAAATAATGGATTTTAAGAGTTTAAATTAAAAAGTTTTTTAAGGTTAGAATTTTTTTTATACTTCAAAATATTAGAATCCGGCTTAGATATTAGTGTAATCATTAATAAAAACGTTTTATTTTCCTTCTTATATATTGTATTTTGACTTTGTAAGTTGTCTGTTACGAACTATCCTTTCTTGGTCGATAGCTTTACTTACTTCCTAGAGCCGCATCACTTCCCGTGCAAAAAGACGCGTAAGACTCAAGCTATTGAAATTGCTAGATAGATGCTATAAATATTACGTAGATCGATATGTGCAAAGTCCAACTCACGTGTAGCTTGAGTACACTTGAATCTCGACTGACCGCAAATGAGCCATAAGCAGTTGACGAAAATAAAAAATAGAGAGAAGCCAAGCATGTGATATTATATAGTGTGTGTTTAACATGTGAAGTTGACCTTCTATTTTGTAATAGCTTTTTTTCTCAAGCAATTAGTTACCATAGGATTCCATATTTCTAAATTCAAGCACACATTATACATCAACTAAGAAAATAAAACTTTGAAATATTTTATTTCACCTTAATATCAATTTTGTTTCTTGTATCTATGTTAATATTCTTTTACATAACAAACTTTTTAAATGTAAGATTAGCATTTGAATTTTTTTGGACTTAAAGCAACTCAAACCGATTAGGAAAGGACTTAAAGCAACTTCGTCTACATGCAATTAATGTAGTCAACAATCTCTTACTCTCATGCTTCGTGTAATAATAGATATTTTCCTTTCATTCAATCAGTTACGACGATAGGATTCCATATTTCTAAATCCAAGCACACATATACATCAACTAAGAATGGAGAACTTTTTAATCTTAAATCTTAATATATGTTCATACCCGATTTTTTAAATGTAAGATTTGCATTTAATTTATCTGGATTTTTTAAATTCTGAAAGTTAAATGGGTCTAAGTCAACTAAGATACCCAATCAAGCAACTCAACTCGATTAAAAAAATAAGATTAAAACAAGGAAACAAAATCTATATACATTTCTCCCTGCAAACTCCAAACGTCATCTGCATGTAATTTAGCCAACACATGGATCCCTTGATCTCATTCTTCGTTTATCTTCTAATCCTCTTTGCCTCTCTTTCATTTGTTTTCCTTCTCTATAAACCAAAATCTTGTAACCAAAAGCTTCCACCAGGGTCCAAAGGGTGGCCAATCATCGGTGAAAATTTGGAGTTTCTCAAAGCTGCAAGAAAAGGAAACCCAGAAAAGTTCTTCAATGACAGGAAAAGTAAGTATTCGCCGGAGGTGTTCCGGACCTCACTTTTCGGCGAGAACGTGGTCGTCTTCTGTGGTGCTTCAGGGAACAAATTTTTGTTCAAAAGTGAGAACAAGTATGTCTCCACATGGTGGCCACGCTCGGTGATTAAAGCACTCTTACTTCCGGACGATCTTAGTGATGCGTTGAGAGTACGGGGAATATTGACCGAGTTTCTCAAACCCGAAGCTCTGCGACACCACATAACTATTATGGATTCCATGGCAAAGGAACACCTAGAAATAGATTGGTGCCCAAACAACCAAATAAAAGCTTATCCAAATATAAGGAAGTTCACATTTGCATTGGGTTTAAGATTGCTTACCAGTCAAACAGACACCAACTATGTCGCTAGATTGTATTATAACTTTGCTCTTTTGAATGGCGGGATCTTCTCAGTGCCCATTAACTTTCCAGGAACATCTTACTACAGAGCAGTTAAAGGCAGAAAGTTCATTCTTGAAGAGCTCTCAGTGCTTGTTAGGCTGAGGAAAGCGGAGTTATTGGAAAACAAAGACACAGCAAAACAGGACCTTTTGACTCGTTTTCTTGTTGCATCACAAGAAGAAATCAGGTCTCTAAGCGAGAGACAAGTTGCAGAGCGACTCCTGGGGTTGCTTATTGGTAGTTTTGATACGATAAGTACTACCTTAACGGCTATATTGAAGTATCTTGCAGAGCATTCCGATGTCTACAAGAAAGTCTTGGAGGGTAAGTTTGATTTTTCAACTATTGTTCCCCCTATATATGTGCAATTTCCATTTTCGTTCTTAATTCTCCTCATTTACTCCTATATTTGCATGCATTAATTGTTGAATGCTTTTTCCTTTGACAGAACAAATGGACATTGCCAAGTCGAAGGATTCTAATGAAGATTTGTTGAACTGGGAAGACGTTCAGAAGATGAAGTATTCATGTTGCGTTGCCTGCGAGGCAATGAGACTGATGCCATCAGCCCCAGGTGCATTTAGAGAGGCCATAACGGATTTCACTTATGCAGGTTATACCATCCCCAAGGGTTGGAAGGTAACTTCATCATAGATGAATGAGAAATCATGACTTACATATAAAATGATGATCAGTGGAAGCTGAACACAGTTTTAATAATACTTGAACCAAAACAAAAATATCTAATCAATTGTTTCGAAAGTATTACAGACATGCTGGTCGGTTTTCTCAACCCACAAAAATCCAAATTACTTCAGTGATCCAGAGAAATTTGAGCCATCGAGATTCGAAGGCAGCGGACCGGCACCATATACGTTTGTCCCATTCGGTGGAGGAGCTCGAATCTGTCCTGGAAGAGAGTATGCTAGATTAGAGATTCTCATTTTCATGCATAATTTGGTTACTAAACTCCGGTGGGAAAAGGTGTTTCCTCACGAAAACATTCTATTCAAGCCTCTCCCAGTTCCTGAAAATGGTCTGGAACTTCGTATCCAACCACTCTGAATAGATTATGTGCCTTTGCTGTCGTATTTGAATAATTTTAAACCAGTAGGTTTAAGATCTGCATATTTAGTTATGTTTAAAGATTGTTCCGCTGTTTGTTGTGTTCAATGTTTTATGTTAATCAAATAATGTCAGTTATTCTAGAGAGTGTCAAAAAAATCAATAGTGAACTATATTTTATATGCCAGAATTTATCTTATTTGCAATTATAATTATTAATAATGTTAATTAAATGATCAAATATTTATTTTACAAAATAAATTATAATCCTCTGTGTAATCACACGTAATATTTCAAATAATTTAAAAATTAAAATAAAGAGAAAGAATCTTGAATTATAAAAATAACACAAATTAACCTCTCTCACCAATATAATCGTATTTTGTTCATCTAAAGCTTTTAAATAGTTGAGTTTTACATTTTACTAATTTTCTATTAGTCACGTTGAACAATTTCATTTAAAAATTCAAACATACGTATCCATATTTATTGGGCAAATTCTAGTACACAAGACTCTTTTGTTTTGTGAGGGTTATCAATTATACGCAATATTCCTTTTACACTTTACAAAGATATTGTTTGTGTAATTCAAATTCGTAACTTTTAATCATAAAAGAATAACATTACTAATTGTTTAAAGGCCCGTTGTCGTATATATCACAAATTATAAATATAAACATAATTACATACTAATTTTTTATATAAAGGTAAACAAAATTCTATTTAACAAACAAACAAATTATAGAAATCATGTAAGGAGTTTTGAAAAAGAAAAAGAGATTTATAGTAAAAGATTCAAAGTATAAAGAATATAAGATTATGTTAATGGCTTAAGTTTCCAATATAAATTATTTTACTAACTTCTGTTAATAACTAAGTATATATGTGACGCCCTAATATCCCCCGGGAGGATATTGCGGGTGCCACACACATGGAACACACTGAACATGAAGCACTTCGAAACATACAAAATACTTTATACATGCATTACCAGAATCTCAACAAATGTATATCGCATATCATAATTTCGAAAAGAAGCCTGAATTAAAGTTATTACAACCCATCAAAATAAAAATTCAGGAGTTATAGACATCAGATACAAGTCCAAAAATAATCTCAAAATACATATGAACAAAACAAAAATCAAACTCCTTTGGCCATCGCGGTTGTCTTATCCCAATTTCTACGTCTCTCTTTCAGAACTTACACGGAGTAAATCCATCGTGCTAAGCATATAACTTAGTGAGTAATAACTAAACTATAAGTCAACAATAGATACAGAAATTCAAAATAAAACAGAGTTTTATAAATAACTAAATTGTTCAATACAACAGGATATAAACCCTTCAGAAATAGAAAACAATTTATCTTATGCCAAAATCAAACTGATATCAGAGTACAAAATCATAAGACTGCTAAATTCATTTACAGAAGCAGGTAACGGGACTTATATAAAAGAGACCGAAATCTCGAGACTGAAGTGTCACAGAAGAGACCGAAATCTCGACACCTAAGTGTCAATATCAGAAGACACCAAAGTGTCAATAATAGAAGACATTGAAGTGTCATAGAAGCAGCTGTAGACCCTTCTAGGCATGCCTATTTACTCACAACTAGGACTTAACAAAATCAAAACATAAATGTCTGAAATTCAATTCACATGTCAATCCAACAACTTTGCAAATCATTCAACATACCAAAAGCAGTAGCAAACAAAACAGTCAAAGCAAAACTATCAAATTTGACCATCTAAATTACTTACAAAAATTACCCTATAAAATTACTTCCTAAATCTCCCTTATTACTTATTGCCTCGATGTCCTGACAATATATGAAATCGGTCGATCAATGGATTCCTCTAAAATATTTAATACAAACACATATCATTAATGTGAACAATTATAAATTCAATTATGCTCATTCATGTATACTGAAAGTTATTCCCAAAAGATTTCAAACTGTTCTTAACCTTCAACAAAATTCTTATCCCAACTTCCAATCAGATTATGAAATTCTTAGAGGCAGAATTAGAATTCCATCACTTCAAACAATTTGTAGAGTTATGACTCTAGTTTAATTAAAAACAAGAATCACTCCATTTGGAAATCCACATATCTAGATATAAGTAAATTACCAAAGTATGTTTAATAAAAACGTTCCAATTATAATACTTCAGTATAATCACACTTTCATCTCAAATTCCTCAATCAATTCAACTCATAAAAATCTAATTTTTGGGGGAGATGAAGATTACTATCTTATGAATCCATTGCTTCAATTCCCAAATCAATTGGATATCGGGTTAAGAAGTTATAGTCAAAAGAAGTAAAGGTGCTCAGGGTGAGTTAAACCCTTTTGGTCATACCATCAATGTCACCGTCTTGCTTAAGCACGAGGGTGACTTCCAACATTCCAGCAATGTCACCCTCATGCTTAAGCACGAGGGTGACTTCCCAACCTACCAAGAAAAGCCACCATCTTGCTTAAGCACGAAGGAGACTTTTACTCAACTACAAATTGCATCTTCTTCCTCTCTTCCATTTTTCTCCAGCTCTTTCCAAAACAGACTTTCGGGTCACTTTTACTCGATCATTTTGACAATGAAAGCGAAGGATTTATGCCAAATTTTCATCTAAACAACTATTCCTTTATGTCTCAAATTTTTAACGACACCAATTTTGTGCAATTTGGTTTATTATTTTGAAAGTTATCCCCAAAATACTACATACTGTTCACAACAGTGCAGAATCCAAAAACTCCACTTCAAGCCAAAGTTTGACACATAAAAATCAAATTCAACTCCTTCATGAAAGTTGTAGAAGTATCTTTCTAGTTTAATCTGAATTTAACTTCATCCAATTTGGATATTCACATATCAAGTTATGCCCTAAATACATGTAACACCCCACTCCTGCGTGACCCGAACTCGACATCATTGGTGATATCCGAGTTCGTGCCCCGCGAGGGTGGCGTGCTACATCAGTCAACCAGACAAAACTCAGTATAAATATTTATATTGGTATTTTAAAACATTCATTCATGCGGAAAACAAAGAACAACTTGAGCCCACGATAAAAGGAAGCATTTTCAGTTATTACAAATAGTCAACAATAATTTACAATAGCCATTTACTGTGCAAAAAGCCATAACCCAAATTGGGCTCACTATAAATACAGAGCATTCTTTTACAGCGATTCCAAAAAAATAATTTTTTTTGACGGAACACTAATGCAGACTCGAACTGATCCCGACCTCTATCTTTCCCTTGCCTGCAGTAGGCATACTCCCGTGTCTAGCGGGGTACTCTTCAAGGCCTGAAAAATAGATGCAAATTTTGGGTGAGTTTTGTGAACTCAGTGAGGAACCATCATCGATTGGCGATGATAGTTCGCCCAATTCATGCATCACTTAATCACGTCACAGTAATAACACAGCACACAAGCAATCACTGTTTAGTTTGCGATAACACAGTTAGAAGTACCATATCATTACATACAAGCAAATCGCAATTGAATAAGGCACTCATGCCTTTTTTCCATTTCAAGTAGTCAGTCAAGTATATGTGCAATGCATATGTGACACTTTTCCATTTTATTGCAGTGTTGTGACCGAGCGCTTAAACAAGATAAAGATACAAGATGACGCGCGTCTAGGGAGTAGGAGAGCCCTCTGGGTATATACTATCTCCCTTCGAGCTCGAGGCTCTTTTTCAGTATCAGTGGTGACTCTGGTCACAACTGTTTTTGCTATCCGTTTATGCATTTGTGTATGAATTGCACATACCCAATTTAACAGTCCATATAACACAGTCTGTCACAGTAGAGGCAATGAAATGAAGCACGGTATAGCAAGTAGTTGATCACAGTATATCACAGTAATAGCAAACAATTCACAATGTATTCATATAGCACAATTCTACCATTCATAATTGATCACACAGTAGAAGCAAGTCAGCTCACAGAATCATAAATAGAGACACTTCTATGTTAGATCTCCCAATTCATCGGACCATCTGTCCGGAATCCAGGCATAAACAAAAACACAATCTTAATCCCTCCATTATTCCCCACAGTTGTACAAGTGCAAAATATAAGCAGATAATAATTGAGGAACCATCTAGGTTACTCACATGTACTTCCGAGCTAATACCTGGAAGTCTTAGTGGCATCGGTGGATCGGCGCTCCAAAAGTGCCTCTATAACAGTTACAGAATATAAATATTACCCATTGCTCAATCAGAACTATTTAATGTTGCACATGTAGCAATTAGAAGGTGCACAATGCATGTTCATGATATTCCCGTCCCTAATTCAAAATTTTCCATCACAAAAATTCCGTCTAAAAAGTAGAAATCTAACAGCACCAAAATTACTCAATTCGGGCCTCTGTAGGTCCAAAAATAAATAAAAAAGTGACCAAAGAACCATTACCTGGACCCACGTCAATTTCCTGTCCAAATATTCCCAATTTCTCATAAAATAAAATTCAATGTTTTACGAATCCGATGCCTCAAGAATCAGGTCAATCAGATGTCGAACGGAAAAGTTATAAACAAAAGAAGGAAAATATATGATCCTAGTCGACTTGCTTGAGAATCCTAGTCGACTTATGCTACTGTGTATGTCCTAGTCAACTTGTCTGGGATGCAAGTCGACTTATGCTACTACAATAACAGATCTGGAACAAACGTCCTCCGACATCCCAACTTACACAGGGCATAACTCCCTACTCCGGACTCCAAATTGGACAAACTTGGTGTCTATTTTATAGAAAAACGAGAGCTCTACAAGTTTCATGAAGGACACAAAAACTAATTTCACCTCTATGGGTATCAAAAATACACTCAAAGTTACTGCCTTCACAATGCAACTCAAAACAGTGCAACAGCTTATAAAATCCATAACTTCTCTTTAACTTTGCTATAAATTACAAGATTTATGCAAAATGAAAGATTAGAATGTGACCTACAACTTTCATGAACAACATGAAATCAAATTCAATTGCTAAGTAGGTCAAACAATTCAATGAATGATTCTGCCCACTGAAATCACCTGAACTGAACATCAATTTTCTAAAAGTATAACTTCTTGGAAAAATGTCAAAAAATTGCATACTTTATACCCATGGAAAGATCAAACACAATACTACACTTCTCATGAAGGGCTTAATAGCCAATTCCATCAATAACAAGCTCAAAACTATCATGCAAGTGGCTGCCCTGATCACTAGTCAATGACCTAACTTAAGTCCAATCTTTGAAAATTCATAACTCCCAATTATGATATCCAAAAATAGTATAGTATCTCTAATTTTCAAGATAATTGCTTCCTCTACAACTTTGCAGAAGATCACTTGAGCCAATTCAAATCACAGAAATCTCTAAATTTGCTTCCAATCACAATACTCCCAAAACCTACACTTATGGCTAGATTCCAACATAATGCACATAAACAACCAACATTCACAGGTCATAACTCACAATATACATATCAAAAAATTGCAAAATCAGTGGCAATGGAAAATTAACAAGATAGGCTTCAACTTTCATTAAAACCATTTTCACCGATTCCTCCTAAATCAATCTAGAAAAATCATCAAAGTTTCAGATTCTCAATTCTGGATACTGTTCACACCGCTCCCATAGTTCACTTTCAAAACCAAAATTCAACCCCTTAAAGCTACAATTAGACAACACTTATTTCACAAGAAATCTTAGCCAAACAACTAAAGTTTCATTTGGTCCAAACCTCACCTTATTTACTCAACCACACAATTAGTTATGATCAAAATATTGCAATAGGTACAAAATCAATTTTTCAGCTTTGCTACTCCATTCACTTCCTATCATGCCAAATCCAATTCTACTTCAATAAGCATACCAATTGGACAAGAAATCAGCCACTAGATCATTAATACTTTCACTTAGACCAATAGCCACAATTTGGCAGCACTTAACTCTTAATTTCCATTCAATAGTAGTCATCAACATCAATCCAAAATCAAGCTAAAACCAAGTTAAAAACACATGATTCATGCTAACTTCATCAAGTCATGCACAAACATAACCTTATACCCAATAACTCAAACTATAGTTTTCATGAAATCAAGACATCATAACTCATATTTAATGAACAATAGTTCCCAATTAATGCATCAAACTACTAAGAAAAGAACATAATTAAATCCTTACCTAATTAATGCTTCCAACTCCAACTCTTAACTTCTCCAATTACTTTACTTTCTTTCCTTTCTACTCTTCATGTACGGTTATCTCATGGTAACAAGGTAAGAGGATTTAAGTTGGTAAACATGAAAGGAAATCACTCAAGGTTGGAGGAAAATAAGCTAAAATCGATGGAGAAACCAAAGAGGAAGATGGAGATTTCGGTTGGCTAAGGAAAACAAGGAAGAAAATTCATCTTTCATGCATTCAATAGGAAGAATCGAGACACAAGCAAGCATTTAATGAAATGGGGATGTGTTACCATGACACATGTCCAATTTAAAGGAATAAAGACAAAAATTCAAGGAATAACTTTAATCAATTAATCCTAATATTAAAAATTACATCTTTAATACATTTTCAAAGGGTCCCACGAACAATTCCAAAATATTAAACCCAATAGTCCAAGCCCATTTAACAGAAAATTGCGGTACTGAAAACCAACCGGTTCGCCACTTGTCGATTTTTTTTTGGTCCGAAAATTTTCTCCAGAAAAGTCCAGAAAAATTTCTATAATTTTCGTAAAATGTAAAACCTATAATGATCAATTCCGAATAAATTTTGAAGTCCATAAACCACATTTTCAAAATAAAATCCCATGTAGGCACAAATACTGGGAAATATCATAAATGCATGTACAGTTATTTTTCATGTGCATAAATTCACTGTTCACAAATACAAATATGCATGAACAATCCTAATTAGTCCTAGTCACTCTCATCCTTGACCAAATTACTATTTTACCCTTCCCGTCGGAGGGGGGGATGTTACAACTCCCCCTCTCTTAATAAAAATTTCGTCCGCGAAATTCATAGTCGAAGGGTCAATATGGTAGAAAATGATCATTTGTTATAACCCCCTACATTTCCCATACACCTCATCACTCAATTGCTCATTTTCTAAAAGATCACTGTAGACAAACTCAATAAGTTTTTCAGTCACTTATTTGGCTATCTCACTATCTTAACTATCTCACTTGACCATTTCAGAGTAGACACCAACTTTATTTCGTATGCTATGGATCAGATCATTATTTCCGAACCTATTCACTTATCACGTTTTATAAATCCAATACTTGCCAAGGTGAAACTTACAAAAACTCTTCACCTCGTCTTCGATTCTTCACTTTCCTTTGGTGCTAACCTATTGACACTTATGTCCATTTCACTATACCAGGTGTTCATTCACCTAACCCATTGATCCTTCATATCTCATTGACTATTATTTCAGATCCATTTCTTCTTTAATAATTCACTATGCTTTAATGTTCACGCACTCAATGCAAGAATGTACAATCTCGTCATGTGATCACCATTGTTATCAAGCTCATATTCCTATAAATTCCAAAACCTTTAAGCACTCCCCACTATTGGAAATTCCAACATGTAATCACAGAGTTCTATATCCTTCGTCACTAAAATACACTTTTAGCGTATTCCGTACGTACGCTTCTCTAACAATTCCTTTGCTCAAGTCACTTTTGTCGGGTACACATATTTCTTCTTTAAATTACCAACTATCGTTCTTCCGATGTCACTCGAACAGTCCGATTCATTATGGAACTCACCATTTTGACTCCTGAATTTTTAAACTTTCTTACCTCTTTCCAGTAGAACTACATCTAAAACTTCAATACACGAATAACACTTCATTTTACCCCATCTTCTACTTGACATTTTGCTTTCTTCGTTGTCCTAGCTTCGGAAACCCCAATATCTTCAATTGGTTTGTTCATTTCAGAATTGTCTGTTCACTATGTGAGACTACATTCTTCCTTTACCCATATAGTATTCATTTGTGTATGTGTTCAAACTCCATAATTTTCTCAACTTTACGTGATGTATACCTTATAGGAATGTCTTGGCATAACTAAGGTCTCCAAGACTTTAAACAATTTCGATCATAGCACCAATACCATTTATCAAAATCAACTCAATTCATCTTATACCGTTCTAACATATTGTCTCCTCCCTTTTGATATGACACTTCATCACACACCGTGCAATCTCTAAGGGTATGCTTATCAGTGTCAGATTCCTCAAGTCTTCATATAGCTCTTTTTACTTTGCAACACTTTCAAACACATCCCATTTATGATTATAATCATCAGTTGTGTTGGGACTCAATCCGGGAACCGGATCCCAACCGAAAAAGCAGAAAACAAAATCGGAAAGAACGGAGTTCTTAATGAATTCGAAACGGAACGAAACGGAAGCAAATTAATCGGCACGCGAAAACCAAGTATCAGACACGGAATTCAAATTCCGAAACAAAAACATAAAGCAACCACGGATCCGACATCCGAACACAATTATGAAACAACTATGCGAGACGCGTTGGAAATCTAGACTAAGACATTCCAAAACCGTATAATTTTTTCTTTTCTTTTCTCATCTTATTTATCTTAAAACCATTCTCATACTAATCAAAACCATATCGATTTCCCTTTCTAGGAAACTATTCCTCATGCAATTCTCAATTTACTTAATTCTTATTAATCATCTTCTTATACATCCATATCAATTGTCAAACTCACTTTTTAAACCCTTTGTACTGAAATTTCGGCATCATAACGGCTGCATTTATCTTACCCCAAAAATTCCTGCAAAGGCAAAATACACTTTTAACATCACAAAATCCAGAATCATCGGACTCTCCCGTCCGGAATCCAAACACCAGCAACAACACAACCTTAGTTTTAAACACTTCATAAATGCATTCCATAATACATGTCTCAATCCGAACCAAGTCATTCATATACATAACCATTCACAATTCATAACCATAATCATAAACAAACTCAATTCCAATATGTATCCATCCTTCAATTCCAACCATTTATTTACATTCCAAATTGAATACACGTCTAATTTCAATGGCGTTCTAAGTCATACTCAATTACGCATAAAGCAAAAGCATATAAAAATATCGGGCCGACATCATACTCGTCTTCCATCCGATCTCATAATTGAAAACCTGGAGATGGGATGAAAGGGGGGTGAGCACAAAGCTCGTGGATAATATATTTATAAACTGAACAATAAGCGGAAAAATCTTTTATTTTTCAAACTTTTCAAACATTTCCCATTTAAGAATTCCTCCAAAAACTCATTTTTAAACCTTTCAATTTCATCAATACTTTATAAGATTTTTCTCAAAATTTTCATTTGTTTCAAAACATTTAAATCCAGTTTCAGGAATTTCATGCTTGAAAAATTTACTTTCTTGTTTCTCAAAATCTCAAACCTTTTTCAAAACATGCACAGTCTTAAACATGAATGCATCACATCATAGTGTATCACATCATAATCAAAATTAAAAAAACACATAACACATCATAATTGGTTTGGTTCGGTCCCAACAGGACGTACTGCACATTCCCGCATAACTGTCATGTGCAGCCGTGAACAGGACATACTACACTTTTCCTACTCTTATATACACTCATACATATCCAAAACGAGAACTCAAATGCAAGAGTTATAAGAGGGAAATTGGAAATGACCATTTGAATAGTAAGCAGCCAATTTCTGACCCACATAACTTTTTACTCCTAACTCCGAATAGGACATATCATACCTCGTTGGAAAGATTAAAAGACCCTCTACATCCTTCATGAAGGATGGAAAAATCGATTCCCTCTCTAAAGGTACGAAAAATCCGTTCGACGATTCAGCCTAAAATGGCCCGTGAATAGTAATTCGAGAACCTAATATGCATAGTGGGCAGAAATTTTCAACTGTGCATAACTTTTTCATCCTAAGTCATCTAATGGCCCATTTTATACCATTTTAAAGATCTTACCACGTTCTACCAACTTCCAGAATACCTCCAAAGCTAATTCCCTCAATAAGAGGGTCTAAACCCTAAGCGAAGTTGTTGCCCAAATTTAGGAAAATTTGGACAGCACCTCCCCTAAAAATGCTCTAGCCAATCTTCAATTTTTTTTTCCAAACTACAAGACCTGCATAAAACCACTTCTATCTTCCTTATTCAATCATCCCAACTACCAAACAACTCAATCATGCACTATCCATAACTATACGAAAATACAATGCGCAATCAATTGGCTCTAGAGTCCCGTAGAACAGGACGGATAACCCGAAGGTTATATCAGTAAGCAGACGGATAACCGAAGGTTATATCAGAATGAGACGGATCCGTTTCAGGATCTCGTAAGCCCAAAGCGGGCAGCCAGGAGAAGGCTATACGTCGACATGCACGTGACTAACAGGACGTTACTCTCTTGCCCAAATAACACATATTCCGTATCAGATACAGGATGCCATGAATTTAAGGCATAACATAATCGAATTCATATGATCTTATGACAGTTATTCTCAGCATATTTCAATCAATGAAATCATATAAACTCATGGAATGCAGAAATTAATGAAAATCATTTATCAAGAAGAACGGTGTAGCTATTTATCAAATCATTTGAAACAATAATTTGAAAACCCTTTTCACTTTCTTTATTTAAAAAAACAGATAATTGGCCCATAATTCACGTTATAAATATATTACCCACCTCATATCCATGCTAGCATCTTGTCCAATGCTTCAATTTGACCTTTTCTCCTTTCTTCCTTCCAATTGAAAATTCCCTAAATCAATTTCATCAAAATTTAATCTCATAAATAACTTAATCCTTCAATTTGATGCATAAGTCATCAATTCTTACTAATTCCAAGATAGTTACATCACTAATTCCAAAAATCCCCCAAATTACAAATTGAATCTAAACCAATCCAATCAAGTTTAATATCATAATTAACTTAATTTCTCAAATTGAACTTAGGAAATATTAATTCCTCTCATATTCAAGCTATTTCAATCTCCAATTTTGAAAATCCCCAATTTTCAAAATTGGCCTAAACCAATTTGCACAAATTCAATATCATAAAACATAATTTCTTCAAAATTGATTCCATATTTCATCAATTCATGCTATTATTGATGATTCTACACCATTAATTCACAAAATTTGGGAAAATCCCCAAATTGCAAATTAAGCCTAAACCCCCAATTTACAATTTTTCAAATTAAACTTCACCTAAAGCATAAACATCAAAATTAACTTAGGATATCTCAAATTCATCACTAATCCAAGCTATCTAAAGCATCAATTTCAAAAACCCCCAACTTTCAAATTTGACATAAACTCAAATTTTCAATTAATTCAAAATTAAACATAATCATAGTCTAATCTCTTCAAATAATCATAGATAAACTAAATCCATAATCATTCCAAGCTTAATCAACCAACAAACTCATCAAAATTTCAAAATCATAACTTTCTCTCTCTTACCTTTTTCTCCTCCATTTTCGTTATTTTTGCTCCAAGACAAGCTTTCATCTTTTTCCTCCCATTTCCTCTTGGAAAGCCACGAAAATCCCTAAAAAAATGACTTGCTTCATCCTTCTTCTTCTTTCCTCCCATGGCCGACCCTTTCTCCTCCTTCTTCTTCTTCTTCTTCGTTTCTTCTCTTCTCTTATTTCTCTCTCATTTTCTTTCCTATTTTCCTTCTTATTTCGTGCATTTCAGAGGTAAAAATGACAACCCCATGATGTGTTTCATTTAATGAAGCTCAATTTACCCTCTTGCCCCTCCAATTAAGCCTATTTCCAAGTTTGCCCCTGCACAGGATTTGAAAAACTGATACCTTGCGTCCTGATTTTAAGCATCTAAACGAAATAATTTGGACAAACTTTCTTCTTAAAAATTGTTCATCTAGATCATACGAATCCAACGCCACTGACTGCGCTCAATTCGGATCTAAAACAAAGAAGTTATAACCGAAATACTATCGGACCTTCACAAAATCCGAGACTGAACATTACGCAAATTTAATTCCAGAAATTAACAATCTTAGGGATGAAACTAAATTTTGATCCCTTCATAAGAGTTGTAGCCCTATATCTTAACTTTATTTTCCCTCAAGATTCAACTCAATCGGAGTTGTACAGCTCCCGAAAATCGCAAAATACTGAACCATGTTCAGAAAATTATCCAACTTATAACCTATAACCCATCTCTTACTTTGGTTCAATCAATCTCTTTTCATTTAATCTCCTAAAAATCATAATTCTTCATAAAAATGAACGTAATTGTCTTAGGAATCCAACGCTTCAAGAATCAAATCAATCGGATGTCGGACGAAGGATTTATAAGCAAAAGATTACAAAAGGGTCGGAGTTCAAACCAAGTTACAAGACTTCAAATACATACTTATACCTGAATTTTCCAAAAATCATATCTCTTAATCCCGAACTCGGAATTTGACGAATTTGGTGTCAATAAAAAGATCAAAGGAAGCTATACAACTTCCCTGAAGAACTCAAAATTAAATTAGGTCTCGAAAGAGGATGAAAACTCAATCAAAGATTCTATCCAAAACAGTTTTTCCTAAACAACTTCCAATTTTTAATCGCTCATAACTCCTAGCCCCGATATCGAAAAATTTCAAACTTTATGGCGTCAGAAAGATCGACATACAAGCTACAACTTTCAGTAATACCACTTACTTCAATTCAGACTAAATCCATACGACGAGTAGCCTCGAAGCATAGAATACACAAATCTATACTTAATAACATTTTCAAAACAAAGCATATCTTCAGAAATTCATATCTCTCAATCCCGATATCGAAAAATAGCAAACTTTATGTCCACGAAAAGCTCTCGACAGAGGCTACAAGTTTCATGTAGATCATTTTCTCGGATTTTGCTTCAATTAAAAAGTCAACTTTTTCCTCAAAGTCAAACTTTAAACGAACTTTGACTGATCATAACTCTCACTCATGATATCGAAAAATATCAAACTTTATGTCTACAAAAAAAACATAAACTACAAGTTTTCAGAAGATCGTTTTTTCAAATTTTGACTCAAACAAAAAGTCAACTCTCAAGTCAACCATTTAATCACTATTTATCCCCAAAGTCAAACTTTCTAAATTCTTCAAATTTTCACACTTTTTTTCTTTTCAATTCTTGCTATGTAACTTCATTTCAATCAACTCATCCACTTTCTTCTCATAATCCATACAAGTTCACTCAAATATCAAAGTCCTCAAAATTAAACAATTATTTTCTCATAATTTTTTTTAATTTTCTTAAATTTCCTTAAATTCATAAATTGTCTCACCAATTTCTTTCTCATTTAAAATCATTTTAATATTCTAATTTTCACCAGAAATTCGGGGTCCAACATTTGGCTCAATGGTGAGAGGCGTCCACATAAAGTGGAATAAAACCTTGAGGTCATGGGTTCGAGCCATGGCTCACCCATGACCAAAGAGGACAATACTGGATAATGGGGTACTGAAGTTGGTGGGTCCCCTTCGTGGGGTTAAAATCCACTCGGGTCCAACAAGTTGATACCATTTGTTTACCTCGCATCAATCTCTATTGGAGTATTGTCGACTTCAACAGACATTACTCAATTTTTTTATTTTTTATTTTTTGGGTCCATGATTACTTTATTTTCAATTTGTTCCCGTCATGACCACTAGTAACTACTCTTTCTACAACCATTGATACCATTTACGAAATTCTCATCAACCAATTTCTTTTTACCAAATGTCATTTTGTCTCATCCAGAAACTAAGTAGTAGTTTCCGTTTGTGCCAATCCGAAAAGAGAGGAATTATGCCATGAGCGTATCTTTCTTCTTTCCTCAAATTTGTCACATATGATGCATCATTTGAAATTGTACTTTCTTCCCAAACGAACATTCTAAATTCGTTGACCCATAGGAACTATGATTAGCACTTATTCGCTAAATCACCAATCGCTTCCTCTATTATTTCCACACATAAGCTCAATTGTTTCACTATCCAAGGTATACTCACAAAGGTGAATTACCCTCAACTCGACAACTCTTTTCATATACCACTATTATTGTTTCATTATCATTGTCCTTGTTTCACTATCACTATCATTGTTTCCTTTCCCACTTGTCATTGTACTTCTTTTCACATAGTTTTAGTCCCATCTCATTTACATGCAAGCTTGGCCTTTTTAAGGTCATATCAACTTGACTTATACACTGTCATCTCATTCTTACTACTTATTTCTTTATTTCCTCAACCAATCCATGATAGGGTATTCACCTTGATAGTACATTCGGGGACACATCACCCAAAACACGACGAAATATTCATTCAGGAATACAGATACACTGTATCTCTATCTGTTTACCCATCCATTTACCATTTCTGTTTCCATATACATATATTTGATCAATCCAAAATTTTTCGATACACTATCAGTAGAAATTTTTAGTCTTCCTTTTTCCCCTACTATCCCCTTATACTGATTCACAAACTCTTAACACAATATTCACATAACCATTTTGGTCCCAAACTCATGCGCTCATGATCATAACCGTTTCACGAGTCCATTTCAGTTCATCTATACACTTTCGTCTCACCATTTCTACTTCTTCCTAACCTTAGAATCACTTCGCTCTTTTGTTTAAAAGTAGACCGTTACAGTACAATATTGATATCATTACATTCTCGCTATCATCATCTATGATATCCACTAACACAAATGTAGTGAATCCATATCTGCCTGATCGGACCATATACTTTTTGCTCATTTCCAATTGTTCCCATTTCGTCGCATATACAAGTCAACACTCTCATTACCTCATCATCTCGAACTTTGAATCTCACATAGGCATACTTTAACCGATATGTTTCTCATATCCACAGTGGACCTCTCCAAGCTATAGCACTTTTCGTTTTCTTTTTCCGTAATATTATCACTTTAAATCCCCTAATTCATTTTGATATCATTTCTTTCCTCAATCAGCCCATGCCAACGTAGTCATACTTATATCACAATCAAAGGTTTATAACCACAGTACACTATAGCTATCCTTATCCATTTTTCCTTTTTCCCCGTTCCTAATTGCTCATACACTTTCATAGGCTCACATTCTGATACATTCTCACTTTTCTCACACTTAATCACTTAACATAAGTTCACACGTAAGATTTATACTCGTGCGACTCAAACTAGGGATCAGTTGCCATGGTCTGCAACGACACGACTCAAATGCATGTAACTTAACCTATGTTTCAGACTGTGCCCAGATAAATTCGTACTTCTGGACTCTGATACCACCTAAATGTAACACCCCACTCTCGCGTGACCCGAACTCGACATCGTTGGTGATATTCGAGTCCGTGCCTCGCGAGGATGGCGTGCTACATCAGTCAGACAGACAAAACTCAGTATAAATATTTATAATGGTATTTTAAAACATTCATTCACACGGAAAACAAAAAACAACTTGCGCCCACGATAAAAGGAAGCATTTTCAGTTATTACAAATAGTCAAAAATAATTTACAATAGCCATTTACTGCGCAAAAAGCCATAACCCAAATTGGGCTCACTATAAATACAGAGCATTCTTTTACAGCGATTCGAAAAAAACAATTTTTTTTATGGAACACTAATGCAGACTCGAACTGATCCCGACCTCTATCTTTCCCTTGCCTGCAGTAGGCATACTCCCGTGTCTAGCGGGGTACTCTTCAAGGCCTGAAAAATAGATACAAATTTTGGGTGAGTTTTGCGAACTCAGTGAGGAACCATCATTGATGGGCGATGATGGTTCGCCCAATTCATGCATCACTTAATCACGTCACAGTAATAACACAGCACACAAGCAATCACAGTTTAGTTTGCGATAACACAGTTAGAAGTACCATATCATTACATACAAGCAAATCGCAATTGAATAAGGCACTCATGCCTTTTTCCCATTTTAAGCAGTCAGTCAAGTATATGTGCAATGCATATGTGACACTTTTCCATTTTATTGCAATGTTGTGACCGAGCCCTTAAACAGTAATAGTATACAGTAGACGCGTCAAGGGAGTAGGAGAGCCCTCTGGGTATGCACTATCTCCCTTCGAGCTCGAGGCACTTTTTCAGTACCAGTGGCGACTCTGGTCACAACTGTTTTTATTATCCGTTTATGCATTTGTGTATGAATTGCACATGCCCAATTTAACAGTCCATATAACACAGTCTGTCACAGTAGAGGCAATGAAATGAAGCACGGTATAGCAAACAGTTGATTACAGTATATCACAGTAATAGCAAACAATTCACAATGTATTCATATAGAACAATTATACCAACCATAATTGATCACACAGTAGAAGCAAGTCAGCTCACAGAATCACAAATAGAGACACTTCTATGTCAGATCTCCCAATTCATCGGACCATCTGTCCGGAATCCAGGCATAAACAAAAACACAATCTTAATCCCTCGATTATTCCCCACAGTTGTATAAGTGCAAAATATAAACATATAATAATTGAGGAACCATCTAAGTTACTCACCTGTACTTCCGAGCTAATACCTGGAAGTCTTAGTGACATCAGTGGATCGACGCTCCAAAAGTGCCTCTATAACAGTTACAGAATATAAATCTTACCCATTGCTCAATCAAAACTATTTAATGTTGCACATGTAGCAATTAGAAGGTGCACAATGCATGATCATGATATTCCCGACCCTAATCTAAAATTTTCCATCACAAAAATTCCGTCTAAAAAGTAGAAATCTAACGGCACCGAAATTACTCAATTCGGGCTTCTGTAGGTTCAAAAATAAATAAAACAGTGACCAAAGAATCATTACTCGGACCCACATCAATTTCTCGTCCAAATATTCCCAATTTCTCATAAAATAAAATTCAATGTTTTACGAATCCGATGCCTCAAGAATCAGGTCAATCGGATGTCGGAAGAAAAAGTTATAAGCAAAAGAAGGAAAATATATGATCCTAGTCGACTTGCTTGAGAATCCTAGTCTACTTATGCTACTGTGTATGTCTTAGTCGACTTGTCTGGGATGCAAGTCGACTTATGCTACTTCAATAGCAAATCTGGAACAAACGTCCTCCAACATCCCAACTTACACAGGGCATAACTCCCTACTCCGGACTCCAAATTGGACAAACTTGGTATCTATTTTATAGAGAAATGAGATCTCTAAAAGTTTCATGAATGACACAAAAACTAATTTCACCTCTATGGGTGTAAAAAATACACTCAAAGTTACTGCCTTCACAGTGCCTCTCAAAACAGTGTAACATTTTATCAAAACAGTGCAACAGTTTATAAAATCCATAACTTCTCATTCCCTTTGCTAAAAATTACAAGATTTATGCAAAATGAAAGATCAGAATGTGACCTACAACTTTCATGAACAACATGAAATCAAATTCAATTGCTAAGTAGGTCAAACAATTCAATGAATGATTCTGCCCACTGAAATCACCTGAACTGAACAGCAATTTTCTAAAAGCATAACTTCTTGCAAAAATGTCAAAAAATTGCATACTTTATACCCATGGAAAGATCAAACACAATACTACACTTCTAATGAAGGGTTTAACAGCCAATTTCATCAATAACAAGCTCAAAACTGTCATGCAAGTGGCTGTCCTGATCACTAGTCAATGACCTAACTTAAGTCCAATCATTGAAAATTCATAACTACCAATTCTTATATCTAAAAATAGTATAGTATCTCTCATTTTCAAGATAATTTCTTCCTCTACAACTTAACAGAAGATCACTTGAGCCAATTCCAATCATAGAAATCTCTAAATTTGCTTCCAATCACAATACTCCCAAAACCTACACTTATGGCTAGGTTCCAACAT
The DNA here is from genome assembly GCA_029891385.1 of Erythroxylum novogranatense. Lineage (NCBI taxonomy): Eukaryota > Viridiplantae > Streptophyta > Magnoliopsida > Malpighiales > Erythroxylaceae > Erythroxylum > Erythroxylum novogranatense. Next base: position 7,474,763 of record CM057230.1, on the reverse strand, counting down.
AATGCACATAAACAGCCAACATTCACAGGTCATAACTCACAATATACATATTGAAAAAATTGCAAAATAAGTGGCAATGGAAAATTAACAAGATAGGATTCAACTTTCATTAAGACCATTTTCATCGATTCCTCCTAAATCAATCTAGAAAAATCATCAAAGTTTCAGATTCTCAATTCCGGATACTGTTCACACAGCCCCCATAGTTCACTTTCAAAACCAAAATTCAATCCCTTAAAGCTACAATTAGACAACACTTATTTCACAAGAAATCTTAGCCAAACAACTAAAGTTTCATTTGGTTCAAACCTCACCTCATTTGCTCAACCACACAATTAGTTATGATCAAAACATTGCAATAAGTACAAAATCAATTTTCCAGCTTTGCTACTCCATTCACTTCCTATCATGCCAAATCCAATTCTACTTCAATAAGCATACCAATTGGACAAGAAATCAGCCACTAGATCATCAATACTTTCACTTAGACCAATAGCCACAATTTGGCAGCACTTAACTCTTAATTTCCATTCAATAGTAGTCATCAACATCAATCCAAAATCAAGCTAAAACCAAGTTAAAAACACATGATTCATGCTAACTTCATCAAGTCATGCACAAACATAACCTTATACCCAACAACTCAAACTATAGTTTTCATGAAATCAAGACATCATAACTCATATTTAATGAACAATAGTTCCCAATTAATGCATCAAACTACTAAGAAAAGAACATAATTAAATCCTTACCTAATTAAAGCTTCCAACTCCAACTCTTAACTTCTCCAATTACTTTACTTTCTTTCCTTTCTACTCTTCATGTACGGTTATCTCATGGTAAGAAGGTAAGAGGATTTAAGTTGGTAAACATGAAAGGAAATCACTCAAGGTTGGAGGAAAATAAGCTAAAATCGATGGAGAGACAAAAGAGGAAGATGGAGATTTCGGTTGGCTAAGGAAAATAAGGAAGAAAATTCATCTTTCATGCATTCAATAGGAAGAATCGAGACACAAGCAAGCATTTAATGAAATGGGGATGTGTCACCATGACACATGTCCAATTTAAAGGAATAAAGACAAAAATTCAAGGAATAACTTTAATCAATTAATCCTAATATTAAAAATTACATCTTTAATACATTTTCAAAGGGTCCCACGGACAATTCCAAAATATTAAACCCAATAGTCCAAGCCCATTTAACAGAAAATTGCGGTACTGAAAACCAACTGGTTCGCCACTTGTTGATTTTTTTCCGGTCCGAAAATTTTCTCCAGAAAAGTCCAGAAAAATTCCTATAATTTTCGTAAAATGTAAAACCTATAATGATCAATTCCGAATAAATTTTGAAGTCCATAAACCACATTTTCAAAATAAAATCCCATGTAGGCACAAATACCGGGAAATATCATGAATGCATGTACAGTTATTTTTCATGTGCATAAATTTACTGTTCACAAATACCAGTATGCATGAACAATCCTAATTAGTCCCAGTCACTCTCATCCTTGACCAAATTACTATTTTACCCTTCCCGTCGGGGGTGGGATGTTACAATACAGATATATGTTTAGTAAAATATTGCCTATATCATTTTCCAATGACTATAACCCTTCATCTTGTTAATCATATCACCGAATTTAGTTCTTCTTTCACCATTCACACATGCATCAACACCATTACGCATGCAGTAATCCACAAGCATGAAAATTCACACCATTCACTCATGCATCCATTTAAAACATTAAAACATGCATAAAACTTACTTGTCTTAAGTTTCTCTCACTTCAACAAAATTTTCCAGAAATGGGGAGAGCAACTATAAGATTTCGGTGTTGGATTACAAAAAGAATTTGTAACAATCAAGACCCTCAAATGGCAGAAGACTCGCAAGGTGTAATGTGGGTGAGCCAATAACACCAAAATTGCATAAGTTAAGTGTTTAAACAATGGATGAGCAAGAAGGAAGATAGTGTTTTTGATGGAGACAAAACAAAAGAGCTGCAAAAACTTTCTTACCCAAAAACGTGACTAGGTGGCTCCATCCTCATTGACACATGTCCTTTGGCATGTTTTACATTTGTCACCCATTTAATTAGCCCATATGCCACTTACCAATTGCTTCACTTGTCACATAGTAATTTGTCCAATTGTCAATCCATAATTAATTCACGTGTTACACTAGGATTCATCCAAAATTTCAATACTTTTCTAAAATTCACCAAAAATTTCAAAATATCTGAAATACACCAAAATGACCAAGTCACGTTTTTAATCACATTCAATAACTCAATTATACCAGAAAAATGTCATGAATGCATACACAATAATTGTATGTGTCCAAAATGCTTGTGCACAAATAAGCAAATATTCAAATATGTAAAGCATAAAATGTACTAAATTTTTTTAATATTCTAACCCCTAGTATGGGGTGTTATAATATAAATGAAAATTTTTATCTTACTCACCTTAATTTATAGATGATTGTGTAATATATAATGAAATATGTGTGTACATCAATTTATAATATTTTGGTAGTAAAACCTTAAAGATTTCGGGAATGAATGAATGTTGAACCCAATGGAAAAAAACAATTAATAGAGGCCATTTCAAGAAAGTTAAACCATCAATTTCTAACTGTGTTGAGTGAAAAAACATTGGATGTTTTATCCTTAATTTTGAACAGGTAGCAACTGTTGCTAAACTTTGGGTTAATTTTCACCAATAATGACAAATTCATCTTGACCACTATTACTTAGGTGAATAGAGTGTGAACGATTATACTAAAAAATCATATCAGGTAAATTTGTAGGAAAAACTGGAAGGTCACAAACGATCCCACTTAAATTCCAATCTCCTAGACAGAAGTTTCCTGGACATGTAATTTAATAGCACAAAAATTCACTACAATTATACCCGACGATAGTTATTAAATAAACAAATATATAACATTAGAATAACAAGGTTCAACCAATTAAGCTTACTTCCTCATACACTACTAAATTGATATTTCACTATTTTTTAGAAATAATACAAGTGAAATACTATAAAAGGAGAGAAGAAATTTTATCTTATGAAATACAATTTTGGGATGCTTAAAATATGTGAAGGACTCTTCATTTTATAACTTAAAAAGACTCCCCCATCTTTGTAATTCTTCAATATAGGATTTCAAAATATGTCATAAGTCAACAATTCTTCACCTTGACATATTTTTCATCTTTAAATCTCTCACAAAACTTATCTTTAGTAGTGTCTTTAAATGCACTTTATAGCGCCCATCTTCAATTTTTGGCAATATTGATCAAGTCCAAACAATGTTGGAACTTGACCACAGTCACCACCTTTTTCAACATATTAGCAAATTTTTCAATGGTCTTAATCTTCTAGATTGCTACTCCATCTTCTTCCAGAACCTCCCGTACAAAGTGATAATGTACATCAATTTACTTCATTCTTGCATGATAAATTTACTTCTTTGAATGACACTTTGACTATCACAAAGTTCTTTGACATGCTTCTATCCAATTCCCAATTCATCAAGCAATTCTTGAAACCAAATTGCCTCCTTCACAACCTCTATAACTACCATATAATCAACCTCTGTAGTCAACAAAGCAACTGTTGACTGTAAGGTAGATCTCCAACTAACTAGTGCCTTTGTAAGAGTAAACACATAACCAGTAGTTGATCAATGTTTATCTAAATCATCGACATAGTTAGAATCATAATATCTAACTACACATTGACCTTCTTGCTTATCCCCCTAAAATACCAAACAAACATCTATGATGTTCAGAGTGTACCGTAGAATCCATTTTACATCTTTCCAATGTTCCTTTCCAGGATCATACATATACCTACTCACAACTTCAACTGCCTGTGAAATGTCGAGCCTTGTAAACACCATAGCATACATCAAGCTACCAACCACATTTGTATATAGTACTTTAGTCATATACTCTTGCTCTGCATCTTCTTTGGAGATAAGGATGCAATGAGCTTTATATGAGGAGCGAGTGAAGTACTAATATGTTATGACTTCTCATTCATGCCAAAATGTTGTAGTACCTTTTTCAAATATTGCTTTTGAATTAAACATAGTCTCCCCAACTTTCTGTCTCTACTTATCTCCATGTCGAGAATTTTCATGGCTTCACCAAGATCCTTCATTTCAAACTTCTGATTCAACTGAATCTTCAATTTCTCAATTTCTCTTTGATTCTTTAAAGTTATCAATATATCAACATATGGAAGAAGATAGATGTAGGATTCATCTTGAAGCTTGCGAAAATACTCACAGTAATCATATTTTCTTCTTGTATACTTTTACCCCATCATAAACTTGTCAAATCGCTTGTACCACTGTCTCGGAGATTGCTTCAATCCATACAATGATTTTTCAAGCTTGCACACCATATTCTCTTTTCCAACAACTTTAAAACCTTCGGGCTGAGTCATATGGATTTCCTCTTCTAAGTTTCCATGTAAAAACGTAGTTTTTATATCCAATTGAGCTAGTTTCATGTCAAACTGTGCTACTAAAGTTAACAAAATTGGAATGGATGAATGTTTTACAACTGGAGAGAAAACTTCATTATAATCAATTCCCTCCCTCTGAGTATAGCCTTGCTTTGTAGCGAACATTATCCTTATCAAGAAATCCAACTTTCTTTGCATATACCCATTTGCATCCAATTGCCTTCTTTCCCTTTGAGAGATTAGCTAGCTTCTAGGTCTGATTCTTATGAAAGGAATGTATTTCTTCATTTGTGGCTATCATGTATTTCTTCATTTGTGGCTATCCTCCACTTAACTTCTTCTGAACTTTGGACTGTTTCCTTATAAGTGGTAGGAACGCCATCAATTTCAATTAGAGATACATAAGCCACCATATTAACATAACGAGCAGGTATTTAAATGTTCCTTTTTGGTTTTCTCAATGAAATTGGTAATTGTTGCTGTAGAGGTTCTTGGTTGGAATCTCTTCTTCATCTTGCTCCTCTTCTACCATAGGAGATTCTACATCTGCTTCATCATTTACTTGGGTAACAATTGCTTGGGTAACAATTCTTCTTTCAAATTCTACCTGTTTTGGAGTACCATCTATCTGTTTAAAATTTTCAATTGTTACATTTCTTAACATGGTAGATTCGTCAAAGGTAACATCCTTGCTAGAAATTATTTTCATGTTTATAGAAAATGAAAAGAAAAGGAGAAAAAAAGAGGATTGAGAGATGGACACATGCAATTAAGAGATCCATAAAAGTATCAAAAATTAACCAGATACATAGATACGCAGTAGTAACAGAAGGCATGAAGTAATCGAGGTGAAGATAGAAGTGAGCTAATAACATAATTATACATATACACGTAGTCTGGCTATAAGTTCAATACTTTAGGAATTATAAATGAAGATAAAAGTGAGATAACATAATTAATGGGTTTTGAGAGTTTGAAGTTTGTACTTCCGCTTGGACTCTACTGTTTGAAAAGAAGAGTAGTAATATTCTCTATACTTAGTGAATTATGTGGTAGGAGTTTAATTATCTACAACTATTTCATGAATTAATAACTGAAGTCGTCTTAAATTTTTTATTCGTCCAAATCAGATTGCTTGTAAGGACAATAGAACTACATCCAGCATGACTATATTGATCTAAAAGAATTGGTAAATGCTGCTTGAATAAGACATTCAGCTAGTCATTAGATCCTATGGCCGATCATTACCTTAATCACTACAAATATATACAGTCACTACGTGTCTTTTTACATGGAAAGTGTTATTTGAAAGACATGGGTTTTGGTTTTTGGCACACATTATTATGCCGATCCTTGTATTGCTATTTTGTAGTTATGGGTACTGGTTTAGCCTGGTTCTGACGAGACTGCACGTTGCCGTTTGGATCCATGGAGTTGACTGCTTCTTTCGAGAATTCTGGCTTGAAGGTTCCTGCAAAATAAAGAAGGCACGTCGGGGGTTGTTTCCCGATAAGCCCCTCCGACGCTCAAGTTAGTCTTTTTGTGAGGGTAGGATCGTTGTGAGCAGAGAAAACTAGGGTTATGATCACGTACCTCTATTATGGCAGAGTTATACCTTATATATGGAGTAGATTCTAGGTTTAAGTCTTTATGTATGTATGGGAGACTTCCACCTATGAATGGGGTCACGGATGCGTGGACTGGGCCTGGGTTTGGCGTAGCCAATAGGTATGAGACTGATCCTTGAAAGATGGACCGATTGACCCACGGGTCGTTATGACTGGGTTCAGGCCCAGCACGACTGACCCGACCATAAACCCCCTACTCCTCGAGTCTGAGCAAAGAGAAGGGTCGAAGGAGTATGTAAGGGTCTTGTAGCTCATCCGTAAGACAGCTCGGGGCAGGCCCGATCGGTCAGACATTAATGCATAGTACGTGACTGCTTGTATTGGGATTGGGCGACTGAGCGTCCCGATCGGTCGACATCGACACCTATTGCGTGGCAGCTCGTACCAAGAGAATGCAAGCGAACATCTGTGTTGAGCGCGTGAGGGTAATTTATTTAATCATTACTGACGGCACGTGCCCTCTGACGGATTTTCAGAATCTGAAACGAATCATCCTTGTAACCGTTGTGCAGCTGTCACGTATGTCCTTTCAATTGCCGCGCCGCTCTGGATTTCTAACAACCCTAATTCACCTCAGTTCAGATTCTACCACGTGTCTAAGCTTGGCTTGGATTTTCTCCATGCGTCGAGCTTTGATTGGGGCGTCCACTCGACCGATCTTCTATAAGTACTCAAGGTCGATAGACTGCAGATTTTCTTTACGTTTGCTTTGTTCTTCAGCTTTCACCTTGTTTTCATTCGCATCTTTCTTTCCCATAGTTTCCGGAGTTTTCTTTCAACCGCCCTCCAAATTTCTAACCTCAAATCACCAGATAGGTACGTCCTTTTTCCTCGTCTCCTCCTCTAAAGTTTTTTCAAAAGTTCCCTCTTAGGAAGCATGTCGTCGGCTAGTTCTAGAAGTGTGGTAAGAGGTACTGAAGAAGTCTTTACGAGAGAACGGAAGGATGGGTTGGTGGTAGAGGAGCCACCGAGAGATAAATCGACGATGACCACGGCGGACTTAAAACGGTCGATCATTAGGAATAATATCCCTATGTCCTGGGGGCCTAGGTTGGCCTTGGAGCATGAACGAATCCACAACAATCTAAGTGGGTATTTTGCCATTTCCGATAGTTTCTTTTCGATTGGTGGCGTGAGCCTCCCGTATGCCCCTATTATTCACGAGGTGTGCGTCGATTTACAGTTGATGCCGAGCCAGATTCCTCCGAATGGCTAAAGGTTCATTAACGGCCTAGCGTTGCTGTGCCATCAATTCGGCCATTTGCCCTCGGTTGGGATCCTACGCCATTTTTTGAGGATGAACTAGAGTCCGAGCTCTGGGGTTGGGATCCCTTCTCTGCAGTACCGAGATACCCGGTATCGCCCGGTCGGGACAACTTCAAAAATCTTCGCTTGGCGGACGAAGTACTTCTTTGTGAAACCCCTAGGATCCTCTCTCGAGTACTAGCCGTGGAGGTATCCTTTAGCAGAGTGGTGGAACGACACGTCGAGCATATCCCTTAGTAGAGAGGAATGGGAGGTGGTCGGTCGCATAAAGGAGCTCGGCCGATACGACTTCGCTCGGCTCATTCTGGGGTATCGCGGGGGGGCCTCGATCGATTCCTTTCTACTCGACCCCTCGCCATAACTTAGCGGGCTAGGAGAGGAAACCACCCCGTCTAGTTGACCCCTTGTGGTTGAATTATTTGCTGTATTTTTAAGTATTGGTTTTGCTTTCTGACCTGTTTTATTGTTATGCAGCCATGGCGAAGGTAGAAGATTTTGCCGGGTCATCCCCTCCCCCTAAATCCAAAAAGCAGGCCAAGGGGAAGAAAAAGAGGAAAGGAGCAGAGACCGATGAAGGCGCTGCTCCGCCAGTAGAGCCAAGCCATTCTACAGTGTTGCTGACCCCTCCACCCGCTGAAGATCATCCTGTCGTGTTGACGTCATTAGCGATCGTGCCAGCGAGTGCAGGCCGAGCGGGAGGGGAAGAGGAGATGGAGCCACCTCTTAAGAGGAAGAGGATTGTTCGGCTTGCTGACCTACCGTCCGACCCGTCGGGTCAAGGCAGGAAGGAGAAGGAGAGAGAAAGCAAGGGGAAAGGAGCGGCGAAGAGCACCGACAAGTGGGAGTTTGCGATCAGCTTGGCCAGAACTGCATCGATCGGGGACCTCGATGTGTCCCTTCACATTGCTAAGAGGGTCACTCCCCCCGTAGACGAGGAGCTCTTGGACTCGATGAGCAATCTGGAGCTGGGGCCCCGTCTCATCCGTAGCTGTGTAAGAAGTTTGGTGATGTCCTTCGCGATGCACCAACGTATTGAGCAGCTTGACGGGATCAATCGATCACAAGATCGGCAAGTCCTCGATCTCCTCGAGCAGGTGAAAACTTTGAGGGGCGAGCTTTCGGAGGCTAAGGAAGAGAGAGACGTCTTCCAAGCTCAACTCTCTTCCTTGGAGGAGGAGAAGAAATCTTGGGAGGAGGCGAGGAGCGTTCTACAAGCTCAAGTTGCCACTGGGGAGGAGGAGAGGAGCCGGTTGGTTGCGGAGAAGGATCGGTTGGCTGAGGAGGGTGAGGGCTTGATGAAGGAGATGATGACGGTGCAGAAGCGAAGTAACAAGTTCCTCCAGGATTTTCACGAAGCAGTGGAGGGTAAGCATAGGACCGAGGATATATTGAGGGAGTTGCGATGCTCCGTCAAGAAGCAGAGGGTCGAGGCGATAAAGCGGTGGAAAAAAAGGTTCCTACATGGGGAGTGCTTGGAGTTCGCCTGCGATTTAACCCTTTCGGTCCTGAAGAGGTGCCATGAGGTTCACGTTCTTAACGGGTCGAAGTGTCCTTCGTTTGAGGATTACGCCGAACCGCTTCTTCCCGCAGCTCTCGGCCTCTCTTTGGAGGATGTGAGGGAGAGGGCCGAGGGAGAGCGAACCTTCGTTTCGGATGAGGAGCTGGACCTTAGCTCTGAGGAGGAAGAGGATGTCTCTCCGTTGTCTCCTCCCCATCCGGCTGCTGGCCCTTCTTCTGCCGACCCGACCACTCCTGTTGCTGGACCTTCCTCTGCCGACCCGGCTGCTCCTATTGCTGGCCCTTCCCCTCCTCCGGAATGATTAGAGTGATTGTTTTTCCCTTTGTAAGGCTCATCTGGTCGGGCTTGTGACCAGAGTTTTAATTCTGAGAAATAAAAACTTGTTTTTCATTACCTTTTTTAAGTGTTAGAGATTAGACGATCCTCTCGAATAGTAGGTCGTGAATGAGTGCGCTCGATATGCGTCGATCAGGTGAGTCAGGTCGAGTGATAATGAGGCCGAACGATCCGAGATTTTGTCTTGGGATCCTCGCCGAGTTATAGTCTAGGTCGATCGATAGTTCCAAGGGTCTCGTCTTGGCAGCCTATCCGATCGATGATCGAGGCCGAGCTATGGTCCCAAGGATCTTGTCTTGGTGACCCGGCCAAGCGATGTCAAGGTTGATCGATGGTTCCAAGGATCTTGTCTTGGCAACCTGGTCGATCTATAGTCGAGGCAGAGCTATGGTCCCAAGGATCTTGTCTTGGCGACCCGGCCGAGCGATGTCGAGGTCGATCGATGGTTTCAAGGATCTTGTCTTAGCAACCTGGTCGATCTATAGTCGAGGCCAAGCTATGGTCCCAAGGATCTTGTCTTGGCGACCCGATCGAGCGATGTGGAGGTCGATCGATGGTTCCAAGGATCTTGTCTTGACAACTTGGTCGATCTATAGTCGAGGCCGAGCTACGGTCCTAAGGATTTTGTCTTGGCGACTCGGCCGAGCGATGTTAACGCTGATCGATGGTTCCAAGGATCTTGTCTTGGCAACCTGGTCGATCTATATCGAGGCCGAGCTATGGTCCCAAAGATCTTGTCTTGACGACCCGGTCGAGCGATGTCGAGGTCGATCGATGGTTCCAAGGATCTTGTCTTGGCAACCTGGTCGATCTATAGTCGAGGCCGAGCTATGGTCCCAAGGATCTTGTCTTGGCGACCCGGTCGAGCGATGTCGAGGTCAATCGATGGTTTCAAGGATCTTGTCTTGGCAACTTGGTCGATCTATAGTCGAGGCCGAGCTATGGTCCCAAGGATCTTGTCTTGGCGACCCGACTGAGCGATGTCGAGGTCGATTGATGGTTCCAAGGATCTTGTCTTGGCAACCTGGTCGATCTATAGTTGAGGTCGAGCAATAGTCGATGAGATTTTCTACTCTTTTCCAAATTTAATGAAATTCTCTCGTGCCGAGAAATCTGAAAACCCCTTTATTGATAAAAATGAGGGCGTGGGCCGTTAAAAAACCTAACTGGTAGGGCCAGAAAAAAGGTACCCACAGGTTGTGTACAAAAAACAGTAATAGACAAAGATTAACTAAAATAAAACTTATCTACTGGTAGAAAGCCTTCAGGTTTCGAGAGTTCCAGGGCTTCGATAGAACCTTCCCGTTCGCATCACGTAGGATGTAAGAGCCATGTCCGACTTGCTTGATCACTTGATAGGGTCCTTCCCACGCCTGTCTGAGCTTTCTAGGATGTTTCCCAACCACCTCGGCTTTTCGCAGGACGTATCCGCCGACCTTAACGTCACTCGGCTTTACCCTTCTGTTGTAGAACTTTGTTGCTTTTTGCCTGATGGCTTCTGAACGAGCGGCTGCCCTATCCCTGTCTTCACTGAGAAGCACGAGTTCGGCTCGGTGGGCTTCATTATTCCGCTCTTTTTCATAGTTCGACACTCTTTGATTGTGCAACACCACTTCTACTGGAACTAAGGCTTCTGCCCCAAAGGTCATCATGAACGGTGTTTCCCCTATGGCTCCATTTGGTGTAGTTCTGTACGCCCACAATACTTCGTCTAGCTCTTCTACCCAAGTCTTTCGTCCATCTAGGCGCTTCTTGAGAGCACTCATTATCTTTTTGTTAGTGTTCTCCGCGAGATCATTGCTTTGAGGGTGAGCTACTGAAGTTAACTGTAACCTTATCTTTATTCGATCGCAGAAATCTTTAAACTTATCGTTATCGAACTGTCGACCATTGTCTGTAACCAACACCATAGGCATCCCGAAGCGGCTTAGTATATTTTTCCTTACGAAATTCTCCACCTTCTGCTCGGTAATTGTAGCAACTGCTTCCGCTTCTACCCATTTGGTGATGTATTCCACTGCCACTACCAAGAACTTCTTCTGTCCAGAACCGAGAGGGAAAGGTCCCAATATATCCATTCCTAATTGAGCAAAAGGGATAGGGTGGCTTACGATTTTTATCCTCTCGATCGGTTGATGAGATAGGCTATCGTTTTTCTGGCAAGCCTCACACCGGTCGACTTTTTCCTGGCAATCTTTTCTCATTATCGACCAGTAATACCCTCGTCTAATCAGTTTATGAGCCAGCATTCTGCCTCCTACGTGGTTTCCACACATTCCTTCATAGACTTCGGCCATTGCTTGCTCTGCCTCTTCTTCGCTCAAGCATCGTAGCAGTGGCCAGTCATAAGATCGCTTGTATAAGGTGTCATTAATGACCGCGCATTCGGCCGTCTTTATTCTCAGTTTCTTGGCCTCCAACGTTTCTTCCGGTTATGTTTCATCTAGGAGGTACCGTCTAATCGGTTCCATCCAACTCGATCGACCGGTATTTACGTCAAGAACTTCCTTGGTTTTCTGAATGCTAGGGTGGTCTAGTCGTTCGACCAAAATGTTATTTGTGGCGTCTCGATCGGAAGCCATTTTGGAAAGTACATCTGCCTTAGCATTTTGAGCTCGTTATATCCTACTGATCGAGTACTGCTCGAAATTACTTAACTCCTGGTTTACCAGCTCCAGGTACTTGATCATGCTGCTCCCCTTGGCTTCATACTGCCCAATGACTTGGTCAACCACTACTTGGCTATCGCTATATACCTTCAGATGTTTTACCTCCATCTTCTTGGCCAATTGGAGGCCGGCTATCAGAGCCTCATATTCTGCTTCATTATTGGAGGCCTTGAATTCTAGCCGAAGAGCATATTCCACCTTTTCTTCCATATGTGGGCTGATCAATACCACTCCTGCTCCGCATCCTTCAGCGTTGGACGACCCGTCAACAAATAAGCTACAGGTAGGGGATTGCTCACCCTGCGAGTCAGGTTGACTCATTTCTGCAATGAAGTCTGCCAACACCTGTGCCTTGATCGTCTTCCGAGGCTTATATTGTATATCGAACTCCCCCAGCTCTACCGCCCATTTTATCAGTCGACCCGAGGTTTCGGACTTTTGAAGGCACTGCCTGAGAGGTTGGTCGGTCCATACCTAGATGGTATGACTCTGGAAGTAAGGCCTTAGCTTCCGTGGTGCCGTTATCAAGGAGAGGGCCAACTTTTCTATGGACGCATACCGTATTTCTGGTCCGATCAACACCTTGCTGACGTAGTAGATCGGGCGTTGCTCATTTTCCTCCGATCAAACAAGGACTGCACTGATCGACCCCTCCGTGACTGCCAAGTATAGAATCAGATTATCCACCTCAACTGGGCTTTGCAGGATGGATGGGCTAGACAGATATTGCTTTAAGTGTTGAAATGCTCTTTCGCATTCATCTGGCCACTGGAACTGGGTCACATCCGCTTTCCTTAAAATTTTGAAGAACGGGAGGCACTTGTCCCCCATCCTGGAAATGAATTTGCTCAGAGAGACTATCCGACCGGTCAATATTTGCACATCTTTCAAGCATCGCGCCGAAGGCATTTGGACGATGGCTTCGATTTTCTCTGGATTAGCTTCAATCCACAGCTGAGTTATCATAAACCCCAGGAATTTTCCGAATGCTACATCAAAGACGCATTTTTCCGGGTTCAGCTTCATCTGAAATTTGTTAAGGGTCTGGAAGACGTCTTTGAGATCTTCCACATGCTCCGTGGCCGTCTTACTTTTGACCTCCATATCATCCACATAGGCCTCAACTGATCGACCGATCTGTTTCTTAAAAACTTCCATGACGAGCCGTTGGTAGGTGGCCCCCGCATTCTTCAAGCCGAAAGGCATTACTTGGTAGCAATACGTGCCCTGATCAGTTATAAAAGCGGTCTTCTCTTCGTCTTCGAGGCTCATCTGAATCTGATGGTAACCAGAGAAGGCATCTAAAAAGCTTAGGAGTTCATGCCCCGGCGTGGAGTCTACCAGCTGATCGATCTTGGGCAGAAGAAAACTGTCTTTTGGGCATGCTTTGTTTAAATCAGTGAAGTCAATACACATTCTCTACTTTCTGTTTTTCTTCTTTACGAGTACGACATTGGCCAACCATTCCGGGTATTTGACTTCCCAAATGAACCCAGCACTAAGTAGCTTTTCTATTTCCTTCTCAATCACCTCCTGGCGCTCTCTGCTTTGCCACCGCTTCTTCTGTCTAACTGGCTTGTAATCCTGTCGAATACCGAGAGAGTGCGATGTGACCGATCGAGAAATTCCAGGCATATCGCTCGGTACCCAAGCGAAGACCGATCTATTTTCTACCAAGCAGTCCGTGATTTCTTTAACTAGGCCTTTCTGAAGCTCAAAACCTAGATTTGTGAATTTGGAGCGGTCGGCTTCATCTAGTATGACCCGTTGCGTTTCTTCCATGGGGTTCATCCTCTCCGTCTCCTCATCGGCTCTCACGTCAAGAGAGCTCGTCAGGACTGCCACCCCATCTAGTGTTTTTGTTTCCGCTAAGTAGCATTCCCTAGCGATTCTCTGCTGACCCCTGATAATACTAATTCCGTGGGACGTTGGGAACTTCATTGCTTGGTAGTAGGTGGAGACAACCGCTCTAAGGGCGTTTTGAGTGGCTCGTCTAATTATCGCATTGTACGCCCCTTGAAACTTTACAACCAGGAACTCAACGTCCTTCTCTATTTGATACGGCTTTTGTCCGAACTTCATTTTCAAATAGAACCGGGCAAACGGGTAGGCTGATGCTCCAGTTACTCCTTTGATAAGTCCTTCTATAGGCAGTAGTCAATCATCTGGTACTTCCATCTGCTTGAAGGTATCATAATACAACAGGTCAACCGAGCTACCTGTATCAATCATTACCCGCTTCACCTCGTTGCCGTCCATGTTCAGATTTACTACAAGCGCATCATCATGGGGACAACTAATACCGTCAAGGTCAGACTTGTCGAACGATATCATCCCACCGTTCTGCCTCTTTCTTTTGGCCGACAAGTCTTTGCTGACCTGCCTGGCATACCTCTTTATTCCTTTAACAGTGGATTCCCCTACTGCATTTCCACCAAAAATCATGTCAATGACCATAACCGGTCGATCATCATGTTGTCCAGTGTTTCTGTCGCCTCTTGCCCTGAACTGTCCTCTCGCATCGCGTCGATCTTTAGTGTTCGCTTTCTGCCTCCCTCCATTTCTATCGTTTCGCCTCCAAGGTTGTCGCCAGTCATCGGGTCGACCGATCTTATGCTCGTTATCCCGATCAGCATTATTGGGACCCGATCCGAGAACCGGATTCCAACCGAAAAACGAAAACGGATACGAATAACGAGACAAATTCAAATTGGATATATTGAATTCGATAACGACAAACAAAGCGAAAACGGAATCAAAGAAAGCGAAGGATCGCGTAGCGGAAATGCAAATCGAACCGAATCGGAAAAACGAATGTATCGAACTGAAACACATTCCGACATCCCGGAGAAGCACACAGTATAGAAAACTTATCGCGTTGGATTACCTCGACTAACCATCCGAAATCCGGTATAAATTTTTTTTTCTCCTATTCATTCCTTTTCTCTTTACTCAATCACATTCAAATCATAATCAAATTACAATTTCCTTTTTGGAAATTTATCCTCATATAACACTCAATTCATATAATTTGTCTTAATCACGCAAATCTCATCTTTACCAAACTAACTTCTTAATTCTTATTCTTATCTTAACCCGATTTTTACCAAAAATCGGGCAGCATAACAGTTGTATTTTGACAGCCCAAAAAAATTCCTGCAATGATAAAAACACACTTCTAAAATCACAAAATCACATCCAACCTTAACAACCATCATCGAATCTCCTGTCCGAAAATCCAGTAGAAACAAACGCAATTCTATACCTAACACTTCAAAAGTCTCAATCCGAACACAATACAATCATATACATTTACTGGCCACGAGCAAATCCATTCACATACATTTCAATTCATATATAACTCCATAATTTACTTACACATATCATAAATTCAATTCATACTCATTTTCAGCATAACTGTATACATTCTTTACATTCGGACTAAATACACTTTACTGGCTTTCTAACCATCCATAAAATCCAATACGAACATCAAACTTTACACATAAATCTGAACAAGCACAAATTGGATTGAGGTCATACTCGTCTTCCATCCGATCTCTGCTTAAAACACGGAGATTGGGGATGAAAGGGGTGAGCTCTAAGCTCGTGGATAATATATTTATAAATTGAAACATAAGCAAAAACATTTCTCAAAACATTTGTTATTTTGCAAATCTTTCAACAAAAACTTATTTCAACTTTCCACATTTTCAAATTCTTTATTACTAATTTCCAAAATTTTCTCGATTTCAAAGCTCAAATTCTCATTCAAATTCTCAAATCATTCCAAATCATGCATACATGAATGCAACACATTTTCAATGCATCACAAATATAAACAAAAGCAAAAAGCATATAACATTTCAAAATGGTTTGGTTTCGGTCCTAACGAGACGTCTTGCCTGATCTCATAAGCGATCTGCGTGCTGTGAATAAAGCGTACTACACTTTCCGCATAGCGATTCGATTGTAGCCGTGAAGGGAGTCCGTAGTCGGAACTCCATTGCCTCTTGCGGGCAGCCGAGAGAAGGCTTTAACAAGTAGAGACAATGCACTGACTCACAAAAGGACCTGACCAAACCCACATAGCACATAAGCAAAACGGAATTTTAGATTGCCCGAAGGCACTTTTCAAAATCTTAATTTTCTTTAAATTTTTCATATCATATCATAATAATGTGTCATAAATGACACAAACATATATCCACATGAATTCATATAACAAATCGAATGCAATTCACTTAAATCACATATTCATCAAATTCATCACAATATATGCACTAATTCTTTAAATTATTTAAATCATAAATCAAATAATTTGAAAACCATGAATTTCATAATTTTGCATTTTCTAAAACTCATTTTAACCCTTCAAATCATAATTTCAAACATTTACATCCTTTTCAAACATTTTATCAACAATAATTTATCAAAATCAAATTTTGTTTTCTTTAATTTTCAAAATTTCACATATAGCTTATAAATCAAAATATAAATATACTACCCACCTCATATCCATACTAACAACTTGCTTTGTGCCTCAATTGCTCCAAAGCCTCCTTCTTTCTTTCAATTTAACATTCCCTAAAGCAATTTCATCAAAATTCAATCTCATAAATAACTTAATCCTTCAATTTGATGCATAAGTCATCAATTCATACTAATTCCAAGATATGTACATCATTAATTTCTAAAATCTCCAAATTCCAAATTGAACCTAAACCAATTCAATCAAATTCAATATCATAATTAACTTAATTTCTCAAATTGAGCTTAAAAAATATCAATTCCTCACATATTCAAGCTATTTCAATCTTCAATTTTGAAAATCCCCAATTTTCAAAATTGGCCTAAACCAATTTACACAAATTCAATACCATAAATCACAATTTCTTCAAAATTGATTTCATATTTCACCAATTCCTACTATTATTGAGGATTCTACACCATTAATTCACAAAATCCCCAAATTTCTAATTTGGCCTAAACTCCCAATTTACAATTTTTCAAATTAAACTTCACCTAAAGCATAAACATCAAAATTAACTTAGGATATCTCAAATTCATCACTAATTCAAGCAATCTAAAGCAACAATTTCAAAAACTCCCAAATTTCAAACTTAAGCATAATCCCTAACTTACATTAATCCAAACTTAATCATCATTTTAACATAAACACTTCAATTAATGATAGGAAAACTCAATTCATATCCCTTCCAAGCCAAATCAACCAACAAACTCATCAAAAATTCAAAATCAAATCTTTCTCTCTCTTACCTTTTTCTCCACCATTTTCGGATTTATTGAGCTCCAAGACAAGCTTCCTTCTTCTTCCATGTCTTCATCTTGAAACCAAGCAAAACTCAAGCTCAAAGACCTAAAAAATTCGAAATCTTACTTTCTCTTTCTTTTTTTCTCCATACGAAAACTTCTTCTCTTCTCTTTCTTCTTATTTTCTCTTCTTCTTTCTTTCATCATTGTGATTCTTCCAGAAACGACACTCCCTATGTATTCTCTGCCATGTCACTAAAATGGTGCACAAATGACCAAGTTGCCCCTCACTTATTTGCCTATTTCCAAAATTGCCCCTGCAGGAACTTGAAAAATTGACTACTTGCGTCCTGTTTTCAAGCATCTAAACGAAATAATTTGGACAAACTTTCTTCTATAAAATTGTTCCTTTAGATCATACGAATCCAACGCCACTGACCGTGCTCAATTCGGATCAGAAACGAAGAAGTTATAACCGAAATACTATCGGACCTTCACAAAATCCGAGACTGAACATTAACATAACTTCAGTCCAGAAATAGACAATCTTAGGGATGAAATTAAATTTCGATCCCTTCACATGATTTGTAGCCCCATATCTTAATTTTATTTTCCCTCAAGAATCAACTCAATCGGAGTTGTACAACTCCCGAAAATCGTAAAATACTGAACTATGTTCAGAAAATTATCCAACTTATAACCTATAACCAAATCTCTCACTTAGGTTCAATCAATCTCTTTCCATTTAATCTCCTAAAAATCATAATTCTTCATGAAAATGAAATTAATCGTCTTAGGAATCCAAAGCTTCAAGAATCGAGTCAATCGGATGTCGGACGAAGCAATTATAAACAAAAGATTACAAAAGGGATCGGATTAAAAACAAAGTAATGGAACTTCAAAACCGAACTTTTCCAAAATCATATCTCTCGATCCCGAACTCGGAATTTGACAAATTTGGTGTCAATAAAAAGATCAAAGGAAGCTATACAACTTCCCTGAAGTACTCAAAAACAAATTAGGTCTCGAAAGAGGTCAAAACCTCAATCAAAGATTCTGTCCAAAACAGCTTTTCCTAAACGACTTCCAATTTTTAATCGCTCATAACTCCTAGCCCCGATATCAAAAAATTGCAAACTTTATATCAATGGAAAGATAAAAATATCATCTAAAACTTTCATGCAGATCACTTACTCTAATTCAAACTAAATCCATACGACGAGTGGCCTCGAACCATAGAACACACAAATCTATACTTAATAGCA
Organism: Erythroxylum novogranatense; assembly: GCA_029891385.1. Lineage (NCBI taxonomy): Eukaryota > Viridiplantae > Streptophyta > Magnoliopsida > Malpighiales > Erythroxylaceae > Erythroxylum > Erythroxylum novogranatense. The sequence continues at coordinate 7,456,324 of CM057230.1, read as the reverse complement.
TTTTCAAAACAAAGTATATCTTCAGAAAATCATATCTCTCAATCCCGACATCAAAAAATAGCAAACTTTATGTCCACAAAAAGCTCTCGACAGAGGCTACAATTTTTATGTTGATCATTTTCTCGAATTTTGCCTAAATCAAAAAGTCAACTTTTTCCTCAAAAAGTCAAACTTCAAGCGAACTTTGACTGATCATAACTCTCACTTCCGATATCGAAAAATATCAAACTTTATGACTACAGAAAGCTCTTGACATAAACTACAAGTTTCCATAAGACAATTTTCTCAAATTTTGCCTCAAACAAAAAGTCAAACTTTCTATCTCCAAAAGTCAACTGTCTTAATTTTTTTCAAATTTTCTCACTTTTCTCTTTATTTCTTGATTTTCCACTAACTTTTCAATCAATTCATTTGCTTAAACTTTCATAACCCATACAAATCTCCACAATTATCAAATACATTGAAAACTCGTAATTCTTTTCTCAAAATTTCCTTAAAGCATAATTTCATCTATAACATAATACTTACGGGGTGTTTGGAAAGCAAGGAATTGAATTCTATTGTGTAATTGAATTCAATTCACTTGTTTGGAACACTCTTTTTAGCATGAATTCAACCCATGTGTGAGTTGAAACCCATCTGTCTATGTAAATTGAATTCATGCCACAAAACACATGAATTGAAATCTCATAGCAGTTGGTTTCGTTTTAACGTTAGAAACCCAATAATACCCACAATTTCTCAACCCTATTCTCGTCTTCTCCCAGCAGCTGCCGACCCTCTTCTCCTCTTCTCCGATGCACCAGCAGGGCAGACCGCCATCTCCGACTCACCAGCAGACGATCGCCTTCTCTGACGCACCAACAGAGCAGACCAGACGACCAACCAGACGACGCACCAGCAGCCTCCCTTTCGTCCACACAACGCAGCAACACCCGGTAATTCAACTCCAAATCAACAGCCGAAGCACCCAAGCCAAAAAGCACCCAATAACAATATTAGCAATAATATCTGATCATTTGGGTTTGCCCATGGTAATGTGTTCGAAGGATGGTAGGGAAGAGAAGAGAAGAGAAAAAGCAAAAAAAGAAATATATATATATATATATAAATAACAAATAACAATATTAGCAATAATAATAATAATATAAATAACAATAATAATAATAATAATAAGGTTAATAATAATAATCATCATAATAATATAAATAACAATAATAATAATAATAAGGTTAATAATAATAATAAATTAATTAATTAATTAATTAATTAATTAATTTTGTTTAATAATAATAATAAATAAATAAATAAATTATAAACAACAAATAATAATAATAATAACAACTAATAATATATATATATATAACAAATAATAATAATAATAATAAGATTAATAACAATAATAATAAGAATAATAAGAATAACAAATAATAATAATAATAATAATAATAATAATAATAATAATAATAATAAGTGTGAATGTTTATTAGTTAATATTATTTTTTAGTCAGGGGTAAATGTGTCATATAAAATAATTGAATTCAATTTTAATTTTATTGGATTTGTTCCAAACAATGTAATTGAATTCAATTCTAATATTTCTGGATTTGTTCCAAACAGTGTAAATTGAATTCAATTCTAATTTTATTAATGTAATTGAATCCAATTCGTTCATGAATTCAATTCACTGTGTTCCAAACAGCCCCTTAAACAAAACACTCATTCAATTTCATTTATTATTTCTAAATTTCAATTAAAGATCGGGGTCCAACAGGCATTGTGTCCGTGCTTCAGAAATCGACCCAGTCTTCCCCTTCGGATAAGGAATTTGATTTCTCTTTTCAATTGCCAGCAATCTTCCGTGTCATGACCGATGTCTTTGTGAAAATGGCAATATAAATCCAGGTCCCTATCCTTTGAGGGAGTCTTCATCTTATTGGGTTCCCGAAGAGGTTCCCCATCCGCTCTCATGGCCGCCAGTACTTCCGCATACCATTTGTTGAGCGGGGTGAACTCCTGTCTGTGTTCCTATCGATCGGTTGGTTTTCTCCAGCTCGACTGGCCCTTCTGCCGCTTGTGCGAACCATCCGCTCTGTTGTTTGGCGAACGATCATCCATCCTACGCTTCATATTTTTCAGCACTTCTTCGAGCTGAATGTACTTATCCGCCCTGTTTCTTATTTCCTGGATAAACCGGGGCTGATCGAGGACCAATGACTTTTTGAACTCCTCATCCCTCGTGTTGCTCATAAGTGCTGCCAACATGGACGAGCAAGTGAGGTCGGAGACCTCGACCGCTTCATTATTGAATCGAGTGATGAACTCCCGCAAACTTTTGTTCCTTCCTTGGGTCAATTGCATCACTTCTAGTGCAGTCTTCTGTGGTCGCTTACTTGTGGCGAATTGATTGAGGAAAAGCAGCCTAAAATCTTCAAAGCAAGTAATGCAACACGGAGGTAAACTATTGAACCATCGTCGGACTCCTTCTTGAAAGGCAGTGCAAAAAGCCTTACACTGAATGGCGTCGGGGATGCAGTGTAAGGTCATCATCGACTGGAAGTGCTGCAAATAGTCTAGGGGATCGGTCTTCCCAGTGTACTTTTCAGGCACCGGTATTTTGGTGCCGGCCGCCGGGAGGCTATCCAAGATCGTCGGAGTAAAGGGAGAGCTATATTGAGCTGTTGGACGATCCGGGCAGAAGTTCATGGCTGCATTGATCCGATCGTCCACAATTTTTTCTAGGGCTTCAGCAGGGTGACGATCGGTTATCATACTAGTCTGAGGTGCGGACGGCTGTTGTTGTGCCGGCTGAGACTGTAAAATCTGGCGAATCAACAGATCAGCCACTTCCTCAATCTGTTTTCGGGTGAGGGAGGTATGCACGGGCGCAGGAGGATCTGCATCTGATTGGTGCTGGAGATTCGGGCGTATGTTGGTTCCAGTGTTATCTTCCAAGGCTACGCTCTGTTCTTCTTGTTCTAGGTTTTGATGTTACAGTTGATCATTCGGGTCCGAAGACTGCGTGCGGGAAGCATGGTGTGTTGGCGGCGGGGTGGCAGGTAACTGCAAACCCATCCGTTATAACGCCAGCGCCATGACAGCAGCTATATCAGGGTTAGCTGCTGCCACCTGATTGATCTGCGTATTTCTGAACGTGGTGCCCTGATGTCGGGCCCCACGATGGGCGCCAATTGGTTCAGCTTGGTTCTGGTGAAACTGCACGTTGCCGTTTGGATTCATGAACTTGACTGCTTCTCTCGAGAATTCTGGCTTGAAGGTTCCTGCAAAATAAAGAAGGCACGTTGGGGGTTGTTTTCGGATAAGCCCCTCCAATGCTCAAGTTAGTCTTTTTGTGAGAGTAGGATTGTTGTAAGCAGAGAAAACTAGGGTTATGATCACATACCTTTATTATGGCAGAGTTATACCTTATATATGAAGTAGATGCTAGGTTTAAGTTTTTACGTATGCATGGGAGACTTCCACCTGCGAATGGGGTCACGGATGCGTGGACTGAGCCTAGGTCTGGCGTAGCCAATAGGTATGAGACTGATCCTTGAAAGATGGACCGATCGGTCCACGGGTCGTTATGACTGGGTTCGGGCCTAACACGACCAACCGGACCAGGTACCTATCCTTTTCACTTGAAATTCTCCGGGCACTAAATTGATGCTGTGTATCACCAAATCCAACTTCTCTTAAACAAGGTGACATCCAAAACCTAGCATTCCCCTCGATCTTGCCTTCTCCAACATCAAATCCTTTTCTCTCTTTATAATTCTCTTTCAAGAAAATTATGTATTTGGTGTTTGTTACGCGCTTGAATACATTTTATTAGGCATAGACGTAGGGACCGTTTTATATTATACCATAGAATTTGATATAATTAGACGTGAAGGTTGGGATTATTTTCATAAAGATTAGGTTAGGGAGAGTGGTGGTTCGTATAGATAAGCAAGTTCCATTCACACAATCGAGTTAAGCTAATTTTGAATGTCAATTTTTTATTAATCTCCATTTCAAAGTGTATCCTCGCCTAAAATTCAAATATATTAAGTTATGAACTTTTTATTGTGTATAAATCTTTATTAATCTTTGTTCATATTTCATATAGGAAGTTGAAAAGCTGATATATAAGGATTCATGAAATTTCTTGACTTCGCATATCAAATTTTGTATTGTGAAATCTTGTTAAAATCTTTGTTGATGTGGTTAGATTTGTAGATATTATCTCAACTCATTTATAACACTCTTATGTTAAAAATTAAGATTACTCCAACAATAATTTTAATTTGAATTAAAAACTTTCATCTTTCATCTCTTTCAAATATAGGATTACAATATTCTCCTCTTATATAAAATATTAAAATCTTACAATGTTATTGCTCTCCTTTGAGTTAAATCTATCGTTTAGAATTGAATTCCTTGATTCGTACACCTAAAGATTTAATTTCTCTAGGTGGTAACATAGGATAGAGATACACATTACATGATACATCGTTTTGATAATTAATGATGCCATAGAGCTAAAAGTTACCTAAGCAAAGACACTATATTATGTATGATTTATGTCGTATTTTACTAGTCCGGTTGTTTCTGGAGATGAAGTGATCTTGATTTAACAAACTTATTAGTTGGAATTGATTCAACTACTTATTGTAAAATAAATAAATAAATAATCCTGTCATGTTATATCCTATTCTGTTACTCCAAACGCAGTTCATACTAATGTCATTGTAGAACTTACAAAATAAGAAAAAAAACTTTTAAATTTCTAAAGTTTAGGGTAAGATATGTTTAATTTTTATATTTTACTTTTAACTAAATAAGTTTCTGAATTTAAAATTATAATTTAAATTCATTTTACTTAGAATATGGACCCGGATTTAAAATAAGTGTTTATTTATATTTCACAAATTCATAAACTTATTTTGCAAAAATTGACATAAAGCCTTTTTTTCCCAAGCAGTGCGTAAAGTTATTGAGTAAAACACTGAGGTCATTTGGTTCCACTTCTGTTTTTCTATTATAATTTTCAGTTTCTGTTTTTAATTTTTTGTTTCTATTTTCTTTCAAATAAAACAAAAACCTGTTTAGTTGTTAATGTTAATTTAGTTGTATTTTTATCATGATAATAATTATATTTTAGATAAAACTTAAAATAAATTACTTTTAATTAAATAAATTTATCTAATCTTTTATATAATATTTATTAACAGATTATTAATAAAATGATGTTATTTTAATAAAATAAATAATTTAAAATTAAAATTTTATTTATAAATTAATATTTATTTTAAATATATTTTAATTATTAAATAAAATTTTATTTGAATATTATATATTTTAATTTAATTATATATAATTTAATTATAAAAATTAATTTTATTGATAATAAATTTAAATTTATTAAATATATAAATATAATGTTGAATTAAATTATTCATAATTTTATTAAAAATAAATAATTAAATAATATATTTAAATAATAGTAAATCAGATTATTAAAAAAGCGAAAATAAGAAACAAAAACTACTTTTATGATTTTCATAATTTTTGAAAACTAAAAAAAATCAAAAGCAAAAACAGAAATTAAAAATTCAAACAAGTGAGATTTTTTACTGAATTTAAAAACAAAAACAAAAAATAAATGCCAAATGTCAGGGACAATGCAACTTGACAAAATTAGGACAAGAACAAAAGCAATCACTTACTTACAATAGCAAAAAGAAAGAAATCCAAATGAGCTATATTCTAATCTAAACAACTAGAAACAATTTCTCCCTGAATCAACATTCAGAGACTAAAGCAAAAGCATCTTTAATAGAGCTAAGAGATGCGAGTAAGAAGGCATGAGTAAGCTCTTGTTGTCAATTACTTCTCTTCTTTCTCTTCTTTCCCTGGTGCTAAGTTATGACTTGAAGACTCCATCTTCATCGTATTCTCACACCTCCAAGTCCCTCAAATATTTATACACCACTTAACCAAAACACTATTTCACTCACATAACAAAGAATGTGCAAAGCAGAACAAGGAACAGATAACGAATCAAGCACTCTCTCGGGATCATGTTTTGAAGACATTGACAAGCTGCGAGGTTATGCTAAAAAACACCTGCATCAGCTTGGTTCAACAGAATTCTGTCGTCAGTCCTAAGTTACCACAGAAATGCTAAGGCCCAATCTAGGTATCAAGGGCACATCGAACTTATGGAAGTCTGCTTTTCAACTTGTTGGTAGATTAGATTGAGATTACAAATGGGGAAAAAGCCACCTTTGCTTAATTCCTTAGCTTTGACATAAACTCTTCCAGAATTATTTGATTGATAGTGATATTTGTGATATAAAAGAGGCTTAACCAAAAAAATAACATTAAAAAAGGAGCAGATTTGAAAGAGTTTAATCAGTTTAAGAAAGCAATATTTCAAAAGCATGACAACTACATATGATACTGCAATTTTTATATTAAGAAAAATTCCCCTCCTAATTTTATTATAATTAAATAAGTTTAATTAGTTTAAGAAATAAAAGCATGACGACTACATATAAAAAGAGCGAGGGGAGTTGCCATAAAAAAGAATTCAGGTAATTAACAAGAGAGATTATTATCATTTCCCTAGGTTCGAACAGGCACTGTATAAGTTTGGCGTAACTTTGGAATTCTCCTTATGAACTTACATGTATAAAGAGTGAAGAGGCAAATTGTTTTCAAATAATATTTCAAGTGACAGGAGACTCTCCAAAGAGTTTTTTGCAGTTGACATCTTGGATTTTATATATCATTACCTAAATTTTAAGGTAAGTTAGTATGTATTTGTCCATGAAAGATGAGAGCAAGCTTCTTAGGTGCAATCCTTACTAAGTAATCCTATGCAGACTTGGACGTACTGTATGTTGAATTATTGAAGAAGCCTTCTTCACGTTAAGCTTCAACTTGCTTCTGATATTTCCTTCAAATAATCAACATTTTTCTGTTGAATTCCATTTTAATGTGTGTTAATCTATCAATAACTTCTTATTTAGAAGTTGATGCAACTGCGTTTGAAGCATTTATGAATGACTTTCATGTCTATGATTTACATACCAATCTGATCGTCAAGATACTGATCAAGTTATGGTAATTCTAGCTTTGAATATACTTCAAAAGGCAAAAGTGATTATGGTTTACAAAATTAAGATGCACAAAAAGGCTTAAAATCTCTTACAAGCACTAAATGCAATGCAAGATAAATGCATTTAGCTCAAAAAAATAAGAATTCACAACACATGTAAAAGCTTATAAAATTATAAGATTTATTTAAAAAATCGTATTTGATGATTGTTAAATGTTGATAATTATTAATATTATAAATAAAAAAACTTATGTAATAATCATTAAATGATAATTATATATAATTAGTCATATAATAAAATATAGAGAGACTACAAGAACCTATAGTTAGAAACCTTGAACTGGAGAACGTACACAAAATGGTTAGGCCAAGAAGGTGTACAAGTAACAAACATAAAGAAAAGAAAAGAAAAGAAGAGGAAATGTCCTAATCAGAGAAACAAAGAGACAGAGTCATCATAGGAATGGGTGGCTCGGTCGGCTTAGACCCCAAATACCTTTTCCATTTCGTAATCCCATCAATTATTCATATCTCCTCCTTTTTCCCAAAATCTCCGAATTGTTTTATATACATTAAAAAACTTAAAGGACTTCGATGAGAATTAAATGCATTTGAGAATACATTAATCCGAGAGAGTTTTATGAAATTGTACTACGGTATCGTACTAAGATTTATAATAGAATCGAATAAGATGGAATGATTTATATTAGAATGAAATATAAATAAATGTAATATTAGAAAATTATTTTTAAAAAGGATGGAATGATTCTTAATGTAATATAGGAAAATATTATATGGATGAAGATTTATAATGTAACGTAGTGTCAAGTTGTTTATCATTTTACATTTTATCTTAAATTTTTAAATTGAAGGTTTTTAATTTTTATTATTTACGATAAAATAAGATGTAATCTGAAACTTTCCTCTTCCGTCTTATTACATTTCATTTCATTATAAAATTTTCTATCAAATGATGATAAAATATTATATTTTATTCCATTTCATTAATAAACTCAACTAAATATACCCTTGAAGACATTAATGGTAATATTGATTATTGCGATGCAAAAATATTTTGTTAAGAATATCCATAGTTTATCCTCAAATTCTAACTCACAGATCTCTTGAAATCTCAAGATAACAAACGTCAGCCTGGATATATTAGAGTTGATAACAAGTCTAAAACTCAATCAGATTCAAACCTTAACTTGATTTAATATGAAATTAACGAATTATACTTAGTTAATTTGAATTTTCTGTTCAACTTGAATTTAAAAAGTCAGCTAGAAGTTTACAATATAAATGTTCTAAAATAATTTTATTTTTAAAAATATCTCAAAATGATATTATTTTAATTTTAAATTTTAAAATAGGATCATCTAAAACTACATTATTTTAGAAAACCCTTACCTTAATGAATGTAGAAAAATAATATGTTGTTATTGTTCCTATTATTAATGTATATTATCGTAAATGGTCGAAAGTGTTCTTCATCAAGACGTTTGTAGGTAATTAAGCATTATTTGATTATTATTATATATGACTAATTGTTTAAAAATAATATAAATTTTTATTATATATAATATTTTATAAATTATTTATTCAATAAATTATTTAATAATTTAAAAGTCAGTAATATATTTTAATTAAATAAAAATTATATATTTTATATATTATATAATAAATTAATAATTTAAAATAAAATAACAATTTATACATATATATAATCAACAATTAATTCGATTCTAAGTATAATAATCAAAATAGACTAAAATTACAAAATTACAGATAAAATACAAGGTAAAAACCTGAAGTACAATAAAAGGCGGCAGTGTTTAAAGCCAACCAATCAAAGACTAGCTTGCTGCTACAGGGACCAACATACCATACTAAGTGGACTCCACTCCTCAGTCCTCACCTTGTCCAGCTTTATATTCTAAAGATTCTCCCTCTCTTCTCACTTACAATTTCTCAGCTTCATCTCTTTTTCAAATAATAATAATAATAATAATTTCTGAGCTTCATCTCACAAGAACTCATTTGATTTCCATTCCATTTCTTCTCATACATTTAAAGAAATTTTCTTCACACCAAAGGAACCTATTTTTCCGCTCTCTCTGGCAGGTGATCTCATCCCATTCTTTTCATCGTTTTTCTTTTCTGGGTTTTTGTTTGTTTGGTTGTTTGATGTGTGTACAGTCGCAAGGTTGAATCTTTTGTTCTCCATTTCTGCTTTCTGCTTACTGCTTCTGCTATCGCTTCTCTTTTGTTTTATGTTAGCTATATCTGTTGATTTAGAAATGATTGTCAAATGCGCTACCTTGGTTTTGTTTTGGCTGATCACTTTCTTTTAATGATCCTTATATGATGATGATGATGATGATCGTGATTACTGATCATCAAGAAGTTATCGATTTAGCTGCTTTGTGAACAATTTTTTCTTATTTTTTAATCTTCTCCCTTCTCTGTAATTTTATTTCTACGTTGTTTTCGTAGTGTTTAGATTCGGTGAGTTTATACAGTAGTATTCAGTTGTTTTCTTCTGCTGAGTTGCCTGATTGGGAGGTCCTCTGCAATCTGATTATAGTATCAGCTCGTTCTTTTACTTTGAGTCTCCCAGAAAATCATAAAATAACAGAAAGGCCAAAAACAGCTCCTTTTTTCATCACCGCCTGTGACACTACCTCTTTGATCACTCTTTGTTCTCTGATCATTGGTGTAACTTTCTCTCTTCTAGCTCAAAAAACAACCTTTAACTTTCTTCCTTAATTATTTTTTTATTTTATTTGATGAGGGCTTAGGTGAAGGAAATAAATCTTTGGAAGGTACTTAGAAGATCATCCTGGGGATCAAAAAGTAACGTATGGGATATGTAGTTTGACCTGATTTATGAAGTGTTGCTATCTAAGGCGAACTTTTTGGGTCTTCCACTCCTAGCATGTCGTTTAGCTAATTGTTTTTGTTTCCTCCAAAGCGGCTTCGAAGTAGCAGAGAACAAAAGGCTAAGACGAGAGTGAATATAGCCTGCAGAATCGTTGTTTTGTTTTATTTTCTTGGCATTTCTTCTGTCCAACCAATTTGTCCTCGTTTTTTGCAAACTATTATAAGAACGAGAATGACATATCTGTGCCTTTATGTTTTTCCACTTACTAGTAGTATGGTCATTATTACTATCATAGCAAATAATGACCCTAATTTAATTTTGACACTCGTTGAGGATTGTTAATCTGAAAATTCAGAGTAGATTCATATTGCTATTGCCATTTGACTTGGAAAAAATATCTTTAAACTATAGGGTGTCACGAGTAATATGTAATACAGATTTGCCGAGTGGACAACTTCATGAATAGTTTTTAAGGGGACTTTTTTGTTTGTGATTAAACGACTTGACTTAAAGCAGCAAGTTGATAAACGAATTCGGCATAGAGAAAGCGTAATTGTTGATATGCAGAAATCAAGTACAAATAAGCAAGAAAAGAAGATGGAGATTGGGATGTGTTGCCTCTTGTAGTAGAATTTAACTCAAACAATGCCTTCTGTTTTTGGTTGTATATATTAGAAGATATCTTCAGTGCAAGAGTTTTATCAGGAATCCCACATCAGATAACTATAAGAGCATTAAACAATATATAATAGTATGCAAACTTTCTTCTTTTGAGTTAACTTTTGGGGATGAGTTAGGCACTTCTATCATAGTATCAGAGTCAAGTCAGTTTGTATCGTTGGTTTGGGACGGTGCCCTGTTCTCAATATGTCTATCAGATGTTCAGTCATGCTCTGGACTGAGGGGGGTGTGTCAGGAATCCTACATCGGACAACTATAAGAGTATTAAACAATATATAATAGTATGCAAACTTCCTCCTCTTGAGCTAGCTTTTGGGGATGAGTTAGGAACTTCTAACAAGTTTCATTTAAAATCAAGTTTTCTTTTTTGGAGGAGGCAACTTTGTTTGTTTGTTTGTTTTGTTTAATGAACGAGATCACCTCTAGGCTGTCCAGGTGAGTAATGATGGATAATGAACAGTGTGTTCTCTTTGGTTTATGTCAACTTTCACTCAAAAAGAAAAGAAGGATCAAAAGTAAAAGACAAAGAATTCTGAGGACCCACAAGGTTAGTGGTCTCACATGACACCATCATATGGTAGATCAGGGACAGTAGCTTAGGTGATCTTGGAATGTTTTCTTTCAATAGTTAGATTCATTTAATTAATATTCTTTTATGTTGTGTTTATACTTTTTTCAGGGTTTTGCCGTCGTCCTCAGCTTCTTACCCTCATACATCTGTAAACCATAATGAGTGTACTATGATCCCCACAAGTACTAATGTGGTTCTGGATAGCACTAGAGCATATGAATTATGATCAAGTTCTCATGAAACCATCATTACGTTGCAATTTCATTACTTTTGTGTTGTCACGCCCGTGCTTGTAATCTTATTCTTCTTTTTTTCCTGTCATAGGTCTTTGAGTTTCAGCGGCATTTTAATGATCAATGCAACAATTTATGAGATGTAAACTTTTGATCGAGGTTTTAACTAAGAAGGAAAAGGGTAAAAATGGTGGATACTGTTGTCCAGGTCAGGAAAGTAAAGGAAAGGCTGCACTTTTTCCTAGGGACGACAGATAAAAGATAAAAGATAAAAGATACAGGCTGTTATGTTTTTGCTAATGTGGGGATCTTAGAATATTTATAGGTTTACTAAAAAGACTACTTCTTTATTATAAAATATATAAATTAATAAAGTTGTTTGATTATAATATGATTCTGTTGTAGATTGCCCACCTTGGTTCACAGTCAAAGTTCTTTTTACTTTGGCATCCTCGTCAAAGATAACGTCTTGACATCAGCTATTCTGGTTCTCTTACCCTTTTATATTCTTTTCTGTCATGAATTCACTTTTGTATGTACACTAATACTCGTTTAGTTCTTTTAGATTAATAATAATGTTTCAAAGAAATGTAGTTTAAAAAAAAAAAAAAAAAAGAAATGTAGTATTGGTGAGTAACAAGTCTTTGAAATCAATTACAATATGAAAATATTGTGATAAGGTAGGATCCTGGTATGAACCAAATGTTAGTGTTTGCAACCTAGTACAAGGATTTCCATAAGACATCAAAATGCTTGTTAGAGATTGGAAACTCCTGTTATGTTTGATAATATCATTATACCACATCCTTGTCATTAATATGATGTTCTTGCGTTTTGCAGCAGCCTAGCTAGTTAAATTATGGAGAAAGAGACCCTTGTGAGTCCAGAAGTTCCGGTGAAGGCTGAGATCAGGGACAAAGATAATCCTATCGAGGTAAATGCTTTGACAAGATATCTGATTCAGTCATTGTGTGATTAGGCGTCAATTGTATGAAATTTCTTTTTACAGGAAGTAACCTTAATCTAAATTTGAAGTTTGTTATGAAAGGCTGCATATTAGCTGCAGTCTTATTAAACTTGTACCAATTCAATCATTACTCTTTACATAAACATTTATAGTGCAATCATTCCTTTATTCTTTGAAGCATCTTTTGCTCCTTCAAGTTTCTTTTCTGCTACACTGATTGCTGTTAATTTTAGATTTATAGGAGAAACTTTCATTACTTATGACCTGTATCTGCTATAAGAATTTGTTATAAGATGGTAAAGAAATGTTTAGGCTGAAGAAAATCACTTGTACTTCGTCTTAGTGAAATCTTGTGCTATGCTGTTAATACAGGGAGCAAACGGGGACTTGCCACCCGTTCCAAAAGAAGGAAAGAAAGATGATGATGAAACTGATGGGGAGTTCATAAAAGTGGAGAAGGAATCACTTGATGTGAAAGATGGATCACACAAAGCAGAATCCACATTTGCAGAGGATAAAAAGTCATCTGTGGTTGAAAGAATCGTAAGTTTTGACAGGGACTTGCTAGAAGCTCAAGAGAAGATAAAGGAACTAGAGCTTGAATTGGAAAGAGTAGCAGAGGAATTAAAACATTCTGAATCTGAGAGCAGAAAGATAAAGGATGAGGTCTTACTAGCAAAGGAGAAATTGGAGGAAAGTGAAAAAAGTTATGAGGAGCTTGAACTCAGTCACAGGAAATTGCAAGAGCAGATAAGTGAAACTGAAGAAAAATATAGTTCACATCTCAACAACTTGCAAGACGCAATCCAAGCTCAGGCAGACAAGCACAAGGAGTTGATTGAGGTCAAAGAAGCATTTGGAGGTCTTAGCCTTGAGCTTGAAAACTCGAGGAAAAAGATGCAGGAATTGGAAAATGAGCTACAAGTTTCTGTTGGTGAGACAAAGAAATTTGAGGAACTGCATAAGCAAAGTGGTTCACATGCTGAATCTGAGATGCAGAGAGCCTTGGAGTTGGAGAGGCTGCTTGAGGTAACAAAACTGAGTGCTAAAGAAATGGAAGATCAGATGACTTCGCTCCAGGAGGAAGTCAAGGCCCTGTATGAGAAGATTACAGAAAACAAGAAAGTTGAGGAAGCACTTAAGAGCACAACAACAGAACTTTCAGCAGTTAAAGAAGAGTTGGCACTTTCAAAAGCACAACTTCTAGACGTAGAACAAACGCACTCTTTAAAGGAAGCTCTTGTAAATGAATTGACCCAGGAATTGGACCTAAAGAAAGCTTCAGAATCTCAGGTGAAGGATGAGCTCTCAGCACTTCAGAGGTTACTTACTGCAACTAAAGAAGATCTACAAGCAAAGGCCTCTGAGTTGGAAGACACAAAGTTGAAGTTGGAGGCAGAAGTAAATGCTAGGGAATTGGTTGAAGCTGGTGCAAAATCCCAGGAAGCACAGGTCTCAACTGTACTGGAGGAACTGGCCACAATAGTTAAAGAAAAAGAAGCTCTTGAAGCTACTGTGGCTGATCTCACTAACAATGCAGCACAGTTGAAGAAGCAGTGCCAAGAACTTGAGGAAAAGTTGAAGGTTTCAGATGGGAATTTCAACAAAGACGATTCTCTTTTGTCCCAAGCTTTATCTAACAATGTAGAGCTTGAACAGAAATTGAAGTCTCTGGAAGATCTCCATAATGAATCTGGAGTTGCAGCCACAACAGCCACCCAAAGGAAGCTGGAGCTTGAGGATTTAATGAAGGTTTCAAATGAATCAGCAGAACAGGCAAATTCACAGTTAAGAGAGCTTGAATCTCACTATATTGTAGCAGAGCAGAGAATTCTGGAGCTTGAGCAACAATTAAATTTGGTCGAACTAAAAAGCAGTGATGCTGAGAGAGAGGTGAGAGAATTCTCAGAAAAGGCATATGAACTTAGTGCTGCACTGAAACAGGTGGAGGATGAAAAGAATCAGTTGATTGGTGACATGCAGGGATACAAGGAAAAGATAAGTAATCTTGAATCTGCCTTGAACGAGTCAAAGTTGCGCAACTCAGAGTTGGAGAATGAGTTGAAGATATCGGTGGATAAATGTGCCAATCATGAGAACCAAGCAAACACGAATCATCAGTGCAGCTTGGAACTTGAGGATTTGTTCCAAATTTCTCATTCCAAAGCAGAGGACGCTGGAAAAAAGGTGAATGAGTTGGAGTTGTTACTTGAAGCAGAGAAATACAGAATTCAAGAACTTGAGGAGCAGATCAGTACACTGGAAAAAAAATGTTTGGATGCGGAAGTAGATTGCAATAAATACGCTGAGAAAATATCTGAAGTCACATCTGAACTTGAGGCATTCCAATTGAGAGCATCAAACCTTGAAACTGCACTGCAAGTGGCAAATGATAAGGAAAGGGACTTAACTGAATGCTTGAATTCACAGACTGATGAAAAGAAAAGGTTGTTAGTAGTGTCAATCAATTCAAGTTTGAAGCTGGTTGAAGCTGAGAATAATGTGGAGATCTTGCGCAATGAATTAACTGTTGTCCAAGAGAAGTTACAGCAGTTAGAAAATGGTCTCAAGGCTGCTGAAACCAGAGAGACTACTCAGCTGCTGAAGCTCAAGATTTCTGAGGAACAACTTGAACAACAAGAGAAGCTATCCGAGCATGCCACTGCAAGCAAAACAGAGGTTGAAACATTACACGAATTACTAACAAGAGATTTTGGTATCAAGCTTCAAGAAGCCCAAGCAAAACTCAACGAAAAGGATGTTGAGGCAAAATCCCAGGCTGAGAAACTAAAGATGCTTGACGAGCAAGTAAAGTCATTAGAAGGGCAGATGGCTGAAGTAGCCGGAAAGAATGCATCATTGAAGGAAGTTCTGGACTTGTCTTTCATGAAAATTGCGTCTTCAGAAACCTCTAATGAACAGCTCAAAAGTCAGATCTTGGAAACCAAAAATAAGGCTTCTAACACTTCCTCAGAGAGTGAACTATTGCTCGAGACAAACAATCAGCTTAAAATGAAGATTGATGGACTTGAGGAATTGTTAAATTCTACCTTTTTGGAAAAGGAAACCACAGCTCACCAAATTACTTCTCACATGAACGCCATATCAGATATAACAGATAAGCACACACGAGCAATAGAACTTCATTCTGCAACCGAGGCTCGGATGAGGCATGTCGAAACACATTTACAAGAGACCAGTCAGAAACTCGGTCAGAAAGATGAAGTAGAATATTTGAATGAGAAGATAAATGCACTTAAAGGCCAAATAAAGTTGTATGAAGAACAGACTCATGAGGCATCTGCAATTGCTGATAGTCGAAAACTTGAGCTGGATGAGACCCTACTGAAATTAAAACACCTAGAGAGCATTGTTGAAGAGATGCAAACCAAATCTGGTCACTTTGGAAAGGAGAGTGGTGGCTTAGCTGAGGCAAACTTGAAGCTCATTCAGGATCTGGCTTCACATGAGTCAAAACTAAGTGATCTAGAAATGAAGCTCTCTACAGCCCTTTGTGAAAAGGGTGAGGTAGTTGAAGAGCTTCAAACTTCAAAGAAGGCCATAGAAGATTTAACAAACCAGCTTACAGATGAAGGGCTGAAACTAAAGTCTCAGGTTTGTAATAATCTTTTCGTTGCCATTTATCATATCACAATTTTCTCATCTGACAAAATAAACTGCCTTGCTGCAGATATCTTCAGTCACGGGCGAGAACAACATACTAAGTGAAACATATCAAAATGCAAAGAAGGAGCTTCAATCAGTGATAGTCCAGCTTAAAGAACAACTGAAAGAACAAAAGGCAAATGAAGATGCGTTGAAAGTTGAAATTGAGTCTCTCAAGGCACAGATTGATGAGAAATCAACCTTGCAAGCCCGTCTCAAGGAGCTTCAAGAACAAATGGTGAGGTCTTATGCTTGATTTAGAGAGGAGATTTTTACAGTAAAAGGAAAGTAAAGTAATATTTCTTTATTTTTGCATAACATGGTATGAAAAATCAAATCACAAATGTTGATTTTATCTTTTATCAATGACCTCCTGGATCTGTTCTTTGATTTCCAATCAAATAGGAAGCGAATTCTCAGAAAGAGTTAGAAAGAGAAGCAGCTCTGAAGAAATCCCTTGAAGACCTTGACGCCAAAAACAAGGAAGTCATGCTTCTGGATAAGCAGGTCAAGAAGCTTGAAGAGAAGTTGCAGCTGGCTGATGCTAAATTACTGAAGGTCAGTTTAAATTCATCCCCTGACTCCATAGCAACTCTTTGTTCTTTTAAGCCAGAGAAAAGGACTCGTGACAGATAGTTGCCTTCTGATAATGTCATAAGACTACTTGCATGTGTTTATCAATCTATATAAGCATAAAATGAAAATTTATCTACATATGGATTTGGAAGTAGGTAAGCTATGATGTCAAACTCTTGTTTACGATGATAAACAATGTTGCAGGGTGATGGGGGCAATACAGCGGAGCATAAGGATGGAATAGACGTCAAATCCAGAGACGTTGGATCAACTATTTCTACTCCGATCAAAAGAAAGATCAAGAAAAAATTAGAAGCTGAATCTGCACAAACTTCTTCTCGGGTGCAAACAGTAGATACTTCACCTGCTATGACATTTAAGTTCATCTGGGGAGTGGCTTTGATATCTATCGTCGTTGGTGTAATTCTCGGGAAGAGGTACTGATCACGGGGCCGTGGATTTTTTAGTTTGCCAGTATAGTGAACAATTCTTTTCAATATTGTTTTCCAGGTGCCATGTTTTTTATACAAGTTTATGCACAGAATTCTATTTGAATGTTGCCAAGCTTAAGTCTCTAGTGTTTGGTCAGGGAGTATTGTCTTCATACCTATCCCTCACCTGAGTGCATAGCCAAAGATATCGGATTCATGTGAAATTTGCATTGAATTTTCTTGATTGGATTGCAAAGTGTTGAAAGCTCCTTCCTTAGCTACTCTTCCTGCTTATGAACAATCTCATGACTAATGGAGGCTTGAGTCCAGATATGTGGGAAGTGTAATCGAATCACATCTCCCAAGCAAAAAACACGTAACCAATTGGCACAAATTCAACAATTGTAGCGAAAAGCATCCTAATTTGATAAATTTCAAGCAAACATTAACAGAAATCAAAACTAAGAGATACAGCTAAACGCTCTAGCATTTTTCAATTTTATTTTTGTCAACGAGGAAAGTGTAAGCTATAAACAGATGAAATGAAACCAGTGTCTAACCTTACGCTGATCTTCAATTTTCTGGTTCTACTGAAATAGTTTCCCAAGAGTGAGAGCTTGGATAGAGTTACACCATTCACCATTTCCCTCTGATGTCGAAACTCCAAAATCTTGGATTAACAAACATTTCTAACCCTTAAACTAGCTCTCCATATCGCACCTTGAGCTGCCACGAATTTTCGTGCCATTAAGGTTTAACATACCTAAAACCTTTCAGTTAAAACATATAAATGGATCTGCAAATAAGTTCTGCAGGTTTATATCAGTAACCAGAAGTATTTCACTTGGACTACCATCTGCTCAGGAAATTGTACCAAATTAAATGTATTTATAATAATCAAACTATTAACTCATGCAAATGAAATTTTCCTGCAAACTAGAACGGAAAGTTGTGCACAAATTACATACAACTGAAGGTGGGCCTATGATTATCATGTTATAATACTCTTCTCCATTTCAAGATAGGGCCAACCCTAAACCAGCTGATCTGAAAAAGTAAGAAGATGGCCACTTATCAAAAGGGAAACTGATGAGTTAGGAGCTCAAAGAGTGAAGAGAATAAGACTGTTGTATTGAAATATGGAATTACAGAGTTTTCAAGCTCTGTCCCAGCAAATGCCGAAAGTGCTAAATGCAACAATGATTGTAAAAACAGATAATCATTTCCCTTATTTCCCATAGTAATATATAGCAGCTATTCTGCCACTCAATTGCTATTCAGTTATAACCGAGTAACCGTTTCTGTTTCTGCTACTCTTTCTCTCTCCTTCGTCTGGAATAAACCAATAGAGGTTTAGTTCCTTCACCATGATGCTCGTGCTTGCTAACATTGCCTCCCTCCAACGGACAAACCTTGTCCACAAGGTTTGATTCAGGGAATTGTCCGCGGAAATCTGAGCAGGACAACCAAGTAGCCTCATCCTCGTGTCTGTCCTTCCATTGCACTAATAGCTGGTGACACGGAATTTGCCCTGCTGCTGAAGCTTGGACGGATTGAATGCTTGCAGGAATAAATGGCACTTCATCAACCGCAAGAGCTGGAGGTAGGCTGGCTTCGACCGGATGAGTTCCTGCTGCCCTCTTCAGTTGTGAGATATGGAACACTGGGTGGATCCTTGAAGCTGCTGGCAGATCCAAACGATAGACCACATTGCTGAGCTTCTTGGTGATGGTGAATGGTCCATAATATCTTGGACCTAACTTGCTGTAAACTCTGGCAGCCAGTGAGTTCTGTCGGTGTGGTCGTACCTTAAGGAAAACAGACTCTCCTTCCGCAAATTCCAGATGTCTTCGATGTTTGTTAGCAGCCATTACCATCCGTTGCTGTGCCTTAAGTAAGTTATATTGGAGTTGTCGGAGTATTTCCGCGCGATCCTGATGTTCTTCCCCTACAGCAGCCACCTTGAATTCCCTTGGCAGAAATTGCACAAGTGTTGGAGGCTTCCTCCCATATACTATTTCAAATGGAGACAAACATGCAGCCCCTTGGTAATTGGTATTATACCAATATTCCGCCCAATGCAACCACTTTCCCCATCCTTTAGGTTGCTCCGATGAGAAACACCTGAGATAAGTCTCCAGACAACGGTTCAATACCTCCGTTTGCCCATCCGTTTCCGGGTGGTAAGCCGTACTCATTTTCAGCTGAGTTCCCCATGCCTTAAAAAATTCCTGCCAAAAACAACTCATAAATAAAGGATCCCGATCGCTGACTATAGAACTTGGAACACCGTGCAGCCGAACAATCTCTTTGGCAAACACTTCAGCTACTGTACGTGCAGTGTAGGGGTGTCGTAACCCAATAAAATGCCCATACTTGCTAAGTCTATCGATCACCACAAGAACACAATCAATCCCATGTGATTTTGGCAGACCTGTGATAAAATCCAATGATATCTCTGCCCATACCTGAGTGGGGATGGGTAACGGCTGTAAAAGTCCAGCCGGTGTTCTTGTGTCGTATTTATTTTTCTGACACTCCAAACATTCTGCCACAAACTTCTGCACATGCTTCATCATGCCCGGCCAGTACACATTGGCTGCTAACCTCCGATAGGTTCGGTAGGCACCTGAATGTCCTCCTTGAGGAGTAGCATGGAACTCCTTAAGCAGTGTAGTGATCCAAGAGGAGGTAGGTGGTAAGACAATTCTCCCTTTATGGAATAATCGACCATGGATAAGCTGATAATTAGGATAGTCCAAAGGGTGCCGCACTACCTTGTCCTTCATCTCCTTATAAAAATCATCATGCTGACTTTCTTTGTCAAGATCCTCCCACTGCAGCCAACTGGGCACTGATATGGCAGAACACTCCACCTCTTCCTCTCGTCGAGATAATGAATCAGCAACTTTGTTCATCACTCCCGGTTTATATTCAATGCTGAAATCATACCCCAACAGTTTAGCCACCCAATGCTGCTGTGCCGGGGTAGTAATTTTCTGTTGAAGAAGGTGTTTAAGGCTACTATGGTCAGTCCGAACTTTGAATTTCTTCCCAACAAGATACGGTCTCCAATGACGGATGGCTAGCACTAAAGCCATTAATTCCTTCTCATATGCCGCCCTTGACAAATTCCGGGAAGCAATCATCTTACTGAAATAAGCAAGTGGGCGGTTTTCTTGCATGAGGACAGCCCCTACTCCACTTCCCGAAGCGTCACACTCAATCACAAACTCCTTAGAAAAATCAGGCAGAGCAAGAACCGGGGCAGTTGTCACTGCTGTCTTTAATTTCTCAAATGCGATTTGAGCCTCCGGTGGCCAAGTCCACTTCAAAACAGCCTCTTGCTTCAATAGATTAGTCAAGGGTCGAGCAATAAGCCCATAGTCCTTGATGAATCGCTCAGTAGTATCCAAAGTGAGGCCAAGGAAGGCACGCATCGCCGGACCGATTTAGGTGGTGGCCATTGCAAAACACTTGCTATTTTGGCGGGATCCATGGCAACACCTTGAGTGACACCAAATGGCCCAAATATTCCACCACCGATCCGCCAAAGTCGCTCTTCTTCTTATTGACGACAAAGTGATCTTTGTTCCAATCTTTCCAAAGACTTCTAGCCAAGTGTTGTAAGTGTTCCGCCAACTCTTACTAAAATGAGAATATCATCGAAAACACTAATACATACCGTCGCAGAATGGTCGGAAGAGATCATTCATGGTGCTGAAATGTGGCAGTGCATTAGTGAGGCCAAGGGCATCACTCTAAATTCATAGTGGCGAATGTGTTCTAAAAGCCGTCTTGGGATATCTTCCTCCGCACTCGATTTGGTGGTACCCCGATCGAAGATCCACCTTCGAAAAATATCTCGCCCCGTGGAGCTCATCAAGAAGTTCCTGAATAATAGGAATCGGGTAACGGTCAGCTACTGTAACCCGATTAAGTTCCCGATAATCCACACAAAACCTCCAGCTTCCATCTTTTTTCCTAACCAATAACACTGGGCTAGCGAATGGACTATAACTTGGTTGTATGATTCCCGAGGCGAGCATGTCTGCCACCTGCCGTTCGATCTCATCCTTCTGGGTATGCCCATACCTATAGGGTCTAACATTCACGGCAGAAACTCCAGGGAGCAATGGAATTTGATGATCTACTGCCCTACTTGGAGGTAACCCTGATGGCTCCTTGAACAAGCCTTCAAAACGAGCGAGCAAGATTTTCAACTCCGTCGGATGCTGCTCTTCCCCAACCGTCGGTTGCTCCATGGTTCCCAACACTGCCATATGCCAAATTAACAACCCATAATCCAGATTATGCATTTTGCTCAAAGAACGAACAGAAATGGAGGAGTTCATCAATGACGGATCCCCCTCAATGCATATGTTGCGTCCCTCTACTAAAAATTCCATCCGCATCCTTCCCCAGTTAACCTTAACATCCCCTAAGGTCTGCAACCAAGTTACCCCCAATATCAAATCCACACCCCCAAGAGGAAACAAGAAGCAATTCACGTACACCGTAATGCCTGGAAGCTCTAATGGTACCGCAGCACAAAACCCTTCCGTCTCCTTGCGATTGCCATCACCAAGCTTCACACCAATTCGTCGAGTAGGTTCAATGGTTAACCCTAGTTGCTTCGCCATTCGTCTTGATAAGAAACAGTGACTGGCTCCACTGTCTACCATCACTACCATTGTTACATCTCCGACCTTTCCCACGCCTTCATTGTTCTCCCAAGTCGCTCCTCCCATGAAGAAATTAGAAGAATCAAGGCGGGTAAATTGCCCTTCATCAGAACCGTATCAATTGTTATAGGTTCTTCAACATCCTCCAAATTGGTAGTTCCAGATGCTCCCGTCCTCTTCGTCAACTCCCAAAATCGAGTTCGAGAGATTGATTCTTACACGGTGTAGGGATGATAGGTGGTGACAACGAAAACATAACCCTTTGCTCAGATATCCCGAAACTCCTTTTGAGTATATCGCCTCATCCCACGATTACCCCCGAACCTTGAAGAGTCGATCTCCCATCTATGCCCATGCTTCCAGAATTTTCGATAACCTTATGATGGGTGAGTGGGTTAACCCTGGTGGGGTTAGAATGGGTTGTCCCCCCTTTGTTAATGAAATGTGAGCCCCCTTGGCCACTAAAGCTAGGAGCTGGCCTTAGCCCAGCCCGATAGCCTAACCCAAACCCTTCAGTTGTTTGCGTCTTCCTCTTCGACAAAACTTCCATTTCATATTCAATTTCTCTAGCCAGCGTCATGGTGCGGTACAGGTCAACAATCTCGTGGGAACGAATATGCACCCGAATTTCTTCCTTCAACCCATTCAGAAACTGTCCGATGAACGCCTCTTCTGGCCATGTCGGAATTTGAGATGACTTAGACACAAAGTCTCGAATATACTCTTCCACAGTCCCTGTTTGCTTGACCGCGGCGATGGCTTCATATGGGTTAGAAGCTAGAGCATCACCGAAGCGAGTCAAGATCTCCTTCCTAACGTCCTCCCAGCATAAAAATGGCCGTCTATCTTGTAACCACGTCATCCAGTGAAGGGCATGCCCCTCCATGCAAACAAGAGCTAAGGACACTTTCAGATGGTCCGGCGTTTGTTGTATCTCGAAAATCTTGTCAAAGACGTCGAACCCATCCCAAAGGCTCATGGCCATTAAAATTGGGAAGCTCCACTTTCTTGGCCGAAATCTGGACGTCCTCCAAAGTGATGAAACGATTCGTGAGGTTCCATCGCTCGTGGAGCGAACGCATGCCGAATAAATGGGTGGGTTACTGCTTCCATCAAAACCAAGGACTACTGGCCTCCTCACTCGGTCCCTTACCTTTAAGAGCGTAGTTAATAAATTTTGAGTTCCTCCAGTGCCACGAGTTTCCTCCAGTTGGTGACGATTCCCACAATTTCAAACTAGACCTCCAACTCATTGTTCTAAGGTTCCTGTGCTCCTCTCCATCGTGTCCACCCTGCTCTCCATGCGTGTATTTGTCATTGGTGTTTGCGCCTCTCTTCTAATGATGTCCACGCCACCGCACCAAATTGATGAGTTAGGAGCTCAAAGAGTGAAGAGAATAAGACTGTTGTATTGAAATATGGAATTACTGAGTTTTCAAGCTCGTCCCAAAGAAATGCCGAAAGTGCTAAATGCAACAATGATTGTAAAACAGATAATCATTTCCTTATTTCCCATAGTAATATATAGCGCCTATTTCGCCACTCAATTGCTATTCGGTTATAACAGAAGTAACCGTTTTCATTTCGCTACTCTTTCTCTCTCCTTCGTCTGGAATAAACCAATAGAGGTTTAGTTCCTTCACCATGATGCTCGTGCTTGCTAACAGAAACTGTAAAAAAGGACAACGGGAAATGTATATTGTTGAAATACGCCTACAGATAAAAATCTTACAGGTACCCAGTGTCAACATTCAAGTAAGTTGGACCACCTTTTCTTGTATATTTATTTATCTTTTAGTGGAATCTGGCTTCATATTCATCAAATGCTAAGAGTAAGAATTGTGGCTTGATTGATGATACTCAGATAATTTTAAAATGCTAGGTGTAAGGATGATTCTGAATAATTACATGTTCTTTTTGGTCCCTCGGCTCTTGTGCAAAACAGAAGGAAAATTCACTTCTTCAAACAAGAAAAGGGATAATCAGCATTAGGAAGTCCAATCCTATAATTTCAGATCTTATCGAATTTGTGGAGTTTCTCCTAAATATCAACATAAGGTAAGTGCTGATTTTCACACCTATTCCAACTTCCTTAGTGAACATAAATGACGATGAAACAGTCCAGGTAGTATCTTCATATCCAGATAGTTTACTTACAATACCTTTCTCGACAAGACAATGCACAAAACATTATCTTTATATATCCACGCTCCATTGAATTAGTAGCCTACATTTTCATCTCCATTCCCCCACTTAACTTCCTTCAACTCATTAAAAATCTCGAAGTCATCAAAACCTGCATAGTTAGCAATGAGTTTAGTGTAAATAATAGGCACGTTTGATTTGGTTGAGATTACCAAAAACCAAAAACTACAATTACCAGCATCCAAATTCTCAGTTTCATCAGTTGAAGACTGCATTGGCATTGAGTTGACAGTAGTAGGAAAAAGTGATGTCCAATCTGAATTCCCACAGTCTTCTAAACAAAGCTCATTTGGAACAATCCAGTCTTCCAGAGAATTAACTTCATCAAAATTCATTGGTATCTGACTTTTGCTCCAATCAACCCTAATAAAAGCCAGTTTGCAAAAGGATAAGACTTACTGCCTCTCCCTTCTGACTTCATTGTAAAGAAGATTATACACCACTTACATTTGTCTAATACGTAAATTGTACTGGACAAAGATAAGATCACTTAGTCGCTGCCTCTGGAGGAAGTTTCTAGTTTCATATAACTTCTCAAAAGGTACAAGACTGCGCTTACAACCGATGGAACTGCATGTTTGACTGAGAATACGAATAGCTAGAAGTGCCAAATTTGGGCAACCTCCACCATATGTATTCCACCATTCGGCTGAAAATACAGGCTTGAGTTATTAGAGCATACAATCAATGGCAGAAAGGAAAAGTTCTCTTATTAGAACATAAATAGATGTTTGTCCTATCTTATACATTATGCAAGCCAAATTTATGCCTATCATGATTTCTCATGAAGTACCTCTCATTTTGCAACAAAAAGGATCTTTTAATTGGCATCTTTTTGTGTCCTACATACAACATATCAACAACTTAATACATACTTCCCATTGTTGGAATCTTTTCCCAGGAATTCTTACTGGTGCACATGATTGTTGACGCATGTCTGCCGTATATTTTAACAACATGAAAACTTGAAGGACTAGAGTACATATGGCGCCTGAACCAACAATCAATCTAATGACAGCCACGCACCTGGAAGCAAAGTTTCTCTGGCTCTAACAGCAATCTTTCTTCCAAGATCACCCACAGCACTCTTGTATACATTTAATTCTTTCACAATCTTATCCTGCAGTTCTGTACTGGAAACCAACCTCTCTATGCAATCAAACAACTTTGATATAATATGATTATGCTTATCTCCTTCTATGCTGTAGTAGAACTTGGGATTTAAAAAGAAACCTGCAGCATGAAGAGGAGGATGATGTTGCTGTCCCCACCTGTGATCTATAATGTTCCAGTAAACCATATAATCCTCTCTCTTAACAAGTTCTTTTTTAATTGTCTCTTTAGCTCTATATATTCCTGCAAAAACATATCCCATTGCAGCCCTTTTTTCACTGCCAACTATTCCTAGAAGCCGCAGAAGTGGACTAGTTAATTGGATAATCAAGATGCACGAAGACCAAAATGATCGACTACTTATAGTATCTAGTATCATCAATCCTCCCACTTCCTTGGAATATGGGCAGTCCAACCATTCCTGTGAGGTAACCATGGTTTGCAAACTAAGTTTTAATTCAGCCATTTTCTTCAATGTGGTAAAGTTAGTAGCTGAATGAGTTGGTCCCTCTAGCACAATATCATTTCCCCGAGTAAACCTTTTCATAAGATCCAAAACCACATTATGATTGTAAATATATCTAGTTACAGATTTAGCTTGTTCAATAACTGCACTTACCCATTCCAGCTTTCCAAAATCCTCAAGTATTAAATCAATACAATGAGTTGCACAAGGAGCCCAATACAAAGAGGGGAAAGTATGCATCAGCTTTTCCCCAACAACATGATAACGTTTTTCACCATTGGTAATCACTTGCACAACATGTTCAGCTCCAACTTCCTCCACCACTTGTTTAATGGATTCATATAAACCATCTGCAGAATACATGATGTGAGAAACATCCACACATTTGAGGAAAACCTTGCCCTTAGAACAGTATACCAAAAAGTTTATCAAAGTTTTCCCACTTTTCGAAATCCATTCTTCAACCAAAATAGAACATCCACTTCTACTCCATATTTTCCTATGTTGTTCGATATCGTTTCTTATTTCTTTAGCCAAACACTTTAATATTAAGCCACGAAAATTGTTAGGTGTTGGTGCTACAACCCCTGATGTTCCAGTAGTTATAACATTAGCTAAAGGCTGAAAATAAGCTGAGTCCAGAAAATCTAAACTTGCTCCTATATCATATAGGAAACGCCCTAAGGTCATATTAAGTGGATTATCCACCCTTTCTGAACCCACTATGTTTAGAGGAACAATATCATCACCAATTGCATGAGAAGTTTTGTTTCTTGCGCTCTTCCTTCTGTCCACATTTCCATTACTGTTTCCTTCTTGGTTCACAAACAAATTCGAATTTGGATCAATTGAATTGCAGGCTTCAGTGGTTTTTGAACCAGTGTTAGCATCATCAGAAAGATTACCACATATGTTTATGTCACTGGAAGGTGATAATATTTCATTTACTCCTCCATGAACCAATTTCTGTTTCTTACTTGGCTTTTGTGGAGTCTCGTTTAGAGCCTGTTCCATCTGAAGCCTAATATCCGGTGGAACTTTCTCACAAATAGGTGCACTGCCCTTTCGACCTGCAAGATGCTCCTTGAATCGATGAATACCACCACCCTTAAACATTTTCTCACAATACTTACACTTGATGTGTACTCGTTCCCCATATTTGAAATGATGACAATGCTGCCAGGCCAAGTCCTTTTTCTGGCGTTCAGATCGTACCTGCTTCAAATTATCAAGTGGATTTGCAGAGGTACCTACATTACTGTAAGGCAAAACAAACTTAGCTACTTCTTCCCGAGTCACTTTTTTCTGTTTGATGTGCTTCCCCAGAACACCATCTAGACTTTGTTGCATCAAGAGCTGAATATCTGCAGGAACCTGTTGACACATTGGCCCACCACCCTTACGACCTGCAAGATGCTCCTTAAACCTATAAATCCCACCACCCTTGAACAATTTAGCACAATATATACACTTCAAGTGCACTCTTTCCCCCGCCTTGATCATTTGACAATGTTGCCATGCCAAGTCTTGTTTTCGATGTGGCATTGGTGAGGGATCCGAACTTGAAGCCATTCAACTGCAAATTTCAAATAAATAACCCAAAAAAAAATTCTTCTTCAACTAAAACAAGGGTAAATAAAACAAAGATAGGCGGTACTAATAGATGCATATGCCTGCAAGTAAACCATTGTTCAAATCATTTCACTTATCAGAACATGAATTCAAATTACAAAAAGGTAATGTACGATATTTAACATATAAGATGCCTGTAATATATCTAATCCAATTAAGTGAATTCGATTCCATGGTTCATATATCGTGATGTGTCTTTGACAACTTGCTCGTAAAGCATGCCTGTCTCCGCTCCATTACACACAAGTCAAAAGGAAAACTATAACCTCCGAAATTTCATGGTATTTCTGCCCTAGTAGGGTCCTCAAGGCATCACGTTAACCTGGAAAAAGTTCAACAAATGGAGGTTTTCAATCAATCAAAATCGGTTCCTTCACCATCTTTCCATAACTAGGCCTTCACAAAACACTGCTCTCCTTAATAAAACAATAATCCAAAGAGAATCCCTTTATTACAACTTCCAACTAAACTCAAATGAAAAAAGCATTAAAAGTATTACAACAACGGGGTAATTAGCTTAACCATTATATCAGTTCACAGTTCTAACAATACTAAGAACCATCTATACTTGGTTGGGGAAGCAAACATTTTTGTTGGTCTGTGCAAAAGATCATACTTTATAACTGGGGACGCTAGATTATCAATTGTATGTTTAGCAATTAGCGAGTAATTGATGTCCCAAAAAGCACCAACAGTGAAACATCTACACATGGTTAAAGATCAAAACTTTTTTGTTGTTTGGTGTAAAAGATCAAAACTTTACTACTGGGAAGGGTAGATCATCAATTGCATGATTAGCAATTAGTACGCAACTGAAATCCCAAAGAGAACCCAAAATCATCCCAAGTCATAGATGATCCATGCAAATGAGAGAACTAGAATAGCAGAGAAAAAGAAAAGGCAGAGACCCATAATTTTACAGACTGCATTATAGAGCACAGAGTATACATATCAACTGTTAAAAGAGACCAAAAAAGAAAAATTACAGGGACGAAGATCATACGGGTTGAACCGATGTTCTGGTTTTGACGAATCTCTGGTTGGTGTTGAGTCGGGTTTATACCTTACGGCGAGAAAAAACCGAAGGTTTCTGTGTGGGGTTAGGCTCTAAACAAACCGTTTACGGGAAGTTTCGGGTGAACCGAAACTTTGGTCTGGGTTACAGGTCTGGTTTTGTGTCTGTTAATCTGAGTATTCCTGTTTAGAAGAGGAAAGTATCAAAGCACCAAAAAAAATTTTGTTGCTTTATTTTGAGAAAAACCCAAATCTTTCAGTTTTATAAATTCATTAATAATGAGAAAAATACCAAAATCTATTTTGATAATAAAATTTATTGAAGGAAGCTAAAGAACAATATCAATATTTTTCATTTTGATGAATTTGTTAAATCAAAATTAAATTAATTTTATGAAGCATATAACAATTTATTCATACTAATTATATTTTGAAATTTGTAAAATCATAAACTTTGATTAAAAGTTGTGTCATAAAATTTATTAAAATTATTATCTTTATTCTTTTTAATATATAAATTTGATGCCTACCCCTGTGACCCATAACATGAAATAAATTAATTAGGCTAAGTACAAATTAAGATGAAAATTACAATTATGGTTACTTAATGGAAATTAATATGGTAGAAATATAACTATTTTAAAGTCTTCTTTATAAATTTTATTTCAATTATAAACATTATTGGAATAATATCTTCCATAATAATTTCTTTTTATTATAATTAAATAACTTCTGTAAATATGACTCTTGTCATTTGTTTTTAAATTTAATTATTAGCTATGAAATTTTAATGAATAGAAAGAAATCATTTTTAAATATAGTTTGAATTAAAAATATAATTAAAATACATAGATAAATATCTATTTAAAAATAGTGTAAAACCAAAAAAAGTTTATAAATTTTTATTTTATTTTTATAAGTGATTATACTAAAATTTGATAATTAAATGATATAAATTTGATTAAAGATTTAAAGTTTGATCACTCAATTAAAAATATTAAATTAGAAAATATGAATTTGTAATTGAATTATAAGTATAAACAAGTGATCAACTCACAATAACAACTAATATTTATAACATGTGGTAAAAGTATACAAACAAAATACAATCTTAAAATTTAGATAAGTAAATCAAAATTTTACATTTGACATTTTCTTTCAATTCACTTCTTACTTTAAGTTTTGAAATATAAATGTTATATGAAAACACTCTTTTATAAAGTTCAATTAATCGAATAAGTAGAAAAATTAAGCACTATAAATCAAAACATGTTAATATGCTTTTAAGAAAAGGTCAAATCATCTCGTTGTAGGTCGAAAGAAATAGGAAGATCATTCAATAACAAGTGGGATTTATCAACTTTTGTGAACAACTTCTATAATTATATAATTTAAGACTATATAATTTGATTGAATTTTGATGTTTAGTCAATATAGGATATTCTAATATTCTCTCTCAACTATAACTAGGATTGAATATCCAGTAATCACTTGAAATAATCGCAATAAAGAATCGAATCGAGTCATTGGAACCGTATATTTGGATGCATAATTAAAAATTAATAATCCTACCATAACAACTTAACTTCATTAACGATTAAATTTGAGATGAAATTACATTACAGATAAAATTTTATGGTACGTCCAAAAAAAACATTCACTGAAGTCCCTTCAATAATTTGGCAAAAAAAAAGTCCCTTCAATAAAAGGAAATGAAAGAAATTTATATTCAATAATATAAGTTGTGTTCAATTTAACAAAAATTATATAATTCCGTTAAACTAAATACTAATGGTTAAAAAACTCATCTTGTTCAACCGATTAAATTGTAAAAATTTTGAACTGACTAATTTTGTAGTTTAATTTTCAAATTTTCGGCTCAATTTATTTTAATAACTCGTATTAAAAGTCAATCGCTTTACTAATTAATTGGTCAATTTTTATAAATTAGTAAGTTTTATAACCTAAAATGATAAATTTTCATTTAATAATATTTTTAATTATTCTTCAAAATATTTGATAGGTAAGAATAATCATATTTTAAATTCTTTAATTTTATTCAATCTTCAACTAGTTTTGCGATGGTTTAATATTACTTGAATATTTTAAACCTTAAACTTCGTATCTTACTAGTTTAACTTCTAGTACAGTTTTTAAAACATTGATTGTAACGCCCTCTTACTGTAGGGTACGCACCGGGACACCCGTAGGTCATTCCGACACATATCCGACGATAAGGGTGCACTACGAACGATCACTACTATACTTCACATGGCATCAATAATAACAAAGCATCAAAGAACAACTCTAAAATTTGAAATCATAAAATACTTTCTCATTTCACATCATCCAACAGAAATATAGACAAGTCTATCAGTTTTCCACAGTCTAAATACATTACTCCAAAAAGGAAATATGATACAAAAGTCTATACTAGGTCATCCCCAAAATCAACAATCCCAGCTGACCGACCTGTGTGCCATAACTTCTCTTGCCAACGCGCTCACACGGTAGGAAAAGTCTATCTCTGGAGCTAGGAGTCTAATCTATCGGTCCTAAAAAATAAATGTAATTTTGGGTGAGTTTGCGAACTCAATGAGAAACCATCATCGATGATTCACTCAATTCATGCATTACGCAAATAGCGTACAGCACATCACAATAACACATTCAGAATACCAGATAGCAATTTACAATTCTCAGACAATCACAGAACTCAGAAAGTTCATAAATCAGTTATCACAATTATAGCATGCACTCTTGCCTATTTTCCATTTACTGAATTCAATCCATCACAATGTGTATGCAATGCATATGTGACTCCTTTCTAGTTTATTACAGTGTTGTGACCGAGTGCTTAAACAGTGTACAGTGTTCAGTAGACGCGTCTAGGGAGTAGGAGAGCCCTCTGGGTATGCACTAACTCTCTTCGATTTCAAGGCTCGTTTCAGTATCAGTGGCGACTCAAGTCACAACTATCATTATCTATTCATGCATTTATGTATGAAATGCAAAATGCCCAATAATTCACAGTCATATTGCCATTAAAACCTATTTATCACTATCCTTCAGAATCACGTAGCAGTCAAATCCGATTTACCACAAGTAAACGTATCGATCTTAATCATTCACGTGATCATACAATTCACATTCACAGATAGTCTACAGAGCATCTAACAATTAAAAACTGAGGAACCAACTAGGTTACTCACCTGTAACTTCCGAGCTACTGCCTGGAAGTCCCAACAATATCCATGGAATGACGATCCAACGGTGCCTCTATAACAGTTAAATAATCACCCATTACTAAATGCATAATCAGAACAATTCAATGATGCACATGTCTTTATTAAAAGATGTACGATGCACATTCATGACTTTCCGGCGCTATATCCCAATTTTGCTATCTTTTGTCCGAATCTAACTTTTCACTCAATTGATCAATGATGACTCATTGCCTTTCTAAAATTCAGTTCAATCCACCATATCATGCACTCTAGAATAATCCCAAGTTAAACTCCAATTATTATAATACAATCCTAAGGTTGCAATAAAAACCTATCCTTAACTTTCTTTCAATAATTGAGATCCTACTAATTTAAATTCAAACTTTCATTCTTTACCTCAATTGTAGACCTCTCTCTTTAGTTCATAACGAATCAAGAATCACCTTAATTGGAGGTCTACACCATTAGTTAAGCCTCAAAAACCAAACTAAATCAAATCATAAAAATGTCCCTCGTCGCGGCCAAGGAACGCTCGTCGCGACGTCCCATTGTCCCAGAATTGCTCGTCGCGGCGCACGAGAAGACTCGCCGCGGCGTGGATCTTTTCACGCTCGCCGCGACATCCAACTGTGCTCTTCACGGCAAGTAATTATTTGCTCGTCGCGACGAGGCTCTCAACACACGTCGCGACGTGCGGGACTCCCATCGTCTTCTCCGACCAATTTTTTTCCATTTCTCACTCTAAAACCAGTAATAACTCCACTCAACTACCAAAATCTTAACATTTAAACCCATTAATGCAATTCAACTAACAATAAACAACATTAAAACCAATTTACTTACCAATCGAGCCCTAAATCTTCAAATCTCCGAAAATCTCCTCCAAGCCCTAACACTTACGATTCTCTCCCAAAGCCACACATAACATCATCTTCTTAAGGGTTTCTAGTTATTCTTCCATCACCATGAAGGAGCAAGCAAGCAAGGATCTGAAGGGTGGTCGAAAATCACCAAGGGAAAAGGAAGAAGAAAAACCCTAAGATGGAGGAAATGAGTTTAAGGTCAAATTTAAAACCTAAGGTATTTAAAGGGTTACTCTCTTCCCTTCAAACACTCTTCTAAAACTCTAACTCTTTTCAAAACTCATTTCCGGTCTAAGCTGTTTCTAACTTCCAATGGCTCATCATTTTTATTCCTAAAATCAAGAATCTAATTTTCCATTGCCATTGGACAAGTATGCCAGCAATATAAAGTCAATCGGTCCGTTACTCGAAAAATTTCGGTTCGGACATTGACTCCCAAATTTCCAGAAAAATTTCCTATGAGTCGCTATCAACTGACAATCACTTTTAAGACATTCTAATTCAACTATTCAAATCCAATTATTCCATAATTTTCATTAAATCATAATCAAACATAATTATCTCAAATTCAAAAATCATATCATAATCACAATTAAATGCCGGAAATGTCATGAATGCATGTGTATGATGATTTATTCCTCTAAAATTAGAGGCCAGAAAAATGTTCATATTAATCGCATGCAAAAGGAAAATCCTAACCCGTCCCAATTTAGCAAAATAACCCTCTCATCGGTGATGGGATGTTACATTGATAAATACTATCAATTAGTGAAGAATTAAGCTCTAATCATACATATATTAGCAAGAATTTCTTTCCTAATCAACAAGTTATCATCAAAGTTGGTGACTTTGTTTCTTTTTTTTTTGGTTTGAGACCAAGGTATCCACCGACAGACCTAGTGACTAATCCCCTCGCTGATAGGAAGGCACTTCACAGGGTGAGACAACTGGCCTACGAGTTTAAGGCTGCTCCATAGCTAAAGGCAATGATCGAACTCCTGACTTTTAGTTAAGGGTGGATGAGTCCCTTGCCACTCAACCACACCCCTTGGGTTAGTGACTTTGTTTCTATTTATGAACATAAAACGACCATTGTTAAGCCACAACTCAGTAGGTACGTGAACAAAAAATTGTATACATATCATGACAGTCATCGCTTCCAAGGACTGACCAGACGAAAAGAAAGGGGTTTTGTTTTCTAATGGATTTAGAAATAGGTTCAATATTGGTGTTATTGATTCCAGTATTGTGCTTCTGGGACGGTCTTTTTAACGTAGTGTTTGGTTATCGTCTTTATGAGTGAGGACAGATGACAGGGACACAAAAATTTTGTATCTTATACTGTTTGCTTACTATCCTCACCTATTTTTGTTCCGTCTTCAAAGCACAAGGACAAAAACTTTTTGTTCCTTCCAAGACTGTGGTACAAGAGTTCTTATCCTAAGAACAAAAACAAAACACATAAGGAAATGTCAGAAATACCCCTCCCTTCATATAAGAAATTTTTTATCCTTAATTATATATTTTTTTAAATGTAGAGGAAATCTCCATTAATCATATAAATGAGATAAACAAAGTGGGATAGACACCCAAACTTTCAAACAAGAAAAATTGCAAGACACTCGAGCAAGTTCATGAGCTCCCACATTTTCTCGGTGATTAATCCAAACAACAGAAATATTAGAATTGTTTTGCAACATTAATTGCCAATCCTTAATAATTCCCCCAAATTCTGAATGATCCTCTTGGTGTAATTTAAAGGCAAGCACGACAAGTTGAGAGTCAGTAAAGATACTCCCCAAATGTTGCATGTTATGAATCGTCCAAAGAAGAGCCTGTCGAACCGCTAAGGCCTCCGTCACTAACGCTGAATGTAGTCCATCAAACAATCCAAAAATTGCATGTTGAATGTGGCCTTCAAGGCTCTCAATGATAAAACCAAACCCCGATGTTTCCATATGCTGAAATCTTGCCCCGTCGATTAAAATACGCTATTCATCCAAGCTATATGCTGCACTTTGTCTTCTTCCAACAGCTAGAAAACGATTGGCTGCTGGGCTTCGATTCCCGCTGGAGGACAAGAGTTGCTGCCTCCGTTTTTGTTCTTGCGCCAAAGTCCATTGATATAGGTGATCCATTGCAAGTTGCCAAGTTCCCATCACTGTAGGGACTTGAGTTGTCCATAAGCCTTTGTTTCTTCCCTCCCATATCTTCCATGCTATAGTCGTACATTTGGAGATGCTTGCTCCATTGTTTGCATTCAGTACCTACAAGAAAAACTCCTTAAAAGAAAAAACTGGGTTAGCAATAAAAAAGTCACCTAACTCCCACACCTCTCTCGCACTCTCACACCCCACCAAATAATGGTTAACATCCTCCACCTCCCCACAGTAGCATTTATCATCCACTTGCACTCCTCTACGAACTAATTTTACCTTAGTAGGTAGAATGCCTTTAAGAGTTCTCCACATGAAAACCTTGACTTTTGGAGAAGAAGCAATAGTCCATAATGTGCCCAAAAAATCACCCTCTTCTACCTGCCCACCTCTACCCAAGGTTTTCAAAGCTACATAATAACAAGACTTCACCGTATACCGCCCTTTGTTATCAAAATGTCTAACCCAACTATCCACACACTCTCCCCACTTAATTGGAATTGCAAGGATATCCTTACTATCTCTACGACTAAACATGTCCATCACCTTTTCCAAATCCCACGCCCTCCCATCTCTCCTAAATAACTCACACACTTTTAATGTAGGACTCACAGAAATAGAACCAACCTCCACCCAAAACTCCCCATCTATAGGTATCCATGGGTCCACACCGACCCTTATTGTCTTCCCATTACCCACTCTCCACCTCACTCCTTTCTTCAAAGCATCCTTAGCAAACAACACACTCCTCCATGCATAGCTAGGATTATGTCCAATCCCGACGTCCAAAAAATCCCCTTGAGGGAAGTATTTAGATTTGAGAATCCGAAATAGAAGAGTGTTAGGACCATGTAATAGTCGCCACCCCTGCTTGCCAAGCATGCTTATATTAAAGCAGTGTAAGTCCCGAAACCCCATCCCTCCATTCTTCTTGAGCTGACACATCT
This sequence comes from Erythroxylum novogranatense, assembly GCA_029891385.1. Lineage (NCBI taxonomy): Eukaryota > Viridiplantae > Streptophyta > Magnoliopsida > Malpighiales > Erythroxylaceae > Erythroxylum > Erythroxylum novogranatense. Next base: position 7,420,899 of record CM057230.1, on the reverse strand, counting down.
TGTCCCATGCATATCAATGAATACCTTTAGCACCCTCTCCCGAATTTCCCCACCAATAGCTACTCATGATCTTCTGAAATTCATCACATAACGATAAAGGCAAGTGAAATACATTCATACAATATGCCGGTAAGGCCTGAGCAACAAATTTTATTAGAGTTTCCTTTCTTGCTCTAGAAAGCATCTTATTATTCCAATCATTTACCTTCTTCCACATCCTATCTTTTAGAAACTGAAAAATATGTTTCTTGTTTCTTCCAATAAGTGAAGGAAGACCCAAGTACTTTCCCCCTCCAAGTGGTAATCTGACATTGAGAATATTACCAATAGTATTTCTACTATCCTGTGAAATTATTAATTATATTATTGATGATGAGTTTAATTATATTATTAAACTCATCATCGCCATCGTCATCATCATCATCATCATCATCATTATTATTATTAATTTTGAGCTTATTATTATTATTAATTTATTTTATAATTATGATGATGATGATGATGATTACGATATCATCATCATCATCATCATCATCATCATCATCATCATTAATTATTGTTATTATTATTATAATAAATTTTTACTTATTATTATTCTTTTATTATTAATATTATTATTCTTATTAATTTTATTATACTGAAATTAATTATTATTATTATTAATTATTATTATAAATTTTGTAATTATTATTATTATTATTAATTATTACTATTACTATGATTATTAATTATTGTTATAAAATTTTACTTATTATTATTATTATACAAAATTAATTTTCTTATTATTATCATTATTAATTTTCTTATTATTATTGTGATTATTAAATTCTTATTATTATTAATTTTCTTCCTCTTTTCTTCTATCATTATTTATTTTTATTTTTATTATACTAAATTAATTTCTTATTATTATTGTTATTATTATTATTTGTTAACTTTTTTACTAATACAAATCATTCGTTTTAAAATAAACAATGAATTATATATTTCCAATCATATTATACTGCAGGGGCATTTTCGTCATTGATACTGTTTTTATGTTCTGTCCACTACAACTAAACACATTTCTGTCCTCGAGATGGAGACAATTTTTCTACTATGTCCATCATAACTAAACATCTCATTGTCTCCAATTTTTGTTCTGTTCCATCTCTAAATTTTTATATCGTTCCGTCTCTGCATATTAAAGACAGTAACCAAACGTAGCGTAAGGTTGCACTTATATATCAAATACTAGAAAGTTATGGTTGTTAATACGGAGAATAATCATCAGTTCTTGCTTAAAGACAAGGCAAAATTGCTCAAATTATTGTTTTTTTAAACAACAATGGAAGATTTGGCTGTAATACGTAACATGAATTTAGTTACATATTCCAAATCAAACGTGAAAAGTCAATAAACGAATATGTGCAAAAAATACTTAATTTTGATTCTATAACTTCAAACGAGCTTTTCGAAATCGAAACGAGTGCGAATTCACCTGCTTCTTCACAAAAATTGTTCATCAAGACGCGATCAATGTCTTTCTACAATTTTCTCAAAATGTAAACTCTCTTAACGGATTAGAAAATCTTTATGCTTACAAATAATACGACCAACTGCAGAAGATCTTAATTTTTATATATAGTATCTATATCAGACTTCCCTATCATAGGCCTGATATGTGTTCAATCCATACTAATCGAGATCTATTTTTTACTTGAACTTCAACCCATCGACTTAGATAATTCATTAGGTCATTTTATTAGCTTTATTTAGATCAAATTACGTAACTTAAATGATAAGTTATTAAAAAGCTAAAAATGAAATTAAATGTTGTCCAACTTTATAGAAAATATCAAAATTATCCAATATTCTCCCCCTTGGACAATACTTAATTGTGGTATTGATTTAAGTTTAAAGTAGTTTAAAACTCGGTTAAGTCACGCTACTGTATTAGTTGACTAAATTTGAAAACAAACATTTGATCCAAAAAAAATGAAAGCCCATTATTCCATCCTGCAAAGCTTTTGATACCGAAAAGTATCAAATACATGTGTCATATATGACACATATCCAATAGAATCATGCATATCTAATAACTTACTAATGTGAATGGGAAAATGGAGTGTGGCAAACTAAGATGATACAGGTAAGATCTGAATTATATCATTTTTATTTGTAGATCTCGATTTCTCCAACTTTATGTTAAACTGTATTAGAAAAATCTTTTTTTCTCGCACTGAATGCTAAACAACATTAGAGAAAACTTGTTTCCTCTCACTAAACCCTAAACTGCATTAGAGAAAACTTCTATGTTCTCCAACTAAATGCTAAACTGCATTATGAAACCTTTATGGGATTAAAAACTTATATCACCCTATGTCATGTCTAAATTCATGGTTCTCCTTATAAAATTGTATCCGTCTAAATCACTTAGCTCAAGGTCAATCTATATATATACCCAATGACCTTTAAAATGCTTAAGATTGACACAGATCTTAAGACTTTCACGTGTATTATGACTATGTATGATAACATTTATTACCGACGATAAATGATGATAATCTTTGTTGATCAAGCACCATACTATCATAATACATAAAAATATATAAATGTACAAATGTACATGGTGTAAACATAACGAATTCCTAGCTAACAATGTCTAAGGACTTCAAATCACCTATATTGTATACTTGTTTTCCAAACACAAGTGGGTGAAGTCCTTTAGTTAAAGGATCGACTTACAGTTTTTTAGTCCTTAAATGCTCCAAATCTTAATGTCACATTTTCGTATCAACACCTATATGGTCAAATATTGCTAAGAACTTGTGATATTCTTTGTTATTATTAAACAACACAACAACAAGATTATTATAGTACAATCAAATGAATCTAGCCACTAAATCAACCATAGACAATTTAGAAATCAAGTTTTTGAGCTAAACCATATTTGAAGCAACTCCATAGCATGCACTTTGCTTGTATGGTCGAGAAAATCACCTGTGTCTTCTTGACACTCTTCCATAACATTATATCATCTGCAAGCATAAAAATGTTACCTTAAGTGGACTTTTGTTCAACTGAACACATAGCTAAAATATGAATCTGAATTCCCTACAAATTTTAAATTGTTGACTTTTCTATATGTCAACATATAATCTTTGGTATCCTTTAAGTATCTCAACACTCACTTGATTGTATTCCAACAGTCTACACCTTGGTTAACCAGATATTGACCAAATAGTCTAACAATAAATGCAATCTCCAATTTATTGCACACCTAGGCATACCAACTGCACTATAATATGGAATATTCCTCATAGTAATTCTCTTTACTTTATTTTTTGGACATTATGCTAAAGATAATCTCTCACTATGAGAGAATGGTGCTACAATTGGTTTACAGTTAACCACATTAAACCTTTGTAGCATATAATAAATGCATGCTTTTTGTGAGATGCCTAATAAGTGTTGAGATCTGTCATGGTAAATTTGTATACCGAGGACAAATTATGCTTCACCAAGGTCTTTCATATTAAAATTCTTGGCCAAAAGTTGCTTAACCTCATGCAATATGGTCAAGCTATTCAATGTGAGCAATATATCATTCACATGCAATAATAGCAAAATAACTTTACTCCCCATGACCTTATAGTAAGCATCTTTAAACTATATTTTTCATGAAGCTGAAAGAGGTTTCAACCTCATTGAATGCAAAGTCTCACTTTTAGGAGGTTTCGTATGAGCCATATATTGATCTGCTCAAAGTGCAAACTATTCCAATTCCGTCTAGATACTAAAATCCTTTAGGTTGTTCCATTTAAACCTCTTCATAAAGGTCTTTATTTAGGAAAGTGGTTTTGACAACTATCTGATACAACTCTATATCATCATGAGCTATAATTTTCATAATCACTCAAAATGTATCTTACGAGGATACAGGAGAAAAGGTAATATTAAAGTCAACCTTGCTCCCGAAGTGAACCATTAGACAACTGAGCGAGTCCATAGATCGCTGAACTTTATCCCAAAATCCTTTAGGCCTTAAAACTTATTTACAACTGACGAATTTGCAGTTCCACTGCAAATCAACTAGCTCTCAAACCTTACTATGCTTCATGGCTTGCATCTCATCAGTCATTACATCCCACCATAAATCTGTATTGGAACTAGAAACAACTTTTGTATAAGTAACTGGATCCGCAACATGTATAACATCATATTCTTGTTCACTAAATAGACTATGTAATTAGATAAGACAATAGGTTGTCTCACTCTCGTGGATCTAAGCAATTGCATTAGATCTTGGACCCCAGGAACCTATATGTGTTCAGGTATGGGTTTTTGTTCCTCTATAGGCACGGTACACTGACTTAGATCCACCAGATCTAATTGTATGAATAGCGAGTAAATAATAACTATAATATCCACTCTGCTATCATCTGAAAGATCAAAGGGCCCATCATCATCATAGACATCATATTCCAGAAAATTAGTTGTTTGTGATTCCACTATTTTGGTCCCTCCTTTCTCTATAGTATAATCTATTTAAAGAGGTCAGGACATCCGACTAAATAGCAATGAGTAGAACGAGCTTGTAATATATCTTCATAAGGATTATACTACCTCAACATGACAGCCTTATACACGAATGTGTGCAAGGTTGAGTTTCTACACTTTTAGATAATGAGGTAGATTAATCATGTGCTGTATTGACTTCTTCGTGTCCTTTAGGATACAATTATGTCTTTCAGTAACATACAATTTTGCTCAGAACTATCCAACGTAGTGAACTTAATCACTATTCCAACCGATTCCATATATCTAACAAATGAACCTTTTCATGTCCTAAAACACCATGTTTGCCTCCACGGTCAGATCTGACTATCTTTTCCAGTTAGTTCTCGTCCTTTAGTTTTTAAGCAATAATATATAACTGTAATGGGAATACTCATCAACAAATGTCATAATTTATTTAGAATCACACAATGCAATTGTATAAGGTCTTATGATATCCGTATGTATCAAACTCAACAAATTAGAAGCACAAGTTAACCTCTTTATCCTTATTTCAGTCAATTTATTCATGGAACAATCAGCACATGTTTCCAGATTATCATAATATATAATTGAAAGAATGCTTTCCTTAATCAATCTTTCAACCCTAGCTCTAGAATATGGCTTAAACTTTTATATCACACCATGTATGGCTTATCATTCATTAGTGTTCTTTTCATGACTTGTTCAGCAAGATATGAAGAAGCATATATCTAATTTAGGGTAAGGCATATTTTATACAAACCGTATGACAAGAAAGTTATACCAATATGCTTTGTATTAAACACCAACTATACAATAGAAGCATTAGATACAAAACATTAACCTTCTTTGTCCAAACTGATACAACTTATAAATATGTTGTATAAAACCAAAATGAACCTTACAACAAGGTTCAGTACATACATCCCCTGTAGATATTAAATTCGCTTCAATACATCATTGTTGTCAACTATCAGTTCCTCCTTCCCTTTATTTGGCTCTATCCTGAATATGAACTCCTGCATTGTGGAAGCATCATTATAAGATGCTCCACTATCTAGTCACCAAGAACTTAATGTGACTATAGCAAAATTGGATTCATAAATTGATAAGCCAAGGAGTTACCTGATTGTCTCAGTCTTTCTTTCTTTCTAAGCCTCATACTACTGGATTCTTTATGTGAGCAAGAGCTTTACCACCATTGGATTGATCGGCATTAGCATGTGGAGAAGATGTAGTCTTTCTACTTTTGAACTTAGTGGACTTTATATTTGCTTTCCCTTTAGTTGCTTTGAGGGCTATCGGAGTAGCAAGCTTGAGTTTCTCCTTCTTAGTAACCCATAGGCAATCACACCGTTGAAGACCCATTCCTTATACAATGAACAATATGCCATCACCATATTACTAAACTTTGGAGGGAGTGTATTCATTTTCTGGTGAACTATGAAGATATCAGGAAGAGAAATATTCAACATCATCAGTCTACTGTGAAAATTTATCATTCTTGATATGTACTCCATTACTCCCCCATCTCTCATATACCTCATGGAGAATAATTATTTCATCAAGGCACTCATCTTAACATTAGGTGAGATTGTATACCTCTAGGAGACATTACCAAGAAACTCCTTCGTTATGTTTGTGTCCAGAAGTCCACTAAGCAGGTGATCAGGTATGGATCTCTTAATGGTCATGCAACATAATCTGTTAGACTGATCTCAGGTTTCATAAGCTGCTTTATAAGCTCTTGAGCTCATTGATGTAAGTAGAGATGACCTATTTATCTGTATGGTCATCTTAATTTCAATTATCTCCATAGTATTCAATACATCCTTTGTCCATTTCTTTGTATTGAAATTAGTCAGGGTTTCAATGATGACCCTGATATTGTTGACCAAAAAGATGACTACAAATGATAATGTTTAGATCAACACAAATGTAGGACAACAACAATACTCAAAGCCAGTAAATAGTATCTATATCGAGAATCTGGTCACACATATTATGAAACATCTGTGGGTTGAATACATAATAAATGCAAATAGACCTCCCTATAAAAGCGATCAGAATACAAATTATCAACTCTTATGATACTACTACCTGTGGGTGAATAGATCATTTAAGCAACAGTTTTCCTCCATCTAATGCCTTTATACACATCTCAAAATTTCATGTAAGGCCAGCACCTGTGAGTAGAATAACCAAACATGAGACCAGAGACATCCCCCAATGTGCAAGCATAACAATTCAAAATACTAACTCAAAAGGCTACTATGATGACTATATCCTCATCAGCACTTAAAAAGTCCACAAACATAAGAGATACATCTTTATGTTATCATCACATTCTTTATAGGCATATGGTATGTGACAATATAACATCAATACATGCAAAACTCGAATGCACGGTCTTATTGTCACAAACTCATACTGAAGACATTCACTGAAAATTTTATTTTAGACTTTCGTAGTGAAAAATCTTATTAGAGTGACTATGGTGCGTCACCAAACACTAAATCAACCACCTGAGACACAAGAATCTCATGTATTTCCCTTATGGCAAGTTTGTTGCATGAAAATTCATTCAAAAACAGCTTTAGAATGTCTTAAATCCTTTTTCGAGTGACCATCGTGCGATCCTTAACACTGAACATTGAACATGAGACCCAAGACAAAAAAAGCTTGAAGTTTCTCTCTCATGTGATGCCCAAAGCATGAAAATTTGCTCCAAATCGACTTTAGAATGCCTTAATTTTTATGAAGTTAAACTTTAATTTATTACTAATATAATAAATCCAAACGAAAGGAAAAAACTCATTATGAATTTTCCGGATCTGGAATCTAACTTAAACCACCTCGGGGCTTCCTTACGAGAAATCTTAAACTTTTTGTTTTTTTAGTTACTATAGTGGGCTGATGCCAGCATTGCATCAGCAAGTTGACTAGATGCACCAAGAGAGAGTAGGTGTGTGCGATGCACATGCCCCGACGTGCGCCCACACGCTTGCAACTAGGGTGCACGTGTGATACGTGCGCTCAATCACACGGCTTAACTTTATCCACACACATGTTGCCAACTGTCTGGTGCGTCCAACGCATGTGCTAGATTAACCGCCCCTCAAGCTATACTGTGAGTCGTCGGGCATGTGTGGCACAGATGCCTGACAGTCTCAGTCACCCCCGACCATCTGGGCAATTTTCAGAGAGTTTCAGGGTCATTTTTTGCCCTCCTAGGCTCGTTTTCACCTCATTTCTTAAGGCTAAACACTTTTAGACCAATTCATGCAATAATAAACAAGAAAAATTTGAAAACGGAAGTTAACTCTTCGAGAACCTTATGGAGAAAAACTGAAAAATCCTCATTTTTAACCGCCCAATCACGTCACCACTCTGATATCACGTGTCATATATAACAAAACCTTAGTTACGTATCCTAAATTGAACATGAAAGGGCAATAAACGAAAATGTGCAAAAAATACTTAACTTTAGTTCCATAACTTCAAACGAACTTTTCGAGACTAAAATGAGCACGAATTCACCTCCGTCTTCAGAAGAACCATTCGTCGGGATGCGATCAACGTCTTTCTACAGTTTTTTCAAAACGTAAACTCTCTTAACGGGTCAGAGAGTTTTTATATTTACGAATGACAAACAAAGTCAAGTCTAACTTTGTTTGTTTGGACTTTAATTTTCTTATATATATATATATATATGCAAAAGAGATTTTTCATTTATGTACCAGGGAATTCATAATCATGTGATTACTATGCATACCCCAAACCGGTGACTTCAGCCATGATTGTGTGTTGCACCTTAACACTTGTACATTCCTTGGTCTAAAACTTGCGGGTAAAGGAGAGGGAAAATGCTTAACCTCAATGCCATTAGACTAGCTTTGGCGGTCACAACACATTCTTATAATACACAAGAGACATGATTGGTACATGGTTAGTTGATAAGCTCCCCCTTTTAAAACAAAACCATGTAGTTAAACCTCACCCACTCTTTATACCTTTAGACATATAACCATGTTAAACATAGTAACTTGGCCTGATTTGAAGTCATTTGCTTTGCCTGTTTTCGTTTTCCAAGTTCACGGGGGAGTTCTTACACGAGCTTGCTTCTTTACTTTCATGTCGTGTTTCTTAATAGGTGTCTTGTAAAAATACACCACTTTCTTTTTTTCTTATTCAGTGTTGTCATTGCATATCTTACTAACAATCTCAATCAGAAGCAAAGCTTTCAAGTGGTACAAAAATGGTGGACTCACTCGTTTGGCATTTGGAACTTATTAGCTGTGCTTGCTACTTGTCGTTTGTTAAATTTCTTGTTACTTCCCCTTTGAACAATCAAAGAAAAAAATTAAATCTCAGAATCATTACTTCTCTAACAAAAGAGGAGTAATAGATCCATGAATGATTATGGCATCAGTCATTCTCCTACAACCTCACATAGCCATTCTCCTGTATAATTAGATTTGAGTATCAACTTTGGGTTGCCTCTTATCTGCTTGTGAAAAGCATGATCACTTCAGGTTAAGCAAGTACAAAATGATGAAACATCTTTTTGTCAGCTTTTGATTTGCTACGAACTTAACTTCTGTGCAAAACCTTAAAATCATTATCTTATCCAAGGTGTATTTGAACGAATTAAGAAACCCCAATTATTACTGATATGATTAAACTAAATCCGGAAAGTAATTCAATCGGACGGCTGCCAAGCAGAGGCAGTCAACAAAGACAGATCCTTCCAACCCAATTTCAACCAACCATTTTCCTCCACCAGGGTATACCCTTTCCAGGGGAACATACCCAACAACAAACTAGCTTGGGCTGCCGGGTTACCCGCAAGCGATACGGGTCGGAAGCCCACCCGTCTGAGCTCATCACCCCACCTCTCTACCTTTACCTCACCAGTCCTCTTGGGCCCACCAACGGCCACGATGTTCCTGATTTCACTCGCAAACAACTGCTGCTCCACCGTATGCCTCTCCACGTTGTCCACACCCAATCCGTCTCCCAGTGCATCAAATAACGCGCTAAAGTAATGCAACGCCTCAACGAACCGCGCCAAGAAATTACCCCCGTGGCTGAGATCCTGCTCAACGGTCGTGATCAATATGGGTCTCAACAAAGTCAACAATTTCAACGTCCCCAAATCGTTCCCGCTGATGTCATATAAACAATGATGCATCCAATGCACCACTATTGCCTCTCTCGGTCTAATCCCGAGTTGACTCAAATCGGTCAGATTCCCTATTTTCCCCTCCACCGATACGAACTCGAATGGTAGACCAAACGAGTTCGCGAAGTCGGCGAGTCTACGCCCTGTTGACTCCAGCAACTCGGAGGACGGCCCGAACCCGGTGATTCTAACGGAACGGATCTTCTTAGACCGGGAAGCGAGGATGTGGAACAATCCCGGCCATTGAAGGCCTTGCATTATATCAAGGTCGATGATGTGGACGCGGTCCTCCCCGTCCAATGCTTGGAAAATTGCTTGATTAGCGGTGAAGTGAGAGAACTTGATCAATGGACTGATCGAGTTGTATGATTGCAAAGCGCTGAAGATCTTCTGCGACTGCGTTATGGTCAGGGCTTTGGAGGTCAGAGGAGCGTAAGCACCTAAATACGAGCTCACCACACGGGACTGTAGCGCGTGGGCAAAGTACGCGCCGACGCGTTCCGGCGAGGAACCGAACGGTGAGGAGAGCTCGGAAATCAGAGGGAGGAGATCGTTGGCGTCGTTGAGATTGTCCATGGCAACGCACTCGGCGCATTGCAAGAGAAGGCCGAGGAGTCTCAGGCCAGTAGGCTCACCTTCGACGACCGCCGCAGACTCTTCCTCTGCAACTGCCTTCTCGCCAGATAGACTCGGACGCTTGGAGGCAGGATCGTCGGGGTCATCATCTCGGTCGACGCGCTTCTTCTTCATGGAATTGCTGGGGTTAGAGGAGGAATCACAACTGATTGTGGACTGAGCAACTAAGCTCTGAATCATTATAGAAAGGAGAATCCAAAATGACGGCAGAATCTGAGGGAAAGGTGAAAAACTTTCCAGAGAGGGACAAGAGCAGAAATGTGAGAGAAAAAAAAGGCAGGGTGGGGGTCAGTTGATCGGTTTGGATGGTGAGAAAATAAAGCGAGAAACTGAGGGAAAATTGAGGTACAAATCCCCATAACTTTAATGTTACGCTTTGGGCTGCCTATAAAGCGATTTGGTTGTCGTTTATGTCATTTTTCTTCTTGAGGTACTCCATTTGGTTGTGTCGTTAAGTCCGTTTGATTTGGGATTATGTGAATTAATCAAATAATTAAATTCATTTTAATTAATGGGAGTGGGGTTAGTGATATTATATTCAAAATTTGTCTTTGCTTTGGGGAAACCGATGTGTCTAATAAATCTATTACTCTAATGAATAAATTTATGATCAGTTCACTTTAATTTATGTATGCGGCTGTCAAATCATCTTTGGCATTAGTGATTATTGGTTGGGTCGGCAATATTGGGCCCAAGTCCAATATTACGGACCGATCGATCAATCTCACAACCACGCTTAATCTCTGCCTAATCTATATATCCACGTAATTAATTAAGATAGTGAAAATCTCCCACGCACGCACGTAGTAAACGTAAAGACCCAAAACCTAAGCAGAAAACGATATAGGATTATTCTCTCATAACCAAGACAAGATCATAACCTATTGTTTTCTCCGATCAGATAACCTCACCTCCACCAAAGACTTACTTGGCGTCGGAGGAAGAATCGGATTTCACCCCGACGTGCCTTCCCTTTGTTTTGCAGGAGACTTTTTCACCAAGATCGCTTCAATGGACATCGAGACATGGATCGAATTAATAACCGCCAATGTAATCCGCAGAACCATTTGGCGCCCACCGTGGGGCCCGACGTCCGAACCACGCCCGTAACCACTCAAATCGGCCATGCGGCGGCAACGAATCTCGACGAGCCGCTTATCACGGCTCTGGCGATGGTAGCTTAGGTTTTAAATGCTTACCATTATACCGCTTCGCACCGCATGTCTCACGACGAAATCCTCACATCCGAATGATCGCAGCAATTTCGGACTTTTGAGCAAGAGGAGCAGAGAGCTATGCATGGAGGATAATGTCGCGTTCGACACACATACAAATCCTCAAAGACCGATCGAAGCGGATCCTCCTCCGGTGCACACCACTTTGACTCGAAGCGATAGAGAGGCGCGGATTTGTTGATCCGACAAATCTGCGTAGCCTCGGCAACAAGAACACCCCAGAGACCGCCACAAGACGGCCAACCGCCCGACAAACTAGCGTGATAAACGATCATCGCTATTTGAAGCCCTAGAAAAATCGCGGATGATCGGTCTCATGCGGCTATGAGTTATCGAATGATCGCCGTCGGCAAGCAATACTGACTCTCCTTTACTTGGAGATCTTGGATAGTCTCCGGTAGCAAGCACAAAAATACCAACACCGAGAAGTATAATGGGAAGACCGACCCCTGACTACACGCAAGACTTCCATCCATGATGAGCTACACATCGCGCTCCGGACGCTATCCAATGCAAGGCTTTCAGACGATTTTCCAAGAGGGAGTTTCGGCGATGGTTCAATGACTTACCCTCAGTCAGATAACATGCTTCAAGATTTCAGATCGCTCTTCCCGAACCAATTCGCCACCAAGAAGTTTACCGCAGAAGACGGCTTTTGAGGTGATGCAACTCACCCAAGGAAGGAATGAGAGTTTATGGAGTTCATCACTCGGTTTAATAATGAAGCGGCCGAGGTACCGACCTCACCTTTCGTCTATCTTGGCCGTCCTCACGAAAGCAATACGAGACGAGGAGTTCAAAAGTCGCTAGCCCTCGATCATTTCCGATCTATTCAGAGATCGATGTCGAGCGGATAAGTACATTCATTTCGAGGAGGTGTTAAAAATACAAAACGCCGAAAGCACGATCGCGGCCGAGTGGTAGGTCTGATGAGCCTCATAAAGAGAGAGAGACGGTCGACCGAGAAAGTCGAGCGGGCAGTATTGAATCAATAAGACTTTACCCCGCTTAACAAACGACACGCGGAAGTCTTGACGGCTATGATAATGAGGGGAAACTATCCGAGAGCTGAAAAATGAAAACCCCTACAGGACGAAACACTAGTGTGTATTGCCGCTTCCACAAAGAAGTCGGACATGACACTAAGATTGCTGCAATTGAAGAAAGAGATTGAATTGCTCATACTGAAGGAAGATTAGGTCGATTTGTGAAACAAGGGCAAAATGCCGACAGGACAATCAACAGAGAATGTGTCGGCCAAACAATAAAGCGACCACCCCGGAGGCGAAATGACAGAATGACGGGGAGGCGTAACACTAATGCCGATAACCAACAAGAAGGAAGAGGGCGGTCAAGGGAAAGAAACGACGAAATGTCGAACAACGGGATGACCGACCAATTGGGGTCATAAACACAATATTCGGTGGAAATGCGGTGGGGATCCACCACTAAAGGCAGAAAAGATACGCCAAACAGTCGGCGAAGACGCGCCCATCAAGAAGCCGAAAGAGAACGACTAATGATTTCTTTCGACGAGTCGACCTAAATGGAGTAAATTGCCGCGATGATGACGCCTCGTCGTAAACCTTAATATGGACGACACGAGGTGAAACGGGTGATGATAGACACGGCAAATTCGGTCGACCGCTATATTACGAGGCTTTCAAGGATGAAGGTGCAAGAGCGCTTACTACCTACGGACGGCCCCATCAAGGAGTGACCAAGGCGTACCACCTTCGCTCGGGTAAATTTGAAAGTGAAGTTTCGCGAAGCCATGTCAAGTAGAAAGGAACGTTGAGTTCTTAGTCGTTAAATTCCATGGGCGATAACGCGATAATCGGGGCCACTACAAAATGCCCTTAGATCGGTCGCTCCACTTACTACCAAGTCATGAAATTTCCGACACCTCACGAGCCTGAGTTGTCAGGCCAATGTAAAATTGCTAGAGAATGCTATTTAGCGAGACGAAGACATTAGATGGTGCGGTAGTATTTACGAGCTCTCTTGATGTGAGAGCCGAGCGAAAAGGTGGAAAGGATAAATCCGGTGGAAGAAACGCAAAGAGTCGTCTTTGGATGAAGTCGACCTCTCTAAATTTACAAACCTAGGCTCCGGTCGCAGGAGACTCGGTTAAAGAAATCACTGATCGTCTGGCGGAGAATAAATCGGTCTTCGCTGGGTACCAAGCGACATGCCGGAATCTCTCGATCGGTCGACATGACCTAACTTGCTCGGTTTGGCGGCCATTTCACGAGTAACTTCATCGAAATTCTCCAAGTATAAAAAGCAAGAATACTAAAAAGACAAGTTAAAAGAAGCAAAGATCACATTGAAGAAAATCGTACAGTCACAAGCCCGACCAGTGAGCTTTACAATGTGGGGAGAATACCGGGAACCTTGAGAAACGGAGGAGAAGCGAACCGAGGCGGACCTGTGGGAGCAATCAATGAGTATCTTCATTAGAAAGATCTTCAGAGAGCAAATCAATAGGAGCAGGAACCGGGGGAGCAACTGAAGGAACATCTTCATAAGGGACCTCCTCCCCCTCAGAGCTGAGATCTAGTTGCTCGTCCGGAACGTCTCTCGGCTCCCCCTCAACTCTTTTCTCCATCTCCTCCAAAGAGAGTCCGAGAGCCGCAGGAATAAGGGGCTCGGCATAATCTTCGAACGAGGGGCACATCGACCCCTCAGGAGCATAAAGCTCGTGACCCTTCTTCAGCACCGCGAGGGCTATATCGCAGGCGAGCTCCAAACTCTCCTCGTACAAGAACCTCCTTTTCCACCGCTTGATAGCTTCAACCCGTTGCTCCCGCATTGCATCGCCGCACCTCCTCCAAGGTTTTCTTGGCTTTGTCCCTACTCGCCGCCGTGGAACGGCAATCCAGGCGGAATCGCGAACAAGGAACAGGCGAAGGCAAAATGTAGGCAAGAAAACGAAAGCAAAAGGCAGAAACTCACAACTCGTCGAGCATGGGTATTTATAGAAGGACGGAGAAGGAGCGCCCAAAGTGACCCAATCGGACCACGACGCGTGGAGAAAATCCGAATCAGGTTTCGGACACGCGGCATGATCTAAGCCGCAGGAGTTCGGGTTATTCAAAATTTGAGGGCGCGATAGTTGAAGGACGACGGACAACAACAAGAATCGGTTAAAGGATGATACGCTTCGGATTCGAGCGGTATGCCGAGATCACGAACCGCCGATGAATAAGTATTTCACGAGTCCAAGCGTCGCCAATGATGACTGCCGACATGCTATAAAGACCGGTTGTCACGTTAATAAACGGTGAAACCGATCGAGAGAGGGACCTCAACCAATCAATCCCAAAACGACCGGTTCGAGACAACGAGTCGCTAATACTGACGATTATACCAAGCAGGCCCAAGACCACCAAATTGAAATTACCGAGTCATGTCTATCTATACCGAGCTATAAAGCCAATGCTCGACCGATCGGCCATATATCGCAGTCGCCCCGCTTCACATGTTACGGTTTAATCGATTTAACTATAACAACGCATTCTTCGACCCTTCTCTTCGCTCGGACTCGAGGAGTAGGGGGCTTATGGTTGGGTCGGCAATATTGGGCCCAAGTCCAATATTACGGACCGATCGATCAATCTCACAACCATGGCTTAATCTGGGTCTAATCTATATATCCACGACCCATTAGCATAGGAAAATCTCCCATGCACGTCGTAAGAAACATAAAGACCCAAAACCTAGCAGAAAACGATATAAGGTATTATTCTTTCATAACCAAGGTACAAGATCATAACCTAGTTGTTTTCTCCGATCAGATAACCTCACCTCCACCAAAGACTTACTTGGCGTCGGAGGGCAAATCGGATTTCACCCCGACGTGCCTTCCCTTTGTTTTGCAGGAGACTTTTTCACCAAGATCGCTTCAATGTATACATCGAGACATGGATCGAATTAAGAATAACCAGATTCAATTTGTAATCCCAGAACCAATTATAATTTTCATTTTTTTTATTTGAGTGCTCCAACTTATATGGCATCTATGTATTTAGCTAAATAATATTTTCTGTGTAGCTAATTGAAAAGAAAAGTTGTGCTTTTTAAATAATTATGAAATTATTTTATATTATATTGAACTGTCATCTTAAATTATATTAAAAATGTTAGCATTTATTTTTAATAAATAAAGTTATTGACATAATTTAAAATATTTTCAATTTTAATCATATAAGAAAGGACTAACTTTTAATATAATTAAAATAATATTTATGTATTTTGATTCTCTAAACATTATTTTTGTATTTTAAATTTTAATAATTGTGTTTAATTTAGTTCTTTAATCTATTCTTATTTTTATTATTATCTACTTTAATTATATAAGGTAGGCAGATATATATTTAATTTAAGTATAATAAATAAAATATAATTATTGAGAATCCTTATTTTTATTTAATGCCAAAATTGGTACAAATTATTGATAAAGTATTTGCAGCAACAGTTTTTGTACTTGTTTTTATATCGCTCATTTACATGTTTTGAAATTTTCTAAGAGCTCATAAACAATCTTTCTATCTAAAGCCAAAAATAAGATTGTTTACTACTGAACCTCTTCAAACTTTGCATATCAACAAGACTTTCACTAAGTTGTTGATATTGTTATTATAAAATTTTATATGGGCAATATAAATTATCATTTCTTTTGTACCTATTTTAGTTTATTAACATCATTGTGATTTGATAATAATGTTTTTGTAAGGTAAAGTGTTGCCTGAAATAGTTCTGTTTATTTTAGAATCTTACACTTAAGAAATGTCAAATTTTGTGGTCTCCTTGTGAAATACTTTTTTATACAAATTTTTATAAACTCTAATTTAAAAGATGGTTGCATTTGACTTTCATATTCTTCAAAAAGTTAGCTCAAGTTTGTTTTGTTTTGCTTTGATTAAATTTAGGAGTAGTTTTACCCTTGGCAAGAGTGGATCCAATGAAAACTTACCTAAGTTAAGAACAAAAGGAGTAATCTTGGGAGGCAGTGTATAGGTTTCTCAGTAATGGCAGCCAAAAGGGGTTGATGTACTAAAAGAGACTTCAACTTTATAAGCTATTTACAGAATTGAACAGCATCTTAGAAAATGGTTTTTACTCTTTAGCTCCTTGTCATTGTTAGTAATTTACATTTTACTAAGAGTACTAGGCCTAGTAGCAAGCCCCTCTGCCTTTGGTTCCTACTACAATTTGAAGCTTTTGCTAAGATGATTAAACATGTTCTTATGGGAACTTATTGAAGATACCTACCCTTCTAGGATTGGTTATAGAAGTTTCCTGACATATTTTCAAAAGATGATAGTAATTTTTAGAAAATGCCAATTGGATATTTTGCTTGTGTTCTTTACTCATCAAACACTTACAATTGCACCTCATGACCAAATACTTGGGAAACAACAATTTCTGCTTCCATTTCTAGAAACTGAATCCTTGTCAACAGATTCCTGGACAGGATGAGTTGGAAATGAGTGTTCTGGAGCTATTTTATGGGAACAAGAGTGTCCGTTCAGATTATGCTGTTTTCTGTGTCTTCATGACTTATTAGCCTAAACTCCATTCAAGTTTTTCTCCTCGGTGAGTCTACTAACTATATATTTTACTCTGTCAAGTTATGCTGCATACAATTAGTTGGACTCATACGGGCAATTAGGGCTTGAGCTAAAAACAGAAGAAAAATTAGAATTAGATTCCTCAAATTCTAACTTCAAGGATTCCAAATGATTGTTAAAACTTAGAAGTTATGGCACGTATTACTCAATATGAAACTCCTTGCTTGACAGGTTGTTCTTGTAAGTTCCCCAAAATATACATTCCTAAGGAATTAGTGTAAAGACAAGAACCCTTGTTTGGTAAAATGATTGGTTAAAATTATTGTCCCAATTTTGCTTGCATACAACATTCGTTTTCTCGAGAAAAGGTTCGTACAAGTTGGAATGAGTTGGATGAAACATGGAAACTAGTTACAGTTCCCGTACTAGAGCTACATGGGATTGGAAAAATTGTGGGCAGCCCAAACGTTGATGTAATTCCTCAAAACAACCGTTATTTTGTAAATTTTGTTTTAATGTTCTATAAACCAAACTTCATCATCTTATCCAAACAGATCCAAACTCAACCAACTTCAGCTCAGACTTAAACTGCATCCTAACACCCAACTCTTTACCATTCTTAGAGCAACAATCTAAGAAATGAATCTTTGTAGCTTATTACTTGACCTACTTTGTCTTAATAACTTCGTTTGGTCATTAACAAGGAATTATGGCTTGAGATGGGGATTTGACAGGTAAAAACTACTTGTCTACTATGATTATGCTCCTCTATTGTCGTGTACTATATGATTCACATTTATATGCTTATGGATGTTTGATGAGGAATGATAAGCACAAGAAACTTGACAGAACAGGCTAAACCAGTTATTCCATGTATCTAAAAACTATAAAAAAACAGATTGAATATCTTGATGGAAGAAAGGAAAGTACTGATAAGATACAATTAAAGAACACAACCCTTCTGTACTGAAAAAGATATTAAGATAAATGAAAATGTCAGTGGCTTTACTGGTGACAATGATTCAACCTGGTTTTTAAACACGAGAAGACTCCTGTGAATCTAGGATTTTCGTCAAAAGGTGACTCATTAGAATAAGGAACCAAAGGTTTGGTTCCAACACAAAATTTTGTCACACAAACCTAGCACTAGAGATCTCAAGACACCCACTGCATGATATTGGCTTCAAATCAAGGCAAGAGATTCATATCAAGTGTATCCCTGAAGGATAAGTGAATCTGGCACTTGAACACTACACTTCTACAAGCTATCAAAATGTCCAAGAAACCATGAAAAACCAATTGATACTGAAATCTAGTCCAACAAACCCACATGAACAGACATTGAAGATAACATTATATAAATAAACACAAGCTAAACAATTACAAGATGCATTGGAAAATTAAGCAAATTACAAGATGCATTGGAAAATTAAGCGAATCACATGAAATACAAAGGATGTAGAAGCATTAAATATAGAGTTTGATTCCAAAATTAAGCGGATCTGGAAATGTTGCAACAAAAATCAACATTTAACAGTAACTAATTAACAAAAGTCTTCATCTTGATCCATAACAAAACTCGTTTCTTTCACAAATATTCTTCCAAACAAAACAAGACTATAGAACTGTAGTATCTGAAAACCAATCCCACAAGCTCAAAACCTGAGTTTTGTAAAGAACCACCGGTTCTTTCCCGTCTTGAATCGCTCCTGGAACCTGGCTTTTGTCTCCTTGGCGGCCACTATCTTCTTGTCCCTGCTCTGCAACACGTCGACGGAGACCACGTCCTTCAAGTCGACGTCGAGCGTGTAGCGCGTGGGCATGAGATGCTGGTAGTTTACAAGCTTGATGAAGCACTTGACGCGAGATTTCTTGGCCGTCTTCTTTGCGGAATCTTTCTTGATGACCTTGCCCGGGTACTTCTTGATTCCAGCGACGAGGCAGTGACCGTAGGCGCGGTCGCGGGTTCCGTCGTCGAAGGACTTTACAATCACCGCCTTCCTGCCGGCGTAGCGGCCCTGGAGGAGGATGACGGCCTTGTTTGGCTTGAGAAACTTCACCATCTAGGAGTTGTCTCTGTGCTTCACTGGTTCACTCACTCGCTCCCTCGCCCTCTCTCTCTAAGCCCTAATCTTTTCAAATGTTGATTTAAATATAAAGCAATAGAAACCCTAGCAAGCTCTTTAGGGCTTGGGCTTAGGCTTTAAAGGCCTTCGAGATGTAAAATTCGATTCCAATTAAAAAATGACCCACCCATAGTTTTTTAATTTAATTAATTTTAGATTATAATTATTACTTGTACATATTATTATAATAGATTATATTTTATTTTAAAATAATTTTATAAATAAAATTTATTTTAATAAACGATTCAACGACCCATTTATATTTTATCTGCTCACTAAAAAGTTTTTAAAGTATGAATTTTTAGGATAAACTTAAATTTAAAGTTTTATAACATGTTTAATTTAAGTTTTAAAAATTTTATTTCATAAGTTGACTTAATTTTGTAAAAAATTTAGTTAATTTAACTCTATACAAGTCTAAATAAAATTAATTATAAAAATATTTAAATAAAATACATAAAATTTGCCAACCTATTCATGAAGATTAGATTTAATCACAAATTTAAAGTTGAGTTTGGCCTACTTATTTTCTAGATATATGTAATAAGTAAAATTTTAAAATATATAATATTTTATTAATTACTTATTTAATAAATTTTTAAAATTGTCTCTATTAATCATGGATAAGATTGCATGTTATTGAACTTCTTCCGATTCTGAATATCAGATAAGATTGATAATAGACGATATTGTTGTGGTGTTTATTTAATAAAAGTGTGATTGGTACTCAACTGACTCAACTGATTGATGGTAGGATTCGAATACAACGACAACCTTAGATATTTTAACACCTTAGATATTTTAACACAAAGTCTTTGAAGGGTGTTGAATTAAAAGTAGAACCAAACTTAGAAGTGTTTGAATTCATTTTCGATAACCAATTTGATCACTTAATATGAACATAACCAAACTTGTGAACAAATTCAACTTGTGTTTTGCAAGTCTTAGTCTTTCCTCACACTAAATCGTCAACTCACAACTCCTACTTAATACAATTTCTAAGCTAAAAACGATAATTATCATCTTCCAATCGCCTTTGAACAAGAAGTAAAAAGATCGATTATCCGTAAGTGTGGAAAACTTAACCAAATGCAAGTCGTAATATAAAGAGAAATCGAAAACTATGAATCAAATCCATTTACATTTCAACCACTCTTGAGAACTCCAAAGAAATATTTCTTTTATTACATCAACAAATAGGAGAGTATAAACTGTAAACTATGAATATGACAAGCACAAATGGATGGAAAAGTCCCCATGTCAGCCCTAGAAGCAAGCATCCAAGGCGCAGCAGCAGCACAAGGCAGCACAGCTGCATAAGAGAAAAACACAAAATATAAGAACACAACTGTTTGAAACACGATCGATCATCAGAACTTGTAAATGAGAAAAAAAATATATATATAATACAGTAAATGAGCTCATACTTACCAGCCCTTACAAAAGCCATCACCTCTGGATTTAGTCTCCAAAGGAACAGGTTTTTGAGCATAGGATTGGTAGTCTCTGAGAGGATAACCCGCCGGAGGTGGTGCTACATACGCACTTGGACCGGTTGATACTGGTGGTGGAGGATATGCTGTCAAATTCCAAGCACACTCAGTTTGTTACATAATCAAAAGACAATCATATGATCATTGTTTCTGTAAACTGTATCTCCCATGTTAACGCCAATCGTTCCAGTTAGGGCAGCCAAAACATAGTGAAGTTCTAAGATGAGAAGTTCATGCATATAATACAAGAATTAACACATTAATGGGAAGAAAATCCTTGTCTTTTCTGAGTAGTATCACACAAATAACCATTTTTACGAAAGAGAAAGAAAGGACTAAGATGAAACACACCTGCAGCCTGATTCTGACTCATCTTGGAAGAAAAGCTTTTCCTGAGAGATGATTGTAGTATCGATATGTATATTATTTATAGAGAAATATGACACGTAGGGGAAGGAGAAGAAGAGGGACTAGTTGTTTACTTTCCTTTCTGGAAGAGACTTGTAGCTAAGCTACCACCTACCTAGCAAGGAAACAAAAAGCAATGGTGGCTAACAGGTCACACCGCGTGATCATAAAAAGGGTTGATTCAACTAAGGCAGGCCTTATTATTATTTTTCTTTTGTCCTATGAATAAAATAAACATTGTTTTTATAAAACTTAGACAGTTGAAATTGTAAGATTTCGAAAATGAAACGGCTTCCCAGTCTGCAGGAATAGTTTAAACTCTGAAATTGTATTATTGCCATTGAAGTTGAATAGATATAAACTACTCACTGGGTACGCACTAGTTTATACGATAAAAAATCTTAGAATAATATCAAATTTTGCAGAAATTAGAAGCAACCTAAAGGATTTGAATGGTCAAACTCATTTCTGTTAGCTATTACATTCTCTAAGACAGTAAATTGTTGTACAGATGATCTCTATCTGCCCTTAATGATCTTTTAAAACAAACTTAATCCATCGGTTAATTACTTTCATAATTAGGGGACTGATTCTCAGATCTTGGTACTCTGATCCTAACCTATCTTAATAGATTTAAGTTATCCATTTATGTGATTCTCTAGTCCTGATATTCTGGTCCTAACCTGTCCTGGTCCTAACCTGTCCCAATACATCTAAGTCATCCACTATCCATTATTATAAATGGCTTAGATCTATTGGGAGAGGATAGCTTAGATCTATTAAGACAGGTTATGATCAGAGTACTATGCCAGAGAATTTCAACCGCATAATTAAGCCCTTGTTACACGCGAGGAAGCCGACTTGCGTCCCCCTCCCTTGACTGTGACTATTCAACAAGACACGTAAAGAGAAATGATGCGATCAAAGCCTGTGTTTGACCATTGAAATATTAGGTGTGATCGCAGTTGCATAAGCCTTTTCTAGAATTTGGCATCTTTTTCCCTCGGAGGCCTTGACTTTGTGTACAGAAGAATTTGGCTCTAAGGCTTTCCATTTTCTGATGTGTGAGCTCATTTGAAGTTGTGTTCATTTAACTGCCACAACTCCAGCTTATGAACCATGCTTTGAGGCATGCCCTGTATCTCTTTGTTCATTAGTTTCCAAGTTTTTATCTTTCAAGCTTTCCTTGGAAGCACTGAAAATTCTTATTTTGCTTCAGTTGTTGATATTGTTGAGAACCCCACAGAACTCAACCCTGAACAGGTTATCTGACCAACCATCATCTAGAGATATATGCAAGAGTAAATGTAAATGATTCGTCAACAGTAATTGAACAAGAAAATTCAACACAACTATGAGCATCTATGTACGCAACTGTAATGGCCAAAGCTCTTTTTGTGCTCACTTGATGCATATAAGCATTCCCTTCTATTGAAAATCATCTTCCACTAGCAAGTTATAACTATGTTGTAGCCAACATAATCAAATGTATATCAACGGTATGTAAAAGTAGTATTCATTAAGAGAAGTACGATAATTACCTTATGCACCCACAGAACTGAATCTTTGTAAGTCTCACTGATTGAAACCAAACCACCAATTGTACAGGGGAGATACAAAAATTCAAAAGTACAAAATGACAGCACTGCATATGGTTTCAGCAATGGGGTTGTGTTGCAGAATTAGTGGATGGCTTATTTAAACCTCGAAATCTCTTCGGCAAGGCTGAAATCGTGTATGTTATAAAAATACTCCTCGGTAAAAGTTTAATTATCCGCTGAACTCATTTGTTGCCTAGCACGCTGGACACACTCATAGTAACTCCTGGTGAATGGGGCACATTTCAAGATATCATTGGTGTGATGCTTGTAGCAGGCTCGGCAAGCATCATAATCAGCCAGACAAGGCATAGGCTTCTGGTATGGAAGCTTAAATTCCTTCTCATGGAGATCCTTGGCCTTCTCTGTTACTTCTTGCACCATGTTATCCTCCTGCTTCTGCAACTTCTCCAGAACCTTTTCACTCTCTTGAAGAACAGATCGAATTGCATCCAATTCTGCATGAGCAGGCTGCACAGGAGGATTTACTACTGGTGTATACAAACTTGGTTGAACTGGCCAACCTGATGCAGTTCCTCTCTGCGTTTCAGAACCATCATGAAACTGCCTGTCATTGACCTTAGTTTGGGGTTGAGAAGGCTCTTGTGGTACCTTAGGTTTAGATTTCTTTGCTCTCTTCTTTACTTTCTCACCACGATTAACAAGCTGATTGATAAGATTGCCACTCATCTGAATTGTAAAATCTCCCATAATACCGAATGTCTCTAAAAACACCTAAAAATGTCACAGAACTAATTCTGTTGGTCCAGGAAAAAAAAAGATGTAAAGCATTCTTATATCAAACAAACTAAGTTGCAAATCAGAAACAGGGTTGTCACAAGTTCCAAAACACCCACATCAAGGTCAAAACTCTACACAATCTACTCTCCTCTTGGGCAGTTCATTGATAACAGCAAACTATCAAAAAATCTCTTATATCAAACAAATTCCGACTAGAATAACCAGCAACAATGCAAAAGGAGCAATGAAATGTAAATATCAAATCAACTCTTTAACTGATTACGAATGGATTCTTACACTACCAAACCCACAAAACAAATACCCGATCAATTCCATCATGCACAAAGTTCAACAGTAGTCATTTTCACCTCGAACCCACTATCAAAACTTGATTTCAACCAATGCAATCTCCTCGACAACCACGCCGCAGAGTCAAATTTAAGAAAAAACCCAGACTTTACAATTTCTAAGATAAAACAAAACAGCGTACTCCTTTCTCTATTGTTCTAAAACTAGTGAACAAAAACTCGCAATCAGAATGCCATATACTAAAAGATAAAACTTGAGAAGATAAACGGTGAAAAGGAAATTACTTGCGAATAGAAGAAATCGCGATCCAGTAAGCTCCGGGACTGAGGAGAAAAGAAACCCTAGGCAAGGAGAATTTAGGATTTACAAACTAATAGAACCGAGGCCCAATGGACTCTGACGTAAACAATTTCTAATGTCTCAGTCTTGATTAAGATCAAATCGATATCAGTTCTTGATTCATTGTGTTAATTTCAGTTCTTTTAAAAAATATAATTATAATATTCTTAAGGTCAAGTCAAATAAAAATTAAAATGACCAAATGAGAAATTAAATAATATAAATAAATAAAGTAAATTATAAATGTAATTCAAGCTATTATTAATAAGAATGAAAAAGGAATCAAGCTTTTAAAATGTAATAAATAATTATAACTTTTCTTATAATTTTATGTTATTCGTTTTAGTAATTAATTGATTTATGCTTATTTGAAATAGTTTTTTATAGAAATATATCACAATTAAGTTATGAGAATAATCTTTGACATATTAACGGGTTGTTATAAATTTTGAAAAATAGGAAATATTTTAATTATATTTAATTCTAATTCAACGAAAATTATTTGTATTATAAATTATTGTTATCTCATTTTCTTTGCGCTCTTTTTGTTATTAGTGTGATTTTCTCAAATGAAATTGTTATAATCACATATTAAAATAACAATCCATTTATTAAGTTTTAAAAGATATAAAATATACACAAACAATTCATTGTTTTTGTTTATTATCTAAAATTCAACACATAAGAGAAGAAAAGAATGAATTACATTAGTGATTCAATTCATTTAATAAAGTATGGTGAGTTTTGTTAAAATATTAAATTATATAAATTTTAAAATAAACAATTCACAATAACTTAACCATAAACCAAGAAATAATAAATCATATAACCTTATTTTGATTTTTTGTGAGATCTAAGTCTAGAAAATTACATTTGTTTGTTACTCCTTTGTAACTATAAGATCATATGTTCGAATTACGGAAATAACTTACGCACATTAACGACTCTTCTCCATCGCAAAGTAGGAGTCTCGTTGACTTTTTTTTTTTTTTTTTTAAGTTTAAGAGAGTAATTGCAATTGGATCATTCACTAACTTCAATTCCATTACTTTTTCATGCATGGAAAAGCTTAGTTAGTTACATTACTTTGTAAACTACACTTGATTATGCTGTTTTATGCTTCAACTATGCTTTTATGATTCCTTAGTTATGTTTCTTATTGTTATTCATCTATATGCTACTTTAAAGTTTAATTCAACTACTTAGACAGGTTAATTACAAGACTCATCACACTAATTTTATTTTTATCTAAAAAATTCACATATAATTAAAAAAAAAACAGAATAACATCCACCTTTAACATGCTATAATTATATTAGCTTAGATTGATATGGTCATATCATGTGGCCTGCGTTAACTGATAATCTTTGATAAATAACGATTTTTTAAAAATAAAAAATACAAGTTGCTTTAGCAAATGAAAGATATCTCATAAAATTCTTGAATTGATCAGTGATTCATCATGTTCTGTTCAACCCTTAATTGCGCTCACGTCATCTCTTCCACTTTTCGGGTGATCACTGGACCTGGTGCGGTGGATTTCAGCAAAACATCGATCGAGCTTTGCCTTTATTGGCGGAGTTTTGAGGTGTATTCTCCGGCCTCTCTCTGATTTGGAACTGAGGTATCGTAGGATGGTCGCTGAGGTGGACACCCTCGAGATTATTAATATCTTCTCTTACCCACACTGTAGGCTAACTAAGGTTTCTTTTTTGATGGTTGATATCCGGGAGCTTTTACAACGGTCTTGAAAAATTCAACTACAACATGTTGTCCGAGAGAGGAACCAATGCGCGGACCATTTAGTGACTCTTGTAAGCCTCCTTCCCGCAGGCCTCCATGTCCTCCAGGCGCTTCTTTTAGGCATACAAGAGCTACTTGGCAGCGATGTAACTGGCCACTTGTATTCTAGAGCTGTCCATTGATCTAGGTGTTGTTTTTTCTTTGTAACCAAAAAAAAAAAAACCATTCATGAAAATCACGTTTGGGTTGTCTCTTTTCAGGCTGCCGTTTTCCTTAAAAACAAATTTGGAAAGGCCCAAAATTCATGACAAGTTAGGCAAGAGAGCAAGTGTACAAACTCTTAACCAATCAATGCACATTCACCATCTGCAAAAGATGTTTTGTTCTTTGCTTTAACAGGTCATAATCTGTACTTTTGACATGACAACAAGTGTCTGCAAGTTTGTCATGTTTCCCTCATGTTGATTGCCTTGGATCATAATTGATGATGATGTTGATCATGTGAGTGTTCTTGGACACTCTTCGTTCCGCACATGTTTCTCACTTTCGGGACGATGTAACATTATGGATAAGTAGATCCTTGATACTCGATTATTCTCCCAGAGTGACTTAAGCAGTTATGTCAATTGTAAGATATAAAAAGAAGATGCCATTTTATGTATAAACAAGTACTACTGCTCTCACTTTCCTGTTGCAGAAACTTCTATGTAGCAGATAATACTGAAAAAAGCTAAATACCACTACCACTAAAAGGTAGAAGCTGAAGCTGAGCAAATGGGTTATTTAGTGTGTGACAGAGGAAAAGCCACGACACATCAATGGAAGTCTTATCTTATCTGGCATGTTAGATTTGTCACGTGTAGTAAAACAAACCTCTATCATATTAAAGGATATGGAGTTGGGTAGGGTTCCCATCAACCTAACTTTTGCATACCCTTTTAATGGAAATAGATAGCTAATGAAACAGTTTCTGCATGCGGTCAGGCATATTGGCCCCAGAAGTGCTCTACGAGTGGTATTGTACCTAATGAGTCTTTAATTAATCATAAGATCTAAGTTTTGAGTGAGAAATACGTGCCCATGTGAGATATTAGTCTAAAGTTAGGATAATTTAGTTCGCAGTTATTGCAAATCTGCTCATACATTCGTGCCACCAAACTCTTTTCTCAAAGATATGATTTCTTGATGAACACATGTTCACTACATTGTTATGTTATATGTAACAGGATAAGAAATATAGTAGTATTTATTAATAAAAGAATCGATGATTGATCTAATGCAACAATAATTATATAACCAGTCATTTGATTATCCCCATCAGCTTTGTCTCCGCAGCAAGGGCCAAAAGTTCTGCACATGCTTAGTTGACTCTCTCTTCTCCTCTTCTCTTGTCTACTTCTATAAATTCGGTTTTGCATTGGTACTTGAACACATCTTTAGTTTAGTTTCTGAAGTAACTAGCAAGAACCTGAGCGTTTCAAGCATAAGACAATGGGAAACATAAAGGCCACAAGGAGGTCTAAGATCATCCTAGTTCCATATCCTGCACAAGGCCACGTCACTCCCATGCTCAAGCTCGCCTCAGCCTTTCTCAGCCATGGATTCGATCCCGTAATGATCGTTCCGGAGTTCATCCACCGTAGAATCATATCGAGTATTGAGATTTCATGTGTATCAGTACCAGACGGTCTCCAAATGGACGCGCCGCGTGATTTCTTTGCCAACGAGAAGGCCATTGAGAGCTGCTTGCCAATTCACTTGAAGGGTATTGTCCACAGGCTTGATGAAGACGGTGAAGTAGCGTGCATGGTTGTTGATTTGTTGGTATCTTCTGCCATAGAAGTTGGTCACCGGTGTGGCGTCCCTGTCGCTGGATTCTGGCCCGCCATGCTTGCCACTTACCAATTGGTTTCGGCCATTCCCGACATGACAAGGGTCGGACTTATTTCAGATAATGGTCAGTTATTTACAATGCTCGTACAATTCAAACTATTAATAGAAACTGTTGTTTTTGTTCAAGGTCAACCATCACTAGACACTGTATATAAAAGAGGTAATAAATTGAGGATTTAGATGAAAAATCATGAAAAAAGCTATTATTACATAATATATTTATTACTTTGTTTCTAAGAGTATCGCTGACTTAATTTTGGCTGCAGGAAATCCCCAAGTTTTTGGTCCAGCAAAGTTTTTACATAACCAGCCTTTACTATCTAGTGAAAAACTTCCATGGTTGATTGGATGTCCTTCAGCAAGAAAAGCAAGATTCAAGTTTTGGACAAGAACAATGGAGCGGTCAAAATCACTTCAATGGCTTCTGGTAAATTCCTTCCTGGAGGACTCCGTCGACGACCATGTCAAACCACAAAACGGTGCACTTCTCAACAACCACTCCAGAAACAGACAACCAGTTGTTTTCCCTGTTGGACCTTTGCGTAGTAAGCATGGAACATTGAAAAACCCCAGCTTCTGGCTTGAAGATACAAGTTGTTTACAATGGTTAGACAAGCAAAACCCTGGTTCAGTTATCTATGTGTCGTTCGGAAGTTGGGTTAGTCCTATCGGAGAAGGGAAAATGACGGGTCTGGCACTGACACTTGAGGCTCTGGGACGACCATTCATGTGGGTGCTCGGAGATGGTTGGCGAAAAGGGTTGCCGGCGGGATATATCGACAGAGTGTCCAAGCAAGGAAAAGTGGTTTCTTGGGCACCGCAAATGGAGGTTCTGCAACACAAAGCTGTCGGGTGTTATCTCACACACTGTGGTTGGAACTCAACGATGGAGGCCATACAGTGTCAGAAGAGGCTTTTGTGCTATCCTGTGGCAGGGGATCAGTTTCTGAATTGTGGTTACATAGTTCAGAAATGGAGAATAGGTGTGCAGATAAACGAATTTGGATTGAAGGATATTGAAGAAGGATTGAAGACAGTGATGGAGGATAATGAGATGGGATGTAGATTGAAGACACTTTATGAGAAGACCATGGGAGAGGAGGCTAGCTCAAAGACACGGTCTACTCTTACAGAATTCATTGATGATATCCAGAGAACTGATGAGTCCGCAATTCCTTTGGCCTTAGAGATCCTATCAAGTCTGTTAAACGCTCTACGATTCTTCATGACCTCCTTGATTTGGATTATTTGGATAGGACCAAGGTTCTAAATAGCAAACTGGTTGATATTTGGTGTTTGCAGGCAATTTCAGAGTAAAATTGGCGTTGAAAACCAAAGACAAAAAAACTTGGAACATTTTCAGGATGGCAAGTTCAGATGCAACTCAGATACCTGGATTCTTGTTATAGGCCCTTTTCTTGCTTCATGTCACAATTTTGTACTGTAATATATTTCCTTCAGGAATGGAATGAAACATAAAATCTTCTGCAGAATCTGTTAATTTACTAACAGAACCTTAATATTATGGGCTTTATCTTCTTCTTTTTTTTTTTTTTTTAAGAGTTTCATAAGCCGCCTATTTTCAGTCAACTGTGTTGGAGAATTGTCAAAACATGATTACAAGAATTACCTCACACTAAAGACAAAATAAAACATTTGTCATAAGCCTCCAACTCCAAGCCCAATGACATAACTCCGTAACTTGTCATCAACTGAAACCTGTCCACGGTTACTTCCTGGAACTTGCTAAGATCTTTCCCAACTTGCAAGGTAATCTTCAAAAGGTTAACTGTATAAGCTGAACGAGTTATCTACCAACCGCGACATGTACCTCGGTTCCTTAGCAGAGGAGAGAGAGATTTTAGTATTTTACTTTTCGTCCAAGACAAATAACAAAGTCCTTCATCTCCGAACCTGGTTGACACCTCACCATTATCAAGTTTCAACTACCATCAACCTAACTGTTCTCCCCAAGAAATCTCCTTTTTGCTTCATTTCTTTTTCTCATCTGGGTAAGTTGTTATTTCGTCTGTTCTTTCTGCTATTATTTTGGTGTATTGTACTTAGACCTTTCGTTTTTCTTTTTCTTGATCAAAGATACGTTCTTTGTCATTTTCTTTGTCTGCTCTCAATTGAGAATCTCGAAAGTTTTGTTTTTAACTGTTGTATCAGAATCTGAACTGTAGGTATGATTCTGGGTGTTCTTGATTCTTTGTTTCAATCTTGAGTTTCAGGTCTTTTTTACGATTGGTTTACGGGTTTTGCCTTTTTCTTGCTGTTGACTTGGATGCTTTGTCTTATGCTTTGTTTGACTGCTAAGAAAATGAAAAGGATGATAGGAAAGGTATATTTTAATTGCTTCTTTGGCTTGATAAGGTTTGCTCTATGAGATATATTATGGTCTCGAATAAAGATTTAGTTACTGTATCTCAAATGGATACCAGACTGCTTCTTATAGAGAATTCATTTTGACACCTTGATTTTCTTCTTTGTAATGTATTTGTTAGTTTGCAAGCAAATAAGCGCATTGATAGGTTCCTAACCAATCTTGGGGGATTAGATCTTGGTTATTCTTGAGATTTGAGGACCATATTTCGTCCATATAAATCATCTACTCTTTAATGTCATTTTTGTATGATTCTCTCTGGAGTTAGATTGTGTTTTCGGGTTTGGTTATTTGCACTCCTTCCTTTTGCTATGAGATTGAGACAGAAAATGTAAGCAAATCATAAATTGCACAATGATTTACATGAACTTCATGAACACTGAAAAATCCAAGGAAATTTCTTTTAACTTTACAGTGTTCTTCTCATTGTGGTGAGGGTGGGAAAGTGCTCATGGTGTGGGTTATCTGGTTTACTGTTATAATGATCTAAACAAAGCTTTCTCTATTGCTGCTGATGACCTTTCGTTTTTAGTCTGCTATACATTTTATAACACTCATAATGCATTTATGTGATATTCACTCTACATCTGCACTTTGGAACTTCTTGCCATTATGTACTGTGTGTATATTTTGATAAGAATTGATTGAAGGGCGGATCTGTGTAGTCTTTGCTTGTATGAGTTTCTTAATATCTTGACTTACTGTTAATGATGTAGTATGACTGAAAGGTGTAGCAATGCAAGTGCAAGTTCTACCTCAAGTTTGAATAGCAGTATTCCGGGTACAGAAGATGATCAAACCATTGCCAGTATTTTAGCTGAAGACGAAAATTCTCATGTTGCTGCAAAGCTTGGGAAGAGACTCTCTCATTTGAATTCTATACCGGTAGATTTCCTTTGTCAAATTATTGATTTCTCCTCAAATAACCTGATGATATTTACTCTCTGCGCATGCTAAATTATCAATCAACAGTTTTCTGTATTTTGGTCCTTAATGAGAATCCTTCCGTTTCTTCATTTTGCTTTTATTGGTAATGACTGACTAAAATGTTGAAGCAATACAATAGTTGATTTTAGTTACTACTGACATAGTTGAGCTGTTAGAATGATCTTACTTACGAATTCTGCAAAATATTTGTCAAACTCCCATCTTTGGTTTAAGAGTTTCTATTTCTGACTAACTAAGGTGGAGAACTAAGGTGGAGAACATGCTCATGAAAGAGCACAAAATCACCAATCTATGTAGTTATTTGATCAGTGTCAATCCCTTAGGGCGAACTGAAAAGTGGGTAAAGAAAAGTTCCTCTAGAACTCTAACAAAAAGATTTTAGTTATGTTGATTATATTCAAGCCAAGCCATGAAGAATTAGTTATCTGCCAAAGTTAAGGAAATAATAATTATCAAGTGATCCTTTTTGTTGAGTTTGTCCTCACTCTTTTGTAACATAAAAAGTTGCAGTTTACATCCAATTTTCTCATTATAAATGTATGAAACTTTCTTCCCCAATTAAGTGGATACTAGCTTCCTTGAACACCTTATGTCAGTTTAAAGCCTTCTCGTCTCGTTGGAGGCAGAGGGATTCTCTAGTCAACATAATAGTAAAATCAATCATTATGATTGTGATCCCAATATTAACTGTTCAAATACAATCTGCAGTAAACTGTTTAGGTGTGTGGGTCCTTATCAATTCATTCTTTTTGCAGCACACTCCACGTGTTAATGGTGAGATACCTGATGTGAATGATGCAACTGTAGATCATGAACGACTGTCTGAAAGGTTGTAACTTGATCCTGTATGCTATTGACTTTAATTTTCTTCCTTAGCTCATAACTTGTCTGTTGTAGTGTGGGTTTATATCTTTGGCCTTTTCTTCAGTTGCTTAACGTTTACTTTTTTACCTTGACTCTCTTCCATGAGATTCACCAAGTATAGATTCTCTAAGTGGCATACAATCGTATGAACATATTTCATAGACAAGTATCAGAGAGTCTCTGATTGATATGTTTGTTATATACAGGGTATTCACTACCTGATATATTCCATTTGGTGGAACTGTGCATGCAAGTAGTCTGTCTACTTTCTTTCTCTGACAAAATTTGTTTTTTGTTTAGGTTGGCTACATATGATTTAACAGAATTACAAATCGCAGGTGATGGAAATTGCCAGGTGTGTAATTGCATTCGATATTCGTTATTGTTCATGCTTAGACCTAGTTTTTGAAATATTGATCTTAGCTTGGACAAGTCAAGATGAACATCCCGTGCCAATATCTGCTTTTAACTACTGGTTAAACTTAACTATTACAGTTCCGAGCATTAGCGGATCAGTTGTTCGGTGATCCAGATCACCACAAATATGTGAGGAGACAAGTGGTCAAGCAGGCATGGACTCTGCATCTCTACTAATGCATCAAGTATCCAGTCAATGTATTCTAGAATAGCTGAAGTCTCATATGCATTAAGGCTATGGTAGGGCTTGAATAATGATTTGTCTAGGAACGGCTCAGTACTTAAATAGTGATTTCAAATTGAATATTTTGGTTTAGCAATGACTTCTTTTAGTTCTGTGATAACACAAGCATAACGACATTTGTAAGTTTTCTTGTGGAAGATATGCTTTCTGTG
This sequence comes from Erythroxylum novogranatense, assembly GCA_029891385.1. NCBI lineage: Eukaryota > Viridiplantae > Streptophyta > Magnoliopsida > Malpighiales > Erythroxylaceae > Erythroxylum > Erythroxylum novogranatense. The sequence goes on along the minus strand of CM057230.1, from coordinate 7,388,085 downwards.
GTTTTTAATAGTTTCTCATCATTCTATCCTTGTCATTCTATTAATGTATACCCATTAATCTTTTTTTTTCAGCTAAAGCATTTCAAAAAACTATATGAAGGTTATGTACCGATGAACTACAAAAGTTACCTGAAGCAGATGAAAAAGTTAGATTACTGTGGTGATGCCTATTAGTTTTGTTCCTGCAAAATTTGATGGCATATATCATGAATATGGGACTAAACATTTCTTTTCATGCATGAATGTTGTATGCTATTAGATCAGGGGAATGGGGTGATCATGTAACTCTACAAGCAGCAGCAGACCGAGTAAGTGCTTGCACACACTCTAATTCTTTATTTGAAGCTTCATATGGAAACAAGTTGACACTTGCAATATGTATAAGAATGTATGTTAACTTGTTACTTGATGTTTGTGCTATGCGAGTTTTGTACAATGCTGAACAAGGAGCAAGCTCAACCTAGTTATTACTGTAAAGAAAAAACTTCTTCAATACCCTACCAGGTGCCTGTTATAGGCCAACTCAATCAACATCATACTTGTATATGATGAAACTTTGGTATTGAAAAGGTTTAAACATAAATTACATTTCTGGAATATGGTATCAAATTATCTAAATTAGCCTCGAGGGATTTTCTTCTTACTCTAGGGATAAACCTGGTCATGCTTCATGACTTGTATGATTCAAATCAGCCTACTAATGCATCTGTTGGACTCCCCAAATTCTTGTGTCTGAATATAGACTACTTGTTCCTTCCACAATTGGAAAATGCCATACCTAATGCATCCCGGTGTCCTTTTTTTCAGTCCACTGATTCTTTGAGTTTCTCTGAGTTATATGAGGTAGTTGGTTAGCTGCAATGAAACTCAGCTTATCAATCATGAAGTGGTTCATCTGTAAGAAGTTGAGACGTAACTGATCACATAAAAAGGAATAAGGGTTTTAACTTTACATATCTCAAGCCCTGCAAGTTGCATGCTGTAATTTTGTATCATATTGCAATGTGGTTGATTTCTACTACGAATGATCGCTGACTTCTAAATGCAATTTCAGTTTGGAGCCAAAATTTGCTTGGTCACTTCCTTTCGTGACACTTCCTATGTCGAGATAATGCCCAACGGCAAAAATCCTACCAAAGGTAGTCATCATGTGTGTTATTTTTCTTACTTGTCACTAAACCAGTAGGAACTTTTTCCCTTCATCTTTGTCTTAGATTGTTAGTTGAATCACTTGTCATTTACATCTGATCTCTGTTTTTGCATTTCTAGAGGTTTGGCTTAGCTTCTGGAGTGAAGTTCACTACAACTCATTGTATGCCAGTGGAGGTAATGAACACATCAATAACAACCAGACCCTTTTTGCTTGTTACTGAATGCTCTTGCATTGTCAAATCAATGAAGCTCACTCACCATCTTTTATTCATTTACAGATGTTCCCACCAGAGCACCCAGAAAAAAGCACTGGCTTTTCTAGCTAGAGCACGGAGCCGGGCTACAGCGTGCTGTAGATGATTATGACTAGCCAACCTTGGATCACTTGCTGCTCTTGCACAATTGTGTTGCAGCATCTTCCTTGGAATTCCAAGACAGCTGCATAGAACACAGATACTTTTATCAGCATTTCATGTAAAATTCTCTATCAAAAATAGACATTTTTTAAACTAAAACTAGTTAGGACATTATTGGTATATTTGTCCACAGGTTCATGTAAATGCAGGTGTTATTATTATCATGAAGTTATTTCCACCATTATTATAAATCTTCTTCATCTTCTGTACTTACTGTTCTGATGGAGCCTTAAATGATTCCAATATATGAGAAGAAATGAGTGGTTGTGGTGGGGATGGAGCTGATTGGTTCACAAAATATAAAGTTAAAATCCTGAAATAAGCAGCCCATACTATTCAAAAACGTTGTTTTGACATAAAAACTGCAAATAACGAATAATGTGAGGACGAGATTTTATGAGATTTAGCCAATGTTCTTTGGTTAATTGTAAATGACCAAGCAACTAATCATTCACGTCATTAACATTCCCCAGTTAGATTTAGAATTAAAATCATATCCCTACTTCGATGTATCCTTAATCTCTTAAGAATCATAATTAAGTAATCAATAATAAGCTTTAGATTTAAGTGGAAAAATCAAGAAATTATTAGATGATTAGATATGTGAAGAACAACATTAAGAGTAGTAATACTCTCTTTAGTCTCCTACAGTAAAAACGACAACATACTACACAATATAAATAAAACCAACTGGAACAACGAACGAAGTATGGACACCATTATTTATCTAAGGCAAGTCGATTGTAAAATAAAGTTGGTCAATTACAACAATAATAATAACATTTCAACTAGAGTTTCACTGATACTAGAGAAAGTTTAGAAGTACGCAAGGACAGAGGTATATGGTGCACTGGGTTATCTAAAATTTAAAAAAATTAAATATTATATATATATATCTGACGGAGTTTCTTAAAGGTCAAAGTTAAGACTGCTGAATTTCATCAAAATTTTAAAAATTAAATATTTGGACCTTCCTATTTTAAATTCCTGACTTCGTCAGTAAAAGTACGCAACTTTATTCCTAACTAGAAAAGAAGATTATATATATATATTAAATTAATAATTTAAAATAAAAATAGACATAAAAGATAATAGTAATAAATCCGTATAAATAAAAAGTAAATATAAAGCAAAGTAAATAATAAAAATAAAAGATAAAATAAATAAATAGATACACAAACAAGAAATAAGACAAGTAAATAAATAAAACAGATAAGTTATTACAATAAAATATTTACGCTAAGTAAGTTTAGACTGAATACCAGATATAAGATTCAAAGGAAAAGTTATACTAAAATTTCTATTGAAGGTTATATCCTCAGCAAGTTTTAATTTACATTCTCGGTAAGTTTTAATAAAGTTATATCTTTCATGATCACCTTTCCTTAGCTTTTTTTAGGCCTTTTTTTTTAGTTCCTAAATATAGTATCTTCTTTCATCTTCTCATTGGAACGACATTATATCTCCTCTTAACATGTCGGAATTATCTGAACCTTGTCTCTTTTAATTTCTTGTGAGGACGTTGATCAATTATTTAAGAAAAAAATGCGTTTAAGTAATCTTTTAGTTCATAGGTTTACAGCTATAATTAATTAAAAATAAACACTATAAGAATCAAAAGACCTTAACGGTGAGAACTGAGACGTGCACTGCACTATGTGTTTAATTAAGGTTTACAACTATCATTAATTACTAATAAATATTATAAGAATCAAAAGACATTAGAAAATGTGGGTTCTGAGAATAATGTGAGATCTGAGAACGTGCATCGCAATATTTTTCCACTATGGGACTAACTAATAAAATTTAATACACAAAACTATATCTTTAAAAAATACATATATAGTAGGTTAAATTGAATTTTCAGTACTAAATTGGATATGGTTGATTAAAGGGTTAATTATAAAAAAATTAAAATTTATTCGATTGAATAATAATAGCTCAAATTTTAAAGTATTTTCAAATATTTTATTTTAAAAATATTTTGACTTAAGTTCTTTGTTGAAGTAAATGACGTCGAGTAACATCATATTAGCATTTTATCAAATTAATATCATATATTATATTTATGTCATGTATAAATTCTTTAATAAGCTTAAGATATTAAGATTTTAAATTAATAATACATTCCTTCGTAAATTTTACTTTATAATTATTTCAAAATTTTTATATTTTAATTTATTAAATAATAAAATTAATATATGATAAAATATAATATGTGACAATTACATCACAAAAATACAAATTTAATGTGATTCGAGAATTTATAGTAGATCTATTTGCAATTGTAATTATTGATACAATCTTAAAACTAAATATCACAAATAGAATTTAACAGGCACACAAAACCTCCATTTTCTTGTAAGAGTTAATTATTTAAGTATTTCTTTCATCTCACTTTTAAAAATTCAAATTTATAAGAAATGATTAGATTTCTGCTCAAGGTATGAAACGTGGGAAGTTGATGCAAATTAAGATATAGCAACATTACCATTAATTAATATGATCAATCTTACCTGTAAATTAAGCAGATGAAGCTGGCCATGCCATTTTGTTATTCAACTCTAAACAAGATCATATCGGAAAAATCTTTCTGACGATTATTTATGAGGAATTCAGATATCGTAATGACCTCTATAAATGCATGAATTGAGTCTGTCAAGAGCACAACGCAGCAAAAAACCAATAGAGATAAGAGAAGAATTCAGAGAAGCAGAAGATGGGTCCGATCCCTAAGCCTCACGTTGTTTGTCTTCCATTGCCACTTCAGGGACACATAAACCCTATGCTCAGATTCGCAAAGCTTCTCCATTACAGAGGCTTTCACGTCACCTTCGTCAACACCGAGTTTAACCACAAACGTATGTTTGGTTCGACACATGACCCTGACACCGTTGATGGCTTTTGCTTCAGGAGTATACCTCTT